>OY856353.1:10000000-11250000 GCA_963693475.1 Ectropis crepuscularia | reverse complement strand
AACCTACTAATTGTTTCATCTCTATCAGCGCACGCGCATCTAGCAAAATGGCGGCTGTAGGTGTGGTGACTGTAGCGCCGGTCGCTGATTGGCTAACCGTTTAATTTATCACCGATTAATCTGATACTGCTACTGAATACCGGTCGTTGAACTTTTGTTTATTACTGTAGTAGTGTAAGAACGGCGATTGGTCATTTTGTTTAGTTCTAACCGACACTTGATAATATGAATGACTGAGCTCGTAACTCAGGCGGTAGAGAGTATGTTGAGTGCGCCGTAACTGTCGTGCGTTCGATTCCCATCTTAGGACAAATACCTATTTGTGAGATGAAATCCGATATTTATTTAATGACTGGGTGTTTTTATGTACCTATAGGCTCTAGTAGTGTAAGTTTTGCTTAATTTGGGACTAGTTATATGATTTTGTGTGATAAATGTTTACCAAAATTTATTCACTTATACATTAAAAAGCTATAGATAATATTTTCAAAAACGTACCGGCTTTTTTAACATGATGTATGAAATATTATTTAAGCTATTAAGTTCTTCACTACACGTTGTGTATGTAGTATTATATGTAGGTATGGAATATATCCGTAACTAACTGTTACCCGCGACTTCGTCCGCGCGAAATAAATACTAAGGTACCTACTCAAGGAATACTTATTTGTTATTTGTATACCCAGACACATTTACGGTTACTAAAACTTATAATAAAACAATTTTTAATCATCAATTTCTATACAAAATCAGTTCAGTTGTTCAGGTTCAGTTGTTTAGGTTTGAAAGCCTAAGAGACATTCGTCCCCCATTTCAACCCCAATTTCATCCCCGTACAGTTTGAAATTACAAATTTGCTAGAACAAACATTTATTTGCTTCGTGTCAAGTGTCCATATACCTACAGAGTTTCATGGTTTTATCTTCAACGGTTGGGCACTTCCATATTGACATTAATTCCTCATGTCAACCCCAATTTCATCCCCGTACAGTTCGAAATTACAAATTTGCTAGAAAAAACATTTATTTGCTTCGTGTCAAGTGCCTATATACAGAGTTTCATGGGTTTATCTTCAACGAGTGGGAACTTTCAAATTGACATTAATCCCCCATTTTAATACAAAACGTAATACAAAAATTGAACTGTTAATAGAGCCCTATTAAAAATACTAGAATATACTTACTTACTTACAAACTTGTATAGCATGAACTTCACAGAAATACCGGGAACTCGCCCTACCTAAGACTTAGGTATAGGTATACATATCTCGCAGCTACAAATACGTACTACTAGTACTTAAAATACCTAATATTTATTGGATACGAGTATGATGTAAAAATCGTTTAATGTAAGAAATAGTTGATGCGGTAATGACATATCATTTCCTAGTTTCTAATAGAATTTTATACAATTCTCTGAAACACCGAAAAAACGCCAAAAAACCTCGTTAGGTCTAAAATAACAAACAATTTATTTTTTCAACATCCTATAATTTGCCGCTCGGCTGGACAAACATCAAACGTTTGGAAGGAAGAGATCATTATTTCGTCAATCATTAGTCATCAAATAATATTATTTAACGAGCCGTGATTAAATAATTGTTGACAGTTATCTTTTTGGAGAGGTTTGATGCACCTGTAGATAAGAAGCCGGCTTTTGTTGAAGTTAACATAAATATATTATGTATATGGTATAGTATAAATTGACCCCATGAATCGTTGCAATTACGCAGAATCATAGATCAAGTTTTACCAGTTGTTTGGTTATTGTCCAGCTTAAACATATTAATATGTAGGTACCGTGAATTGGTTATAAGTTTCTCAATATTAAGTAAATTTGTGTCATTATTTCGCCACAGCTAATGGATTTGTCAATTCTAATGAAAGCAATCGGATTATGAATTTGTTATGAAAATAATGCACTATTTTTATTACTGTTGCGTTTGATCGGTTGCATGTTCGACTAGAAACTATGTAGAAGTGACCAACTAGATTGTTTTTGAAGTCATCATGATTGTTTACTATAGTTGACTACGCGGTATCAGGTTACCCGTCAACATGGTGCATGGAGTTGCATAAAAATATCAGGATCTTCTTCCACCACGTAACTCTGACAAACTTCCCTAATCAAAGGTATATATAACATAGTACGTTTCCTACGTAATAAAGTACATGTATTGTTTTCAAAGTTTATATGCATTAGTGTGAATCGATTGATGTTGAACTATGAATATAAATATACCTACATACATACATCTACACACAGAAATCTAAATAATAAGGTAATTAATAATTTCTGTGCATCTACATCATTCTTACTTGGCACACATATTCACATATTTGGTCTCAGACTAAGCATTAGAAAATTGCTGAGTTAGCCAAACGCCGTAGTTTTGCAAACATACCGAAGAGGGTGAGATAGGTGTGTTTGTTGGATACCGGACAACCATTGCGCAAGAGCTATCACAAATTGAGATCCAACACCTGAACGACATCTAGATCGATTCAGATGAAGGTCTCGACAAATTGCCGTCTCACAATAAATACTAGCCTACGAAAGCCACAAATCTGTCTCGAACGACGAAAAAAGGCATTTTCCCAGCAATGGGGCACTTTATTTTGCTACAATTGGGGCTACTAAGCATAATAAACAATATGTATGTATATTTTTTTTTTTTTTTTTTTTTTAAATAAAGAGTGACGAGACGAGCAGGACATGTGCCTGATGGTAAGCAACATGCCTGCCACATAACAGCACCGTGACACGCAGCTATTGGAACACGAAGAGTCCAAATCATTACCTAGCACTGCACTGCGCTCGTCACCCAGAGATCTAAGTTGTTATATCTCTAAGCCCTGTAATTTCTCTGGAAACATTGCCCTTCAAACCGGAACACAGTAACGTTTGCACATTACTGCTTGGCGGTAGAATAAATGGCAAAGGTGTGGTACTTCCCCAGGCGGACTCTGCTAAGATTCCTACCACTACAAAACCTATATCGCACCTACAAGTTGATTGGATATATTTTAGGCTTCTAAATAAAAAATGACTTTACTCAGTTTAACGATACGTGATACACATTGATGAAAAGGACCGTGATGAAACCGATATGATCCAAGAAACGTATAATTTGAAAACATGTGAATTCTTCCAAGTTACAAGCAAGCCAGACAATGGCTTGGTCTCCTCCAAGCTAGACAATTGTCTAGTTTGATCTTCACCAGGCTAGATAATTGACTAGCTCGGACTCAAGCTAAATAGTTAGCTAAATTGGTCTCATCCAAGCTAAACCATTGACTAGCAAGGTCTAATCAAGCTATTAAATTGACTAGTTCAGTCTTGACTCTATTCGTGAGAGAACTCCCCGAGTCCCAACAGGGCCATAAAACAGACTTTTTATACTAAAACAGAAAAGGTAGGTATCTGTAACACCAAAACATTAAAAATCCAAATCGTCACTAATTCTTTTCAAGTTCTTTTGACTGTTTGTACCACAAACTGCTTCAACTTAGCACATTTCGACGACAATGGTGTCAAAGTTTCCCCGGCAAGTAGGTCAGGCTGTTTTATCCAAACGCCTTCCTGTAGCTTGCGTGCCATAGCAAAATCGCCATAGATCTTCCCTTAACAACCGGCGCGGTACGTGGTACGGCAAACTGTCCCCTTAACTTTTGTTTTGTGAATTTCGTAGGCACAGTTTTTGGGGACATGTAATAGGCTAAATCGAGGCTTTACAGACTTAGCATAGTTATGTTACTGAATGATGTAATGAGAATTCTACTCGGCCGATGGAAATACAACGTTTTTTTATGACAGTTACATAGCTATCTATTTTGAATGTGTAATGACACAATTTTTTTAAATATGTGACGTTATCGTAAATAAAAAATCTTGTTACATATCACACTTGCGCTAGACGTCGTATGAGATGTGGTAATTACTGGTTGAGTAGTAAGTACATATAATATGGAATACTTTCAGATATTATGTTCTGCGTTCTGGCTGTTTTATACAAAGAAGCTATTTGGACGTTGCAAAATAAGTAGTTGATTGTTTCATTCCAGAATTGTTTTCATAAGTGAATGTTGTTTAAATTGATGAGTAGAACTTTTTGTCACCTTTTCAACTTGCTGTTTACTGAAAACCAGCGTATTTCAAGAAAAATATGTCTTGTCATTTGTGCCTCTGTCATCCGCCAATTTGCCTTTGGCCAGCGTGGTAGATAGCCTTGATTCTCTCCTTATAAGATTGAAAACGACGAGTACCAGCAATGGATAGATAAACTGGGTAGACTGGCACAAATCGCGTATCCAATCTTTCGTCACTAACTAGACGTCAAGTCTAGCCTTAAACGGCCGCTGCCACTCAAACTTGACCCGTCACAGCTCAAAAATCATCAGAAAGTATTTCACACCATTGTCACGTAATCACATCTATTGAATATGTTGACATGTCCTCTCTTGTGTTGGTTTCAACATTCAATGTCAGTTGTACCACTATAAAAGTCGAGCCGGGTTATTTAGGGCCCATCACGGGTTCTTGTCCGGTTGTCGCTTGTGGGCGGGGTCGTGTTGATTCTTAAGATATCGTCTCTTACTTGACGGAGAGATTATTCTCGAAACTAATATTTAAATTCCATTTTCATTAAAACTACTAAAACATTATTTCGTGGTACGGACATACTTTGGACACTGCTATATAAGAATGAAGTAATGCTTAGAGACGCAAAAAGGACTAGATCTTTGCAAGTTATTTTACCACCAAATTTATATTAATTCAAATCTATATTAATTAAATATCACCAAACATGTTCAAATATTAGTATGTTACGGTTTAAAGAACCATGTTGTTTCTACAGAAGTTAGGTACTTCAGACATTTAATTTTATCAATCATTAATTTCTCCCCACGATGTCTCGACAACTCAAGGCTTATCTAAACCATTGCATGTCATTTTAATTTTATTTTCGCGTAATTTTTTTCTAGTAACTAATAAAATATTCTAAACATATATAATAATAAAATAAAACTTAGTAACTCCTTATAATATCAGCTATCTGAGCGTGCAAGACCCTTTAAAATTGGTTCAGCCGTTTCAGAAATGATCTAGAACAATAACAAAGGCATACAGGCAAATTTTTTGTAATAAGTATTTGCATACGTTTCCACACACATACAAAAAGTTTATATACATATTTATATATGCACCTATCTAACGAAAACAGTTAATTTGGAATTAATTACAGATACTTCAATTCTATTTTTATGTGTAGACAATACACATAGACTTTTAAATTGTGTTTATTTATTAGGAATCCCTTGTTTATTCTTTGGAAAAGGCCGCAAAATGCCGTTGAAACTTGAGTCAGTTTCAATCGTATTCGACGGCCTTTTTAAGAGGAGTGCACTCGTTTGAAACTGAAGTAAGACTGGATCGATCATAACACATGTGAGTTTGAATAGCCTGTTAAATAATTATAGAGAATAATTATCATCAATTAATTTTATTTTAGTTTGAAACACTAAATAACGTTAACGATACCAACACATGTGCTAAAAACCCATTCGTATTCGTTTCTGTTTTAGTATGAGCACATGAGCAGTGCTTTTTATGTCGGTTGAACTGCAGTAACGTTCCTCATATAAAAGTGATTCAGAATGAAATAACAAATAACGTATTCAGGTGCAGTTTGCAGCGCACTTGGAAACGTGGAATGCAATTCACAACATAAATGTTGTTGAGCATCGACAGGGTTAGTGAGAAAAATATGGCAGAAAACATAATGTCTTCAGTAAAATAGTTTATCAAGAAATAGTTTTCGACCGATTTCAAAACAGGAGTTTCTTCTTTCGTCGGAATACTTTTAGTGTTTGTAGCTTAGTGATTACTTACTTGAATAAGCCTGAACTGAAAAGATATTTTTTTTTAATTAAATAGTTTATTTTCTCCAAAACACGAAAAACCGGCTTCAATATTAAGTCATCTAGATAAATGACGGTCAATTTTAGTTTTTGACGTGATAACGTCTTATAATTCGATGAAGCCGGCTGCACTAATTATTTCGACCAGTAGTTCAAGCGGGGATGTAGCTCAGTGGTAGAGCGTTCGCTTTGCATGTGAAATGCCCCGGGTTCGATCCCCGGCATCTAAAAGCTTTTTTGCTTTGTTTTGATTGAAAATGACTAAATTCTACTGATTACTTTTTACATACAAATCTATTAAACAAATGAAAGTAAAATTTTCTTTTGAAAAATGCTACCATTCCATCAGTATTTTCTTAAGACGTTGTCACGTTCTATCGTCAGTAAACCGACTTTACAGACAAACATTTTTTTCATCATAGGTATATCATAAACAGCATCGTCAATTTCCAATAAATTTATATATGACCATTTCTGAACTATGATCTACCAAACAAAAAAATAACCACCAAATTAGAGTCACGATTGCCAGCGCTATCGTGTAACATTATGTATGTTACACGACATAAAAACACAACTGAATTGATAAGTTAATTAAAAAAGGTTTACTTATTTAGTCTAAATTAAATTGTATCGAAATCGATTTGAAACGGTTGATTTGAAAACCGATTGAACGTTTAACGAAAAATCAACGAAACTGTAAAAAATGCATATCGATGATATTTTTATTACGATACATCGCTGCCAATTGCTGTTTTGTTTTGTTTTAAGTGACTTTTTTTTTTTTTTTTTAGTTAAGTGCAATAAAGAGTTAATCTATCGCTGTCTCAATGATACAGTGCGCTTAGCAATATAAGGATGACCGTTCACATAAGTAAGTACCGGTAATAAGATAGTCAAGACAATTCACTACGTCGGGCAAGTGCAGATTGGGACATGGCAAAAGTCCTTGAACACCTTACTTAGAATATTCTGAGTTCTTTACGGTATTTTGCATACCTAACTAAATATAACCGGTTAGGTAGTAGAGACACCGAACGCCAGCTACTATAGGTCAGTTCTAAAAAAACGAATTCTGTGTAATCTTTGGTCTGTTTTTGTTGGTTAAAAATAAAACGAGAATTAAGTACTTTTACTAAATACACGTATTATAATTTCGACTGGTGGTAGCACCATTTTATAATAGACAAAAAGTTGTTTTTCTCATCCTCTGTGTTTCAAAAAATAAAGCACAATTTTGTTATTCTCTAATTTGTTATCATGAACCTCGAAAATTTCTGTCAATTGAACTTCACTCAAAGATTTTACAACTTTATAGCTCGAGTAAGTAAGTTTTTTGAATACGACGATAATAATAATCCATTCCCTCGGAAAATTCACAGAATTTGGATTTCTGAATAAATTTTTTTAAACGTGTATAAAGAACTACAATCAAAGACTCAATCGAAGATTCCAGAATAACCCTTTCAATTTCTTGAGAATACGCTATTTCCGTAAACGGCACAAAGAAATTGAATACATTCTTTTAGAAGTTTGTGAAATCGTTTCAGCGTCGCATTAACATATTTACCTTATTGTCACCTTATCTTCTTTATCTTATCTTTGTTACTTGTATATATTCATGGCCATTTAAACACCCACAAACTATTTCTTGTATAACGTCAAGTATTTAACATTTCACATGTAATTTGTTTCTATTTTATTAACTTGTTTTATTCTTATAAATATTAAAAGAAACAAGTTTTTTTTAATAATTTAGTATTACAGAACGAAGAAGACGTGCGTTTGATTTTAAAAATTGTCATGGACAGTACAGCAAACATTTCTAGAATAAGTGTTTTGTTGATGTCACCACGTATACATACGTGTTTCACTAATTTAATAATCAAGTTTTAATTATGTTGTGCCCTCTTTGTATAATAGGATAGATAGCAACTTTGAATTAAGGAAACTCAACAACAGACTGTTTAAAAAAGCTATTATATCATGGTTGAACACTTTTGAGTATGATGACGTTGAGAACATGATGTTTGATTTGGGTGTCCTGTGAGGGTATCGTAGTGGTTATTTGATTGCTTTTGACATAGATAAATTTTCATTTATAAATTTTTACATAGGTAACTCAACCTTTGTTATGAGTAACTTATTTGTGTGTGAATGTGTGTATGTGTACTTTGGGTTTTGGTATATAAACATGAAAATGTTCATACGTTTGTTGGTATACTTGTTCTTTATTTCGATTCGATATTTCGATATGTTTGGGTTCGATCCCCACCCAGTGCAAATATTTGTGTGATGAATTCAAATGTTTGCACTGTGTCTGGGTGTTTCTATGTATAATAAGTATGTATTTAAAACTATATAATTATTATATCAGCTATCTGGCCGCCATCACACAAGCTTTGCTTAGTTTGGGGTCAGATGGTGTTGTGTGTGAATTGTCCACCAATATTTATTATTATTTATTATTATTATTTATGTGAGTTTTTTTTTCTTTTTAATGTATACATTTTAATTCATTTTAATTTAATTTATTTTAAATTCGTTATACCTAATTTAATTGATTTGATGCCATTGTGAAATATAAATTGGGAGAAGCCATTGGGTATCGAGATACAGTACTTGTACTAGTTCGAACCTAATGGGTTCATAATGTATTATGTAATCAAGTTTATGACAAATAAATATTTCTTATTTCAATTACACAAATTTGTGTTAAAAATTAGATAAGTTTACCGTGGTCAAAAAGTACCAAGGTATTTTAGCCAGCTTTGATCCAGGTAATGTTTGATTTAAATTTATATAATGCCCGTGCAAATCCGGAATTGGGGCGCTCATTAGTTAAATTCGTTAAATTTCACTAGTAAAACATTTTTCAACATTTTGAGGGTTCCGTAAAACGTAAAAACGGAACCCTTATAGATTCGTCATGTCTGTCTGTCTGTCTGTCTGTCTGTCCGTCCGTATGTCATAGCCACTTTTTGCCGAAACTGTGAGAACTACACTGTTGAAACTTGGTAAGTAGATGTATTCTGTAAACCGCATTAAGATTTGAAAAAAAAAAAATTTAAAAAAGAAAAATTAGGGTTGCCCTCCATACTGAGAACTGAAACTCGTTTTTTTTTTTTTCATCAAGCCTACACGTGTGCGGTGTCTATCGATAGGTCTTCAAAAACGATGTTGAGGTTTCTAAAATCATTTTCGTATACACTGAATAGTTTGCGCGAGACACACTTCCAAAGTGGTAAAATGTGTGCCCCCCCCCCCCTCTAACTTCTAAAGTAAGAGAATGAAAAATCTAAAAAAAATATATGATGTACATTACCATGTAAACTACCAACGAAAATTAGTTTGAACTCGATCTGATGAGTAGTTTTTTTTTGTACGTCATAAATACACTATTATTGAAACTTCGACCAAAGTTACAACGAACTACAAGAACTATGTGTACTATGTATATTATGTTACTTGCTGCAACGGAACCCTTCATGGGCGAGTCCAACTCGCACTTGGCCACTTTATTTACTTCTTCGAAATCGTAATCCTTTTTAACACATTTTAAAATTAACAGTTTTTGAAATCAGTGAAACACGGTTTTACGACATTTATGTTGTTCTAACATTTATTATTAACAGTTTTGACATTTAGTAACACGCAATATTTTGAAGAGCTTGTTCAATTACAATGCAGTCTAGTTCATCGTGTCCACGGATAAGTGTAAAATTGTGTAGATTTGAATTTCGTTAAATGTACCAAGACCAATTAGACAGCCTTCTTGGGCAGTCGTGAAAAACAACACATATTATTCGTTAACAACATCACTATAATAACGATTACAACAAAAACAACAATTGAGGCCGGCAAAGATTTATCTCCAGTCGATAAGTTTAATGTGAAACAGCTTTTAGACTGTAGTAAAAAAGGTACACGAAAATCAAGGATCATATTACAGAACTCCATTAGAGCAAGTCATAAAAATAGACTCGGAACATGTAAGGCCGACCCTAAATTCAGTCATTTGAAATAAAAGATTTTAGTGCAAGAATAGATAAAAAAATCAGATTGTAAAGATAAAAGAATGACGTATTTACTGCCTTAATTTTGATTTTATTTTTTGTACCTGTAATAGAGCTCTTTGTGATGATGATGAGTGTATTAGTTTGTGAATGAGATAGTATTCAACAAGCTTATCAATATCACAGGCTTTTACGGTAATGGAAATCTGCATGTTACAAGAATCTTCCCAAGTTATGCGCTATCCGCGAACTAGCACGGAGCCAGCGTGGTATATTATGGCCTTGAATTTCGTATTGAAATAGAAGAGCCCCGAGTCCCAGCTGTGGAAATATTTATCACAGATCAATTTTGCAGCCTAATAGATTTACGCAGTTACACAAAACTTGAAAGCCGGAAGAAAACAAATGAAAGTATTGAAAGCGTGGTGGTCTAGTAGTAGTTCTAATGGTAAATAGCCCACCTAACTTTTGTGTACTAAATTCTACTAATTTGAAGCTGCCAAGGAAATACCTGCACATGTTTGTAAGCAAAATACATTTCCGATACTACAAATCCCATAACGTCACTTAAAATGAGTAGGTACATATTTAATTAGCTACATTTATATACTTTTAAATTTCACTCAATGTACGGGTATCACATTATACACCATTTTCGTATTTTGCCAAAGTAACATATCTAATATCTAGACCTATTATTTATAAGTAAATAAAGCGTACTAACTGCATTTTCAGCGGATCACTATTTTGTAGCCTTGAAATCTTTACAAACAAATAAAAAACTGCATTGCGCCCGAGAGAGCCCGTCCTATGATTTCTTTTTTCTTATATTAGGCTACCAAAATAGTTAAATGGCATAAACATACAAAAGCTCTTCAAATTATATTCTTCGTTTTACGTAATCAAATTAAAAGTCTAATATTTCTAGTCTCTTCTACAAACGGCGCCAAGTCAGTTACGCAACGCACACAAAACTTTAAATTATCTCTTAAATTAAGCAATACAAATTAATGTGGTTTTTTAAATGCAACAAGCGACTGCCTAATGCATTTAGAATGAAGTGATGAATGAGCATCCATTCATAAAACTTCTGTTCATTTTAACCACGTAGTTAATAAACAGTAGGTGGTGAATGTAATAGAGTATTGTCTCTACTACCGTGGGCGGAGTGACTACCAAAGTCAATTTTGTTTGGAGTGTCCATGAAGTTACTCGACACTGGGCTAGTTTTCGTTATATGGTCTACTCACTTAATAATAATTTGAATGAAATTCGGGGAAAAGTTGGTCTAGAGCCTGATAAGGATGCAGCTAATATTTCATAAAAGATATGTTACAACATCTCCCTGGGTTGTCAAAGTATCGTCAACATTCACGAAGTTGCTGAACTTCATAAGTGGTAAGTAGATGCTGTGTGTATGTGTAGATGTTCATAAGTGAGAAGTAATTATTTGAAAAAAACGACATAAAGCGAAAGCAAAGACTATGCATTTACAGAATTATTTTTTATTAAACATATGCCACCCTACTCTGAACTGATCATTTAAAAAGAAGAATATTTATCCGTTAAAACTTAGTTGATATGGTCACACTACAGTACTACCAAAGTCGATTGTATTTGACGTATCTGTTTACCTGTAGTGTTTTGTTTTATTAATGCGTTTGATGATAGGGATAAATTGTTTGGTTATGGCGTTATGAATGGGCGTGTGTGGATTGTTCATCAGATACGTGTAATTGGTTAGAAGCCAATACGGGGTTAAATCAAGTTAAAATTAAAGAAATTTAATATTAGGTTAAAACCGATGTGCTATTATCCACACTCCACACAATAAATAGCCTTTACTACCTTATCACAAAACTTGCAAAAAACATAAATAAATAGCTCACTTTTGAATTTTGGGATTCTACTTACTAGAGAGAGAGGTAGTCAAGGTCGTAATCCATCACGCTGGCCAAGAGTGAGTTGGTAGATGATACATGACATCAAACAATTCTTGGAGCAAGCCGGTTTCCTACACTTTTAAAGTTATTGGTGATGTTATATATCTGCGTTTGGAAATATACTTAGAAATATAGAAATAATAGGCGGAATTCGAACCTTCTGACCACTAGGAAATCACGGCATAGGTATAGGTACATTCCAAAACTTGTGAAAAAGTATATAAACATTTTAAATTTCTTCTCGAGTATTCTAAGATTTCTTCCACAAGGAGATAGTCAAGATCATAATCCAAGCACGGTGGCAAAACGCTGTTCGGTAGATCTTCTTCTTAGATGACACAATGACACTAACAAAGCGTAGCGCTTTACGTTTTTAACAAACTACTTTAAAAGCTAATAGAAACAATGAAATCATCCCTGTTTATCAAACGCTACAATAAAGAAAGCACAGTGAGTTTTATTTTAATCTCCTTTGTGAGGCATTACGCCTAATTTTCTCATTCTGACGTAAATACGGCTTAGAATGTCTTATACGTTGCCCAAATAATGAGCTCTTTGCTAATGAGAGGTCATTACCTACTACAAAAGGTACTGCAATGTCGTTGCATCTCTATAATAATTATAATATAGTAAATACGCATTTATTCAACGAGAAAGGAAATATTATTTTTAAATTGACATTATATTGCATTTTTAAAATTATTAAGAAAAGTCAAATCGATATAAAAATGTTCAAAGTATAGGTTTTCTGCACTTTAAAAATCGGGGATCTTTCAACAAAAAGTGTATACGCTGGTCTTGGTCAAACTATTTAACCTCCTAAAATTAAAGCTCCTTAATATGTTAATCGAAATGTTCCTCTTCCTCTATAAGGCCGATCATTGACATGACCACCGGGATTATACTAGTTGAATCAATATGTCAATATCCCACATTGCCGGCGCCGGCGCGGCGGTAGTCTCCTGAGTCATGATACTTCCTGAGATTGCCCTTCTCGGCTGCTTCGAGATTTTCGTCATGTGATAAGTAGTACACCCATATTTTGATCTAGCAGCCCAATATCAGTATTTTAGGTGATAATAGTTTTGCCCGTGAGGATGAATCGGTCCCACTAGAGCAACACTGATTCAGAGCAACACAATCAGTGTTGGTTGCTCTAGTATAGCTCAGTTTTTTAAGATGCACAGGTGCGTACTTATAGTGCGATGCTTTAGACAAGACAAGAGCATATCAAAGAGCGAGGTGATACTGGATGATCCCAGGAAAGCGACTATACGCAAGATGTGAACATACCTGTATTTGACCCTTATCATGTTGGGGCCTCCTAAGCTTGCTTGCGTTAAATGAAAAAAAAAATGACTTTACTAACAAAAAATCATATATATGCATTATTGTTAATATTTATATATTATAGTTTATCAAATAAGTAGTTCCATACAAAATATTCTAATTTACCCATCCACGACATGTTCCAACTTCCCACTACCATGTGGCTGCACCACCGAATCCCAAACACAAGCAAATCTTCCGCATAACCACCTCCTTATCCAATAACCAGTCCGTTCTAACCACAATGCAATTCAACGGTACGTCATACATTTATTATTTACCCTCGCCATATCCGGTGCAAGATTAAACGGCGACTTGTGGAGATTAAATCCTGGGTTTTATTCCCATATTGCCGTTTCCCCCCCAGCTTCCTCTCTCGTTTCCTCTCGGTTAAGGGAAACTCGAGTATTCATTGCGGGTAGCCAAGTGCCGAGGGTTGGACGGGGTAAGTTTCAGTTTTGGTAGTTAAATTTTGATTTAAATCATAATTATAATCTTTCTTCAGATGCGATAAAATATTCCAATATACAACAAACTCAAGATAAACTCAGATAAAACCTAGATAAGAAGTTATTTTAATTAATTCTCAGTATCTCTAACAAAACTTTCATTATCCGACTTAATAGACATTCTATTTTTATTTTAACGAAATCAACATATTTCATTCAAAATTAAAATAATCACGAAACAATGTTTCTCACATGTATAATTTGTTTCATCTCAAACATGTTAGTTTTCGTTAGCAATACTTGGAAGGTACAATTCAATAGGCATTTACTGACACATCGACCTTATTTATCCCTTTAACTGGATAGCTTTTGACAAAAGTATTTGGTTTTTAAATAAAACTGAAAAGTTTGTTTATATCGCCATGCTAATCTCAATTTTTTCAAAAATAAATTTGGTTCAGATAGTCTTTCGTACAAAAAAGACTATGTTTCAACGACGTGTCAAACCGTGGGGCAGTACTTGTTAAATAAATGTGATATCTAAATTGCATTTAAGAATAGCTACAGAAATAAATTTACACACACCTGTAAAACACAGTCGTAAAAATTTTAAGTTCCCGTACTGAAATTGGTCCCTGTAGAATAACCAGCCAGGAAAAACAGCTGTATTTCGACAGCCCTACAGCAACCAAGATTTATTCTGAGTTCACGGTTATTTATAAAGCAAGCCTTATTTTTATTCCCGTGTGATATTTTTAATGAGGCAACTGAATTGCCGGTGCACCGTTTATTTAGTTAGAGTATTAGATAAATGTTAGGTTAATCCTTTAAGTTGTTTTTTATATACTTCCCCTCATACAAGTAGGGAAATTTGTCTAGCTGATCATCTGATCAATGAACATGTTTGTTGTTTATGTAACTTAATGTATTAGTACCTGGTTGACCGAGCTTTGCTCGGTTTTTTGAAATCATATTTAGGCAGATACAATAAAAAAAAACAATAAAATCCAATACGTAGTTTTAAAGATCTAAGCATACAAAGGTACATAAAAAAGAACAAAAAAAATGACGAAAAGTAATCATTAGAATTCGAACCGGGGTCCCTCGAATCCTCAGGCGCCGCTTTACCGATTGAGCTACTTATCTTTTGAGTAAAGTGGCGAAATTTGCTATCTTATGCTAATGAGTTTTTCATTGCCTGAAAAAGCACATAATATGTCATTTTTAGGGTTCCGTAAAACGTAAAAACGGAACCCTTATAGATTCGTCATGTCTGTCTGTCTGTCTGTCTGTCTGTCTGTCTGTCTGTCTGTCCGTCCGTATGTCACAGCCACTTTTTGCCGAAACTATGAGAACTACACTGTTGAAACTTGGTAAGTAGATGTATTCTGTGAACCGCATTAAGATTTTTACAAAAGTTTTTTAAAAAAACAAAAATTAGGGGTGCCCCCCATACTGAGAACTGAAACTCAAAAATTTTTTTTTCATCAAACCTACACGTGTGGGGTGTCTATCGATAGGTCTTCAAAAATGATGTTGCGGTTTCTAATATAGTTTTTGTCTACACTGAATAAATTGCGCGAGAGACGCTACCAAAGTGGTAAAATGTGTGTCCCCCCCCCTCTAACTTCTAAAGTAAGAGAATGAAAAAACTAAAAAAAATATATGATGTACATTACCATGAAAACTACCAACGAAAATTAGTTTGAACTCGATCTGATGAGTAGTTTTTTTTAGTACGTCATAAATACACTATTATTAAAACTTCGATCAAAGTTACAACGAACTACAAGAACTATGCGTACTGTGTATATTATGTTACTTGCTGCAACGGAACCCTTCATGGGCGAGTCCAACTCGCACTTGGCTACTTTATTTAACAATGCAATCTAGCTAGATTGATTTATCGTCCCCGAAATCCCCTGCATACATACATCATGAAAATCGTTCGAGCCGTTTCCGAGATTCAGATTCTATAATATATTCATACATATATACAAGAATTGCTCGTTTAAAGGTATATAATATATGTATATAATATCAACCAATTGACCAAATAAGAATCCTAATTCGACAAACGTACAAATAAAATGTAAGTAGGTATATTTTACTAAAATGTTACATACATTGTTACTATATCATTTTGTTTGTATACATATTCATTGCTTTCATTATTATAATCTTTTTTGTGTAAGTAAAACCGGGGCTCTGCTAGTAAATTATATAGTGATAAAGACATTACCTACCTTTTCGAAATATTTTGAAATCTTCCAAATCAGTTTAACCCTTCAAGGTAGATCACTATCAGATTTCGTTACAAAAACTGTAGAACCGAACCGGTTTGAGCTGCTTTAAGGTTCATCCCTTTGTTTGCTTAGTCGTAATTGAGGCCAGTGTATAATTGGACCTCACACGGCCGACATGCAAATGTCGGTTATAGAGTCTATTCCCTTCGCGGCTAATGTGTCTGTGTTGGGTTAATTTGAAGTATTTTTTTTACCATAGTTTTCTGGTAAATAGCTTAATTTATTCTAAAACCAAGATAAGTAGTATTTTATTGTTGAACAACCTTGGCAATGACTTACGATTGCTGTAATATGAATAGTTTTGATAATTAATTAATTCAATAATAATAATAATTATTTATTTACGATTCTATGATATTTTTTTTGTTTAGCTATATCTATTATTCTACATTGTTCATGTACATTTTTAGTACTCACCTAAACTAATTTTTAAATTTACCTCTATATTGTAAAGTTACCTAACTTTTGTTGTGAGGTTTAAAATACTCTCTCTGTTTTTTATTTCAATAATATTTGCAATACCATAAAATAAACAGTGTACTGTTAAAAACTGTAAAACAAATTCATGAACACATACTATTGTATTATATAATATACTAGCAGTGCCCCGCGGTTTTACCCGCGTAGTTCCCGTTCCCTTCATTCCCGTTATTTTCTCGGGATAAAAAGCCCATGTGTTCTTCCAGACTATAATCTAATTGTATTCCAAATTTCAGCCCGATCCGTTCATACGTTGGGCGTGAGCAACAAACATCCAAACATCCATACTTTGACATTTATATTAATACTAGCAGCGCCCCGCGGTGTTACCCGCGTAGTTCCCGTTCGCGTTGTTTTCCGGGATAAAAAGTAGCCTATGTGTTCTTCCAAACTATAATCTATCTGTGTTCCAAATTTCAGCCCAATCCGTTCATACGTTAGGACGTGATTGAGTAACAAACATCCAAACATTGACATTGACATTTATAGTAGGATTAGTGGGATTATAACTATTGTAACGTTTTGGTAACTACTCGACTATGTGTAACAAAAACATGTTTTTTTTTTTCAATGTACGGCGGTATTTAAATTAAACTATCACGATGAAAGTCACATGACATAGAGTTTTAAAACCTTCAAAAATAATTTAGTTTTCTCCGGAAATATTTTAACACTTGGGGAAGCTATTAAATAAATAAACCAGTTCAAAATCCACTCAGCTCATTGCACTCTAACATGGGAGGCGCATCAGTTTCTCTAAGTTTAAACGTCCTAAATATTTGATGAAGGTAACGAGATCAAATGAAATAGCAAGCAGTGTGGTACGTCAAGGAGGTTCATACCCACCGAGGAAGCGCTAACCATCGTTTAAGTTGGGATTTAAGGACTAGTTTTAGTTAAGTTTTGTGTTGTGTGAGTAGTTTGACCTGATGATACAATAAACGTGAAACAAAGTGTGATACATCATGCTAACCTATTAATAAAGTATCGACAGCAAAAGGTGTGTTTAAAGAATTTCGACACTCTTTATAATTTTATTATTAAGCATATTGACATTGAGATATAATCACAATTAAAATAATTTATCTATCTAACAATATTTAATACTAACATCATCTGTGGAAAATTTAACACTATACTGGGAATTTTAATTCGATTCCAGATTTGACATTAGCTACTGTCATTTTGTGAAATAATGATACCACATATAATAGTGTAGTGATGTGACAAAACGAATTTATATACATTTTACGTTAAATTTATTAGTCATATTGAATGTTCATGTACTATATTTATTTTAAGGTCATACTGTAAAAAAAACTTGGGTGGACAAGAAAGTTACATCATCTCGACAAGCGTTTTTGGAGGGACTGACCACTGGATTAAAAAAATCATCTGGAAAAGGCAAACGTCTCATAATTAGCCATATAGGTAGTGAAGAAAGCTTCCTGGAAGAGGGGCTCATGATTTTTGAAGCAAAGAAAAATTGTGAAGATTACCATGATGAGATGAATGCAGTTTGTTTTGAGGAGTGGTTCGTAGGAGTCTTACCAAAATTAAGACCAAACTCAATTGTGGTGATGGATAATGCACCTTACCACTCCCGAAAATTGGAAACGGCACCAAAAATGAGCTGGAAAAAGCTGCCATTAAAGATTGGCTTTTAAATAAAAGTATTCATTACGAACCAGATATGGTTAAAGCTACGCTTTTAGAACTGATTCCACATAACGAGTCTTTTAATAAGTACGCTGTAGACGAAATGGCAGCACAACATGGGATCACGGTTTTAAGACTGCCCCCTTACAATTGCGAGCTAAACCCTATCGAATTGATATGGGCGTAGGTAAAGGGGCATGTAGCTCAAAATAATAAAACCTTCAAATTGACAGACGTGAGAAATTTATTTCAGGAAGGCATTCAAAAAATTACGGCTACCGAATGGTCTAAATGCGTATCCCATGTTGTCAAAGGAGAGGAAAAAATGAGTAGGCTAGATATTATGTTAATTGACAAAATCACAGACACATTTATAATAAATGTTACAGAAAGTGACAGCGATAGCGATAGCGATGACGGCGACAATTTATAAAATAAATTATTACCATAATACATCTATCTGTTTTTATTGTCATGTTCCTTCATGATCACATTTTTTATTTATTTCACACACAATTTTAAAAGAAAAGTTTCAGATCGTTAATTAATCGTCAAAACTAAATTATCGGTTCAGAAATATTTAATTTCCTGATATACTTAATTTAGAGTAAAATTAAAAACAGAAAGGAGAATCGATCCGGAAATATTCCATTTCCATATCGAATAATTTCGCAACGTCACTTTTTAGTACTTGTCATAACGTTGCAACACTGAAATTGTCAAATCTGGAATCGAATTAAAATTCCGAGTATTATAATGAGAGTTCTTTTTTACATCTGACATTTTAAAAACGCCTCAGGAGACTTAAACTAAATGTTGCCATCTTTTTGTTAACTTCTTTATCCTAATACCAATAAGCTAAAAAATAAAATTGAACTGATCAAATTCAGCAGGTAAGATATAAAAAGACATCGCCAAACAACGGATGTACTATTCACTTTTGTCCACTTACCTCACTTTCTACTAAATAAATAGAAAAACAACCCAATTACTAAGCATAAACTTATTTCTCTTACTTTTCTTATTGTATCGTAAGTGAAGCTTTCTGCTGATATTCAATAGTCCCTTTGTCGTTGTCCTACGTGAATATGTTATTTGACAAAAACAGAAACGCAAAACGATGCTATATGATAAAATACAAATTTGGAAATATTTATCGCGTATTTGAGCACTTTTTTTCAAACAAGACTTACTAGAATATTTTATTTTTTAAATATTCAGTCGTATCGCTTCGCTTCGCGTCATTCTCTGTACTACAACTAGGACATAATGTATGCCGGCTAACCTTTAGTAGGTCAAATTAAATCAAGAACCTTATCTTGGAAAAGGAGACCGTATGGAAACCCTAATTTGGGCTTAACAAGGGTGCTTGGAATATGTTATTACACGATCAATGGATTAGGTATCTGTGATCTTGTATCCTCGAACAAGTCAAGGAATTTGAGGGTTGCTTATGGGTAGTAATGTTTAATGAGGGTATCAAAATTACAGAGCTAGTAGTAGGTGAGCTCAGGTTATATTGGGAAAAGTGACACCTGCTAATACTTAAAAGCGGAAAAGAAAAATAATGGAAAATTAAATTTAGGTAGATATTTTTTCATGTTCTGTAAAAAAAAATCAAGTTGATACTTTAGTTTGTTAAGTGATTTTTAAGTGATTTTTTTTAAACTTTAGTGTGAATTGTTATAATGTATTTTTTTGAAATATTTTTACAAAATATGTGTTAAAGTAAAAAAAACCCTGATTTATAGGTAACTTTCAATTTTGAAAATATCACCAAAAAGCCAATGTAAAACAATGTATCTTCTGCCATACTGGCGCTACACCTTACGAAAAATACTTTAATTTTTAAATTACTATTACATATTATATTGAAAAAGAACACAGTGGAACGTCTTAAATCCAAGTTTCCTTCGAGAAATCCAAAAGAGGATAAGAAATGGATTGAATACAGTAATATTGCCGTAATAGGTGGCTATTAAAGACTACAATCATGACTCAGGAACGTGATCGTTGAACGTGCTTTCCGTTACGGATAACCACAATGAATCATTAGCCATAAATATACAAGTAATATTTGTTTTATAGATACACTAACCACGTCTCGACGCTTTACTCGCTTTTACCCGGCACAGAGGTCATTCCATATATCCATGTCCATGGCATGTTGTGACAAAATACATACTTACCTAAATCCTACTAATATTTCAATTAAATGTTAGTGTATGGATGTTTGTTGCTCAATCACGTCGTAACGTCTGCACGGATCGGGCTGAAATTTGGAACATATAAGTATAGATATATATAGTCTAGAAGAACACATAGGCTACTTTTTATCCCGAAAATAACTAGAACGACGGGAATGGGAACTACGCGGGTAACACCGCGGGGCGCTGATAGTAAAATATAAAATCGACAGCCAAAACTAAGGTTAAGCTAGACCGACCATACCGCCATGTTGAATGTTGGAGAACACAAAAAATGTTTATGAACTACATTAATTTTCATAGTAAAAATGTAATTTTATAAAATTGTACTTAGTTTTATCATCAAAACAAATAGGATGAATCACGACATGTTACATTTCATACCTAAATGTATAAATCAACTAGCGGCCCGCTCCGGCTTCGCTCGAATAATAACCTAGATATCAACTGCAGCGCCATCTGCCGGGATGATTTGTAAATTTAAACCTTCCAGGGCCCTACCCAAACGTATACAAATAAAATCAGTCAAATCGGTCCAGCCGTTTAGGAGGAGTTCAATAACAACGAAAAGTGGCATGGATTTATAATTATACTAGCTGACCCGGTGAACTTTGTACCACCATGTATTTTTTTGTCTACATTTTCTAACCTTTCTGCTGTACAAATTTTTTCCCGACAATAATAAATACATAGAGAAAAGAATCATCATATTTAGTGCAGTCATTCAAAAGTTATGAGCGTACATACATTTCGAAGATCCGTTTTTACGGTTGTGTAAAAACTGAACCCTTATGGGTTCGTTGTGTCTGTCTGTCTGTCCATCCATATGTCATAACCACTTTTTTCGAAACTATAGTAACTATACTGTTGAAACTAAGAGATGTATTCTGTGAACCGCATAAAGTAAGTATTTTATTAAAAACATATTTATTTCAACGTATATAAACATTTAAATAATAATCCTTTTATGCAGAATGCAGAAGACCGCACCTTGTGGCATTCATTAGGAGAGGCCTACGCCCAGCAGTAAACGAATATTAAATAGGCTGATGATAATGATGATGATAAATACCTTTCTTGTAAATCAAGTTATTACCAAAAATCAGTTTTATTTTCATTGTAGTGCTTTGTAATATACGTTGCTTTTTGTTTGATTACCTGGCACATAGACAAACAAATATGATGGTTTTCGAACACGGGAGAGAATATGTAACATACAATCGACCATGTGAGAAACATGGGTTTTCTAGATTAATACCACAAACATTTTAACACGCTCGGCACCACATGTATCGTTTAGGATACACACTGTCGTAAGGAGTGTGTATAGTTTATGATACACACTACTCATTTCAGTTAAAGCAGTGTGTATCCGAATATTTTCCCAGTGGTTTTGGGTTGGGAATCGGACAATCACTTAAGGAGATATTAAGATAAAACTTATAATCAGCTTGAAATAATTTTATTAAAAAAAGAAAGTTACTTAGAAACTAAATAACCAATTTATTAAGTTCAAAATAAATCAGTAAATATTATTGAAACTTTTTTGATACAGAAAACTTTCACATACATTTTGTAGTTGTTTGAGCTGCTCTGAAAGTCTTGCCACCAATAACTTTCCTGTTAGAGACGATTCACACGGCGCGGCTGTCAACCGCGCCCGCGCGCGGGCGCGGCAGATTTCCATATAAAATTGAATTCAATACACACGACGCGGTTTACGGCCGCTGCGGCTGCGGCAGCCGCGCGGCGGCCGCGTGGCTGCGCGCGATTCTTGCGCAGTAGATTTCCGGAGCAGAAACCGCGAAAACCTGTGGTCTCGTGAGTATTGAAACAAAACCGTCGCGCGGCGCGGCGCCGCGCCCGCGAGCGGGCGCGGTTGGCAGCCGCGCCGTGTGAATCGGGCCTCATACTTTTTATAGCACATCTTCGGCGTACAATTTTCTCTGCATCTTTGTTACTTATGAGATAATGTTTTCTATTAAACGATCTTCTTGTCATAGGGGCTGATGGCACTTCATCTCCGGCTAACTGAGCAGATCGTTTTAGTAAAACTACAATTATTTGTTCCCTGAATTGAGTGGTAGTAAGTTTCTTGAGATAATATTTGGTTGAATAATAAATGTGCATTCTAGAGAGAAACAAAGAGAAATAACATTACGAAATGTGTATCTTTATTGATACACATGACCTGGGGAATAGTTTATCTAAATAAAGTATTCCCAGGCCACGTGTAAAAAAATATACACACCGGTAAAAAAGAAAGGGATGACGGGGGAGGGGGTGTGATTATTTTCTATACTATTTTAACATCTCACAACTCACAACACAAAAAAAAATTAAAAGTTGTGAAAATTTGGTAGTATATTTGCATAAAGGGCTAGGCGCTGAGCGTGTTATGGTTGGCCCTGGGACTTGTTTATGGTCATAGCAGAAGCAAGCCGCACTGGAAACTGTAGTCGTTTAAACTCAAATGGTACATCAGTTGGAATCATTGGGATTCGTGGTATGTCTTGTCCTTTATACTTTCCTTTCATTATAGTTGCTTCTATCACGTTGTTCAGTATTTTTATAGCTAACCGTGTGCCGGTATATTTTAACTACCGATCCAACTTTTAATGAAGATGTGAGGTGGCAATCCTGGAAAATCCAGCGAGTTCAAAAATTCCGCAGGATAGTAGTTGACGACATCATCTACTATCCACTCATCTTGATAAGTCACCGAATCAACTGATGTATAAATTCTCAGTTCGCCTTTAATTTGTTCTTGAATTTTGAAATTTAATTTATTTGCATCTATCTCATTTACGTAATATGTATTAATATTTACTTATCATGTGGCGGTCTTGTTCCAATGTTGGGCAACGGCTTCCATACCCTCCTTCCACTTTTTCCTTTCTATGGCTAATTCAGTCCAGTCTTTCCAATGATCATCCGACATGCGGCAAACATTTTTTTTTTTTTTTTTTTATAGCTTATAGTGATGAGACGAGCAGGTCATGTGCCTGATGGTAAGCAAGATGCCTGCTACATAACAGCACAGTAACACACAGCTATTGGAACATGATAGTCCAAATCATTACCTAGCACTGCACTGCGCTCGTCACCCAGAGATCTACCCGATGTCATGTCCTGCCCGATCCCACTTCAAATTGGCTGCTGCTTTAGTCACATCGGCTATTCCGGTTTTGGAAAGCAGTATGGTGTTTCGTATTCTGTCCGTTACTTTTACTCCAAAAATACTGCGCTCCACAGCCCATGTGTGTTTAAATAATTTTGCACAGATATTAAATTAATAATTCAAAATAATAAAACACTTTGTTACGCGGTTTGTGTTTGACTGACACGTGACTGACACTTGATTGATATAATGACGTGAAAACTGACGCATTTTACATCGCGTTCCGTAACTAAATCAAAATAAATAATGTCGTGAAGCCGACCAAATTGAAAATCATTAGGAATGATCTATGAGTCTTACGTTTTGTTACTATTCAATTTGATCTGGTTCGCGATGTCATCTCTTTTGTTGAGTTTCTTCTGAGTGAGTTTCGGAACGGCGACATCCTCCTATTCTGCAACGCAACACGCACACTGTTTTGATAGATATGATAGAATTTGAACTTTGTGCAGCGGGAATAAAGTGCTAATTGACTCCTTGACGTTAGCAACACACATATATTGCTTAGACATAAGTGAGCGCTTGTTATTTAATATGAACTTTATTTCTTAGCAATAAAGCTAAAATTGCCTTAACAATTTAGTTAGAAAACGTTTGTATGGGAAAGCGCTTTATTTAATATGAACTTTATCACATAGCAATAAAGCTCAAATTCCCTTAACATTTTAGTTAGAAAACGTGTGTATGGGAAAAAGAAATGGGCTGTTTTCAGGGTTTTCCCGACAATTATTTGTTTTTTTCTCGCCGTAAAAACCATCCTTGGACTTCAACGAACATTTTAAAAAAATAATTGTCCAAATTGGTCCAGCCGTTGTTGAGTGATGCGCTTACCAACACATTTTGCGATTCATTTTTATATTATAGATTTATTGAAGCATTGGCAAGCGTCATTTGCTACGTCAGATAAAGCTAAGATATTATTAAGATTCTATCCTCATAATCGACATGCTAAAAATAGATTTTTAATATTACCGAGATGACGACTTTGTCGACTTGATTGCCCTAAAGTTTCGAAAACTGTGAACCTAATTGAAGGAATAATTTCACTTTGCCTTAGTGACCCTCGAACTAGTTAGCAGTTACTTCATTAGCATCTGTTTCATGATTCACTGAGATACTCTTCAGGTGCTAGGTAGATTGTTAGCCTGAGAAACTTTTACTGTATTGGATTTAACAGTATTTGAGATTGTATATTTTTGAGATCGTAACATGTATGACTTGTGTAGTTACCATAATTTATGAAAATTTGTTAAAAAGCCAAGTAGTAATGAGAAAACAGGAAGGAATATATTCCGGCTTAAAGGAGACTGTTTTCATTAGGTAACCGTTAGTAGTGAAACGAGATAAACACTCTTTTTAACTGACTTCAAAACGGACGAGGTTCTCAATTCAGTTGTATATTTTTGAAGTAAAAACTTCTTTTGGCGCGCCTAGACAGATTTTTCGTGGGCTGTGAATTGAATTCTAGCGTCACGCTCGGGTATGACAAGAAATCATCGGGTAAACTCGGGACCATAGCCATTTGCTACAATTTTGTCAGGATGACATAGTTGTAGATTCCACAAAAGTTATGAAATTCGATCCTGTCAACACGAAATTATGTAAGTGCAGTAATGAAAACTTGTTTTGCACTAAAAAGGGTAAAATAAATGATAAAAATAATAAATAGGAATTCAAGTACATGAGTGAGTAACGGTAATAATAATTACCTATATCAATTTATTTGAGTGGCTATTTGTGGTGTTGAAGTCGGTTTACTTTTTTGTTTGAAAATAGTTTATTAATAATTACTAACTTTAATGGGATTAAATATCGATATGTAAGTACTGTAATGTACCAGACCAGTAACATATTAATTTATTTTGTTACGTGTTTTTGTGTTTTTTTCTTTTTTTTTTGTACAGACTTTATCTAATGAACTGACTCTGTATTTTGAAGTTGAATATTAAATAAATGTTTAATTTAAATCCTTTCCGCCGTCACTGCGGTATGTAGGAAATTCCATACAAACTTTCACCTATATAATATTAGTGTAACCATCTGGTATCTGTTCAGTTCTAGAATTAGTGATTCGACATCTTCATATGCAAATAGATGAATGGCACTCTGATCTTATTGGCAGTCATGGTTATCATCAGGCGTACGACTTGCTCGTCTCTTCCCTACTTTTATTTTAAAAAAAGGTATTTGGTCAACTAATCTTTTAACACATGCTAACTATACTCATCTTCAGATCTGTTATATAAACCAAACCTATATGAAATAATTTCAGTAGTAATAATAATAACTAAACTTTCTCGAGACCCTCAGTCAAGACTTGGGGGCTACGCGATATTCAATTTCAGCGAAGAATCTCGAAATCTTACGAATTTTTCTGTTGTATGATGTGAAATTCCTTACTTAGGTATTTATCACCTTGATTTCAACTTAACCAAGCTTGTTTTGAGATTTGAGTGGAGTTTTGCTACTGTTTTATACATGTACATGATACAAGCTACTGTAGTAGCGCTTCGTTAAAAATGTTTACAGTGTTTTACTAATTGGCCGCGAATTCTTCAGAAAATATCAACACAGTGGCGCTAAAAATACAAATCGAGTCGCAAGAGAATTATGAAAAATATAAATTCCCACGAAATAAACAAAGAAACACTTCATAGCTGCGCTCGTAGTACATCTACGTCAAGTTGTTGGAAACACTGAAGATAAATTATTCACGATAAAACAGCTTCAAAAGATATCTCGCTTCTGACTTTTCATCTTCAGATTCAATAAAAAGCAGCAAACTTAAAAAAGCAGCTAAGTTTAAGCTTAAAACAATAAACCCAGCTCAAAGTAAAAACAATATCTTTACTGCATTTCCCGCAGCAAATGGATTGCCTTGAGCTATTCCTCGCTATCCAATATTAATATCTCGGCGATTCAAAAAGTTTGAACTGAAAGCTAGCTCGCTATCAATATTCATAACCTCAAGATGGTGTTTCTGGAGGCGGCAATAAACAAAGCCAGTCGAAGTGAAGTAACCGATCTCAAGCTCTTACTTACTGCTACCGAGCTAGCTCGTAAATTTCAGTTTGCAACTTGCACTGCGTAACATTCGATCAATAAGTCTTGTATGGGTTCTATATTTGCAAGCTAATACGCCATAACGAAACTTGCGAGCTTGATGCTTGAAGCCAATATAAGACGTCACGTGCGCCTTTCAAATAACTAAACGTCGTAACAACCGACTACAGTTTCGTCTAATTAACGACTCTTTACTTTAAGAATAAGCTGCAAAGTATAATGTTAGGAATTGTATCGAAGCAGGTTTCAATTTTGTTGCACCATGATCACGTGTCTAAGGTTACAGGGGGTAAATCAGATCATGGTTTATTGCGGAAGCGGGGCTGTTCTAAATTCGTGAACGTTAACAGTTTCTAGGAAAACCGTTTCAGAGGCGTAACACAAAATCAGTTAACATAAGTTTTCAAATACCAACTTCTATGAGTACCTATTTGATAGATGTTGATTTTTAGCCTTTTAAATAAAATATTTTAATAATCACCCAACTATTACCAGGTTGGTTGCCTGGAAGAGATTGCTCTCAGTAATAAGGCCGCTAATTGTGATGCTAGTTCTTAAGTTTGTCACTGTAATTATTTTGATTTGTTGTATCACAATAAAGAGTTTTCTATTTATCTATTATAAGGTAGCATTAGAAGACCACTAGTCATTGCAACACGGTATCCTACAGCGATGACTAGTGTCTGAATGTAGAAGAATGTACAATTGTACATAGAATTTAGTCGATGAAACATCTATCTAGAAACTTCACAAATAATGATAAATTTACTGCGTATTATTGATTATTTATTATTTAAATTTTTTTTACCTTGACAAAGGCTACTTAGGGTATTGTTATGTTGTACTACAGTAAGTAAAATTAGACTGTACATTTAAAAGTTTTCAAGCGAGTTTGATATCATTGGGTCACCAGGGGAAGGTCGCCATTGTCCGGTTGATAAGAAACCGTTGTAAATAAACTGTCCAGTAGCATACACTGATAAAATAACCAAGGTCTGAAATTGTTAGAATTTTAGTTAAATTTTTATTTTCAAAATAAAATTCATTTATTTGAACTTCGACACGAACTAACAATTATTACCACACAAAACCTCACTTTTGTTTGTATTATTACAAATAGTGATATGACGAGCAAGTAATGCACCTGATGGTAACCAACAGATTTCATAACAGAGAAATTACAGGGGTATGCCCTGTATCGTAGAGTTAAATCATCTTATATGTCTGGGTGACATGCGCAGTGCGTGATGATTTTGACTCTTCATGTTACAATAGTTGCATGTCACTACTGTTTTGGGCAGGCATTTTGCTTACCATCAGGCACATATCCTGATCGTCGCGTCACTACAAACTATAAAAAAGATGTCTTTCTTGTAACATACTAGTTTCTTCACGATGTTTCATACAGGTTAATTAGTAAATAAAAAAACAACATTAGTAGCATAATAATTGTGTACATTTTCAAAGTTTATAAAATAACATTGCAATCTGCCACTACTGAGAAGCGGTCAGAAAAATACTGTTTGACTATTGGCCGATATTATTCTTCTCACGCATTATAAAGCTACCTCATAATTTCTAAGTGAAACACTACCTTATTGTCAAACCATTAAAAGTGTATCAGTATATGTGAAGCGAAGCTTGGTGGTCAGCAATTTGGATAAACTCAAACGTAGGTGGGCTTTTGAACTTCTCACAAATGACCTTAATTCCCTTGTTACAGCCCCGAGATACTCGAATAACGTATTTATCTAGAGCTATTAATGAGATAAGAAAGATATTACTTTTATTACTTGTGGACTTGTATTTGTAATTTATGTTCCGTTGAGTAATGTTTATCTATTTGTGAAAAGGTTAAAGAAATTTGTGAAACGTAAATAAATATTTAAATTATGATAATGTTTAACTTATTTTTATTTAATTCAAAAAAAATTATAAAAAAGAAAATTACTCAACATTACATATTTTGCTATATTTATTTATTTTATTTAGTATTATTATAGTTTTTATTTGATTTTTTCCCGACTTTAACTCACCGACGGTGGTCAGCAATTTGGATAAACTCAAACGTAGGTGGGCTTTTGAACTTCTCACAAATGACCTTAATTCCCTTGTTACAGCCCCGAGATACTCGAATAACGTATTTATCTAGAGCTATTAATGAGATAAGAAAGATATTACTTTTATTACTTGTGGACTTGTATTTGTAATTTATGTTCCGTTGAGTAATGTTTATCTATTTGTGAAAAGGTTAAAGAAATTTGTGAAACGTAAATAAATATTTAAATTATGATAATGTTTAACTTATTTTTATTTAATTCAAAAAAAATTATAAAAAAGAAAATTACTCAACATTACATATTTTGCTATATTTATTTATTTTATTTAGTATTATTATAGTTTTTATTTGATTTTTTCCCGACTTTAACTCGTGTTGAAAATATTACCTACACAGAGCTTACTGCCAAATTAAACATTCGCTTATAACGATAACGCGAACCATTACTAAACCATTACGCGAAATATTTGTGTGATGAATTCAAATGTTTGCACTGTGTCTGGGTGTTTCTATGTATAATAAGTATGTATTTAAAACTATATAAGTATTATATCAGCTATTTGGCCGCCATCACACAAGCTTTGCTTAGTTTGGGGTCAGATGGTGTTGTGTGTGAATTGTCCACCAATATTTATTTATTTATTTACTTTGTCTCATTTTTTTAAATAAGAATTAAGTATTATTACCAACTATTGTTAGTATTTGGACTTTTTATGTTCAAATAGCTGCGTGCTGTTATGGCAGGCGTTTTGCTAACATCAGGCTTTTGAATTATTTGTCCTAAAATTAAAAAAAAATTAAAAATACTTACTACAAATTTTGTATCTCTAACTTTTTCCTAAATCACATGTTTTAAAAAGTTCTGTCGATCTGAATTTGCTTCTAAATTGACAGACTTTGATTCGACTTGTTATGCAAACGGCAGTTATTCTTGTAAAATGTTTTCAAAATTATATAATTATCTCGATACCTTTAAAACGGACCCCAGTAATGTTCGCATCCCGTTTTATTTTAACAAAGATATGTAACTTAATTCTTAACAGGTATTAAAATCTAAAACGAACATAAACAGCAAAGTGGATTATACCACAGTTGGAAAGTATCAAATGTTTAATTAAAATTTATGAGGGATGATTCATATTACACGCTGGTGTTAATGTATAACAGGGATGGAGGATGCAGGGTGAGTTACCAAAAGAATAAAAGTAAGTATAATTAAGGGACAATTTTAAAATTGTTAATTATGTTCTCATTTACCATAGATAAGATCATTCATACATTTCTAATACAGGTAGTGCATTAGAAATATATGATAAATATCACCGTAATTCGGCCTTCTTTGGAGTAAAGACATAATTGATTCTCTTCTAAAATTATTACTAATTTATTATAAACTTTTAACTAACTTCAAAAAATTTACAAGTTTTCAAATTTGTCAATAAATGTTTATTTTTGGATTTACTACGCCATTGTGCATCTGTTTCAGCATTTTTTTCTTTTGCTTTGGTAGGTCATACTTCAAAGGTCGATCTGTACACATTTTATCAAAATCAGTTAAGCGGTTTGTGAAAAATCAACGAAAGTCTACAATTTTCTTATATCGTTAAATAAATAAATAATTATAATAAATATTGGTGGACAAATCACACACAACACCACCTGACCCCAAACTAAGCAAAGCTTGTATGATGGCGGCCAGATAGCTGATATAATACTTATATAGTTATAAATATATACTTATTATACATAGATTTTATTATTTATTTCTTTTATACGTTATTATTGTTGTTTACTCCGAAATCTTTAAAAACAAGATTTTTAATTTATAGCTAAAACTAATCTATGAAATTTAGTCGTGTGTCTGAGCTTAATTTTAAATTAACGACGGCCTTTGTGTTTCGGAGAATATTTAATTTTATCTGTTTTTCACGTTTTACACAATCATTTCTTATGACTGTTAACCGATTTAAATGAGCAAATCAAGACTAATATACCATTGACGGCAGAAATCAAACTGAAGATCGGCTCTCAAGTCCCGATCCATCCCTCTTAAACTAACATTTATGCAGGTTTCAGTTCCCGCAATTTCCTCGTATTTTTCCAGAGCTCATTGGACCAAATTGAGGTGAACCAGACGTTTCTATATAGCGCCATTCACACGTAGGACAAAGCAAACAGCGAGATAGTAAATTGTCCGTCCTCATTGAAATAACATTTGTCCTGACCACTCATATCCGATTTCTTATTGTTCTTCATTCGTTTCCATTAACGCGTGAACTTCGCTTCTGTAATGTTATTCTTTGGTATTTCGGTGAGTACTCGTATTTGTGGGGATGTGATTTGTTTTCTAAGGCCTTTAGTAATACAATACCCGTACCTATACCTATAGGCTTTAATGGCTATGCATAAAGAAATGTGCCCATTTAAAATTATTTTTTTAACCGAGTGAAACAATAACCTGAACCAAATCGCCAATAGGGTACCGGACTGGGTCAAAAATACGCTATTCTAATTAGTCCGTCAGCTAGATCATGGACAAATATGGGACACGTATTTTTTGTTTCTTCAAAATATAACAAATCGACAAAAGTATAGAACATCAAACTTCGAGAGTGGGGGGTCGCGACGTCACTCGTGAGTAAAAATCGTAGGCACGAGTGACGTCCTGCGGAACTTCTAAACGCTGTATCTTCGTATTTTTTTGTTTGTGAAACAAAAGAAAAAATACGTGTACAATATTTTTTAGCAATCTAACTGACGGAATAATTAGTTTTTTTGAGGATTGTACCCTATTATTTTGGAAACAAAACACAATTCGATACAAGCAATAAAATAACAATACACAATATGTAAAAATAACGCTATAAAATAAATAAAAAATCTGAATCTTCAATGAATTTCAATTTATTGATTGATGTTTTTTATTCTAGTTTCATGTTTAAAAAATAATAAGCCAGACGATTAAGTCGGCGTTTTAACATTGCTAGGCGCGTGCTAAGGATTCATTTTGCCCCGCTACTCACCAGCCAGGTCTATACCTCCGTGTTGGGCTATAATAGGAGAGGAATGTGACAAGTTTTCAGCTTACCTCAAAAAATCTACCCAAAATTTTATACTAGCTCCCGAAATATCAGGCTTAGAGAAAGCGGTCATTGCTTGTTTTTCTCGACTACAATAATTGTATTATTTTATGAGTAGATACGTTTATTTTGTACCAAAGTGTAACAGTTTTAGAACCTGGTTACTTCTGTCAAATATTTGTCACTAATCGCTTACTATTTATGGTATATTTGTTGTGTCGCGAAATTTCAGCCTTCGCTCTTGGCCCAAAGATTGAGTATAGATGTCAAAATGAATTAATTTAAAAACGTTGTGTAATATGTATAAATAATGATATATGCGTAGAGGAAATTCGTTTAAATTATATAACGGTTGACTAACCGTAGAGTTGTGAATCAAATAATAATAAAATAATATGTGTAATTCCATACATTTTAAGTTATGCTAATTAATAAAGTTAAGAATTAGTTTGTGTTTAGATATTTTATTTTAGTTTTTTACGTACGTACTAACTGAAAGAAGAAAGGATGATTTTTTTTATAATTAATAGAGTGATTATCGGGTAAGATTATACGGTTTTAACATGGACGGATGAAATTGGTGAACATCGCTAGTTTAACATAAGTATATGTGAATAATCTCAAAACAGCTAGGGATGTCGGTGGGATTCATTTATGACAAATTCAAGATCTCTGCTAAATTTACGCTAATTTTCAATCAATACACGTTTGTTTAGCCGTTGGTGCCTGAATAATATATGTCCAAGCATGAATTTACTCACACGCTATCTACGTAAATCTAGGCTATCATGTTGCGTAATAAACAAATCTCGAACAATCTTGTAAAAAAACACTGATGTATGTATTTTTTTTTTAGTTTAACACTATTCGTTGCTATTTCACGAGAGTTTCAGATCCTTTCATGATAGCTACGCATGGAACAACTTTTCAAATATTAGATACGAAATTCGTTGCCTTTCATATAGCTTTTTCGCAGTTCTGCACTGCTCATGGTATCCGTAACTTGTACGTGAACGAATCAAAGGTGTTCCGAAGCTGCTTTCATTCAGTGAGTGGAAATGAAAAATCAGAGTTTTAGCCGAAAATGATTCGAAATTAAAATTCTGAATGAAATGAATACCCATTTTATTTTGGCACATACATACATCCAACTACCGTCAAATGCTTTTCACCAAAACTTATGTTGTCTCAATAGGAATACTAAGCGTTGATTTTTTTAGTGTACGAATAGTTTACAAGTATTTATAAATTTAAATTTTTTTTTTGTTTGCAAAAATTAACGAAACTTAATGGTTAACAACAGTGACAGTCGATTTGATTTCCGAACATTTTTGCAAAGATTTACACATAAATTGTACAGTTTTAGAATTAAAATTAAATCGGATTAAAATATGCGAATATTGTCCAACCAAATAACCAGAAGTCGCGCGCGTGCACTCTTCTTCAAAAGAGGTCGCAGGATGCGATTGAAACCTTTACTCTCGCTCATACTACTAGTGTGTGTTACATAATTACAAATTAAACAATTTGTTCTTTGTTCTAGGGCATAAGTCTTTATGGAGTAATCTTTGAATAAGTACCTAAAATAAATGTCTGAATACGACAGTTCGCTTTTCGAACTTTGATGATAATCCAGCAGCTTTTTCTGTGAGTAAACACTATTACAGACTCACTTGTCGCTCATCTTATCTACAAGTCGTATACTTTAATAATACTATTTCGATAACGAGCAGTCGCTATCGACATGAGCTTCCTGTGATTAGGGATAGTACACACTATTCATTTTATCGTACTACTATTTGTCAGTGCGTTATTCCGTGTAGAATTCACTAGAACTATTATTTTATAAAACATATTTTTTTGTTAATGCACATAGAGATAAAAATGTAGGTATCAATTAACCTATTTTAAAACATGATAGGTACTGAAGGCAAGTATGCATGTGCTGATTTTCAGATGATTCTTCTGTAGTTCCATCTTTGTCCTACTAATACATAGGTGTTAATCTACTTAATGGAACTAAATTAAATTTGGTACAGAGATAGATTTTAGTCTATATTAACACGTCGACAAATGTCGGTTAAAAAGGTAAATTTTAGGCCAGAAAAATTATGACCCAAATAAATAAACCATCTTATTTGTATGACCACATGACTATCTAGCGTAGTGGAATGACGTTATTGGAACTTTTAGTGATTAAAATACTGTGTTATAATATGATGTAATATGCAAACACTCACACACAACCAATATACACATTAATGTTTACAATATTTTGTTTTTTTATAAATATTGGTGGACAATTATGTAGTCAATTTCCAGCTAATAAAAGCGACGTGACATTTTTTTTATTCCTGCTGTTAATTTCGCTCTCTATCCTCCCTACATTTTTCTTTCTAACACCCAACGCAAAAAGGACGGGTGTTATAATTTTGACGTATCTCTCTCTGTATGTGTATCTGTCTGTGGCATCGTAGCTCCCGAACGGATAGTCGATTTAATTATATTATTGATTTTCGAGATTTAATTAGTTGGGAGTTTTGAGAGCTGTGTGTTTCATTAAAATTGATTCAGCCGTTTCAAAGTTATCAGCTCTTTTGAAAAAATCTATAGACAGCTAATGGGTATTTTTGCTTTCAATCATTCACGTTGGGGCTTCTTTAATATTGTAATTTTATAGTTACTTGTTTTCTCTGCTATTTGTAGTGAAGTGGTAGTCTGGAAGAAATCTAGACATAGTAAATTATTGTCTTATTTTTGTGTACATAGTAAATTGCTTATACCTTTCTGTTTGATAAACTAAAATAAATATACATATTTATATGGCTACACAGAGCTAATAACCTTCGAAAACTTATTCAAAATCTGGGAAAAAAGACTTCTAGCTGTGTGTTGTACACGTGTCTTAATACCCAGACGCCATTGCAGGAATCTAATGAAATCAGTCATTACTTAGAGTGCCTCTAAAACTATCATGTGTGGACTAAAGATAAGAAAATAATCTGTTGAAAAACAGGGCTGTCGAGAAAAAGTACTCAATAATCCTCACATTTTATTTTATACATATATTTACGTACTTGCTCCACTTGCAGGCTGAACCATGAATAAATTCAGTTTTATGTCGCCTTTTAAACAGCATACATTTGTCTGTAAATCACTTACAAGTTTTATTGCTGTATTCAAAAACTACTCAAGTGTCGCCAGCTTACCCAAAAATGGAGCCAAAATGAGAGCAATATAGCGATATTGCACTCATTTTAGCAAGATGAAAGAGAGATTGAAATTCAGAATGTTATGTACACATAATCTAGATACGAGTACCTATATTCAGCTACTCATACCATTAGATAGAAACAATATAAGACTATGATTAATTCTGAGGCAATTTATTGTATTAGAATTTATAAAACAACATAGGACACGTGTACAAATAACAGTTGAACATGTTTCATAATGAATCACAATAGAACCACGAACATGCGTCATGTTTTTCAAACATTTTGTGATATATTTTGTAGTACTCGTAAGTACTTAACAATGCTAGTAAAACACATCATTATTCAACGTCTTGTTTATTATTTTCTATTTCATCATAATTTTTCATGGCCTTGTCAGTATAAGTATATCAAAACAAGCTTTTCACAAGTAATGAGACAAACAAAGTCGTTTCTGTTAAAATTATAGTCAGTACAGTATTTTTAAACTATTTTATTGATATGAAAACAAACACGATCTAGGAAATATTTTTTTAGATAAAATACATGATTTGGTTGTTTTCAAAAACTAATTTAACCAAGCTCAACCAATGCCCACTTTAAACTATGACTCTTTGCCGTAGCTGCGGAAACAAATACTAAAAAAACAGTTATTACTTACAGCTAAAAAGTGTCACTCTTAAGGTACAAGTTCGCGTGGAGACCGCGACACGAGACCGCGACAGGAGACCGAGACCGGAGACTGCGACAGGCACTTGACACTATGGAATTGTATAGACACCAGTTCGCGCCGCGACCGCGACAGGAGACCGAGACCGGTCGCGGTCGCGGTCGCGGCGTGAACTGGTGTCCATACAATTCCATAGTGTCAAGTGCCTGTCGCGGTCTCCGGTCGCGGTTTCCTGTCGCGGTCTCGTGTCGCGGTCTCCGCGCGAACTTGTACCTTTACCTAGCCTGTTTTTTATTTTTGCTAGCTTTTGTTACTTTGTAAAAATTACAGCCAGTTCCGCCTACTTTTGTTACCAAGAAGAAAATCCTTCAGAACATAATATTCCTCCTTTCTTCACGTTATCTTCCTGCATCGTTAAAGCAAATTGCCAAAATTGTACACCAGTATTATAAAAATACTTAGAAGTGCAAATAGGGGTTGATTGGTAAACCGTTCTTGTTTAAATTTAAATGTTGTTGTGCCCCAGCACACTCGCTGAGCTACAACAACGGCACAAAAACGTTTTTAGGGTTCCGTAAAACGTAAAAACGGAACCCTTATAGATTCGTCATGTCTGTCTGTCTGTCTGTCTGTCTGTCTGTCTGTCTGTCTGTCTGTCCGTCCGTATGTCACAGCCACTTTTTGCCGAAACTATGAGAACTACACTGTTGAAACTTAGTATGTAGATGTATTCTGTGAACCGCATTAAGATTTCAACAGAAAAATTAAAAAAAAAGAAAAATTAGGGTTGCCTCTCATACTGAGAACTGAAACTCAAAATTTTTTTTTTCATCAAACCTACACGTGTGGGGTGTCTATAGATAGGTCTTCAAAAATGATGTTGAGGTTTCTAAAATCATTTTCGTCTACACTGAATAATTTGCGCGAGAGACACTTCCAAAGTGGTAAAATGTGTGTCCCCCCCCCTCTAACTTCTAAAGTATGAGAATGAAAAATCTAAAAAAAATATATGATGTACATTACCATGTAAACTACCAACGAAAATTAGTTTGAACTCGATCTGATGAGTAGTTTTTTTTAGTACGTCATAAATACACTATTATTGAAACTTCGATCAAAGTTACAACGAACTACAAGAACTATGTGTACTATGTATATAATGTTACTTGCTGCAACGGAACCCTTCATGGGCGAGTCCAACTCGCACTTGGCCACTTTATTTAAATTACTCTAAAGTCGAGTAAACCAAACGAAACAAAACATTTTATGTGACCAAAGGGTCACATTAAAATTTTATCAACCTTTTTCGTCAAATATTCAAAAGAAACGAGATGTTACATGAAAAAGTTCAGTTCTTATTCTCTTGGATTTTAATTGGCTTTTAAACAAATCTGACATTTGAAACTGTTAATCTAACTGACACCAAGCTTTCATCAAAAATTTTTTGAAGATGCCCGAGATATAGGTATGATTAATAAATACAAAAAGCATAAATTTGCACTATACAACAAAACAATAAAAACATACTTTCTGATGATTTTTATTCGATTTTTGTTCATCTATAATTCTATAGCAATACGGTTTACATAGGACAGCCCTGTCAGATAAGATAAAGAGTAATTTCCGAAGCTATGACTAATTCCATTGTTAGTCAAACCGACTCCCCAGATAAATAATAATTTGTCTGTCCAATGCATTACTTGTCTAGAATGTAAATTTAAAATTTATGAGATAATTTTTGGCTTTCCAAATGTAGTTTTAATAATACTAACGAGAAAGAACGGTAGGCATGTTGTAAAACCCTTACCTAAGAATATTAATAAACAAATGAATAATAATATCACGATTCTTTATTACACCAACAAAAAACTTGTACAAAAAAGTTTTAGCATCATCCTGAGCAGACTTAGTTTCTCGATGCTTCAGGATACTTACATTTGTGTATGATATGATTTCACGACGCCGATAACTGAAAACCATCCTCCCGGGTGACAAATTCTGTGTTGTTTTCAACAAGGGATCAAATCGTGAAAGTTTCACATTTCACACACAATACCATCTAACCCCAAACTAAGTAAAGCTTGTATACTATTATGCAGATAGCTGATATAATACTTATATAGTTGTAAATACATAACCCACAATGTCATTGTACACTCTTACACTTGTAGTATGCAATCAATAATTCTAATTTCTAAGATACCATCAGCACTGCAAAGATCGACATCGATTTAACACCATTACAAAATAATACCTTGTACTTATCCATTCAAGTGCTAAACTTATAATTCGTTAGTCACTTCCTGTGGCATTGACGATATCTGTACCACGTTCAATCAGAACAGCTCAATGCTCTTGATATATCGATGAGATTATCCAGTGCTGAAGTTTTAGGCTGGTCACAGACGTGACGACAGTTAGGCACCGCCTGAAAATGAATACATTAATTTAACTGACGTCGTTGTATAGTTGGTTGTGAGTCTGCTTAGTGAGCAGTCTTAGGTTCGATTTCCATTGTACATAACTTGTGTAATAAGTACGGATATTTGTTCTATGTTTGGTTATTTCTAAGTAAAATAAGCACGTGTTAACAATAATTAGAAGACTGTTTAATTTTTTCTTTACTACTATTTAAAACTTACTTTTTTAACTTTGAAGGGTTAAACACTTGATCGCCATCTTGTCTGATGTTAAACGACGAATCGGTCTACGATGAAACGTGTTTACTTAGAAGAAATTGATTTACTCTCGATTTGAAGACAGCAGGATTGTATTCATCAAGAAAAATCTACTAGGCAACACATAGTCTAGACGATCCTATCGCAAAAACAGATTCAAACCTCTTCGTTCGAGTCTTAGGAATGTCAAAACTAAAACGATGTAGCTTTTTCGAGCTACAAGCAATCGAATAGATAAAAGGGGAAGGTGTTATTAGACCACGTAGATCAGTAAATACATTCAGAAACTGATCCTGAGTACGAGATTTGCTTAGTTTAGGGTTAAGTAAGAAAGTACTGGTTAAAGAGTTTATACAAATATTTATTTATTGCGACATACTACAAACATTCTATGTCCAAAGATATAAGTACTGACGCAATTTCGTTAGGCGATCGAGGCGCCGGTCGAAGTTCTGTGTCCGGCCTAAATGAGAGCTCACCGCGTGTTTATTCAGTTGCAGACCATCGCAAGAGTACCAACGATTTACTGGAAATTAAGAGACAAGCTCGGGGGATGCTACAATAACATTGTGTCGCCGAAAATACAACGACTGTATCGCCGTATAAAACTTTACAGTAGGACAGTTTCACTCATCATGTACTTCACACTTAATCATCCGAATAAAATTGGTGTTGTAGTTTGTTGGTTATTGTAGTCTTTGCGGAGTTCTCCTGGGAATTGCCCCACTTTTTTACAAGTATTCTACCGCCAAGCAGTAGTGTCCCAGATTGTAAAATCGATTTTTTTTTAAATTACAAGGCAAAGAAACAAATCCTGTTTTATATTTGGGTGACGAACTGTTCAGCACTCTAGTGCTGAATGTAATGAATACAGTACTATACAAGATGAATCCGAATTGCTGTAGACAGCAATCTTCTTCCGTCTTTTTCATCATCATTTCATCATTTTCATATTCATCTTTTTCCTGCTTAAGTAACTGCATATTCTAATGGATAGGCGTGTCGCACACCATCAGGTGTATGTATGTATTGCTTGGTTAAGAAAATTAATGTTTTTGTCGAATTTTACGTCTTGGCATTAAACCTGATTGCAATTCCTATTTAGACTAAGCTAATAAATTTGATTCTGCATCCCACTTTTTTTTTTCTTGGCCATTTTAAGTTGTGAAATAGCAACGTTTGTATAAAAAAAAATATCTGTGATGTTTTAATTACTAATTATTTAAAGTTTCGAAATAAGACATTACACAGCTATTACTTATAAGCATAATACTTGAAAAAACTGAGTGAGATTGACATTTTTCCAGTAAAGCATAGTTACTGTTTTAGTGTTGTATATTTCAGAGTGACATGAAAAAAAAAACAAGTGATATCTGTGTTGTAGACGCGTGAGAGAAATAGTGAAGAATCGAAATATGGATGTTGTTTTTGTGATGAATTATTTTATTGCCGTGATAGTTTTATGGCTTATCTAAGCTTTAAGCTTTGATGTGGGTGATTTACTTTTATAGGGTAATTTAAACTGTAAAGAAAGTACAAATAAACCATCAAAAGATTTTCACAAAGGTTGTCAGAATGTTATAATGTTAAGATTTAAAGGAGTGGTTTGAAATTTGATATAGAATAAGTTGCGAAATATTATACATAGAAACTGTTAATTGTCACCAAAACAAATTTTACAGTAAAATACTTATAAATTACACCGTATTCTAAATGTTTTAGCCAAAAAAAAACATATTTTTTTGTTATAAAATAAAATAACAGGACAGCTAAGGCATGTAGATAGCAAGAACACATCTGTCAATAACAGCTCAAGTTTAAGCACCTATTTAAATTCGAAAAGTGCAAATCTCTGTCAAGCACCGCATTCCGCTATTCAACTAGATATTGAAGGCTAACTCTTTGTGGATTTGTGATTGTGACTAAGGCCAATTGTCCACATTTATTGACCACTTTGGAAGAGTCTCTCCCGCAAACAAAACTATATAGAAAAAAAAATGTCACCAGACTATTATTCAAATCTCACTAGATTATTCAAAAAGTCACTAGAAGTCACTAAATTTTTTGAGCAAACTTTGTATACAAAATTTTATATCATAGCAGTAATTACAAGTAAATATGCAAAATCAGTGGTTTATTCTGACACAAAATACAACTTTTAGCATTAATTATTTACAAAAAAAAACTTATGTTCAAAAATTATAAACTCGAAAAAATCCTCATCTATTATTAAATCCGTATCATTTTAGTGTTTAAAAAGGGGTTGGTTGTTCTGTTATTATAGATGAATGTAGAAGTAGGAAAGTTGCTGTTGTATTAATTTTTGTGGTTGCGGCTAGAAATTCAAGAGGAAAAGCATAAGTTTTGGCCATGAAAAGTTACTAGAAATCAACAGATTTTTTTTGTCACAAAAGCATACAAAAAAATGTGACATTAAAAACCCACTAAATCTAGCAACAAAGTCACTTAAACGGCAATACTGAGCGTGGCTGGTTATTTGGGGTTATAGGCGATTCGTCCTAAAGTTTTGCATCATGCAAATGCAGCAGCGTGGACATAGCGAAGATGCAAAAAACGCCTACCGACATTTGTAGGATGCATGCATTCGACAAAAGACGCGTGCGTGGACAGTAAACTCTGAAATGGAAACACTTTTCTTTAGACCATCTCAATACACAGATGTGACCTCCCAATAAACAATAAACATTACTGCTTTACAATAGAATTATGGGCAAAAATGCGGCACTTCTTCAGGTGGGTTCTGAAAAGACTTCTGCGACCATGAACAAGTTTTGACTATGTTGTTTGACATGGTTGTGACTTGTGTTGAAACGAAATCAAAATACTAAAGTGAACTTCAATTAGGTTTTATTATACACCACCAGACCTGACAGACTTTGCCCTGTACACACGTCTTAAAAATGTTGTTAACCTGAACCATGTTAGAATCCACTTGAACACACACAAAAAATCATCAAAATTGGTCAAGTCGTGAAGGAGGAATTTAATTAATTAACTACATGTATGTACAGGATATTTACTAAATAAAGATTGTTTGAAACTAACATTGTTGTTCACTATACCTACTAGTATCACCAATTAATTACGGGATATTCATGACAGTGACATGGTAGACCGAGATCCCGATATTTCGGTGACGTTTCGTGCACTATCACGTTTCTTGGGTATATTTCGGTGTATGTTATGTATCGTATGAGTGTGTCGCATTAAACTGAGTCAAAATATCAGAGATTCGCTCCACCATCCATTTTCAGGCATCATATTATTCAGGGTAGGTAAATACCCGTATAATCGTCTGAAGTATAGTAAAGTTTTATGTTACCCAAGTTCTATGCCAAACGTCTTATTCTTCATCAACTGAATAAGTTTCATGTTCTTTAATTTCAGAAAGGTCATTTGCATCTCCAAAAATATAAGATTTGTATGATAATTTTCGCTGACCATGGTCGGGGGTTGAAGGCAGACGTCATCTTTTCATCTCTTCATTAAAATAAAATTGCTAATGGCGTAATCTCCATATTTTTGCATAGATATGTTAGTTTTTTTTTTTGCATTTTGCCTTGGGGATGGAAATTATTATCATCTTACTTAGTACGTGCACTGGTTTTGTCCACGAGAAGTGCTAAAATTACGTCATCCAATGTTTTTGTTGTATTCAAGTCAGATGTTTATTTTTAAGTTTCAGTTGAATGCATTCAGCGTTTTCAGGGTTTGAGTCATCTGCGGTAACCTTCGGTACGTTAGGTAGGCCTCAAATTAAGAAAGCAGTGCTACAAGTATGATATTGCCAAATTTTTGTTTCCTCCAAAAATATCATCTCGTCTCATTGTGCCGTACAATAACCTATAAATAAATAATCTAAATAATCGTAGGTTTTCGTCCGACAAAATTTTTACCATCCACCCCACTAAAATGTCTGTATAATCCCTGGTACGAAGTTTATGCATCTGCATATCTTTCGACGCCTTCTCGCAATTACCCAACACATGAATGGAGACGTTAAATGTGCTTTTTGCGTTGTTTCATTCCCTTTTTCTGCCCTTTTTGCAGACGCCTGTTGCGACGCGGCCAGTTTTATTGTTCAACATTTTACATGCGAGAAATTAATTTACAATGTTGTAAACTAACGAAATTATATATCTTCATCTTTGTCTGTGAAATTGAAGCTATATGCTTTATTGATCTATTTACAATTTCAGGCTTATTATAGACTATACATTCTGATTTATTAGATTTGGTTTCTATATCTTTTCGAACAAAATTCTTATTCATCGTTCACAATAGGAGCTAGACCGAAAAAAGTATAATAAGATTTCCCCCCACACTTTTTGCCATGCTCACAATGGTACAATGGTACACTTCGTTCTTTCTTGCGATCCATAAGCTTCACACGAATTTTATAATGCAGAATGAAAACTTAACTTATAGGTACAATAAACAATACGTTGCCGTAACATCACGCCAAGCAACTTTTAGAACATAACGGCTCCAAATTACTGCATGCACTGCACTGCTCTCGTCAGCGATATAATAACGCATTTGCAAATTTTCAGTGAAATAACAGTTTGATGAATTTGAAGTAGGTACTGTGAAATGTCGAACATGCAAAAATATCCAAATGAATGAATGAATGAATGAAAGGCAATATCCAGTCCTTATCTATATCATTGTACTCGTATCATGATCTACACAAAAATGTAAGTCGTTCTTTTACACCTGCATTCATAAAATAAAAACCAACGTTCATAATAAAATCGTTGTATCGGAACAAATCCACAAACGAAATCAGCACGTGCACGAAAACCCTCACACGAGCTTCGTACCGCCAATTAATAAAATCGTCGTATCCGACGAAAAGAGAAAACAAAAATTAAAACGAACATTTATGCGTGCGATTTATACGAAATTCACAGAAGCACCGACGAACATACGTATATCAAAGATGTAACTTTCTCATAATGTAAATATTGAATATAGAACCCAAACTTCAAGTTCGTGATTAATAATTTTGTTTCGAAAAAGTTCCAAGTCATGTATCGATTTTTAGGACTAATATTGATTTGTTTACTTTTGCATTTGCTCTTCGCGCTACTGTTTACAATACGCGTCTAAAGTATCTTCGTTTAGTATAATAAAGTTCGCTCATCAATGATTATGAACTTTGAAAAATAAACTTGGCAGGATCTTGGTTTGCAAACACTGTCTCTTTTAGGGCTACGCAGAAGTTGTTGGGCTTCAAAGGGCCAATGATGTAGTAAAAATCATCACTTATTTATTTTTTAGCAAAATTAGCCAAGTAAAACTGTTTAAATGCACATTGATTCGAAAATTTGTGAAGATGGATAAATGGATGGTTGGTTTCCTCTCTCATATTAAAACTGTTGAAGAGATCTGGATGAAATTTGATACATAAAGATAAATATAAAGTTTATTGAGCTTCAAACATATTTCATTAAATTACAAATCAATCATAGGCTTACGATAAAAATATCAGCCATCTTGAATAGGATGACCTTGGTACCCAAACTAGGTTTCCCTGTGTAATGGCATACCAAGGCCCTCGCTCCGGTTAAACATATGACAACTTTACTGGTAAAAAGTATATTTGTTAGTTATATCTTACTTAATTTAATAACCAGTAAAAATGTAAAGAAACAATATTTAAAATTAATTGAATTTAAATTAATACATTACACATAATAAAAATATAACCTTTAAACATAAAGATTAAAAAGCTTTATTTCATCATTAAACGTTACGTTAATAAATAGATAGACATTCTCTATCTGAAGTCCGAAATATTACATTTGCAAATTTATATCAAGGAGCAAGGATGGGGTCGGGAATTACCCGAGCAAAAACGTGAGACACTGCTAGTGATAAATATGAATTTCTACTCTGGCTCTCTGCCCTATTTTTTATTTGAAGGATTGTATTTATAGTTTAGGGAAAATATTTGAAAAAAAAAGCCAAAGAAATCTTCCAATTTTACAGACGAAAAACATAATTTATTATATAAACATTTTTTAGTTTTGTTTTTACAGCACGGCTATTGATAGATTTTAATCTGTAGTATCAAATGTATAGGATGTAATCACACTTTATTATCAAAAATACTAAAACTGCTAAATCGTCATTGCCTAACATCAACTTAATTAGTCCAAGAAATATGTGATGGATTCTTGAGATATGATAAATTACGGCCTATATAATAATCAGCATAATTTTTGTTCCACTGCGCATTGGTTGGTCTCGAAGTCTTTTTTCAAAAGGCGAGTCAATGCTCAAATTCACCTGGTCAAATAAATGCATGTTGGCGAATATTCCCAAAATATATGTTTATTGGGACAAGCTTTCCTCAAGATATATTTCTTCACCCTTACAATCAGTGGTGATGTCAAACGCGTGCATCTGCACTTGAAAATATTCTTAAAGGCGCAGGTGAAACTCGAAACCACGACCTCATGATTAAAAATCGGACACTTTAGCTTCAAGATCACCACAGTTCCCCACAAAACACATTACATATTAAGCAAATTTGAACACTATACATTTTGCTTTGATCTGAAACCTTCTTGACTTTGTTAGATTTGAGTATACTTACTATTGCCTACGTGAGCAAATAAAACAAGCATCATAATAATCCACTTGACCTCCCTCTGGGGTGGCTTTCCAAGAAGTTCTTAGAAAAAGCCTATTATTTCAAAGGATCTACTGTCCAAATTAGATGTTCGTAAGGACTAACAAATATGTTTGTATGTCAATATTACAAGTACGTTGGACTGATGTTCCATCTTACTAAAGCTCAATTTTGTTTATTTAGTGCGTTGAAACATCGAAAACTGTTATACTAATAGTACCTTAGAGGTATAACACCTTAGATCTCTGGGTGATGAACGCAGTGCAGTACTAGGTAATGATTTAGACTCTTCATGATCCAATACCTGCGTGTCACTGTGCTGTTATGTGGCAGGCGTGTTGGTTACCATCAGGCATTTGCCCTTAAACTTATACCTAGTATGGTGACGAGATAATTAGGACATGTACTTGATGATAAACAATATGCATGATCATAACAGCACAGTGGCACGAAACTATTGGAACATCAAGAGTCCAAATCATTTCCTAGCACCGCGCTACGCTCGTCAGCCAGAGATATAAGATGTTTCGAAACACAGTACTTAGTTTTTGACCACGACCTACTTAATGCGGGATTTATATAATATGTTTTATGCTCATCTAAAATAAACTTTCCTGTTTTATAATTTAAGTTTTTGTCTTATTATCTTTGATTTAGATTTTTTTTAATGTTCGTAATGATTTCCAAATTAATAATTAAGTATCTGTACAATTTGTTAAATTATTGTTAACAAATGTTCATAGCTGATATGTTTTTTTTTCAAATCAAGAGTTACTTTTAGCATAGAAGCGTATTGCAGCAGTATTTTTTAATTACTGAGCAATTGGATTATTAAATAAATAAGCAGGTATTGCGCCTCTCACGTCTCACGGCCTGCACTTCAGTTGCGCGGTTACTGACTGATCTCCAGTGTGCATGACAAGGAGATTCCCGAGCAAGGCCCCCTTGGTGAGCATTACACTAACAAGCGAGATAGATTATACAATACTTAGTAAATTGTATAATACATTTATGTATTATAATACCTACTATTATAATACATATGTATTATAAAACCTACTATAATATTATTATAAATGTCAATGTAATGGATGTTTGGATATTTGGATGTTTGGATGTTTGTTGCTCAGTCACGTTCTAAAGTATGAACGGATCGGGTTGAAATTTGGAACACAGATAGATTATAGTCTGGAAGAAGACATAGGCTTTTTATCCCGGAAAAACAACGGGAACAACGGAAACGGGAACTTCGCGGGTAACACCGCGGGGCGCTGCTAGTTTATAATACTTAGGACAAATAGAAATAAAAGTCATTTTTTTAAAGAATATATTCCATTGATGCATTGTATGTTTTCTGTTGAACCTTATATTTTTGTATAACACGTTTTCCTGGTAGCTGAGTTATGGATGTCAATGTTGTTCTTCGCCAGTTTCACGGGAAAACTTTTCGTTGCGCCCCCTTTTATTGATACGTTAAAATTATTTTTTCGCGACGTTTCGTACCATAAATTGACTTTGTAATTTTGTGTTTTGCTTTTGTTGAATGTTCTACTATTGTTTTTGAACATTTTTGAGTTCATTTTAAAAACACGCAACGTACAGTTGCATATTATTTTTGAAGAATATTTTTTTTACGACCCTGGGCGTCTCGGGATTGGTTTGTGATTGTTTGGGAGTCTACCGCCTAACTAAAATGGCCTTGGCTTTATTTTTCTTTTTTTTTCGCGTGAAACTAAAGAGAAATAACTGTTATTTAATATAGTTATGTCTGTTAGATAATAATTTTCAGAATTGAAAGTTTCAGAAGTTGAGAGGTGCTATAATATTAACAAATATGAAAGCTTCGTGTTATATTTTAACATATTGTAACTATTTGGTATTAGTGACTTTTGAATGGTGTAAGTTTTATTAATATCGCAGCGTTAACACAACTGGCAAAATCATATTTTTTATGTGTATTAGTAAAATAATAATGCAACATACATGTGTCTTCGAAAATCATTTGTTATGTGTAGATTTTTATTCTAAAATGTTTCTACCATTCTGCCGAGCTGGTTCTATTCCGACAAACATAATTATTATTATTCGTATATCAGAGATTCGTGTAGGATGGATTCTCATGAACTCTTAACTTATGATAAAAATAATAATTGCTTGTTTTATATTAATGCAACTAACACTTGTGTTTCACGGTTCTAAAATTATTATTTTACTAATAAACTTATTGTTTTATTACACGCATTATAACGCAATAAAATAACTCATACGTTGAATAAGTCTTTCACATCCTGGCCATAATATCCTGCGATAATATTGTATCCCTTACAACGTTCATACAAATGAGCGAGAGAGAAAATTGATGCTAAGCACATACGGTAGGAATTCATTACAATAGCAACATTATGTGGTCGTTATTGCACCATAAAGTTCACTTTATCAGGCAAAGGGGTGGCCACATTAGCTAACATTAGGCTTTTCAGCAATTTCTCAGCTTACATAGAACCTTTTTCAAAAATAAATCGTTCAGATAAAAAAGCAAAATATATAGGTACATAAATAGATTTATGGTTACAATACTTGGCTATAGGAGGAACTTAACATAAAACAGTAAGAGGAAACTCACAGGAAATATAGACTAGCTTTGTTTATTTTTTTCTAGTTGACATTTTTTCTTATTTTGATTTGTTTTAATTTACATAAAATATTAAATATTCCTAAGTGTTTTACTGCGAAATTTATGTTTGCTTGTGTTTCAATGAAGTGCTTACTATCTAATTACTATCAATCGTTGACCTTTCTTATATAAAAAGCAACATAGTCCCATAAAATTACTTGTTGTTATTTAAAAATTAAATATTTAATCAAATAAATTAAAACGAATGACATGGAATAAATGTTTCTTTCCAAATATGAATTAATTCTATAAGCTACTAGCGGCCCGTTCCGGCTTCGCTCGGATAATAACCTAGATACCAACTGAACATAGATATAAACCATCCATGGCAACCCTAAACTTTAATAATAAATATAAATGTTTATTTTTATAAAATAATTTTAGATTTACCATAAGCTCCGGGAAATTTTAATCGAAATAGAGTGAAAACATTTACGAAAAAGACGATAATTGATCAGTTGTAGAGCGGGATGAAAAATGATTAAATTACTAAAATGGCTATTAAAAAATAGGGGTTGGTGATAAAAGGGTAAAAATTAAGGGTTGTATGTATTTTTTAAAGCCCGATTATAAAAAAATAAAAACAAAAAATTATGCCCAAAAATTTAAAAAAAAATAGGGGTTAACAACCCTTACCACTTAGGGGTATGAAAAATAGATAGTAGCCGATTCTCAGACCTATTGAATATGCGTATAAAATTTGGTAAAAATCAGTAAAGCCTTTTCGGAGGAGTAACGTAACTAACATTGTGACACGAGAATGTTATACATAAGACGAGAATTTTATATGTATATAAGATATAGCTTCCATAGTACAAGCTTTAGTTAGTTTGCATAGTATTGAGTGTGAAATGTCAACCAATATTTATTTATCTAATTCAAAAGTGAAATTTCTGTAACTTATAATAACTTAGCAAATTGAGTGCCATTGTGACCGAACCCTTAGAGAAGAAGACATACATATTAATAAATATTAATATAAAGTCATTAATTTAACGAGGCCTAAGAGGTAGATACGCAAGAGGCAAGTTGATATTTATAGCCTGCCGTGTTTCCGAAGTATAAAACGCGTTGAATGAATAACTTTATATGGAAGTTGTTGTCCGTTTGGTGTTTAATATGATTTATGGTGCAATATGGAAACTGTGAGTTTGTTCACTTCATCTTTGGGTAATGTAAGTAATAATTAATTATGTAGGTGTAGAGTTAAGGGTGCTTCAACAGTTAAAACGGTATAAGTAAATTAAGATGTTCGTCTGATTAGGATCTTAATCTTACAAATTTTAGTGTGAAAGTTTGTGTAAATGTATGGATGTTTACCTTTTATTATTTTACTAAAAAAAGACTTTAATTTCAAATTTAATTCAGAAAACACTCGAAAAAATATCTAAAAAATCTATCACTTTGTCGTTCAGATAAATGAAAGCACATTTTTTTTTTGATAAAAAAAATCACACTTATTTCGATAAAATTTATATGGGACATCTGAACTTATGACCTACGAAAAAAAAACATCAAAATAGATTCACAATTTGCGTAGCTAACTCGTAACAAACATACAAAAATACAACCGAATTGAAAGTTTCTTCCATTTTTGAAGTTAAAAAAATGTTATCTATCTATTAATATTTATCTATTATGTATGACATAAATGTGTTCTGCGAGGCGTTATGTGACGAGAACAAAAAGGGAAAAAAGGATGATAGGCTTTTCACGTTCTGGTCACCATGTCTTCCTTGTTTTCTAATAATAAATAATAAAATGATAATGAATAAATAATCACGGACATTTCTCCCAAAACTAATAGTTAATGACTTTTGAAAGGTTTAAACTAAAAGAAATTGAAACATTTGTAAAACGGAAAATATCTGCTTCTTACATTAAATTAGAACCTGTGTAATTATACTACGTAATTTAAACCAAAGACAAGATTAAAGGGCAGGCAACACTAGCACAAAATGTCGAACCACGGAATTAGATTTTCACGAATGAAAAACGAATTTGTAATACGATAGATCACCTTATTCCTGGAAGTTTCGAAATTGCTGTCCGATAACATGACAAATTAAACAATCTGATTTCGATCTTAAAAGTTTCGGAGTAAAGTTTAAAATTGAGGGTAGATTTAAATTAAGATGTAAGTTCGCAGTTCGTAGACCATCCGGCCGGAAGATTGCTCTTTTGATATGATTAAAAGGGTGAGGACAGTTTTATGTGGCAATTAAAGACTTTTGGAGCTCGAATTTCTTGTTGAAGATACTTGGCTTCTGAGAGAGCGTGGCAGGTGGATAGGTTTTCGTTTATCTTTTATTTCCTTTAGCTTACATTTATAAATTTTCAATTATAAATTAACTGGCAGTTTCCTGCGGTTTTACCCGCGCAGTTCTTGTTCCCATCATTATTACCGTGATCAAAATATAACGTCTGTCTATATCCGTTCAAGACGTTCCGACGTGATTGAGCAACAAACATCCAAACTTTCGCATTTATGACACAATAAGAAGTATTTTTTTTTAAATAAATTAGTTTGCTGGAAAGTTAAATAGACAGGTTTTTGTTTCGTAGTCTTCATTCTTTTCGTAGTAATTTTTTCATAGCCAGAAAATGACGGTAACAGAAACTAAGTGGATAACACCGCGAGGCGCAGATAGTATATAATGTTTGCTAATATATAGGTACTTACCACTATATATTTAATCAGTGTAATATCAGAGAAATTTCGCTTCCTAAGCACTTAAAACTATTTTTCTTTTGTAAATCTTTTCGACGGTATACAGAGAACATCCCGTCAATCACCTCCCAAAAAGAAAAGCGAGATGCACAATACCTACCCAATGTTTTGTCTGCAGTATTTTGTTTCGCGACAACCGGAAGCGGATATAGAGGGAGACAGAATAATGGCTGTCGGAAATGGTCAGACGTGGTATTCTTGCTTTTTTCTTTTGCGAACTGGACATTGCGAACTAAATACAAATACATTTCAGCCTTATTTTCTATGAATTAAAGCTCAATTTTAGGATAAATTAAGTCTTTGAAGCTGGTACTCTTCAATGTCTTTTGTGGTTAGAGATGTGAGATAGTATCCGAGATAATTATTGCTTTAGACAATCACGAAATGCACAATCTTTATTGCTTTTCACAAATATTTTTTTAATTGATATCCTGCTTTTTGAGTTGACAGTTCGAACAGACCCTTATTTCTTATTGTATTATTATCAAACAATCTTCAACGATTTCAAAGCATGAAGAAATTTTGTTTAGTCTGATAAATGTATGTACAAAAACTAATTAAGAAGTGGTGTCTGTTTTCAATATTGGCCTTATAAATATAAATCGCTAATTAAACATCATACATTTTTGATTTCATTTTTGTTGACAATGTAAAAATGAAATGTCGAACTTTACTTTACGTCCAACATTTAAAGTGATCCCATTTATGGGTTTAGTGAAAAAACAAAGTGAAACGGCCATTCAAAAATGGACCATGCCTCGAACCTGCCTGGATACCTGCCTGGACCAAGCTAAGTTAGCTTTGAAACAAGAATCCTGATGTTTTTCAAGAAGAGTAGATAATAGTAGCTACTTTATTAAACGTAATAAATTAAAAAACAAATGTAAATTCGATAGCAGGAACACAAATAGAAAAAAAACGTTCAAGTTACATGACTAAACTTATATAATTAAAATAGATCTTCACCTTCTTCTTCATTTTGAAAGCGATTTTTTCAACAATCGTGGGACAGAAAAGAATAACAGTGTCAATTATTTTCACACCGATGTCAAGCTTTATGTCTTAAGAGAAAGTTTAAGAGGGGACATCATAATATTGTTAATGGATCGCGGACTGAGATGGTCCATTTGGGTTATTAGACATTTGTTTTTCTTACTATTCTTTGATGCGGAAGAAAAACTGGATTATGATGTTGTTCAACCCGACTTCTAAGAAACCATTTTGTGTGAAAATTCATGCTAGTATTAATTTAACAAACTGTCCTAATAATATTTTTAATGTTGTGTATTGACTTTGTCACTAGTAGAACAAGGGCCCGTGAACCCCAGACCTTCGTTATTTTATAAAAGCTGAAAACTTGTCAGCGCATGCTCCTGACACAGGTAAGAACGATGGACTATTATGAAGTTTGGGTCATCCTGGCTTTGGCAAATAAACGGTACTAAGGCTCCGAGTCCCAGCAGTGGAAACTATTAGTGGGCTGCTTATGATAATTAGGCTGCTAATTGTTACCCAAATATTATGTTTAAAAATAAGCGCGCATATTATGGCGCAAGTAGAATTATAATTGCATTAACTTTGCATGAACATTAATACAACATGGGTGTCTGGCAAGTGCTTACCACGATGTTAAGTGTCTAGCAATTATTAGTGTAATTTTTAATAATATTCTGAAGGTATTACCAAAATATCAGACTTTATAATTTGACAAATTTAGATCGGTACACCTTTAGTACCGTTTATCTGCCAAAGCCAGGATGATCCAAACTTCATCATGGGCCATCGTTCTTACCTGTGTTGGGAGCATACTCTGACAAACGTTCAGCTTTTATAAAATAACGAAGGTCTGGGGTGCATGGGCTCTTGGTCCATAGCGTGTGTGTCTTTGATGTTTTAAATTTAAATGCATTTGGTCCAGATATTTTATTACCAACTTATACTGTAGTGTGGATAATGGTAAACACCATATTTTAAGAAACAAAGTTCAAATATTTTTTGAATCGACAAAAGATAATGTTGAAAATAAAATGTATACCTACTCTGCCAATATGGTACGAAATACAGTTTAATAATAACAAAACCCAGGTTGATACAAGCAAACCTTACCCAAAATTGGGACACCGCAAACATTGTCTTAATAACGGCAAAACTCAAACAATTTACAAAGTAAACATTCAAACAAACTTAATTAGTCTATTCTCTGTTAACATCGTGAAATATGTTGTTTAACTATAGGCTATTATTGATTGACCATTAAAATAATGGGTATAAGTTTAGTTTCGATGGCGGGCGATATGCTTCAACGCACCGTAGGGGCATTCTTTTTCAAAGACAAAACCAATTCCAAAGGACCTAGAGCGATAATATTTAAACTTTTACCCATATTGATATTGTCGTATTTTTTAACGAAAATAGATTTGCGTTTGACTGTCAATACGTCTCCGGTTACGAATCCGATAAAGTGAGCTCATTTAGATTCACAATTAGAAGAAAATGGATTCACAAATTGGCGGAGCTATCGCATAACACACATTTAAATAAAGTAGCCAAGTGCGAGTTGGACTCGCCCATGAAGGGTTCTGTTCCAGCAAGTAACATAATATACATAGTACACATAGTTCTTGTAGTTCGTTGTAACTTTGATCGAAGTTTTAATAATAGTGTATTTATGACGTACTAAAAAAAAACTACTCATCAGATCGAGTTCAAACTAATTTTCGTTGGTAGTTTTCATGGTAATGTACATCATGTATTTTTTTTAGTTTTTTCATTCTCTTACTTTAGAAGTTAGAGGGGGGGGGACACACATTTTACCACTTTGGAAGCGTCTCTCGCGCAAGTTATTCAGTGTAGACAAAAATTATATTAGAAACCTCAACATCATTTTTTAAGACCTATCGATAAACACCCCACACGTGTAGGTTTGACGAAAAAAAATTTTTTGAGCTTCAGTTCTCAGTATGGGGGGCACTCCTAATTTTTGTTTTTTTTTTAAACTTTTGTAAAAATCTTAATGCGGTTCACAGAATACATCTACTTACCAAGTTTCAACAGTGTAGTTCTCATACTTTCGGCAAAAAGTGGCTGTGACATACGGACGGACAGACAGACAGACAGACAGACAGACATGACGAATCTATAAGGGTTCCGTTTTTACGTTTTACGGAACCCTAAAAATATTCAGTTGAATTGAGAACCTGCTCTATTGTGAAGTCGGGTAAAATATGTCAGGCAGTTCTTTTATAATAGTCATTCGGTGAATTTCTAAAAAGAAAAATGTTTAAATGCGAGAACAAGACCGCTCTCTTGAATGCTCTATTACTTTTTAAAGGGTCATTTTATAGTGGTCGAATTATTTGTATAAGATCGGCATGCTTCGAAAAGGTGAAAAAAGAGCAAAAAGCTAAAACGAGTAATATCCGGCGATCGTATTGTTTCCTACCGTAACGTCAGGGTAATCGAAATTAAGTGATCCATTACATGATACCGGTTTTCGGTTACGAACCACCGAGTTATTTATGAAATCGATTAATTTTATGCATTGTTTGAGAAATAGTTTTATTTTTTGTTTCGCGAGCCTGGGAAATTACTTTCGATTGGTTTCTGCTGACAACTAAAACATAAAATAAAGTGGCCAAGTGCGAGTTGGACTCGCCCATGAAGGGTTCCGTTGCAGCAAGTAACATAATATACATAGTACACATAGTTCTTGTAGTTCGTTGTAACTTTGATCGAAGTTTTAATAATAGTGTATTTATGACGTACTAAAAAAAAACTACTCATCAGATCGAGTTCAAACCAATTTTCGTTGGTAGTTTGCATGGTAATGTACATCATATATTTTTTTTAGATTTTTCATTCTCTTACTTTAGAAGTTAGAGGGGGGGGGGGGACACACATTTTACCACTTTGGAAGTGTCTCTCGCGCAAATTATTCAGTGTAGACAAAAATTATATTAGAAACCTCAACATCATTTTTGAAGACCTATCGATAGACATTACACACGTGTAGGTTTGATGAAAAAAATATTTTTGAGTTTCAGTTCGAAGTATGGGGGGCAACCCAAATTTTTCTTTTTTTTAATTTTTTTTGTAAAAATCTTAATGCGGTTTACAGAATACATCTACTTACCAAGTTTCAATAGTGTAGTTCTCATAGTTTCGGCAAAAAGTGGCTGTGACATACGGACGGAGAGACAGACAGACAGACAGACATGACGAATCTATAAGGGTTCCGTTTTTACGTTTTACGGAACCCTAAAAACATTGAAATACTAAAACCAAACAACTGAACACCGTGTTATAAAATTTCATTCGAAGCTCAATTTTCTCGCGTTGAATTAATTTGACGTCAAACGTAACAAAATCTACTATACTACTTTGATCTTATACCTTTAAACGAGCAATTCTTGTACCTATACAAATATGTATATATATATATAGAATCTGAATCTCGGAAACGGCGCGACGGATTTTCATGAAATTATGTATGCTGGGGATTTCGGGGACGATAAATCGATCTAACTAGGTTTCATTAAAAAAAAACGCACATAATGCGCGTTTTTAGATAATGAAAAACTGTCACAATAGACATAAGAATGCGAAGTTAAATTTCGCCGCGTGACGCGGCAGCATAATTAGCTCAGACGGGAAGTCGGGCGCTCATAGCGGTCACGAATCAGTATCCAGGGTTCGAATCCAGACGGGTTCTCTATTTTTTTTCAATTCTTTTTTTTTAAGAAAATCTATCTCTTGTAGTTTTTATCTGTAGGTATCTAAGTATATTTAGTATTTAAACCGAGCAAAGCTTGGTCACCCAGGTACTTCTACTTAATTACAGATATTACAGCAGTTTAACTCTTTTAAATATTGATGATTTTGTACCAGTAGAACTTTTCCTTTGCTATTTATTGTACCGGTAAGTAGCAATGTGCAAACGTTACTGTGTCCAAAAGCAATAATTTCAGTGCAAATATAAAGCAAAACACACATTACTTAAAATCTATGGTAGACTAACGCTGTTGAATTTTTGGCAGTATTTTATATTGTTAATGTTCAAAAGCTTTATGAAACTAAGCTGTAATGTGAAGGTGTGTTACTTAACATCAGGAGCATGTCTTGCTTGTCCCGTCACGTAATAAGTAAAAGTTTCGCAATGAAGCAGCTAAAATCAACTCCATTAAATTCCACCCAAAATATTCTTAACTATTTACAGCAAGTCATTAGTTATCATCAAAGCGTAATTTGTGCGGGACCAACATCACGACTAAACTTTTAACCCTTTACCTCAGCACTATTTTTAAAAATCACTTTGAAGTCACCCAGAATTAGTCAAAGCGAATTTCTTATTTAAACATTATTGATTTATCGTTGACGTGTTAGAAAATATAACCCGTATGGTCTCAGTAAATCTTGATTTAGCAGACGTAAACCGCTTGTCGGTGGTACTACAATTCGAAAATTTACTGCCAACTGGTGCTCTACGCTAGAGTATGTCCAATTTGTTGACAGTTCTAAATCGAGTGCTTTGCCATTTGGTTACTTTCACAAGATTTAACGTGATGGTTCGCAGGGTTAGATAGAAAACAAAGACATCAGAAGAGTGACAAAATATATATTTTTGTGTTGTACAAAACAGTTTGATTACACATCTATGCTGTAATAATAACACGACCACGACACAGACACGTGAAATTTATCAAGAGGGGTTTTAGTAAAATATATTTAAAACTCAAACACGTTAACAATTATAGTTGTCTTTATGTAAAGGCATTTTTTTTTATCACACACTGTATTTTTAATTGAACAACTGCAAAAGTTATAACTTTTGTTCTCATACTAAATAATAGTAACCAATAGTTTAGTAAACCAACCGTGAAAACTTTGACCAATTACATAATTATTAGTTTGAGAAGATTTCGCGCATAATTAACCGGAACAGCCGAAGTTCACACGAAACCACTCAGATCGAATAGTTGACAAAATTAATAGCTCCCAGTTCACAACTATCTGAAACTTGCGTCCTTTCTGTTAACGCATCTCGCACACTCACTACTTTAGAACTGACTTCCAAAAAGACGAAGGAGTATCAAAATACTCCTGATTGCTGATTGCTGTTATACGATCTTATCTTATCTATAATATATATCTATATTATATATATATCTTAGTTATATAGTTGTTAATGTAAAACGTTGGATGTATGAAAAGATGTTTGTTACTCTTTCAAGCAAAAATTACTGAAGAGATCTGAAAGAAATCCCCAGTCTGGAGATATTCCATGGATGGAATTTGAAACATGAATTCCTTTTTATTCTGGGAAAATATTCGGATAAACTACGTGCTAATAATTAACATAAATAAATTGATTTGGTTTTAGCTCACAACGCTGTCACCATAATCTATTTAAAAAAAATATGTTTTCTTTTAAGTTATTCCCGACAGATTTTTAAATACGAAATGAGTCATGCATTAAATGTGTATTGATGAATGTAACAATAAATAATGCAATAAGTGGTCGTTACAATTAATTATTTATTTTGACGCTCGAAGACATATTTTAAAGAAACATACTAGAGACTTAAAACTGCCGTGTGACCATTTACAAACAAATTACACACAACTTCTCACTATTTTCGATAAGTCCAGAAAAAAAATGTTTGACGTCGGAAACTCATTCAAACGAACTTGAAGAGATATGATTAAGGTACAAAAACCCCAAGATCTCCATTAAACTAAACTAGATACAAAGATAACTAACAATATACATACATAAGATACTCTAAGGAAGAAAGATTCGACGCCCATATAAAGTAAAAAATAAACTTTTAACATTGAATAAATCCAAAGCGTGCGGTGAACATTGAGCCCAACATCAAAAAAGCCAGTGAAATATTTTAATTAGACAGAAAATACTTCAATAAAACCGCTGACCGCAGCACGAAAGTTGTAAATCAAGTGAGTGTTGAGCATGAAGATAATTATCAGGGAACCTTTTAAGAATTTAATTAATAGTTTTACATAGTTGCGTGCCGCTACTGTTTTTATTTATCCGCTAATAAAACTGATTGACATTTATTTCGTTGAGCTACAGATAATTGATAAGCTTTAAGCGGAGACAGACAAGAAACAGACAGAGGATGAGAATAATAATAGTTTAAATCCAAACATAATTCAACTATAAGATGTTTCACAATAATAATTTCATTGAAATGTGTGCGCACCTTTTATAGATTTGAAGTGAGCCACATACTAAGTGTAAGACTTGTTTCTAGAGGCTCAACATATTAATAGACCACTTTTTTGGGATATATTGAATTTATCTGAATAGCCATCGCTAGTTAAAACTTTACCGCCGAACATCCTTACGCAATCCAAAAACTTTTCAAAGTTTATGTCAAATCGCTGTAGAAACAATATAAATTTGTGACATTCTACGACAGCAAAATATTTGGTTAAGGTTAATTAATAAATAATAACATTAATTAAAGGTGATGATAGAGAGAGAGAATAGTTACGATGGTAGAAGAAAAGCGAAGGGATTTTGGATGAACTGCATAAATTATGATAGAAAAACAAAAGAGATGAATACTAAGAAACTAAAGGCCAATGTAAACTGAACGAACATAGAGCTAGAGCTGGAACAAGAACATTGTTTCTCGATCTTTTAGTGTAAACGAAAGACCGTTCTTAGCGTTTTCCATATTATATATTCTATAGAATCTTTGCGAATGCAAACAAAACAACGAAAGAATGCTCTACGTTTGTTTACACCAAATGAATTTGATACAGTAGGGATAGAATGAGCATTCGCTCGTCTGATGTAAATCGGCTTTAAGATGGTGCAGGATAGAATTGCAAGAAAAAAAGTACATATTGTGCAGACTATGTACACTCAAATGTGACATGCAGACAATGATGTGAATGTTCCACAAACTCAACAAAACAAGGTTAAGCGTACAACTTTTATAATATGCCCGATGCTAAAAACCATATCAAAAAATGGGTGGATGGATAATAAAAGTATTCTATATTTTTAGGTTTAACCTTATTTATCTTTCTAGTTTTTTACTGACTAAAGCTGAAATGAATTAGAATTCTACGAATGTTTTAAAAAATAGTTGACTTAAATTTCTGGCGCAAATTAGGATTAGAATTTTTAAGTGCTAATTTGCGTGTGGAAATTCCTGGAGACTGCGTATTTTTTCTATTTTCTCAGACTCAGTAGAATTTTTCTCTGCAAAAAAAATGTTTTGTGAAGTATCTCTGTAGGAGAAAGAAACAACATTAACAAAACGATACAACGTTACAAAGAAGCCTGCGGTGAAAAATTTAATTTAAAAAATAACTTAGTGCGTAATTGAGTTCTTAAAAGAAACCAAACCTTAATTAACGCTTTAGCAGTTAAATTTTAACCTAGTTACGGCCCATAAAAAGCTCCAAAAGTAAGGAAATGAAAACTGTTAGAATATTTCACGCACAAATGTACTTCACGACTTATTTAAACAAAAATAATTGTTTAAAGGAATTGTTATAGCGTGAATGATTAAGCGACGTTTGTTTTCACTTCATTAATAACAACGCTTTGGAGAATTTTATTAAACAGAAGTAATATATTAATGGTTAATTGAGGCGGAGGCCGTAAATCATAATAATTGGCATATAGAAAGACCAGTGGGTAAAGTTTGAAGAAAACGCACCAGATTTTCATGCGAGTAGAATCAGTTTTGGTGGGTTGTTGTCAAACAAATGTCAAAGTTTGGATGTTTGAAGCTCAATGACGTCGGAAGTTCTGTACAGATCTGGTTGTAGTTTAGAATAATATATTACACATACGCTACTTTTTGTTTCGGGGAATTAACAGACATGGGAATTACACGGGTAAAATTGCGGGGCACAGCTAGTATTTGGCTATAATATATCTGTTCGGCTATATAGTATCTGTTCGGACTATTAAAAATAACACTCTAGCCGAATTTGGAGATTGTAAATTGTTACCTAGCACTGTACTGCGCCAATCACCCAGACTTTTGAGATGATTTATTTTTATGCCCTATAATTTCTCTGAAAACATTTCCCTTCAAACCGGAATACAGTGCTCTTACTGGTTGACGGTAGAATAACTGCCAAATGTGTGGTACTTTCCCAGACGGACTCTCTTAACAGTTCTACCACTATAAAATACTTGCAACCGAAGCGAAGGTATTATCAAGGTCGAATCAATGATGGTACAACGTATTGTCTACACTGTGTAATAAAGTTGCCTGAAAATAGTGGTGCAAACGTAGGCAAATAAACGCTTGGCGACGTTTAGCTGTCGTCGGTCTATTAAGGGCTCTCACCCGACTTTTTATAAATGGTCGATAAGCATGCGACCGCAGTTTACTACTAGGTACTCTATTTTTAAACCACACGCTTGTGTGTTTTGTTCGATTGTAATAAACATATTTACTGCCTTCACAGTTTTTTTTTGTGATTCTTAAAATATGTAATTATCATCTTGTAAATGTTTGTATAATACAATGTATAATAAGTATATATTTAAAACTATATAAGTATTATATCAGCTATTTGGCCGCCATTTATGCGCTGCTTAGTTTGGGGTCAGATGGTGATGTGTGTGAATTGTCCACAAATATTTAAAAAATGTTCATCTTAACTTCAAAAATGTAATTATCAAAATGAATTTGACGTCAGATTTTTTTATTACCATGTTGTATTTTTTTTTCTTTCGGAATTTTTGTGGCTTCAGAAAGCGACATCGTTTATAGTTTATGTTCTAACGACTAATGAAAAAGTTTGACTTCACTTTCGTATTAATTCATCTAAACTTTGGAATGCCTTGCCTGAGTTGCTTGGTGGTCGAGTATGAACTGATTATTTTAGTTTCAAAAATCACTATAACTATACAACAATAACAATATATATTCAAACTACTACATTTTTAATTTTATTTTCTATAACATTACATTTAGGAGAGAAAAAAATACACACATACATCTATCATATTTAATAATAGTTGTATAACATTTGCTCAGTTTGCAATTTAATAAATAAAACTTATTCTTTCTTCGTTCAAAGACGGACCCTAGACTACTAAGCTTATTTTTATTGTCTAACTCACTCTTACTTTCTGCTTTATATAATCAATTAGGCGATGTTCCGAATATTCAGAACAATAACTAACAGTAACTTTGCCTTTTTGTAAATGACGTAACTAAGTGTTCTTCTGAATGTAAAGTATGGTTCGAAAAAATGAATTACAAAACTTGGCGATGATGAGGAACACAAACACAGAAATATTATTTTCCAGTCAAAACTAATTTTGAAACAAAACAAAATCTGTTACAAAATATATTAGTTATTTTACAGCTTTGATTGTTAAATGTTGTCACGTTTTTAGTGATGATGTTACTTTAACATCTTTTTTTTCGACATTTTGGTATCGATAACTAATATTCAGAATTATTTATTTCGCGCAATTATCATATTGTATTCGTTGTTTCAATAATAATTATTATATTATAAAAACAAAAGAAGTTCCTGAAATAACTATTACTACTAAAACTAAGACGTGTGATTATAAAATCGAACCCTTAAAACCTACAACACTACGTTTGTCGAAAAAGTCACCTGGGGCAATGCCTTTGAATAAACAAAATTGTTTTTGCCTATTTTGCTAGAGATATCACACTAGAATAAAAAAAAAAAACATTTTATATACATTTCTTTTCTTTGTCTTGTTGAGTCAGTTAATTCGTGGAAGCAATTAAAACTTCGTGTTTACTTTTAATGATGTTGTTTAAATGAATCTTAGTAATGTAAGAAGTTATGTTAAATGAAATTTATTCATTTTAGACAGAAACTATTGCTTTCGATTATAGTCAATTGAACAATATAAATAAAGTGGCCAAGTGCGAGTTGGACTCGCCCATGAAGGGTTCCGTTGCAGCAAGTAACATAATATACATAGTACACATAGTTCGTTGTAACTTTGATCGAAGTTTCAATAATAGTGTATTTATGACGTACTAAAAAAAAACTACTCATCAGATCGAGTTCAAACTAATTTTTGTTGGTAGTTTACATGGTAGTGTACATCACACAAACACACCTGATTGACAGCTGAAGCTCCTCGCTGAGCGTAGACTTCAACTCATCAACTTGATCTCGGTGTAGGCTGGCAGGAAGCATGTAGATAGACCTGCAGTGTTGTCCAATGGCAAGCACGTTGACCGTGCTGGCCAACAGGCAAGCACCTGGGCGTCCCGGCCAATAGGCAAGCACTTGGGCGTGCCGGCCAATAGGCAAGCACCTGGGCGTCCTAGCCAGTAGGCATGCATATGGGTGTGCTGGCCAATTGGCAAGTACATGACCGTGCTGGCCGGCAGGCAAGCGGAAGACGAAGACAGACCAACCGGCAGGCAGGAACGCCTACTTTTGGCTTGGTGTTCCCTTGAGATGAAATCTTCCGTATGACTGGGTACTCTCACAGCAGTTATATTGATACATCGAAATATGTGGTAGTGAACCTTCCGTGCGGTAAAGTCTTATTTATTTACGTTTTTCCAAATTTATCATTTGGGTTTTCACGATTTATTTGAATAAGAGTACCCACTTTCGTTTCGGTCAAAATACATAAAACACCTTGCTTTCACATAATTCCTTCGCAGGACAATGTCAGCTATCCACGTTGATGCCTAACCATGAAACACCTTGCTTATGGCGTGTACAATGCTCAACTGCACGTTGGGCACGTTAATATCGTATGTAAGTTAAAAAAATATATAATTATTGTAAAACTCTCGTCTCGCGATAAATGTGTTTGTTAACTCAGAAATACAAAGACCTATATACAGTATTTACAAATATATAAAAAGCAAATGAATACAAAATATATATAAACAAATTTACAAGTCGAACACGCCGTTGAGATCACCACAGCGCGGTAGGGTACCCAGAATGCTGGCAGCGTTGCCTCTTTGGACAGCTCAACTTAGCTTTTGGGCAAAGTAAGTGCCAGCCCTGGGATCCCCTGAGGCGAGGACCAAACGCTTCGAAAGATCTTTAACGAATTAGTGTGTGCTGAGCTGGGAGTATTTGTTACATTTAATGAATTGTGCCTGTTCGGCTGTAACTCCGACATTACGAGCGGAATTACTGACATGAGACGGTGCTAAGGTGTCTACGCAAGTAGCGTCCCATACCAACACCTTGCCTAGAGACCAAGGTACTAGGGTTGCACCGTCAGGTCGCTTACCATCCGTCAACATTCCGCTCGGTTCCAATGACGAAGGTATTAGTGCTGTAGAGAGTGCCCGTCTGACTAAGTCATTTATTGACCAATGACGAAATTGCCGACCGGCACTCTTTACACACGAAAGCCCATGACGTCCGAATTGATCCACGTCTCGCCCGCACAGGCAGCGATGAGGCTCGCACAACTTAGTTCCCACGCGAAGCCCCGTCACTACGCGTAGACTGTTAGGGTCTAGGATAGATCCTAAATTTTTGGACGGTAAAATATGGAGCCAATGTCCTGACTCAGCTTCGGCTACAGCTAGAAGGCGAGCTCGCTCCGTGTCATCAACAGCTTGATCTAATAAGGCCGAATAAGTAATTTTGACAAGTGGAGAATCCCACATACTCTGTACTTCTGGTTTCGAGGGCAAGTTCAAACCTGGGCAAGACGCGTTCCAGGCTGCCAAAGCTTCTGCCTGGCAGGCAATCCTAACATCGGCTATAGTAATATTAAGAATCATGCCGATGAGAGACTGCGAGCCATGGCTAGAAGCTAAGAAAGCCGGAAGGGCAACATCTGTGGTGCGTCGGATTCCTAACCCACCGAAAGTAACAGGTAGTGTGGCTTGCACCCAGGAATTATCTTCAAACTGTAAATTTAGAATTTTAGTCACTGTTTCTTTCAAAATTGTATCGATAGAGTTTGTAACTCCATGGAAATACCACAAAGGAGTACAGCGTAGTAAATACTTGAATTTTGGAGTGAAAAGAATTGATTATAATTATGTATTTGATAGGATGTAATTTGATCTTGTACCACACGTAGGGATGGACTAAGTATATATTTATATATGTAAGTTAGACTTGAATTTTTTTATAATGTATGTCTTAGCAGTTTCTCTCTCTGTGAAATAAAAAAAAATATTTTTTATTTTTTTCAATGTGAAAAAAAACAGTATTTGTATATTTTAGTAGATCTTGGTCATATTCTTCATTCATAATCGCGATTGTACCTAATATTATTTTTGTACGACTAAATTCCAAGATATTTGCATGAAATCACATGTCACATTAATGAACCATTTTATTTGTTTCATAATTTTTATGACAGTATAATCTTTACATGGTAGGCCAGTAAATAAAAAATAATAAAAAATGAATCCCAAATACAAAATACTGTATCGTGTAGTCTGAAACACACATTAATTTATATTTTAAGACGTAAAATAACCATGACGATGACGGAAAGCACGGCAGGTGGCATCAATTTAAGTACCAATAAGAACATACAATCGATACCAAATTATACGACGAAGCATTTCAAACTTTTGAAGTTGTTCTTATTATTTTAATTCGCATCAACGGGTTTGAGGAAACAAAACGCAATTATAATAACAATCAAATGCTGCCAGTGTTCATTTTACCCATTTCTTAACAGTGTTGCCACTGGACGTCAAATAAATTAACAGTTCCTATTTCAAAATTAACGAAAGAGGTCATAAATTTCTCGAAAGCAAATTTTCACAATGGAAATGGCAATTAATTGCTTCTTTGTAAGCAGATTGGTTAATTAAGGAAATGTAACGAATAAGGAACGTTTAGCGGGTAACATGATGCGAAAATTAATTTAATTATTAACGATTTGCATAGATTCTGGAGAAGTGGTTGGGAAATGTAAACTTTGTGAGAGCAAATGTAAATAATTATGATAGGTACGTTGCGTAACATACTCGTATAAAACAGAACTATGATGTATTTTTAAATCCTCGTGTAAAAAGAAGGGTGTTAATGTGAATTTGACAAGTCTGTTTTTATGCCTATGTGTATTTTTTTAATGGCCTGGAACGTCTGATTTTAACAAACGTGAAGTCGTAACTTTAATTCCTGCTTGCATCTTTAAGTATTTTTTATGACTTTCAGCGCAAATGTGTGCTAAGTTTGTTGTCATTACTAGCTTTAAAAGAGAAATAATGCATTTTGAGGTGTGTGCCAATAAAATATCTTTAAAAGACGTGTGTAATCCGGTAACCTCGAGATACACTTTACTGATCACACCATAATTAAATAATTCACACGTATAATAATAATTAAAACACTTAAAGCTAGTGCAACAGGTGGCAACCTTATCGCCAATAGTGATCTCTTCCAGGTAACCTTAGGGTGGAAAAATAATTATGGCTTTAACCAACTCCTTGTGAGACAATTTCCCGAATTCCAGCAGTGGGAACTTAAAGTGGATATATATATGTATAAAGATAGACATAAATAAAAACCAAAAATTAAAAATCTTTATTTGTTCTAAACAGTTTACATGCCATTGTGCGACAATAGTTAAGACGTAATACAAATTTCCAAGCTAATCACCTGTAATAATTATGAATATTATATGCTGTCTATTTATTTATTTAAGGCACCGCAGCTTCTAAATGAAAGATGTGATTTTAATATTTGTCTTTTTATAATACCGAGTGTCGGGACGAGCTAGACGACTACATGCACCTGATGGAAAATAACACTGCAAATATAAAATGTTTATTAATAACACAAGCCTGCCTTTAACATCAGCACTGTGATAAGCAGTTTTTTGAACTTGAAGAGTCCAAATTACCGTTTAGTACTGCTTTGCCAAGAGATATGCTTATAAAATGATCATCTCTTTACCTTGTCATTTCTCTGTAATTAAACAGGATTACAAGTAATGTTTGTCCATCACTACATGGTGGTAAAATAACTGAAAAGCCAGAGTGTTTCTTCTGGTGTACTCTGTAAAGCATTCTTCTAGGTACCTACTTCAAAGTTTGGAATATCTGTAGAACTTAATCGTTTTAAGGCCGATTTACATCAGACGAGCGAATGCTCAATCTATCCCCACTGTATCAAATTCATTTGGTGTAAACAAACGTAGAGCATTCTTTCGTTGTTTTGTTTGCGTTCGCAAAGATTCTATGGAATATATAATATGGAAAACGCTAAGAACGATTTTTCGTTTACACTAAAAGATCGAGAAAGAATGCTCTTGTTCCAGTTCTAGCTCTATGTTCGTTCAGTTTAAATCGGCCTTTATGCGTAACAAATTATGTTCTTGGTATGTAGTACTGAATCAAACTAAGATTCAGAGTGGTGTAGTTTGGACTTTATGTTATTGTAATTGTGATTTTATTTTATTATTTATTCCCTTAAGTCCTTGTGGCTGCGTTAAAAACAATACTTTATTACAGTTTCATTTCTTTTTCACTCCCAAGGCGTACCAGTAAGTCGTGAAAAAACTACATTAAAGTATTAAGTTCGTTTTCTGTTTTGCCCCGCGTGTACCATTTTGTAAGTTATTCTACGTGGATCTCTGGAAGCTTTTAGGTTAATGGCGTATAAATCATTAACAATGAGAGTCATCCAAGACTGGCGACGTGATCTGCCTTCCAATGGATTGTATTCCTAAATAAGTAGGTAGACCTCGTAACTGAACTCGAGCAATGTATAACCGGCCACAGAATCAGCTGTTCTTATTTGTAGAAAAACAAACCTTTATAGGGTACTAGCGGCCCGCTCCGGCTTCGCTCGAATAATAGCCTAGATTCAACTGCAGCGCCATCTGCCGGGCTGATTTGTGAATTTAAACCTTCCAGGGCCCTATCCAAACGTATACAAAAAAAATCATTTAAATCGGTCCAACCGTTTAGGAGGAGTTCAATAACAACGAAAAGTGGCATTGATTTTTATAATATAAATATATAGATTGTTTTAACTAACTCCTCATGCACAATCGACTAGGTGCTATAAGTTAGACCTATATCTCTCTGTTAGTGCGTGTGTCTGTAACAAAATCTCTTCGGGAGATAGGACGGCACAGCCTAGATCCCGAACGGATTTTGATTTCTTTGAAATGTGAATTAGCTGGAAGAGTTTTTTAGCCATAATTGACGACAATCGGTTCAAAATAACAGTCATCACAAAATGGTTACTTATATTTATTTCACAACTCCCTCAATATGGGTCTCAAATAGAAGAATTTGATTAGTAAAATAATGTACTATTATTTATTTCAAATTTAAGATGGCCGCTACCATAAAATGGCGCATTATTATTTTCTCACAGCTCCCTCAATGTACATAGGTACCAATAAAAAAAATTGGCAGTCATAGGAACTGCCGATAGATGTGAAAACTTATAACGCTGAATCTTATAGCTTACTTTAGAAACTACACGGGTGTAACCGGAGGGCGTGGCCTGGCCATCATGGCATGGCCATCTAGAAATGCGTCAGCATTTCCCATTGGCTTACGCATTTCTAGATAGCCATGCCATGACGCCCTTTCAGCATTTCTCTTTGCCTGACGCATTTCTAGACGGCCAAAGGCCATGGTCCCGATTTTATCCGAAGATTTCTTACCATACCCGAGCGTGACGCTAGAATTAAATTCACACCCAACGAAAAATATGTCTGGGCGCCCAAAAGAAGTTTTCACTTCAAAAATACTGATTCTTACCTAAAAGTAAGGTTGGGGGAAACTCAAACTATTTATCTTTGTTTACAACGGTTATTCACAAAGCTAGTATAATTCATCAACAGCCCACTAAACGTTCCTACTGCTGGGACTCGGGGCCTTCACTCGCAAGGAGAGAGCTAAGGCCATAATACACCACGCTGGCCTAGTGCGGGTTGGCGGATGACACATGACTTCGAAAGATTCTAGGTACATGTCGGTTTCCTCCCGATGTTTTCCTTCACCGTTTTAAGTTAGCGGCATTACGCACATGACTTCGAAAGCACGCACATTACGACATTACGCACATGATAGTAGTGCGTGTGGGGTTTGAACCCGGGGTCTCCGGATCGGCAGCCGCCGTTCTCCCGACTAGACCAGCCGTAACTTAATTAACTTAGTATAATTAATAATGAAATATTTACTTGCCTTTTTTTTTTTCAGGAAGATGCAGTCTGTCCCAAAACAATACTTTACTTACTGCTGAAGAAGTCCAGAGAAAATGGTCATAGGGGGCACATCTTTTGAGGGTGGTACCATTAAATGCGGTATAATTACTGTGATGTCAAGATGAAACGATTACCTTGTGTTTTGATTCAGTTTATTCGTGAACATGAAATTGCATAAAAACATCGAAGAGTTGCTTTTCAAAAAGCTTCTATTACATTTCTGATCAAATCAGTAAATAAATAGAGAGTGAATCGGTTTCTTCTAGGTAAGCACGTTCCATCGTAGATCGCATCGTCGCTTAACATCAGGCGAGATGGTGGCCAAGTGCGAACCTATTACAGTTAAAAAAAATATATCTATAGTCTGCTAGTAGTCAGAAAAGCCGGCAAAGTATCTTGGTTGACGTTCTAAAGATTCGAATTTCTCTAAAGGTAAAGGTTTGGCTCCAGTTTCGCAATAATAACGTCCAGCCTGTGAAACTCGTTGCCTTGATGGGTTTTGATATGGATACTAACAAGTGGAGAGTCAATTGGTTTAAGAATAAGAATAGTTTATTTCCACGGAATTCCACGGATTCCACGTTAACGGAATACAGTACAAGAAAGTGCGTTTTACAATTTAAAATTACGTACATATACTTACGTTACATGAATTGACAGTGAGCCCCAAACAAAGTGTAAGACTTGTATCTTGGGGCTCGGGTGCAAACTTAGGGTTATAACATAGGGTTTATTTTGGGTTTACGCCGCTCCATCGTAGACCACACCACCACTTAAGATCAGGTAAAATGGTGGTAAACTCCAAACCTATTATAGCCATAAAAAGGAACAAAAAGCTTGTGAGATATCACAAACATGAGGTTAATATTTTATCATTATCGTCTATTTATCAGCTGAATTTAAGTATTTTCTACGATCCACCACTCAAGACTATCTCTGGCAATACTACTAGGTATAATAGATAGGAAGTAGGTACTGCATACATACCTATTAGCAATAATGTAGTAGGTACTTTGCATAACTTGTTTAATAATGATGTGATCTGAAATATTATACCTAACTACTTGCATATTTCTATGCACAGCGTCCATTCTTTGCTATTATTTCCGATTCGAAGTCTTCACCAAACCATATTTTCTTTTAAAATCTAACTTGAAACCTTCAAAGCAATATGATAAATAAAATAAATTGCTCATACTGTGTAACATTCGTATAATGTCTTTTCACTTTGTGTTTTTGTAAAATAGTGTAAATATTTTATAGCCTGTGATATAGTGGGAGGTTGTTGGAAAATCTAGTTATGGTAGTTGTTTGTTAGCAGCTAAATTTGATTTACAAGTTATTTTCAAAGGAGGAAGACAAATGTTGTTATGTTGTTTAAATCTCTAATGTTAATAATGAGTATGGATTTTATAATATTGTCTTAAAAACGCGTAACTTTTCTTCTTATTTTGAAAACTTTTAGAACGTGATAGCATGAATGTAATGCTGACGTTTTTCATCTCAACTTAAGATAACTATTCCGGATGGTAGGTACTGTTTACCAACATAAAATATTACATTTCCAAATGGTAGTGGACACAGAAATCTAATTACCTTATTATTTAGATTTCTGTGGTAGTGGACTTGAGTTTATTAATTATTTCTAGACTTTTAGCAGTAAGGTTAATTTAAATTCTATAAGGGTATTTTGTGTAGTATATATGGCTTTCTCTGTGGTTCAGTGTCGTTAGTAAAAGAATTGCTTAATGAAATTGACTTTTCCCATTACAAGTTACGTATTTTTTTGCAGTTCGTCTCGAAATAAACCAAAGTAACATGCTACATTTAGTGTTATTTATTAAAGAAATAAAGCCAATTTTCGCTTATTATAGGTGTGGGGCAATTTTCGCAACCATTACCAATAAATTGTAGACGTATTTGAAGGTACACTTAAGAGTAGATATTCAAACAGTCATACGCTAGGTTGCATCAGTTTAATTAAAGATTGATCAAGAAACTCTTATGTTAATTGACTGACGAATTTTGAACAAGCTTTTAATGTTTCATTGATTAACTTTTGCAGTAATGTTCAAACATTACTGTGTTCCGGTTTGAAAGGCAATGTTTCCAGAAAAAATACAGGGCTTAGAGATATAATATCTTAGATCTCTGGGTGACGAGCGCAGTGCAGTGCTGGGTAATGAATTGGACTCTTCATGTTCCAATAGCTGCGTGTCACTGTGATGTTACGTGGCAGGCATGTTGCTTACTATCAGGCACACGTCCTGCTCATTTCGTCACTCTTTATTTAAAAAAAAAACTATTATCCGCCAACCCGCGAGTTTACTGCATAACTAAATCTGCTTTGGTTTTGCTATTTCTGTCTCTATCAGTTCAAGTGAACAGAAAAGAGAAACCCATATCAAAGCTAACCACACATATACACAGATTTAGTTAGGCGGTATACTCTACGAACATACCAATCGTGGTGGATTATGACCTTGACTTTCTCTATTTAACAGAAGACCCAGAGTCCTAGATGTTGAAATATGAAGTGGTCTGTTATTGCTATTTTCAGCAGTATAATGAGAATTGAAATAGTTATTTGTTGTACAAGAGTGCAAAGTAGCTTTTTAACCGCGTGCTCAATTTTGATGACCGAGCAAGCGAAGGATTCTATAGTTGAATCACGAGCGTAGCGATAGCGGATTCAAAAATTAGAATCCTGAGCGTAGCAAGGGAATCAAAAGGGCACAAGGTGAAAAATCTTTGCACTCGAGTGCAACACGTAATTTTTCATCCCACCTTAGCGAGGAAATTACTAAACGCTTTGTGCATTTTCAGTTTCAGTCAATTCTGTTGGCGTCAAATAGACTTCTTGGTCGCTAGAATCACTTATTATTATGGTATTTCGGTTTTTCACTTATATAGTTTTACTGTTTTTAGCCATAGAATAGATAAGCCATGGTTTTAACAAAAACAATATGACGTGAAAAAATGGAGAGTTGACCGATTGAGGTAAGGAGTTTTATATGTGTACATGAAAAAGTGTCCGCCCAAATGCATTAAATTATAATAGCGCTAAATTTACACCAGGGTACATTTTTAAGGAAATAAACGTACTATTCAGAATTCACGAAAAAAAAATTGGCGGCCATAGGCACTGCCGATGGAAGTGGTAACTTATAACTCAGAATTTGATAGCTTACTTTGCAAACTACGCTATGAGCATAGCCATCTAAAAATGCTGACGCATTTTTTAAATGGCCAATGGAATAGGCTGAGGCATTTCTAGATGGCCAATGGCTATGGTCCCGAGTTTACCCGAAGATTTCTTATCATTCCCGAGCGTGACGCTAGAATTTAATTGACAGCCCACGAAAAATCTGTCTTTGGCGCGCCAAAAGAAGTTTTGACTTCAAAATTTATTATACCTAGGTACATGTTTTCTCAAAATAGTCATTATTTATTTGATGTTATATTTACTACATTATTTTGTCCGGCACAAATAGATGAAATTATCTATTAGTTACTATTTTAGTAGTCAATAATATTTAATTATTTACCTCGGCAACTCGGCATACTTCAATTCGATTACAATTGATTCATTCATAGCATTTTAAAATGTTCTGCCATTTGAAGTAACCTGAGGAAATAATATTATTTACCTCTATCTTCCATACGTGAAAATAAAATTGCGCGCAAAGCATTAAAAAAATAAAGTGGCCAAGTGCGAGTTGGACTCGCCCATGAAGGGTTCCGTTGCAGCAAGTAACATAATATACATATAGTACACATAGTTCTTGTAGTTCGTTGTAAGTTTCATCGAAGTTTCAATAATAGTGTATTTATGACGTACTAAAAAAACTACTCATCAGATCGAGTTCAAACTAATTTTCGTTGGTAGTTTTCATGGTAATGTACATCATATGTTTTTTTTAGATTTTTCATTCTCTTACTTTAGAAGTTAGAGGGGGGGGGGACACACATTTTACCACTTTGGAAGCGTCTCTCGCGCAAATTATACAGTGTAGACAAAAATTATATTAGAAACCTCAACGTCATTTTTGAAGACCTATCGATAGACACCCCACACGTGTAGGTTTGATGAAAAAAACATTTTTGAGTTTCAGTTCTCAGTATGGGGGGCACCCCTAATTTTTGTTTTTTTTAAAAACTTTTGCAAAAATCTTAATGCGGTTCACAGAATACATCTACTTATCAAGTTTCAACAGTGTAATTCCCATAGTTTCGGCAAAAAGTGGCTGTGACATACGGACGGACAGACAGACAGACAGACAGACAGACAGACAGACAGACAGACAGACAGACATGACGAATCTATAAGGGTTCCGTTTTTACGTTTTACGGAACCCTAAAAAGTACATCGAGCAGGTTCCGAGTATGAGTTTTTAACAAATTAAAAATAAATGTATGATGAATTCGGCACCAAGAAGGTAGAAATAATTAGGTGAAATTATGTTTTGAATTCAAAACCTCAGTACACAGTTCTAAATTCAAATTAACTTTAACCTCTAGAGGGTAAAAACGACTTTTGCGTCCTGATATCGAGGAGCAAAAGTACTCTTTCTGAGCTGGTGGGATGAAAAACATTTTACGTAAAACCACCATGAACATGTATCAAAATGTTCTTTGCCATGGAAATAAAATTTCAGGTAATAGCTTCGATATAAAAATATTGCATTACGTGATGTGTGTTTAGGATAATCTAAACGTAAAGGGTGAATTTTTAAGGGCCTGTAAAAACGAAATAAAAACCAAAATATTCCACAATAATAAAAAAATGTGAGTGAAACAAGCGTAAAGAGTACGGTTTGTAAAAAAAACCTTTTGCAACATTATGTTTCGGATATATATGGGTATTTTTACAATGTTTGAAATCAAATCGCCTAATATTAATTAATACTGCAGTCTAGAATGTTGCGCTACTATAAAATACATGTTAAAACCTACTAATGTATCAATATTATTTATAACTCATTTGCTCGTGAAGGAGCTCTTATCTCACCAATTTTAATATCGTAATGTATCTCATTACGTACTTGTGCGGTAATGTAATGTAAAATGCACAGTTCATAAAAATACTTCGTCTAAAACGAATAGCACTTTTTTAATTTTAGCAAAAGTCAGAGTGTTTATGTCAGAAAAGTGGTCACTCACCATTTTATGAATAAAATGAATTTTGGGTGATTAAATACATTAATTACAACAATGTATGTGTAACAAACCTCAAAAATAAAGTTTTACTTTATTAGTAATACTGGCTGGTTTTGTCTCTGCTTAAAAAAAAGCGCTGATGCGCACGCATCGCTAAATTTGTGAACAAGTTAAAAATATTCCGCGCGCTTTCGCGGTATTGTTTTTATTCGAAAATGTAGTCAGAGTTTTATTGTTTTCCTCGCAAATATGTTATAAAACGTCGTATGACGTACGTGCGCTTTGATAATTACCGCACTTATATCATAATGTACTATAATGTGAAACTTTGCGTCAAGCATCGAGATTTGATTTCGACAACTTTATAGTGACAAAAAATCGTGCCGTAAGGTCGGAGTGGTTGGTGATTAAAAACTGAAGGTACTCGTTGGGTATAGAGCCCTGTATTTTCTCTGGAAACTTTGTCCTTCAAACTGGAACACAGTGATGTTGTACATAGCTAATTGTTTGGCAGTAGAATACAACTAACTGGTGCAAGGTGTGGTGCAGTACTTTTCCAGGCCGGCGGACTCTGCAAAGAGTCCTACCACTACAAAAGTGTTATAGAATAGGTTTTTGTCAATAATAATAACGATGGTCAAAAGTAAACAAATACAATAAGTTAAAAAAAAATTGCCAATCACTTAAAACTTCCACAATAATCCCACAAAGGGATCATCTCAACAGCAAAAGAAAGCGGAGGAACCCTAAAACCGTCCATTGCTTTGATTCCCGCAAACCCCTATTTACCGCTATAACCTAACAAAATAAAGAGCAATACCCTCGAGCCAACAGGTGTCGGGTGAGCACATAAAGAGAAAGAAAGTCTGAAAAAGGTTAAAATAAAGTCAGAGTTTTGGATAGAATGTTGCGTTGCGTTTTGATTCGCAAATGGATGGTGCTATTTGGGAGAGGTAGCGATTTTCAAATATCATTGTACGCTATCAAGATTGATTGCTACACGGTTTTTCTCTTGTAGTTCCAATTACAAATACAAATAATTTATTTCCATAAAAATGTGTACAGAATAAAATAGGTAACCCGGTAAAGCTGTGTTGCAGCAAACAGTGTCTTCCCAAAATTGTGCAACTAATTTGAGTGTATAAATTAATCGTATTATTTAATATTAGAAAAAAAATTAAACATTACAAAAAAGAAAGAAGAAAAAAAAAAGAAAACCACACCATGATTTTTTTTTCTATTCCACTCTCATAAACAATTTCTCCGAAGCATCATAATCATATTGCTCAAGCCAATATTTTATGTTTATTTTAAACTTATGTCTGTCCGAAGACATAATCTTATAGACATCAGTAAGTATTTAATTTGTTATACAACTCTTCAAGTTCTTGTAACTTCCTCTCAATAAGAAGAAGCCTATGTAAAATTTCAGACTATGGTGTAACTGAATTCAACATTTAAAGCATCTAAAACACCTTGCAACCTACAGAGTTTTATGACTCCTGAATTTTTGCTCACACGTTGCGGATACGGCGGTAAATCACTTAATCTTCTGACTTGTACTCAACGCTCTATTTTTAGAGGTATACCGCAATATTTGTCTATATTGCTGTTACTGCCTCGAGGCTACAGAAAATTAAAAATGGCCCCCAAATGCTTATCTGCACCACTAAGCATAAGTTCTCTTTTGTTATACAATTTGGTTTTTAATTTAAAGTAGGTACCTACTTTATTATTAGAATTTGAAAAACCTTCTAACTTTAAAGAAAAACCGACCCTCGAGGCTAAACTGTAGAAGACTGTTTTGTCCGTGATTTTTTTTTATGTCAAAACATTTGGTATTTATTTAAGCGTGTTATACGTTGAGAATTGCATAAAATTTGCGGTTGCCTACTCTAGATTGTTTTCCTAATTTCATTTCACAATTGTCCTATTCAAATTTATTTACTTCAGGCTTATGCAAGGTAAAAATCATCAATGTAATCCAGGTCTTCATTTATGTTCCATGATAGTCATTAGTCAGAAAGGAGTTAGAAAGTATCACTAGTGGTGGGAAGAGTGTCCGTGCCATCGATTTTTGTCTGGATGTGAGTAGGTAGCTAAGTTTTTCTGTTTGCCTGCCTTCGTCTATATTTGATTAGAGAGCGAGACATTGAATTTGTTTGTTGAAATCGAACAACATATTACTCGAGTATTAAAGTTATATTCTGATTGCTATTGTTTGTGTGTTAAGGTATTGACACTTATATACGTATAAAGTTGTATATTTTTATTTACTTTCGGGAATGTTAGTGCTTAAACAAACCACTGCGAGGTTTAATTGGGCCGATTGTTTTTCACATTGTATGTAATTAATAAAAAAAAGAAAATTTATTAATAATGAATTTTTGTTTTAGTAACATTTTATTGAAAATTGGGACAGTGCAGTTGAGCTGTATGATCCACATATACCACATTGCTCCTTTTTTCTATAGGACAGCTAGTAGCTCTTATTATAAACCTAAACTTTTGAATGCGATGTGATATACGTACCTAGTTACCGTATATCTAGTTACCATAAAATCTTTTACTATTAGAACAAGTCTAAACCAGCGAAAATATTGAGATGCAGTTTGTCGATAGTGAAATTGTTTTACAGTACTAGTTTTATTCATCCACCAACCCGCACTGGGCCAGCGTGGTGGATTATGGCCTAAACTCTCTCCTTGCGAGAGAAGGACCCGAGTCCCAGCAGTGGAAACATTTAGTGGGCTGTTGATGACTAGTTTTGTACAACAATTTCTAGTAGACGTTATTGTTAAGAAAATGTTGTATGTCATAACAATGAGACGAACTTGTTAGCATTCTATGGATTCACCGTGCGGGTGCCGGGTCCATCGTGTGGCAGAGAGAGAAATCCCGAGTAGATCCCGAGACTTGTGACACGGGTGTAGGTTTAAGAAACGTCCATACAAACTTTTGTGATTATTATTATTATGTGATTAAAATATTAAACCCAACTAATATCATAATTGCGAAAGTAACCCTGTCTGTCTGTTACACTTTTACGCCTAAACCACTGAACCGATTTAATTTAAACTTTTTTTTTGTTTTTAACTTTTATAGGTTTACACTTGACCGCCATCTCGCCTAATGTTAAGCGACGATGTGGTCTACGCTGAAGCGTTTTACCTAGAAAAAACCGATTTACTCTCGATTTGAAGACACAAAGATTGTAACCATCGGGGAAAACTCACTCAGGCAACGTATTCCACAGCCTAGACGTTCTTATCACAAAAGTAGAATCAAATCTCTTCGTTCGTGTCTTTAGAACATCAACCATGAAACGATGTCGCTTTTTCGAGCTACGAGCATTCCGATAGGAAAAAGGACAAACTTGTTAAAAATATATTCCGTGGCATCAAAAATTAGGAACCACTTATCTAGTACCTACTACTGACCTACTGAGGAGGTAATTTTTTATGCGAAAAATAAAATAAAAGTATGGTTGTAAAATATTGAATAAAGGGTGAAACCATATCTCATTCGTCTAGAATGTTTCGTGTTTATAGAAGTTAGGGACTTAAAGTTTATGTGTTTTAATTACGTATAAATACATGATATACATTCAAAGTTAGTTGAAAATCGCCCTATAGGACTAGAATCCCTACAAACAGTTAAGGAAAGCTACTGGTTACGGAGTGGGGTAAATGTTGAATATAAAAGAATGAGTTATATGCTTGCCTTTTTGTTCACAAAACCGAGTAGCACATGAAACATTTTTGTTTAACAAAGAGTTTCGCGACAAGCAAAACAAGCCCCTATTGGTAAGGAAAACGTCTGTTCCTAACAGCACTATGCTCAGCTAATTATATATTCTGATTCCATAACACTCATCATCATCATCAACAGCCCAATAAACGTTCCCACTGCTGGGACTCGGGGCCTTCTCTCGCAAGGAGAGAGTTAAGGCCATAATCCACCACGCTGGCCCAGTACGGGTTTGTGGATGACACATGACTTCGAAATATTCTAGGTACATGTCGGTTTCCTCACGATGTTTTCCTTCACCGTTTTAAGTTAGCGGCATTACGCACATGACTTCGAAAAGACAGTGGTGCGTGTGGGGTTTGAACCCGGGGTCTCCGGATCGGCAGTCGCCGTTCTCCCGACTAGACCAGCCGTAACTTTTTCTTCTTTCCATAACATTACCTAGCACTAATGCGCTAGATGCTTAGATATATCAGATATTTTATCTCATGGCCTTGCTTTTTTCTAGAAGCATTGTCCTTCAAACCGGAACACATTTATACCTATTTGCATATTACCGTTTGGCATTAAAAGAACTGGCAAAGGTGTGATACTTTCCCAGGCGGACTGTGCTAGAAATGTTTAACTTTTTAAAGTTATAACCACAGAAATCTATATTTCTGTGGTTATAACCAATAAGAGCTGCGAACTTTTTTCGATCGGACTGCTTAAAGCGACATAGTTTTATGGTAGATGTTCCAAAGACTCGAATGAAGAGGTTTGGTTCTACTTTTATGATAAGAACGTCAAGGCTGTGGAATGCGTTGTGTGTAGGTTTTCCCGATGATTACAAGTCTTCAAATTGATCGAGAGGAATCAGTCTCCTTTAGGCAAGCAGACTACATCGTAGATAGCATCACCGCTTAACATCAGGCGGTTGCAGGTTGATGGCGGCTATAAACATAATAGTTAAAAAAGTATAAACTTTTTTTTTGTAAAAAACTATTAATTAAAATGTTGCCAGTGATGTGTGAGTGCTATGGTACTGCAACGTGGTCTTTAACTGTGGGTCTCATAACAAAGCTCAAAGTCGCACAGCGAGCTATGGAGAGAGCTATGTTCGGAGTCTCTTTGCGTGACAGAATCCGTAATGAGGATATTCGCAAAAGAACGAAAGTAGCCGACATAGCTCAAAGAGTAAGCAAGCTGAAGTGATAATGGACAGGCCACATAGCTCGCAGAACTCACAACCGATTGGGAAAAAAGGTAGGTCGAGTGGCGACCACGAACCGGAAGACGCAGTGTTGGACGACCTCCCACTAAATGGATAGATGACCTCACCTCACAAAGATCGCTGGGAACTGCTGGTTGCAGCTTGCGCAGGACCGTTCGTTGTGGAAATCTAAGGGAGAGGCCTATGTTCAGCAGTGGACGTCTTGCAGCTGATGATGATGGTTCATTAAATGTTATTTCCTGTGAATTTTTGCAAGTGCCTAGTAAAGAAAAATAATTTCTATAGAAAGAGGTCACCGTTTAAGGATAGGAAACATCCTCCGTAATACTCTTTCCAACTTTTTTCTCGATTGTGTAAATATTCAGAGGTTTTTGTGACCTCTTGTTACGTATCCATAGAGACTTTTATATCCCGGGATCAAAGGTCGAAATGGTGTCTCGTTCACAAGAGATTTTCTCCTAATGATTTTGCGATGTTCGAATGAAATTGGGGTGGTTTTTTTTCGTTTGGGTCAGCGTGTGTTGGCCTGAATTTTGTCATTGCTACATGATTTGATTTGGAAGAAATAGTTTTAGAATATGAAGATCATACAACACATACAATTATTTGGAAATATTTCTCTTCGTTGTGTCGGTCTTCCTTAAGTTTGTATTTTTAATTAATACAATAAGGCTCCGTTTTTTAACGAATTTATGTTTCTGCAAATTTTTGTTGTTTTGTTGCATCTTTTTTACAAAAAATGTCTATCATTTGGTTTAATTTTTGTGTTTGTGAAACATATCGAAAATTAAAATCTGTAAATTAATTGGTCTAATTAATTGGAATGACTTTTACGTGACGTCTGAATAATAATAGTAATAGTTTAAAAACACGCTTTTAGCACGCACTAAAAATTACAAAATATCTTGAATGTCCGCCATGTTGGATTTAAGTCACGTGACTATTTTTTTCGTATTTCTGATAGCAAACCCTTTCATTTGATACCCATATCATGATTGAGTGCAGATTGGCTAGTGTGCTGTTCGCATCTTTGGGATGACTAAGTAAAATAAGTACGAGTATGTATTTACAACTACATAAGTATTATATCAGCTATCTGGCTTCCATAATACAATAATTGGTTAGTTTGGGATCAGATGGTGTTGTGTGTGAAAAGTCCACCAATATTTATTTATTTAAGGACCAGGACGTCTACTCTCTTTTTACGAAAACGTAATTTCGAAATAAACTGGCGACTTTCCTACCCTGGTTATAATACATCGATCCGTCGTTTCGTTCTTTTAAATTTAATGTTCTAAACCTACTCAAATGAGAGTAAGCTTAGAACATTTAAACAGCAAACAATATTCCATCGGACGAAACGAAGTAGAACCGGTGTCGGAAAGTAGCGAGCTTATTTCAAAATTTCGTACAAATAGAGTAGACGTCCAGCTTAAGGCTCTGAAATTGATCGGGATACGTGCCAAAAGACTCATAGGTTATGATACCCTAGTACGAAATAGACAGCAAAGTCTTGAACATCGTCGCAATGTTGCTGTCTTATCTATTTTTAACGGATGCATTTCGGAGAGTGTTTATCAGATCTGCATGATCTAATACCACTTCGACCTTTTTTCTATCGGATTGATGTAGGTCGAAAAAGTGGCGTCGTTTTATGGTGTACTTTCCAAAGACTCAAATAAGGAAATTTGACTCCACTGTCAAGAAAAGTCCAAATATCGAAAGATAGCGCCGAAATTGCTTTGAATTGTTTTATGTACCCATTAAATATTTTATAAAACGTTATCCATCAAGTAAGTACCTACTTAATATCTCTCACTTCTTGTGTTTTTTGGCTACCAACATGTTTCACCAAAATCTATACTATATATTGCGATGCGAAAACGGACAGTACAGTTTCGCATACGCAAATTCTGTTTACATCTTAGTATAAATTTATAAACTACCCCCACAGTTAATTTATAGGCATGCAATTTGTAAAGGGTTATTCACCCCAAGAGGTTTGTGAGTGACCCTTTTCTTAGAAGGGAAGTCTCGAAATAGGGGTCAAATTGCAGGAGCTCATTGTTAATTAATGGAGATCGATAGCTTTGTAGCCTAAGATGTTACAGTTTGGCAGCTACTAGCGAAACAGGGAAGATAATATTTGAGTGTATAACTCTTGAAACTAATTTTAGCAAGGAATTGTTTCTATCATGAGATACTTCAAACACAAAACAGAATTGTAGGAATATTTGACCTTTTATCTGGGAGTAGCGTTGTCACAAAAATAATAAATAAAATGTTTGTGAACATTGTTTACATGATACTATTTGGCTTTAAACAAAACAGAACTAATACTACCAGACCAGACCACTTATAATTATTATAACACTTAAATAATATTGAATACATACTTATAATTAATAGAGGTACATAGAAACACTTTGAGATAACAAATTACCGTATTAATCTCACAGGGTTTTGCACTGGATGGGAATCGAACGCACAACCGGCCTTGTGGGCAGACTCACTATCAACCGAGCCACAAAGCCAGTCAAAGTGACAAATGCAATTTAAAACAGCTCTATACGTACGCTGATATTACATTAATAGTTCTGTTACTTATTTTTCTTGTAGTGGTAGGATTCTTGGCAGAGTACGCCTGGGGAAGGACCACACCTTTGCCAGTTATTCTATCGCCAAGCAGTAACGTCCACACATTACTGTGTTCCGGTTTGAAGGGCAATGTTTCCAGAGAAATTACAGGGCTTAGAGATATAACAATTTAGATCTCTGGGTGGCGAGCCTAGTGCAGTGCCAGGTAATGATTTGGACTCTTCATATTTCAATAGCTGCGTGTCACTGTGCTGTTATGTGGCAGGCATGTTGCTTACCATCAGGCACATGTCCTGCTCGTCTCGTTACTCTTTATTTAAAAAAAAAATGACAGTAATATTTCGTAAAACGCAGTAATTAATCGCAAAGTTGCTTATCAAATTGAAGTGTAGCGTTTGACTAATATTGAAACCATTATACAGCTTTTCTTCATTTCACAGAATTCACAGTTCACACTGCTAGGAATTATGCAAATTTCAACGAAGAATTTAATCCTTATTGTATCTGCTAAACAGATTCCTGATTAATGTTAAACCATCGTGTTAATAATAGAATATTGACTAATACCCTTCGCGGAGCGTATAAAGGTAACATCATTTTAGATCGGGAACAAGGTGTCGTTTGATTACTGACGATAATTAAAAAACACACTAAGTTTCAAAAACACTACCTACTAAATTTAAAATTCATTGTACAATTTATAGTGTTTTTGTAAAGTGCTGCTAAGTTTAGTCTTTCAGAAGACTACACTTAGCAGCACAAGCAAGTTTCAACTTTCAATAAATAGTAAATAATACTCAATTTTGTACAAAATACGAGTAGTTCTTGACGACTTTGAATCTGTCTTCGTGAAAAGTATCCAAGCACCAGCTGTGGGAACATGAAGTGGACTGTATTGTATATACACTGATAATTGGATAATTTATTATTTTGTTTCATAATTGGACCTACTTTTTCAAACAAATTGATATGGTGTGGTGTCATGTGGGTTGGTTACCCACACAATATAAAATGTCAATCTAACGAAGTACAATTATGTATGTATGATGTCATTTTGTTGTTTTAGTAAAAGAGGTACCTATCTGAAAATGTCTGTAGTAGTACGACGGGTAAACATAAATTACCCGTTGTATTACTGGACCTGTTGGTAGTAGCACGGGCCAAAATAATTGCCTGTGTTACTACTGGTAGTAAGACGAGTAGTAACACGGGCAATAAAAAAAAACTATTTTGTATAAATTTTGTAAAGCTGCAAAAAATTATTTGTTATTTTGATTTTTTTTTTTTCAAATGTTGTGCTAAATTAAATATTTTATGTATACACCATTACACCTACAATATTGATGAGAATATTGACTTTTTTCAACATTCATGTCGTGGTCAACATTGGTCCAATGACCAACATGACTATAGGAACCAACTCATTAAACCAATCACTAAATCAATAATTGTATTGATTCAATAATCTGTCAAAACAAGAATTTATTCGTTCGAGTTTCAGTTGAGGTCCTGGTAAATTTTATTAGCATAACCTGCAACTCTCGTATTACTATTTTAACTATTTTACTATCGTAGGACTATTTAATCTTTAACCACAAAAATAAAGAAAAACAAAAAAAAAGAAACCTTAAACATTTGATATTTAACACTGGACGTAGGCACCTACGACATGTATACATGTAAAAGTGGAACCTTGGCTTTTAGAGTTGTTCTTTGCGGTAGCGCAATAGTCAATAGTCCCAGAACTATATTAAATTGATTGTCAGCAGTCACTGAAGTAATATCTCGTAAAACCAAAAATCTGTTTTAATTTTCTTTCTCTAAAGTGGGTTAAGAATAAGTAAAAAACACGTCAATATCTCCCTATCTAACACAAGGTAATATCATGTAAGGCAACACGTTAATCTCACGCAGGCATTTGAATCATTAATTCAAATGAATTCATTAAAGGTTTCCTGAAGACATCCCCGGGATGATCACGTGTGAGCATCGCAATACGGCTTTGACGTCAGAGGCTTTGTTATGGAGAACATTTTTGTATTTCAGGATATATATGTATATGAACGAATATACGCAAATCGTTGATTGTATCTTGTTCTTTCTTATCCCTTTAGAATCTTTAGATACTCTGATCGTGGCAATATTGAAAAAAATGTTAAAATGCGACACGTTGTACAACATTCAAACAGTGAAATGAGTAATTTGAATCCAATTGAAGTGCGACGCTGAAGACAACATGAATAGGTAATAAAGCAAATAAAGCCTAAATTGAAAACGAACTGGTTTAATAAAAAAGGCAAAGCAAACAATAACGATCAATAACATAATTAGCTTGCTTTTTCTTACCATTATTAGGACTCTGGGCCTTGTTTCACAAGGAGAAAGTCAAGCCCAAAATCCATCAAACTGGCTAAAAGCGAGTTGGCTGATGATGTTTGTTCTCGATGGATGTTTTTATTAGATTGAATTTCTTGACAAAGTTTTTTTTTCACCGTAAAATCCAGTTCTGGTGACAAACTTGTACGTTTGTACTTGAAATTCCGCCTGTATCTCTGAATGATGAACACAAATATGTGGGTGGGAATTGAACCTAAGACCTCTCGGTTGTTAATCAGGACGTTCTCGCTACTACTTCTACGTTTATGGCTTCACAGCTCAAAAGCTTAATTAAACAACATAGATTTAGTTCTGAGAAAACAAGCTTTCTTGTGGCATTGAACACAACATTCTTCTATGTTCAAACAGACACTGGACACTGGCGAAATTACCAAATGGAGCCTCCATTATTGTAAGAAAAAGAAGAAGTTTAGTTTTTTACTTTTAATTTTTTTAGGGTTCCAAAGGGTATCCAAAGGGTTTACTTAAAACCGGACCAGGTTTTCCTGAAGTATAATGTCCCACAAAATAAATAAAATATTACGCCAAAATATTGGGGGCTTCTTTTTGTGTAAAGCCACTGGTAAAAAGAGCTATTTTATATCCGTAATTACTAATACTATTGTTGCGCATAACCATTATTTGAAACCACGTAAAAATGCACTATACTAATCCCACACAAATTAGATACAGGATCCAAAATATATATTATTAATAAAATGTATGCCATTAAAAATGTTTCAAGCAAAATATAATAAGCAAAATTGTGTATTACAATAAAAAACTTACTAAGCTTCATTTCATAATACACATAATCTAAAAAAAACTTGATACAAATTTTCTCCCTAAATACGACCCTAGGTAAAATTAACGCTCGTCATAATTACACAAGACCTCCGAGCCACGACCAAGAATAAAATATAGACGCCACTCTTGCATAATTTAATACATTAAGTAAAATACTTGTATTATTCAAAAACTAAATTTTGGGATATTAATCCTACTAATATTATAAATGTCAAAGGACGTTTGGATGTTTGGATATTTGGATGTTTGGATGTTTGTTGTTAAATCACGCCCTAATGTATGAACGGATCGGGCTGAAATTTGGAACACAGATAGATTATAGTCTGGAAGAACACATAGGCTACTTTTTATCCCGAAAAAACAACGAGAACAACGGGAATGGGAACTACGCGGGTAACACCGCGGGCGCTGCTAGTTAAATGAACTATAATGCAAAATTAAAATGAGGCTGCTGCGTTTAAAAAAAAAAAACAAATTCAAAACATAACACTTTATTTCTTCTTTAATACATTTTACACTTGTGTGGTAATACTGGTTCCGTGATAAGTTGTCCAAGTAGATCTTTCGCAATGTACACAATTTCCGTATCTTTAAATTGCACTCACGATTTCCTCTAGGTCCATCTTAGACTGCGTCACCACTTCACATCAGGTGAGATGACAGTCCTAGATAAGCCCTAACCATCATTGATTGAAAAAAAATTACGTAATTTGCATTTCGTTGTAGAACAACACTTTTTTCAAATACAATAGATATTTGACAATTTGTCGGTTCTAAAACCTGAGCTTGGTCTACCTTTACTAAGTCCATGGAGTTAAGATCACCTCACTTCATTTGTAACTTCGTTGACAACTTAAGTCTTGAGGGTAGGTAGGGGTAGTCAGTATTCATAAGATCTCTCGTGTTTCATTATAAATATTGCGTAGAGATGGGAAATGACATAGTCTAGACGTTTTGCAGTTAGAATGTTAATGGAATGATACAGAAATGAGAGCCGCAATCGGGATTTTATTGCAAAAGGGTGAGGGTTTGGCGTGAAATTAGAGACCGCAAGTGTTGGTACAAAAGGATGTTTTGAATTTTGCTGTGTTGCTACCAAGATAACTGAGGATTTTTGAATTGATGAGTGAAATTACGATGGCGCCTGTAATATTACAAAAATAATTATCACTTATCATCTTAGAATGTTTGATTTGTTATGTTTATGAACATAATTAAAACTATAAATATTTTTTAGCAAGTAGATATTTAGAAGAGTTTTGCCCTAAGCTATTTCTTCATTATCTATACTTATAATATAACTGTAGCGGGTCGAATTCAGTACATTGAAGATATTTTGAAAAAAAAATTTTGAGGGCACTCCATAGTCGATACTGATGGCGAAACTGTATCTTTTTTCTTTCATGTCTGTCTGTCTGTCTTTCTGTATAGGGAACTCTCATCACGCCGAAACTACTGATTCAATTCAAATGAAACTTGACTTGATTTAAGATCATACTAAGGAGATGGTAGCTGTCTACTTTTGATCCCAAAATTCTGCACGGTTTTCTTGCAGAAAGGGGTGAAAGTCAGAATGTGTATTTGGTTCTAACTCATGTTTGGGTTGTTAAATTTCGTTAATTCTGATTTTGTTAGAAAGAACACATTTTTTGTATATTTCCATCAAAATTTTAACATTATTGTAATCATAATCAATCATTTTTTATTCAATAAACATATTACATGTACTTTGAATCGTCAATAAGTTAGGTACAAATTCATTTATAATATAGGGCTTATTTCAATTCAATACTTATTCAAGTAACAAAAACACGCAAGTAATTTTAAACATAATAAACAATAATTAATATGTAACATGAAATTTCTAGCACCATAATAATAACATTAAAAAAAAATCTGCAATAGCATCGTCAAAATAAAATTACATATACAGATATTGATTCTCATAGATATATGTATGCATATTTTTTTTTTTTTTTATTATATAAAGAGTGACGGGACGAGCTGGACATGTGCCTGATGGTAAGCAACATGTCTGCCACATAACAGCACAGTGACACGCAGCTATTGGAACATGAAGAGTCCAAATCATTACCTAGCACTGCACTGCGCTCGTCACCCAGAGATCTAAGTTGTTATATCTCTAAGCCCTGTAATTTCTCTGGAAACATTGCCCTTCAAACCGGAACACAGTAATGTTTGCACATTACTGCTTGGCGGTAGAATAATTGGCAAAGGTGTGGTCCTTCCCCAGGTGGACTCTGCTAAGAGTCCTACCACTACAAAAATAGCATATGCACTCATATGCTATTTTTAAATCCATAGATTAGACATAGAGACAAAACAGTTTGGCATGTCAACATACATTTAGTTTAAGTACATTTACAAGCATTAAAAAGTAAGAAAACAATATTACAACAATTGTTGTAACGTGGCTTTGTACATGACAAAAAATCTTAATTCAAACCATTAGCATAAATAAACAGATTTCAGCTAAAGACGGTCCAGCCCTACTAAGGTTCATACATATATTAAATTACTAGCAGCGCCCCGCGGTGTTACCCGCGAAATTCCCGTTCCCGAGTTCCCGTTGTTTTTCCGGGATAAAAAGTAGCCTATGTGTTCTTCCAGACTATAATCTATCTGTGTAATCTGTGAAAAATCCAAATCATTACCTAACACTGCAACTAGGTCGTTACCCATAGATATCAGACGATTTGTCTCTATGCTCAGGAATTTATCTGAAAACATTGCTCTTCAAACCATATTCAAAGTTCTTTACTCAAGTTTGTCAGTTAAATCAAAAAAAGTCCATAGACATACATTTTGTTCCCCTCACTATTTCATGAAACCGTACATTGATACGCACAGGGCTTACTTGTGAACCGCGTCATATGGCACGCGGTGCGTCTAATGCAGTTTTGATTAGCTCATCCCCGCTAGTGCCTACTGGGGTGGTATAGCAATTAGGCTTGATATTAGAAAATATTCATTTTATACGAAGGTTAAGTTCTTTTTATCAGTTAAGATGTCTACACTTTCTGAAGACGATTTTGGAGAGCCGAAACACCGATCGAAAAATCAGTTTTTAAAAGACAAGTAATATTCATAAAGTACTCGTAAATTTAAGAAATAACAATTTATTTATATTATTACATACTAGCAGGTTGTTGCGGTTTACCCCACTTGGTTTCCCTTTTTCGTTATTTTTCCTTCAACGAAAAATAGCCTATGCGCTACAAAACAAAACTGTTTCAAATTTCCGACGGATCCGTACAGCTATTCTAACGTGATTGAGCAACAAACATCCAAACTTTTTTCAATAATAATATTGGTAGTATGGATTTACGGTACAAAGTAGATAATAATGTGTATACATAATTAAATTGCAATCACAAATGATTTTGATGTAAGTATTAATTAGGTTAAACTATTTTCTGTTGCTATTTATGAGTTTATATAGGTAATCAAAGTATTATTTCAAAAATAAATTTAGTGTTGACAACGGAAAATACTTTAAGAATTGTATTTTAATAAACAGGAATAATAACAATTGAAACAGGAAGTACGTTGGTACAACCGCGGAGCGCTGCTAATAAACAAAGTAGCTATATTTTTGAAGTGAAAACTTCTTTAGGCGCGCCTAGACCGATTTTTCGTGGGCTGTGAATTGAATTCTTCAGTCACGCTCGGGTATGAGAAGAAATCTTCGGGTAAACTCGGGACCATGGCTATTGGCCATCTAGAAATACGTCACCCAATGGGAAATGCTGAAAGAGCGTGGCCAGGCCATCATGGCAAGGCCATCTAGAAACGCATCAGCAAATGGGAAATGCTGACGCATTTCTAGATGGCCATGCCAAGATGGCGAGGCCACGCCCTCCGGTTACACTCGTGTAGTTTCCAAGGTAAGCTATCAAATTCTGATTTATTTGCATTGTAGTCTCAGTAAGAATATCTACTATTATAATATTAGTATAGAAAACAATTTACGAAACTGGAAGAATCGTGACTAAATTTAATTTAACTCCAAGTTTCGACACCCTCTGTAACGTGAAGGTGCGCTGCAGTCTCACCGAACATGAAAACTATATTAATAACGTGTACGATGACGTGTTTAGATTAAGTTTCACGCTTCTATGCATAATGTTAATAAGCCTGTGTGAAGATATTTATAATTATGTGGCAACGAGCGTCTCTTTGGAGCTGTAATTTAACCCAAATAAGTAATGAACTAGCGCAGTTATTCAGGCAAATGTAATTGAAATAACGCCTTTGTATCGTTATTTGTAGTGTCGTAATGAAACTCTGCCGTGAGACACATTCATATAGAGAAGACAAAAGAAGAAGCAAGTAGCGTGCTTGAAACAGACTCAATCTCGAATAGCGCAGTATCAAAAACTCAACATGTTACAATACATTAGTGCAATGGTTACATAAGAGTACATGCTATGTATCGGCTCTGGTTTAACAAATGCGCTTATTAGCTTTAATACAGGTGTATTAGTTAAAGTCATCATCATTCTCGGGCCGTTCAGGAGATTGATGATGACGGTAATATTAACTTTTTCACGATATTTACATTCAAATTAATATCATAATAAAAAAAATTAGTTGAAATCATAATTTTCTTTATGCATAGCATATTACAAGGCCAAACAAATTAATGTTGGTTTAGATACGTACAAAAATACCAAATATAAATAACACAACGCGTAACTTTCTACAGGACGCAATCGCGATCTAAAGTACTTTTAAAAATGTACTGCCATTTCTAACACTTTTCAAGGGCCATGTTCAAAAAAATACAAAAATATGCATTTCATCTCATTGGGGAATGACAGGACCTCTAATCTGAACTCATTTGGTCTTCAAAATTTGCACGGTTGTTACCGCAACACAGAACACTAACCGTTTCGGAAGCTTTCTTCAAATTCATTCCGTGATGCAAACATTTACCTACGTTTGATAGTTGTAGTTATGTAAAATAGTTGTTGCTTTCCACAAATATCCAACCCATCCATTTATTGTCGTGTCTTTCGGCATACCTTGTCTTGGCTCGTCGATCTCGATCCAATAATCAGTTTCTGCATCAAACAAATTTTCAGTAATAGGACATTTCTGTGCCTGTTTTTTTTTAACAACCGCGATGTGTTCTTTGATTCTATTGGCAATAGTAGTACTCGTAGGTACGCTTCGTTTGACTAATATAGGAACTGCCACAGTTGCAGTTCACCCTTTGTTCAAATGGAATCCAAAATGAGATGGCATCTTCGTACTTATATTTTGTATATCGTCCACATTTGTTTTAGTTACTTTAATCAGTCTTAATAAAAGACCCCACTTATTTCCCATAAGGCCCCTACAGAATAGTTTGTTTAGGGTTCCGTAAAACGTAAAAACGGAACCCTTATAAATTCGTCATGTCTGTCCGTCCGTATGTCACAGCCTCTTTTTGCCGAAACTATGAGAACTACACGGTTGAAACTTGGTAATTAGATGTATTCTGTGATGCATTAAGATTTTTACAAAAAAAAAAATACATTGTGAGTTCCCCATAAATATGTAAGTATACTTGGAACTGAAATTCAATTTTTTTTCATCATAGCTATACGTGTGGGGTGTTTATCGATAGGTCTTCAAAAATGATGTTAAGGTTTCCAAAATCATTTTGTCTATACTGAATAACTTGCGCGAGAGACTCTTTCAAATTGGTAAAATGTGTGTTAAATACATAAACACACTATTATTAAAACATCGATCAAAGTTACACTGAACTAAACTAACTTATTTATTATGTTACTTGCTGCTACGGAAGCCTACACGGGCGAGTCTGACTCGCACTTGGCCGCTTTTATTTTAATGCTACGCGCACGAAATAGCGGGTAGGTTAGTAGCTACCCGGGTATTTTACCCGTATATTTTTTGCAAAAATTCAAGAATATGCCTATTGCCTATAGTAAACTATGCTGGTTTACTGTAGTCGTGATGCTGGCTACAACAGCTTATCATATGCATGGTATCAAATATGAAATCACAAAGTTCAAACATTTACGATCTTTTAGAGTCTATTGTATTAAATTTCTCATCTCTCCGCAATGGAACGAGTTAATTAGTCAAGGAAATGGTCTAAAGCTCCTAGAGCCTTAAGGTAGTGTCTCGCAGATAGGGTTTGTAAGCTGGCAGGTTAGGTGTGGATGCTTTGTTTGAGCAGAGTACGCAACCACAAAGATAATGTGAGAAGGTAGTTGATACGGCACTAATCTCGTTTTTTCTTTTCAAGAAATTCGTGTATTTGCATCAAGGCAATAAATTTATTAATTTGCTCAGTAATAATATAAATATCTCTTCAGTTAGTCAGTCTTCTAAAATACTAGGTTCAATATGACATTTGAAAAATACTCGCAAATGATGTCTATTACATTATTATCTAACGCGCAAAAATGTGCTTAAAAAGTAATTTAAAAAAAGTTGTTTCCTTGGTGTTTGATTGACGGTGCTGTATAAAAAAACATAAAACATTGCTAAATAACGTTAATAATAACGACACTACATCCATTTACTATCTGTACTAATAAGATACAGCTCAAGAAGTTTTATGTTTAAACGCTTGTCTATGGACCTGTTGGACTGATTTCAAAAAATATTTTACCGCTGGTATATATACATAACCCCTGAGTGGTATGGACAAATGGCTGGTTCCATGAATCCATGAATACAGCGGTATCTGTCTGCAAGTTTCGTACAATTTTATTTTAAATAATTCAGTACAGAAAATACAAGAAACTTTATTTCCCTTATTGTATCTTCCACATCAGCATGTAAATAGACAATAATGACTTAACTATCGTTCCGGCACCTAGTAATGATTGCTTATGGCTTGTTGAACAAAGAAAGATTACAGAGAATTATAGTCTTGTTACAGTTTTTTAGTGTCATGGGTCACTGGTGGTCAGCTATGCTGCTTCTCTACATACATTTTAACCAACTTTAAGAATGAAGTTCTCAGTTCTCACCGCAGTCTTTTTTTTTCTGTGTTCACCAATAAAATTACTCGAAAATGCCCGAACCGATTTTGTTTTACTTCAATTTTTATATTTTCGATGTTTTTTTGGTTTCAAACGGTATGTTTAAATTTTATTGAAATTAGTTGAATGGTTTTAAAATACAGAGTGGATCGATTTCTTCTAGGTAAACAGGCTCCATCGTAGGCTTACGTCCTGCTCGTCTTGCCACTACCTATATCGACTGCTCGACTTACCTCGTGGCTTTGTGGGTAGTAAGCTTTGCCTGCGAAGCCGACGGTCGTGGGTTCGATTCCCACCCAGTGCAAATATTTGTGTGATGAATTCAAATGTTTGCACTATGCCTGGGTGTTTCTATGTATGTATTTAAGTTAAAACTATATAAGTATTATATATCAGCTATCCGCCATAGTACAAGCTTTGCTTAGTTTGGAGTCAGATGGTGTTGTGTGTGAATTGTCCACCAATATTTATTTATTATTTATTTATTTATATACTAAAAAAAAAACAACGTTCATTATATTTTCAAGAGTCCGAGGCTTGTCATCGGGTCTCATAACACTAATCGGTACTACAGCTTTCCCAAAACTCACTCCGTGACTGACAGTATTCCATGACACCGCTAATCATCCTCCGGATTAAAATTAGGTTTATTAATAACACTAGCTTTTACCTGCGACTTTGTCTGGACTAAATAAATATTATGGTAACTTAGGCAGTATTTGTACACCCATACCAATTTATGTTAGTAAACAGCTTTTATTTAAACATTTTTCACAATTTCATTAAAATAGGTTCAGGGGTTTCGGCGTTAAACCATAACTCAGACAGATCGACAAAGGCACTTTCACATTTATTATAATCTAATATGTAGTATGGAATTCAAGTGTCTAGTTGCAACACTTAACGGTTTTATCATCAATATTGATGACTTCCATATAACTTGTAATTCCTCGTTTCCACCCCATCAACTATTCTGTGATAAAAAGTCGCCCTTGTCCTTTTATGGGTCTACCTATGCTTCAAATTTCATCAAATCGGTTCAGTGGTTTAGGCACTAAAGCGTAATAGACAAAGGTACAGAGCTACTTTCATATAGATATTTAAATTTAATATTAGTATATCCTCAGTATTAGATATATAAAGTGTCTAGTTGCAAAATTTCATGGTTTTATCTTCAACAATGACGAATTGTCATACAAACTTTCAACCCCTATTTACTCCCCGTACAGGTTGGAAATTACAAAATTGCTAGAACAAACATAATAAATGTTTACACTTATTACATGTTAAATGTTTACACTTATGTAGACACTTGTGTCTAGATTTGAATTTTCATGGTTTTATTTTCAACAATTACGCACTTCCATATAAATTTTCATCCCTCCATTGCAACCCCTGTTTTATCCCCATACAGTTCGAAATTGCAAAAGGGCCAAAACAAAGATTTATTTGATTCGTGTCAAACGTCTAGATACAAAGTTTCGTGATTTTATCTTGAAAAATTACGAACTTCCAAATAAACTTTCATCCCCCATTTCAACCCTGCCAAAACCTTTTTTTCCGTAATAAAAAGTATTCTATGTCCTTTTTTGGGGTCTAATCTACCTGTGTACCAAATTTGGTTGAAATCAGTTCAGTGGATTTCATGCTTACAACTTTGAAAATGACGCAATTTTCATACAACCGTCCTTCCCTCGTTTCACCCTTTTAGGGGTTGAATTTCGCAAAACCCGTCTTAGCGAGCGCTTACGTGCTAAAAGGCATTTCCATGCAAAATTTGAGACTCCTAGCATTTGTAGTTTCTGAGGTTCGGTGATAATATATATATAGAAGATAATTAAAAAATGTTTAGATCGCCACGTCCTGTGTGTCCTGTGATGATAATTTACGTCCCATAGTACGTAGGATAATTTGGCCAGTAATTTATAGATACCGATATTATTGCAAACACACTTCTTAGCTTCATGTTTCTCACTAACCAGTGAAGAATGTCAGAATTCAGGCATCTTGAAGGCGAACAATTAGTTCTGCTGCGAGCTACATAACTGATGTTCAGTAGTTTGATAGAGGTTTTGGTGGAAATCATTTAACACATGTGTACTCATTTATGTATAACGTAGGTATTATTTGTTCAGGAGTCGTAAACTTTCCAACTTGGGAATCTTCATAAATCGTTTGGCATTTTCTATCAAACCTTATTAAATTAGGTAAGTAGGTACCTACAAAAAACAAAGGGATTCAAGTGTAACATATTGGGTATTGTTTTTAAACTTGGAGTGCTGCGCGGTTTTAGCCGTGTGGTTCTAGTTTTTTTTTTTTTTTTTTTAACTTCTATAGGTTTACACTTGACCGCCATCTCGCCTGATGTTAAACGACGATGCGGTCTACGATGGAACGTGTTTACCTAGAAATAACCGATTCACTCTCGATTTGAAGACACAAAGATTGTAACCATCGGGGAAAACCCACTCAGGCAACGTATTCCACAGCCTAGACGTTCTTATCACAAAAGTAGAGTCAAATCTCTTCGTTCGTGTCTTTGGAACATTAACCATGAAACGATGTCGCTTTTTCGAGCTACGAGCATTCCGATACAAAAAAGGACAAGGTGGTATCAGATCATGCAAATCAGTCGCACACTCTACGAAGTGTATCCGATAAAAAACCGATAGGCTAGCAATTTTTCGGCGATGTTCAAGACTTTGAAGTCTTTTTCGCACAAGAGTGTCGTTACCTATGAGTCTTTTGGCACGTCTCTCGATCGATTCCAGAGCCTCCAGCTGATACTTAGCCGATCCAACCCAAAGGTGCGAACAGTACTCCATACAGGAGCGAATCTGTGCTTGATATAATGTAAGCAACTGTTCAGACTTGAAGTACCTTCGCACCTTTGAGAGGCCACCTAGTTTTTTGGCAGCAAATTTGGCCTTGGACTCGATATACGAGCCAAAGTTGAGCGTAGAGGTCAAAGTAACGCCCAAAAGCTCAAGACGGTCAGAAACCGGCACGGATACACCTCTAAAAGTTGGAGTCAGTTGGAAGGGACTCCTTTTAGCGGAAAACAGACAGAGCGGAGAACTTGACCAGATTGGCATCGCCCCATTTAGACACCGCCTCAAGGGTCAAGTTCAAACGTTCGATCAGACTCTCTCTCTGTACCAGAGTTTGCGGCCCAGTGGCTCTCGCGCTAGACATGTAACTCTCTACGACGGTGCTATCGTCTGCGTACCCATAGATACCGGGCTTCAACAGATCGTTAATATGTAGCAGGAAGAGCGTCGCAGAGAGTACCGACCCTTGAGGGACTCCGGCATTGATAGCCATTTGATCCGACGAGCAGCCATCAATGACGACTCGTATGGATCGATCCCTCAAGAAGTCCGATATCCACGCAATGAACCCAGGAGACAAACCATAACTAGAAAGCTTGCTTATAAGGCCATCATGCCAAACCCTGTCAAAAGCCTTTGAGATATCCAGGGAGACTGCAAGTGCTTCCCCGTGTTTCTCAATAGCTTCACTCCAGATGTGAGTGACGTACGCTAGAATATCCCCGGTGGACCGGTTTCGGCGAAACCCGTATTGCTGGTCACTGAGGAGGTCGTTCGATTCTAGGTACGTCAGGAGCCTGTGGTTTAAGACACGTTCCATAGTCTTGCAGAGTATGGACGTGACCGAGATGGGCCTGTAGTTGACAGGGTCAGCACGACTACCCTTTTTGGGCACAGGTTGCACATTAGCAAGCTTCCAAGACTTCGGTACTAGCCCAGTTTGGAGAGAGAGTCTGTATAGGCGCGTCAGTATTGGTGACAACTCAGGCGCACAAGCCTTCAATACTAGAGCAGGAATACCATCTGGGCCACTGGCTTTATTCACGTCCAGATTGCGTAACACTTTACGAACCTCTTTTTGGCGAATGCGTATCTCTGACATAAAAGTCGAACGGCCAGGTGGAGTAGGAGGTGTCGCGCTACCAGCATCTAGACGCGAAGATTCTGCAAACTGAGTAACAAACAAGTTTGCTTTCTCCGTTGCAGTGTGAGCCAGTGTCCCATCAGGTTTCAGCATTGGAGGTAGTGAGGAGCGGGAGAAGTTCGATTCGACCGATTTAGCTAGGGACCAAAACGCTTTGCTGCCCGCAGGGTACGAAGCCAGTTTATTCCCTATTCGACTAATGTGGTCAAAACAAGCCCTCTGCAGAACCTTTTTGCATGCCTTAGCAGCCTTGTTGAACGCTTTCTTCTTCTGGTGTATGCCCCTTGCCTTACGCTGTCGAACATCAACCCAGGCTAGGTAGGCCTCATGTTTAAGTGCTTCAGCACTTTTACATTGAGAACCAAACCAAGGGCGAGCTTTGCTGGATAATGGGATGTCGGAGTATGGAATGAAATATTCCATAGCCGTTTGTATTACAATTTTTCAATTTAGTTTCAGTATTTAAAAAGTAACCCATGTACATAATCCTACTATATCTTCTATCTATACTTATAATAAAACTGTAGCGGGTCGAATTCAGTACATTGAAGATATTTTGAAAAAAAAATTTTGGGTGCACTCCATAGTCGATACTGATGGCGAAACTGCATTTTTTTTCTTTCATGTCTGTCTGTCTGTCTGTGTGTATAGGGAACTCACATCACGCCGAAACTACTGATTCAATTCAAATGGAACTTGACATGATTTAAGATCATACTAAGTAGATGGTAGCTGTCTACTTTTAATCCCCAAATTCTGCACGGTTTTCTTGCAGCAAGGGGTGAAAGTCAGAATGTGTATGTGGTTGTAACTCATGTTTGCGTTGTTCAATTTCGTTAATTCTTATTTTGTTACAGTCTCATCAAATTTTTAACAATATTCATGTCCATCACGTCTTTGCTCTATCTTCTAATAAAGCTGTTATTGTTAATGTTTCGTCACAAAACTAGGTCATGTAAAAATAATTTGTAAAAAAAAAAGCTGTAACAGTTTTAAGCGTTAACTAGTTTCTAAACGGTTTTCAAGCGCTTTTGTCGCCGTTTAACAACTTTTGCACAAATACAACATGACGTGCCAGTTTCATTAAGTATTAAATTTGACGCAAAAGCAGTGTTCAAAAAGTGCTGAATTACTTTAAATTGGAATTAAATCACATGACATAAATTCGGTAACAGTAAATAGGTAAGTATATCTGCCTAGGTACTTTGCTAGGTCATCGTGGTATATATTTGCCCACACAGTCGTTTACAGGCGAGTTGTGTGTCGAATGTGGACCTAGGTCCGAAAAAAAATGTCGTTCTTATTATTTCGTTTTATTATCGCCTGGTTGTAAGCAACGTGCCTGTTCATTATAGTACAGTACCACGTAGATATTTGAATATGAAGGGTCGAAAGCCCTGTCTCTTGTCGGCTCGTAATGTAAAGTAAAGTAACGCGAATTTAAAAAAAAAATCAACGTAAAAGAGAACTCATGCGCTATTATGAAATAGGCTAATATATGATTTATTTCTTACCACTGTAATCCTTCGGATTTTGCTTAAAAATACTGTCCTTCAAACCACAACACAGTGCAATAACTGGAAATTGTTAATGCTGATAAAATTATACTTAAGACACTTTTGTTTCAAGAAAAGATAACTCGTTTATTTTTGTTAGTGTACGTTACACAGTTTTTCAACCAATGTATTGTGAATTTAATGTTTTTTTTTTGTATACAGGCAGCATTGCCTCATTCGCGTGTTCGAGGGCCAATATTAAAGAAACTTCTGGAATTTCTTCAACAGTTTTGAAATTTAAGTGTCTGCTCTGGTTAGTTGGTGTTTTAAGGTAGTTTGTAGTTTAACTCTTTGCTTTGGAATTTTAAATGTCTGTCAGACTGCAATACAATAATGTATACACATTAATATTTAGCAATATAACTATTTTCAAGGGCGTGTGTGCAATAAAGATCGAATAATTCAAGGGTTATTAAATTTAAGTTTAAATGGTTAGATACCTTGAACCTTTATAAATATTTTTTTATTTTTTATTAAATAATGAAACGGCATAAACGTGCGTCAATTGGCAGGGCAGTTGTTTAATACTGCACTATAGTCATAAATAAACTACTTGAAAAAGGATAAAATCATAGAGTTTACATAATTTATTTATGGATAAAATGAAGTCGTCAACTCGATTGTATTTTTAACGGTTGTTTCCTCATGTTTTAAAAAAAAATAATGTAAACACTCCACAGACTCCGGGGTCCGTGACCTTTGTCATTCATTACAATAATCTTATTTTATTTCAGTCCTATTTCGTCTGTTGAGCCGATCACTACCGGTTTCCTCATGTTCATGGGCTTATTCGTACAAAATATATTTTTGTGTAAGTTATACCTACGTATTTTTGTGTAAATTATACGTATTTTTGTGTAACATATGTATATGTATGTTTTAGATTGATATACAGCAACTGCACTAAAATCGGCGTAAAATTGTATTTGATTATTAATGTATTTGAGTCCGTTTGATGCCCCCAAACCTCGGAAATGTAAACACCGATTTCATTTGGCTCCAAAAATTCCCAGGTTTATGGCTCACATCAGCATGATGAGTAAATAATTGGAATACAGAGTTAGGAATCATTGTTCGAGGTTAAGCGGTCCGATACATGTTTGCTTCAAGAGTTTTTTTAATATCTGGATCATATGGCAATTGTCAGATGGTAATCATGCTGAAATAGGCAAACATGTAGACCAGAACAAGTTACAACAATAAAAGTAGACATTTCTGTAGCAGGGGGGTTGGCACTCCAGCCTGCCATAAATAAAGGCTTCGTGTTACAACTCTTTATGGAACAGAAACCAGTATCACAGATTCAACCACGGGATTTAGGATTTAACAAACATAATGTATCAAGTATAAAAAAACAGTCACAAACGTCATCGTCTGCGCCACTAAGTTCCATCAGAAACAACAATTTCCAGATAACCAAAAAGGTCACAGCTTGACAGTAATATAAGCTCTGGCCCGGGCAAAAAGGTGGATAATAATTCAATATTAAAATGTAAAAGATATCAATCATGTAGTGAAAAATTTGTTTTAACTCTCGACTCTCGGTGAACGCTAACCTACGAAAGTAAATATCTTCCTTCGCTCATCAAACTCTTTACCAGGAGCTGGTTGCACGATGCTGTTCCGCTCGTAATATACACACAAATTAGCAATAGCGTAGTTTTTAGTTAGCCACATGTAACAAAATGTACTAGGTAGAAATACCAGAGCGTCCGTGGAATACTATTAAAAAAAAAAAGTGTCGACACTTAAATTTCCAATGAAGGGATACAATCACTTGGGCAAAGGTTTTCTTACAGGGAGGGATTCCAGGCCATCAAGTTCGTGGATGTTGCATAACTTAAAAAAATAGATTTTTCCTACAACATAATATAAAAAAAAATCCCTGAACTGATAATGGCAATATTTCACATCTACGCGTGTATCATATTGACACCGGAAAGTAATTGTTCTTATCAATAAGAACCTGTGGCGCTGATTCATAAATGGAGCCAACTTGAGTCAAATCGGTGATTTCACTCAAGTCAGGCTTTCTTGTCTCTGTTATCTATGTGTGTTGTTATGTGCATTGTTGTTAATTAAGTTTGAGCGTTGGTTATGCAGTTTAAGATTTCTTTTTGAACTCAACACGTTCCGTCATAAACCGCATCGTCACTTAACATAAGCGAGATGGCGATCAAGTGCAAACCTATAAAAGAAAAAAAACTCACATGTATCTATGGTAAGTAGTGATCAATAATAGTTGTGACATGTTTATTCTGATTGTTACTATTAACTCCGTCCAATATTCTAAAATGTACTTGTAATTTACATTGCTTCAAATATGTACATACTAGCAGCGCCCCGGAGTTTTACCCGCGTAATTCCCGTTCCCGTGGGGTTTTCGGGATAAAAAGTAGCCTATATGTTCGTCCAGACTATAATATAACTGTGTTTCAAATTTCAGCCCGATCCGTTCATACGTTAGCACGTGATTGAGCAACAAACATCCAAACATTGACATTTATAATAACTACTAGGTAGGATTACAAAGAAGCCAGGGCACTGTCTTAGGTATACAATGTTTTGCAGCTCCCATACCAGCTTAATTAATTAATATTATATTAACAAGCCACGTTCCCTGTTAGCTCAACTCCTTGGTACAATAATTTTGTTGAATATTTACACTGTATTCATAGCTGAACATGATAATTACGTAAATTTCGTGCACGTTCGTGAATATTTTGATGCGACACTTATTTTGAGGTAGACGGTGAGTGGTAAAATAAGTTTGAGTGATCCCGAATGAGATTACTAAATTAACTGTTGTAGTCCGTTGAAACAGTGCATTTCATCAGCAAAATTGGCTGTGGATTATGAGTTTTGATAATAACTGTTATATCTGAGAAATTATGAGTTTTGCGTAGTTTTTAGGGTTCCGTAAAACGTAAAAACAGAACCCTTATAGATTCGTCATGTTTGTATGTCCGTCCGTATGTCACAGACAGTTTTTGGCGAAACTATGAGAACTACACTGTTGAAACTTGGTAAGTAGACGTATTCTGTGAACCACATTAGGATTTTTACAAAAAAATAAAAAAAAATAGGGATGCCCCTATACTTAGAACAGAAACTTTTTTTTTCATCAAAACCTGTGTGGTTTCAACCTGTGTGGGGGGAAAACTTCCAACGAAAATTGGTTTAAAATCGATTTGATGAGTAGTTTTTTTTGGTACGTCATAAATACATTATTATTAAAACATCGATCAAAATTAGACCGAACTACAAGAATTTATTTATTATGTTATTTGCTGCCACGGAACCCTTCATAGGCGAGTCCAACTCGCACGTGACAGCTTTTAATTTTATTTGTTTCGTTCTTACTAAAATCTTGTACCCAAAACTTCCCATTACCAAACTATAACGTCGTATTAAACTGTTTTGCTATGAGTTTTTTTTTTGTTAATTGTATTCTAACTAAAAACACTTAGCTATATGCTAAATGGCAAGTACCAATGCCTAACTCTCTTCAAAATGGTGTATTAAAAATGTATACTAAACTTAATAATTAGAGGTTACTGTTGAGTTACGGTTAGCCTTTGTAGACATGGTTATTTTTTTTCTAAATTACACAACCAACTTCAATATAATATTTATGTTTAAAATATCAGTGCAAAAATAATGGATAGTTGAGGTTACTCACTAACACCGGTATATGTAAATCGCAAATAAATCGTAATCAAGTTAAAGTCCAAATTTAAAAGTCTGAACTACTGAACTACTAACTGAACTGAACTACTAACTTTTTTGAGCGCTGCCATTGGAAGCCCCAATAAATGGAAATATTGTTTAACAGCGGGCGATTGGTGAAACTTAAGTTTGTTTAATGCTAAAATTTATTATTTAGCGGCTTTTAAAAATTATGTTTAAAACAAGTTTTGTGTAATTTCTGTTTTGGAAATATAATTAGCATGTTTAAAAATCAATTGTGTAAGCAAATATAATATCCATCGCTAGAGTACCCCAGGATGAGTCAGCACGCCCACATTTTAAAAAGTTTGGGATATTAACAGTACCAGCGTTGCTAATATTCAAAATAGCGGTTAACGCGAGATTGAATCACGCCACCTACAAGACATTGGTCAGCTCCCGCCATAGAGGCAGGCTTGCGGAGGTGCACCGCACGCTGGAGAGGTCGGACAAGTCGACGCATGTTATGTCCAATGATTTATAATAAACTCCCAGATAGCATCACCTCGTCTCCCACTATGGGAATATTAAAGTCGAGACTCCATCGCTATCTTGTTAGCAAACGTTCTACAGCTTCACTGAATTTTAATAGACAGTAAAGTACCTACAAATTAATGTACATAGCAAAATTTTAAACACATTATTATAGTTGTTTCGACTTTGATGTTGAATAACTGTATCTTTATTATTATTTTATTTGTAAGTTTACATTGCATTCTAATTTTATATTTATTGAATTTTTATTGCTAATTGATGGATTGGTTAAGATGGAATATTTTAATTTATTAATGATGGATATGTTATAATGACTTGTAACAATATGTTACGAATAAATTATGATTATGATTAATATTAATGAATACATTGTGTAGCTAAGCAAAAAAAAAATGGGAGGTAATTAAGCTACTAACGTAATAAAAAATGCTATGAAATACGGATTCGAGGAACGTGGGGACCAATCCTGCTAATTGTGTCCAACTTCGCGAGCAGACGAAGGGATTTTAATTAAAACTTATTCAATATTAAAACGCTAGATCGAAATCAGTTAGTTATATTATTTTATTCCAGAGTGCGAAAGTAATACTTGAAAGTTGTTTGCTAAAATGAAGGTGGATAGACATTTTTTCTTAACGTGGCGTGGGTTGATACGGCATTTTATGTAATTGAAAAAAGCCAAATTGAAATAAAAAGGCATAAAGCTAGCTCGAAAATTTACATTTTTCTTAAATTTTATAACAATTTTAGAGTAAATAATTTAAGATACTGTAAAATAATTTATCAGCTTTTCCAAGTAAACAATATTTTTTGTGTGGCACTTTTATAGCTCTAGATTTATTAAAAAATCTACTTTGTGGCAAAATGGCGTTAACGTAATAAATTACAAAATATAGTTTCATTTTGAAACACTAACGGGGTGTAATGTAACTGCTGATCAACTACGCTTATGACACAGTATATTGTGATTCCAGTAAGGTAGAATATAAAACAGAACGAGAAAAATGTAGCGTTTGATAAGAAGAAACGTGCACTTTTAATAATAGAACAATGATATAGCACTTTGAAAACAATTAATAAGTAATAAAAAGTTATTATAATCTCAAAGTAGGTATACAAAGTAGTAGGAATCTGCGATATAAAGTTACTAAATACAGTTGTCTGGAGACTTGCAATGTGTTGTAAGTCAAACAAACTATAATTTATCTATCGTTTTAATTGGGATAAACTTTGTAGTTTGTTCACCAAACGATGGTGTATTCGCCAATTTATTACAAAAATCATATAAATATGATACCTCGCCTCACGCACCGGTTGGATAATTCTACTTTACGCTACTTTACTTACGTTACTTTAAACGGTTGTACTGTAATTGCACTGTGTCTATGGCATGGCAGCACAGCGCGGCTATCCCATTTATTTTCTGGAAACGGCAAACGACCAATAAGTCTTGCTTCCCGGGATATTAACACTATCATAGGTTACTCTCTAGTTTTATGAAGACACATTAGGCACAGCGACATTTCCATAAAGGAATGTGATATTGTTGCAAATTAAATTTTGGTGAGGCTTAGGCGTTGAGATAAGTCAATAACTTACAGAGGAATAGAGGAAAATCAAAGAGAATAATGTAATGAATGTCGTAGATACACATGCATATTTTGGATATTACATCCTGATTTCGTTCACTGAACTGACTGACTACTAAATATCTGAAAAGAAGGTATTTTGTATGTCATCATCGGCTTAATTCATAACTCGTAGCTTTTCTGGTCCACTTATGGGTAAAGGCATCTCTATTAAGATGTCGTCTTTTTTCGGTTATGTGCCAATTGGATCAAGTTTAATCGACAGCGATGATATCCTCGACCTATTTTGGCGGTGGTAGTCTGCTGCCATATCTTGGTCACCAAGTACGTAAGGCAGGCAAGGAGTTAAGCCACAGCCTAAGGCCACCTGTCATCTCAATACATACAACATGTTTGTCATACTCACGGGTCGTACCCATCTCCGAGTTAGCTTTATTGGTAAACCCAACGTCTCAAACTTTGATTCTTCCTCATATTTCAGTATTGTTAATTCAGTCTTGGTTTTTTTATAGTATAGAGTGATGAGACGAACAGGATAATATGTGCCTGATGATAAGCAACATGCCTGCCACATAACAGCACAGTGACACGCAGCTATTGGACCACAAAGAGTCCAAACCGTTACCTAGCACTGCACTGCGCTCGTCACCCAGAGGTCTAAGATGTTATATCTCTAAGCCTTGTTATTTCTCTGGAAACATTGCCCTTCACACCGAAACACAGTAATGTTTGCACATTACTGCTTGGAGGTAGAATAACTGGCAAAGGTGTGGTACTTCCCCAGGCGGACTCTGCCAAGAATCCTACCACTACTAATTTCATCCCGAGAGCCTCTCTATGGCTCCCTACGGCTCTCTGACTTTACAGCCTAATGTACAACGTATAACGCCTAACGCAAGTTGCATCACGCACAACGCATACCGCACAATGCGCAACGCATACCGCACACCTGACGCTTAACGCCCGTCGCCCGACGCTCTATGCCCGACGCCTGATGCCCGATACCCGAAGACCCACGCATATCGCCTAGCTCTAACACCTAACGCTCGGCGCTTATCGCCTAACTACTAACGCCCGACGTTTATCTTTAGCATTTATCGCGTAACCCTGACGCCAGGCTAATACTCAACGCCCTACGCTCTGCACGATGACCAACGTTACGTCTGACCTGACGTCTGACGCCCGACGCTTGACGTCTTCCGTTGCAATATAAACTTACCACCGTAGACGTAATTCAAAAGAAATTTAGCCCAACTAAAATCCAACTACAGGCTCGTTGAACGTATCGAAGTTTGACAAAACTGACCGGGCCAACGAAATGTCCAATAACTCCATTCAACTTTGTATTAACTGGTTCATAGTTCATAGCACCAGCTGTTCATTATTGGCCAGTCCAGTTTTATTACAATAGAATTTCGTATTTATAATAATTGACCGGGATTAAAGGCCGGAGCAGAGTTCGCAACTTACAATACCAAATTATTTGTGCAATTGAATTTCGACGCCGTAATCGCAACCTTCGAAGATGACAGCGCCTATTTGGAGGATCAGTTTCGTTATTCAAAAGCGCCGACTTATTATTAAAGTTGGGAAAAGCGTAATCGTTTAACGTCGTAATGAAGTTTTCCGAGAAACTGCGATTGTTCATCGCGGGTTTTAATTTGATATCGGAAGTTGTCTTCAGATACTGATTTGTAAATCAAATTACATTTAAACTGGAGGCCAATTAAGTTATAATTTGACAATCTTCTCTGAATATTTAAAAGTATTTTAATATCCTATTTTAATTGTCTACGTTGCAAAACTGTTGTAAATGAGCATCCGTCTACAATTTCCTATTGTGTTAAGGGATGGAGAAGTCTCTGAATTAACAGAAAACTTAAATATTATTTCATAAAAAAAACTTTGTGTTATCTTGCTATGTGAAATTATTAAAAATATAGCCATAGAACATGGATTGTTAATAACTACCTTTTGTATAATTTTTTTTATACTGTTTGATTTAGGCAAAACTTTAGCTAAAGCTATGCCAAATGTGTGTGTGTTTTGGCACAAGGTTTGAACCAGATCCAGGACACTGTTAGGCGTTGCCAATTGCAATTATTAGCTTTGACAAAGTAGAACTATTTATTTTGTTTATAGGAAGTACTTGAATGTAAGTAAAGTAGGTCTAGCTTAGTTGAGTCTCTTGTAGTCGTATTGTTGAACTAGACTTGCTTCTATTTTGTCTTTTTGTATTTATTGAACGAAACATACGTATCGAAACCAAATTACTGTAGACTTGCAGACACTCGGCATATACCCATTTGGAAATATTCATTGGGAAATATTAGAGAATATATACGTAGATAGAGAATATAATACGTATATACGTAGAGAATATATACGTATATTAGAGAAAAAAGCGTTACACACAAAACAAGTATTTTTAGCAGAGGTGCGAAAACACCTCCTTATTTCCGAAATATTTTATTTCCAGTGTAAACAAACTTTTGTAGGGTAAACATGTTTGTCTCTGCTTATTTTTATCACCAATCAGGCTTCGACACTAAAACTGTGTTGAACCTTCGTCACCATCATCGTAATATGAATGGGCATATTCCGTTTACGACTTGAGAAATATATTTGTCTGATGTCTACTCGTCTCGGGTTTATGACTATTTTTGAGACATATTTGAATAAATAATTTAACATTTCTTGACCCTATTTCTCTTCCTGAATTGTGCTAATTTTTCTATGCTGTAAGGGCGTGAATCATAATAAACATCCTCTCAATTTCGATTTGTATAAGTCATATTTACTGAATGAAATATTGAATCTTGTGTCAAATATAGAATTAGGTAATGTTATTTTTCAGGGAGTCGAGCGCAGTGTTAAGGTAGCGGTTCGCGATTTTATAAGCGCCAGTTCGCGCCGAGACCGCGACTTACATATGTCTCGGTCTTCTGTCGCAGTCTCGGCACGTACTGGCGCCCATACAATTCCATAAAGTCAAGTGCCTGTCGCGGTCCCCTGTCGCGGTCTCCGGTCGCTATCTCCTGTCGCGGTCTCAGCGCGAACTTGTACTTTAAGGCTGTGATTTCGGTTCTTCGAGATCAAACTGCTGTGTGGCACTGTGCTTTTGATAAGCCCTGCAATGATCGCGCATCAAAAAGTTGCGTAAATGGTCGCGCAGATTACATAATATATGTATACCAATTATTATAAATTGAAAGAAAAAGCCACCCGAAATAAAATTATTTTTACGTGTATTAATGAGGTGAATTGTGGTGAAACTCTGGTTTTAGACATTAAAAATCTATACTGTTTTGACTTAGCTCAAAACTTTGAAAGGTTTTGGCTTGCGTAAATCTTAAGTAAATGTTTTGAACACAGCGTTTAATGGACAGTGCGATAAAAGCAAAACAGATCCACAACGGCAACGTCTTTCTGCATCAAGTGAACTAATTTATCAGATCCGGCCATTGTGTTCTGGAAAATACCAAGTTTATATCTGTAAACAAATACGCTGCACAAATAAATAGGCTTCGTATATCTCGAAACAAAAGGTAAACAGGTCCGCCTGAAGGATTCCGCAAATGATTATTGGAGTTTCCACGTGGCTTTCTTCGTGGTACAAAACGGTGCATCCGATGAATGATAGGATTTTTCGTGACAGTAACTCTAGATTATTTTGTTTGTGCTCGGATATTGGATGGAAGATTTTTCACACCTTCTATCAGGTTTTTAGGGTTCCGTAAAACGTAAAAACGGAACCCATGTCATGTCGTCATGTCTGTCTGTCTGTCTGTCTGTCTGTCCGTCCGTATGTCACAGCCACTTTTTGCCGAAACTATGAGAACTACACTGTTGAAACTTGGTAAGTAGATGTATTCTGTGAACCGCATTAAGATTTTTACAAAAGTTTTTTAAAAAAACAAAAATTAGGGGTGCCCATACTGAGAACTGAAGCTCAAAAATTTTTTTTTCATCAAACCTACACGTGTGGGGTGTCTATCGATAGGTCTTAAAAAATGATGTTGAAGCTTCTAATATAATTTTTGTCTACACTGAATAACTTGCGCGAGAGACGCTTCCAAAGTGGTAAAATGTGTGTCCCCCCCCCCCTCTAACTTCTAAAGTAAGAGAATGAAAAATCTAAAAAAAATATATGATGTACATTACCATGAAAACTACCAACGAAAATTAGTTTGAACTCGATCTGATGAGTAGTTTTTTTTTAGTCCGTCATAAATACACTATTATTAAAACTTCGATCAAAGTTACAACGAACTACAATAACTATGTGTACTATGTATATTATGTTACTTGCTGCAACGGAACCCTTCATGGGCGAGTCCAACTCGCACTTGGCTACTTTATTTTGTTTATTATGAAAGATTTTTTTGGTATAATATTTATTTTATGATAGTTATTTTTATTTATTTAAATACGAGTATATAATTATTTTGACAATCGCATAGTAGATTTAAGTTTTGAGACTCTTCACCTATTTTTTATTTCAACTAATTTTGTACTGTTAAAAACCTACTATCCTACTCACAGATCCTACTAATATTATAAATGTCAATGTATGAATGTTTGTTGCTCAATTACGTCCTAACGTATGTACGGTTTGGGCTGAAATTTGGAACACACATAGATTATAGTCTAGAAGAACACATAGGTTACTTTTTAGTCCAAAAAATAACGAGAACAACGAGAACGGGAACTACGCGGGTAGCACCGCAAGGCGCTGCTAGTAAATAAATAAATATTGCCGGAGAATTCACACACAATACCATCTGAGCCCAAATTAAGCAAAGCTTGTATTATGGCGGCCGTATAGCTGATATTTTACTTAAATAATTGTAAATACATAGTTATTATACATAGAAACACCCAGACAAATACAAATATAAATAAAATACATATATTTGAATTCATCTCAGAAATATTAGAACTGGGCAGTTTATTTTACTTAAATTTCACTTAAATGTGTATTAAGTTGAAATTAAGGAAAAACTGTTGGTAAAAGTATATTTAATGTGACGTAAGAATAGTTTAGTCAGTTAATGCAGTTGATAATTCCGTTCCTTAAGTATCGCGCAAAGCTATCTAGTGTCCACTATTATGACGTTGTAGAATTATTCCGAAAGCTGGCCGCAAATTTTGGGTAGGTATTTGGCGCCGCTACTGGCCAACCAGGAGTGAGGAGAGCAATGTGGCTAGTTTTCAGTTCTCGGAATAGATAAGTCGTGAGGAAACAGAGAAGTTTCAAAAATTATGCCAGCATGTTGAATTATGGGTAAATTATCTCCTAGGGAAAAAACCACGATTTCCAATGGTACAAACATGAATTGAGCTGCTCATGAGTTCCAAGACATTCCATCACAAATAATAATTTTCAATCAAAATAGGTAAACATTTCATAACGTGCTGTGTAATATTGAGTAAACCAAACCTTTGCTCACAAAGGCCTTTGGCAAACTGGCCTTGATAAAATATGAGATAGTGATGAAAAAGCGAGTTCGGATCTTAACAGATTTCCTTTGTTCGAAGTTGGGGTTAGGGATTTGTTAAAGCCGCATTGAGCGTATTATTCGGTAAGGTAAAAAAAAAACGTTTTGTAACTAAAAATCTTACAAAAGAACCAGAACATAGTTTGAAGATTAAATGTTGGTTCCTATCATTCGTCTATCATCTTACCTTCGTGAGTAGGTAGAGGTTAAATAAGTACTGGATAAAAATATACAACTACGTATTAGGTTCGGGTAAAAATAAGGAGACGAAATAATATTTTTCTTCTAAGATACACTATTTTCTTTACCTTTATCTTTAGAAGAATTCGAAGAACAATCAATGTAGGTAAGTATCTGTATTTTTATTAATAGAGATGTATTTTAACAACAATCAAACCATTTTAATCTCTGATTATATATTTATGTAGGTGTTAACAGAGCTATTATGCTTTGGGTTTTCATTTTTGTTACATAACCTGAAACATCAAGATAGCATCAATGGTCTTACGTAATCTTTTTAATATACGTGAATTCCTACATAAAATATTTCGTTAATTTTATCTAGTTTAGATTTTATGTTCAAAGAGATAAATCATCTTATACCTCCGGGTCGTCCGGGTGAGGAGAATGGTTCAGTACTGGGTAGTGATTTGAACCCACCATCTAGTAACTGCGAGACAATGTTTGTGTTATAATGAGCATTCGTGTAGCTTACCACCAGGCGCATGCTATGCTATCACTTTCTATGTTGGTCAAAAATGATTTTATCTTTGAGCTTTACTTTGGTGGTTAGTTAGTATAAGTAAGTATGTTTGATATTTTTAGAAATTAAAATTTCATCACGTTTACATTTAAAATAAAATAAAACTTTGTTTGTATTTTTTAATGTAGAAAGTTTGGTAATTCACAAAAATCAGTCAAGTAAAATTTATAGAACTCTGTGAATCTTAACACAGCTCCAGAGTAATCGGTCCAATATGTCTACGTCCGAGGCAGTCAGAAATAGTTCAGACTATGACTAGTAGACTGGTGTAAACAAATTGCGTATGCCGTGAATAATTCATCAAAGAAACGGGCACTGACAAATGAAATCTAATGAATACGATATGAGACGACGAGGGAGCTGAGATTTGCGAATGTAGTTTTATCGCGTAGGTGAGAAATAGGAGTGCGGTTATATTTGTGGGGAAATTCCGTGGCGACAACGCTTTACGCAGAATTGGAGCAAACAAATTCCAACAATTCGTTCAATTTGTACTTGTAGGTCCTCTGTACTGAGTTGCTCAAATAAAGAATCGAGTTAAAATCGTTACTAAGCCCTTCAACCGTAATGTTGCTTCATAGTGGTATCGAAAGCCACAGTATTTTTTTAATATTAGTAGTCTACGCCTTACCAATTTTTTTTATATAAACTAATTTTTCAAGTCTACAAATTATTATGTGTCAATTTCGTGAATCAGCCAAATTTAAGGATTTTTGAAGATTAAAAACACAAATTTGAATAAATAGTAGTTTAAGACATAAATTTGGAACAGAATAACAAACATTTCAGATTTTATAATTTACTGAATTTTCAAGTCCTTAATATTTATTGTTTAATAACAATAACCTGTGTAAACATCTTTTTGGAAAGTACAATTAAAATACTCTTTGTAGGTAATAAATAAACAAAGAATGTCTATATCTTTCTATACACCTGCAGTCTAAGTTGGTCAAAAGCTAGAAAAGCTCTATAAAAACCCATCTATATTTCATGCTTGAATCACTCCTAAATAAAACATTTTTACATAGAAAACACTCAGTGAAAAGTAGACACGTCCAACACAATAGAAAAAATATAATAATAATCATATTTGCAAAGTTTCGTTAGTTTTCAAAAAACAATACTAAATGTTCATAAAACAATATTTAAATAGTTTCGTAAACGAATAAGTGAATACATAAAGTAACAAGAAAAAGTATAATAAACACAATTTTACCATAACAATAATTAACCGAATAAACTACTTTAATTTAAAAATTTTACTCACACACTAAACTTATTTTATCCATTAAAAATATAATATAGAGATACATATGGGCTAAAAACCCACTACGCCTCTATAGGCGTAGTGGGTTTATATTTATATAAATATGTTTTATGCAAGGACGTTAAAAAAAATTCGGACGTAGTCTGGCTAACAAACAAGTTGTGTCTATAGAGTAGGCCAGAGCGCTGTCACATACTGTCACATACAGCCTGAACCGCACTCATTCGCACACTAGTCGGCCATTATGCACGCAAAATTCAGCCAGCCAACACGTTTCGCGATATAAACAAATCTTAACACACAGAATGTGTTGCGCCTTGAAATCCTGTAAAAGCCGTAGTTACTAACGCAATAAACATCCAGGAATCACATTTCATAAGTGATTGAATAATCCAGTTACTTATTTCCCCATTTGAAATATTAAAACAAATCTGCTAAAACAAAATAGCGCATCCCAAGTCCAGTGTTGCCAATTTTACCGCGTGCTAATTACCCAAAATATATGGTAAATTATATCAATAGCATATTATGAGCAGCCCACAAAATGTTCCCACTGCTGGGACTCGGGGTCTTCTCTCGCAAGCAGAAAGTCAAGGCCATAGCCCACCAGGCTGGCCTAGTGTGGTTTGGTGTATTATACATGACCTCGAGAGATTCTAGGTAAGTTCATGTCGTTTTCCTTCACCGTTTTTTGAGTAACCAGGACTACCCTACTCTTTCTACGAAAACGTAATTTGGAAAAAAAACTCGCAACTTTCTTACTCCAGTTCTACTTCGTATTGTCCTTAAAACATTGTTTGACGTTTAAATGTTCTAGCTTACTCTAATTAGAGTAGGCTTAGAAGATTTAAACGGACAAAACGACGAATCAAAGTAGAATCGGAGAAGGAATGTCGCTAGTTTATTACGAAGACGTAAGTCTTCGTAGAAAGAGAGTAGACGTCCTGCATTATGCATACGAATTCGAAAATACAGTGGTGTTTGCCCCTAGGATTTGAACCCGGTGGCTTCAGATCGACAGTCACCGTTCTCCCGACTAGACCAAGCGTAAATTAATAATCTATATCACATCGAAATAAATAAACAGATGTGCCTTAAGCACCTTGCAATTGGTAATAAACTGCGTCTCTATGTGTATCGTAAGTGGCTTACAAACAACCAATCTACTTGACCCCTAAAATCGCTAGCGAGATATGCTGTGGTTCTATTTATTTTGGTTGTTGACAACGAATAGTGATAGGTATAAACGTCCAGCGTCCACCACTTCCTGCAACCGACTAGAACGGAAAGAGTGAGCTCACTCTTCCCAACGATAACATGATTCTCCCGATGAATGTGCCCGAGCGAGAAATATAGTCAGCTGCTGCTGCTTCCACTATGTTTACTATATTACATTTTCATTTTTAACCTACTTCACTGCACCAGACCTACTTCAGAATTGTTAAATACTTATTTAATCATGTCTGTTCAAATTAATCAAAGTACGTTCTACTTTGTGGTAAAGAGATTTATTTTTTACTTTTTAGTTTACTGTTTGAAGGCGGTTCTTTTTTTTGTTAAAATTATTTTAAATAGTATGCTTTTTTAGTCAAAACTTTTTTGACCGCCAACTTAAAAGATTTGTCACAAAGGCTAGTTAGGCAATTAAGTAACATATTATAAAATTGAATACAATTGTATCTGAATGGTTTCTGTATTTTTGAAAGTCGTGTTCTGGGCACAATATACTTTAATTTATCTCTTGTATTATAATTGTACGTATCACACTTCCTAGTAAAACAATTGTAATAACAATGCTTTCTAGCATACATTATGTTATGGCATTTCGAAGTTAATGACATATTTGGCAATGCCTAAATGCTCTAAGGTTGCGCAGTAGGGCCAGCAAAATGATTTAGAAATAAAATAATTTTATTGATTACGTGTGTTTTTTTGTGATGTAAATTTGGTTAACATGGCAACCCAAAATTCACTCAACACATGAATATCCACCGCCATTTTGGGTCATTTGAGTGCCTCAGTTGTGTCGTAGGATGGGCTCTGTCCGATTTTTTTTAAACGTCCTTGGTGTTATGTTTATATATTTTTTGGAAACTGTGCAATTTGTTAATAGGCTTTACTCTGTGATTTTTGAAATGCGTTATTTAAAATGCATGATTTATTTCGCATTTCAAAAATTACAGAGTACCTAACGCCAATTAAAAAATTGCACAGTTTGCAAAAAATATGTAGGTGCATTGATGATTTGTGTAAACAGTATTGTCAACGCGCTTTTTTCCGATTATGAGATCCACCATGAATATAAAACAAATACCTAGGTATTCGTGTTCCGTTACAACATAACTTAAAAAATCATAATTGCTGCAAACATTATGAAGGGTAATGTAATGATGCTAGATTGCACGTATAATGACGTCCGAAGTCTTTTTAGACTTTGGTTTTGTTGATGGCCACGGCGTTTTATTGATACTTAACTATAAATAAATTCATTTTTATGGATATTCCCAAATATAGACAATAGATATCCTAAAATTTGGATGTTGTTTCTACAGAACGGAAACTAAGGTACCATGTCCTACTGAACACTATTTATCTACTAAAAATACGTCAGAGTTTTTGAGGCGCAATTTTCTCCAAATTAAGAATTCCAAAAACTTTACTATCTCTATTGAAGTAAAACTATGAAATAAAAAATAACAAAACGCACACATGTTAAATCAAAAGTTCCGTGCCACAAGCTACACAAACCTGTTATTTTTCTGCCACACCTATTAAAACGTTAGTATATAATCTGAATTCACAGCAAAAAATATTTACCCGCTCTCTCTTAAGTCTATGTCTAAATTAAAGTCTTATTTGACCATGCTGCCCTGCGGCAAACATCTTTATAGCAACTCTACTTATTCTTGTCTTAATGCGAATAAACATGCCCAATTGCGATTAACTTATATCGTTTTTTATCAAGCCAAAATATGTATGTAGTCATTCATTATAAATATTCTTAAGTTTTTTTATAAAATTATAAAATATATATAAACACAATTTTCTTTTGTCTTGTTTTCTTAAAATCTCAAGAGTGCATTTTCATCACAATACTACTGTGTCAGGTCAATAGCTGATTAAAAGAGAAAAAGTAAGAATTTACCAGTCTATCGAAATTATTGTATCAAATTATTTCCTCATGAGAGTGAGTGACTGACTAGGGACGTTTTTAACATCATGTTGTCTTATGACATTGTTTTCAGCAATCGCGGCTGTTTACTACACTAGTACTTATCATATAACCTCAGTAAATATCCCGTAATTGGGAATACAAGTGCTCATAGTTCTCTTCACGCAATTCTAATAAAATATTTGTTCTCATTGTTATCCTAAAATTAGAATTATTTCAAGGATAACATTATGTACCCTTCGTCGATTGAACAAACAATTTTGTAACTCTATCAACATAGTTCAAATTTAGCACAAAGAGTTGCTTTAACTTGAGTTAACAAATCCATTCGCAACTGTATAAGAAAATCCATAATCCCAACCAGTTAATACAACAATAAGCATCTCCGACGGAACAAACAAGCCTGTACTCGAATATTGTCTGTTTATTAGACGGCCCCTGCACAGATGAGGGAAGAAAAGAAGTCTTGCCGCAATAAATCTTTGAGAAATATTTTGTATACCGAGAAATATTGAATAAGAGAAAGATTAGTTTTATTTCGAATTAAAAAAACCCATTTAATTTAAATGCAAAAGTCAATTTATTGAAGTGAACACATCTTTTGGCACCCAACACACATTTTTATGCAGGCTGTAAGCAAGGTTGAACCGTTACTCTCTGATTATAATGTTAAAATTGTTAACATCAACTACTCGATAGTTTTTACAGTTATTCTTACTTTAGTTCTCACAAACTCATCGTGTCCTTTGTCGAATACGAAAACGAATATAAATAATTTAATTTGTATAATTAAAAAACATATTTGTACTACTTACACAATCCATAAAGGTACAAGTTCGCGCGGAGACCGCGACACGAGACCGCGACAGGAGACCGAGACCGGAGACCGCGACAGGCACTTGACACTATGGAATTGTATGGGCACCAGTTCGCGCCGAGACCGTGACAGGAGACCGAGACAGGTCGCGGTCGCGGTCTCGGCGCGAACTGACGCCCATACAATTCCATAGTGTCAAGTGCCTGTCGCGGTCTCCGGTCTCGGTCTCCTGTCGCGGTCTCGCGTCACGGTCTCAGCGCGAACTTGTACCTTTATAATACCACAAATACTATTACATAATATTTTTTTTAATTATGATGGCCAAATATATAAGTATAAGTAGTAGAGATATACGAGTAGATAAATGAAAACATAAATTATTACAATTACCTAATATTTACTAGAGAAAATGTAATGATCGAGAAATAAGCAGTGTATTGAAACAAGCAATATTTTATGGGTTGTGTATATTGTTTATTTTGTAATTTGAAAACCTACTAAAATTTTACATGCAAAATGTTGGATTTTTGTTGCTCAATCACGCCGTAACGGCTAAAGGGATTGAATTAAAATTTGTAATACGGTGCGATTAAGATTCAGAATAGTATGTAGTCTACTTTTCAACGGAGAAAAACCATGGCAACAGAAAACACGGTGATTAAAACACAAAACGTTGCAAGTAATTATAATATACATACAATATATATATAAAATAATTCATATGGTTAAAAACATTTTACGAAACGTCTAATATACTAGCTGCCAACGGTTTACCAAATTTATCTGAAGTTATCCATCTGTAGCTGTTTAGTTTTGTAGGCCGCTGCCTGGGGCGAGGATCCAATATAATGGAATACTTCAACGTTATTTGCAGATACACGGATACTTACCAGTTTTGCCCCGGGTAGGTATTAATGTAACTATGTGACGACACAGATAAAGGAAGATTAGGATGTAGGATAAAATACAGTATTTTGACTGTACAACGTCCGCAAATGCCGGAGGCGTCTGTCTTTTTACATTTAGTAAAGGTGTTTTGACTATAATGCCTTATGTTTTACAGTATTGTACGAAATATATCAATAGGTTATGTAACAAACAAAGTACGTGTATGTGATATGTCGAGTCTGACAAAAAAAGGATTCTAGAGAAATATCAATGTTTGGACTTGTTGGTAAATTGAATAATAGATTGTCATGTTGTTCACAATAGGTATGTATTTGAAACTTTTTTAATCAGAATGCGGGATGAGACGACCAATATATTTAAACCCAGCAACATACTATGGTAATAGTGGTAAGTAGTAACAACCATCACCATCATCAGCCTATCTTAGTCCACTGCTGGACATAGGCATCTCCCATGGCTCGCCACTCAGCCCTATCCTCGGCTATACGTCTCCGTCCACTGCCTGCTGTCTTCCGTATATCGTCACTCCATCTAGCCTCAGGGTGTCGTACACTATGTTTACACTACGTTAAGTAGTAACAGTAATGATGGTCTATTGACTAAAACGTTAGATTTACAATCGTAGGTAATTACAAAAGTAATGTCGTAGGTCGTAAGTCCGAATCCCGCCTTCTGAGTATTTTTTCAAACGCAGATTTATAGGTTTAGGAAAGCAAAGATCGTGAAAAAACTGACATGTTTCAAGAATGTTTTGTCGTTATGCATCATTCGCGAACCCGCACTAGGTCAGCGTGACAGATTTTCACCTTGATTCTCTCCTTTCGAGATAAAGGCCTGAGTCCCAGCAGTGGGAACAATTAGTTTGTTACTTATGCTTAGTTGTAACAATCCTATGTACCTACTACTTATTCTGATCATGAAGGGTTCAAATCTTTGCCTTGAACTGCACTGCATTCATAACCCGGAAAAAAAATATCTATTTGCTTTGTTGTCACTCTGGAAACACTTTCCTTCAAATCTTTTTCAAGTATATATATATATATATATTTTTATAGCATAGAGTGACGAGACGAGCAGGTCATGTACCTGATGGTAAGCAACATGCCTGCCACATAACAGCACAGTAACACGTAGCTATTGAAATATGATAGTCCAAATCATTACCTAGCACTGCACTGCGCTCGTCACCCAGAGATCTAAGATATTATGTCTCTAAGTCCTGTAATCATTCTCTGGAATCATTGCCCTTGAAACCGGAACACAGTAATGTTTGCACATTACTGCTTGGCGATAGAATATTTGGCAAAGGTGTGGTACTTCCCCAGGCGGACTCTGCTAAGAGTCCTACCACTACACAGTACAGTACTATACGGTACATAAAATATACATGATCACGAAGTGTTCAAATCAGTAATAATAACCCTAAACTGCACAGAGCTCATTTTCCCAAGATGGTTTGTACATGTGTGTAATTTCCCTGAAAAAAATGCTCTTTAAACCACCTTCTATTTTTGGAAAGTCGAAAAAATCAGCACAACCATTGGTAGTTTAATACATGAACATAATAGAAACAAAGTAGAGACTGTAAAGTTCTGTAAATACTTACAGCAGTGTTGTATGCAATGGTATAATGTTCTGTGGTCTATACAATGTATTTCAAGATAGCCACTGTTGGAGTTGTCCAATATTCTGTCTGTAACACTTTGTGGATGTTAGAGCCCACTCATGAGTAATGGACACATTGTTTGTCAAACTTGCAAATGATTATATTATGATGATTTTATGCTAATTAACCTAAATGGTGAAACTTAACTATATATTTGACACACAGTTACGGTTAAAATAACATAAACACTTCAAGTACCCATACCTACCCACATGGCGTTTTTTAAAAATAAGTTTTTGTAAGTAAAAATATAAATACAAAGATGTTTAACGGCGTTGTGTTTTGTAAAAAATAAAATAAGGATTTTTGTTTGTTAGATACTGATAATCTAATCTTTAAACTCAATTATTGTATTAGTGATTATGTTAAGACTAAAATGATTAACTAAGTATAATTTAATTATTGGTGGAGGCCTTCGAGGCCCGTTTGTTAAGACCAGGTCCTAAACTATTTTTTTAAATTTGTTTTTTTTTTCACCCTTTAGATACCTAGGTAGAAGTCGAAGTAATGTTTTTGTTACTTATACTAATTTAAAGTTTTTTTTCGCATACGTGGAATGTTAAGTTTCTTGCTGAGTAATAATATTATTTAAACAAAAGTACGTTTAGAAATTGATAACTGTATTTTTATGATTATTTAACTTTATCTTTGTAAACTAAATAGGATACTAGATGGACGTGGACCTATCAACTTCGAAATATTTTTTGAAGACACATCATTTAGAAAACAAATAAGAACTGCGTGTATGGTGTATACCCAGAATATTCTAGCTCATCAACAAAAGCTCTTTCTTTAAGTCTATGTTTGGCAGCTGATTTTTTTTAAGGCCGATATGGTCACGGAGAGTGAATACTGCTTCGCGCGTCAAACTCGTGATCTGATGCAGTTTGTGGGTCGCCGGTACGCTTTTAGTACACGTACCTACTACACAACAACAATACTAGATTACTCATTACGTATCTCTGCCTGCCACATGTAACAACGTATTTTGTAGAATTGAGTTTTGCAGCTGATTGGAGAAAAACTAATTTGAATCAAAGAAAAAACTGTGTTACTGATGTTTCTATAGATTACCACGTTGAAGTAAAATGTAAAATGGTTGTCTACCTTAATATACACAATAAAGATATAAATTTATGTAAAACTGCGTTATACATAATTATGCACAACTAACATAATACATATTATATTATGAAGTTATTTAGTACATAACTTACATACATGTATTTTTGTTAGCCTTTTTTGTCTTCTCAGATGATTCCAACAGCGTCATATTAAAAAAAAAACTTTAATTGCTGCTGGTTGTACAAACCAATACGGTAACTACAACAATAAAGTAGCCAAGTGCGAGTTGGACTCGCCCATGAAGGGTTCCGTTCCAGCAAGTAACATAATATACATAGTTCTTGTAGTTCGTTGTAACTTTAATCGAATTTTTAATAATAGTGTATTTATGACGTACTAAAAAAAACTACTCATCAGATCGAGTTCAAACTAATTTTCGTTGGTAGTTTTCATGGTAATGTACATCATATATTTTTTTTAGTTTTTTCATTCTCTTACTTTAGAAGTTAGAGGGGGGGGGGGGGACACATTTTACCACTTTGGAAGCGTCTCTCGCGCAAGTTATTCAGTGTAGACAAAAATTATATTAGAAGCCTCAACATCATTTTTTAAGACTTATGGACAGACACCCCACACGTGTAGGTTTGATGAAAAAAACATTTTTGAGCTTCAGTTCTCAGTATGGGGGCACCCCTAATTTTTGTTTTTTTTTTAAACTTTTGTAAAAATCTTAATGCGGTTCACAGAATACATCTACTTACCAAGTTTCAACAGTATAGTTTTCATAGTTTCGGCAAAAAGTGGCTGTGACATACGGACGGACAGACAGACAGACAGACAGACATGACGAATCTATAAGGGTTCCGTTTTTACGTTTTACGGAACCCTAAAAACTATTATTACTGGAAATGAAAACGTTGGCTGGCCTCGTGGCTTAGTTGGTAGTAGTCCTGCCTGCGAAGCCGAGGGTCGTGGGTTCGATTCCCACCCAGTGCAAATATTTGTGTGATGAATTCAAATGTTTGCACTGTGTCTGGGTGTTTCTATGTATAAAAATTATGTATTTAAAACTATATAAGTATTATATCAGCTATCTGGCCGCCATCATACAAGCTTTGTGTACCAATATTTATTTTATTTATTTATTTATTTATATTATTATATAGATAGTAGTAGGTACTAAATTTGAAAATGCGATTGTTGTTGCGTTCACATATTATAATTTTCAAGTTCTTTCAGTAATAGTTCGATTAAAAATGTATAGCTTAGCTCACTAGAACTGATTAATCATATTGTTACCTTAATCGCAGTCGCATTGTCGCAGAAGCAATATTGTATTGTCCTTGTTATCCAGTGTAGAAATTTTGATCTAACTCGTGCGCTGTAAGCCAGTACTCCCTTTGTTCTGTTGCATAATTTTGTTATGCTTCCCCCAGTGCGAAATTTGCTTTGTACAAGTTACCGTTTGAAGGTTACTTAACTATATTATGAATTTTGTTTGAAGACTCGTCGCCATAAAATTTAATTTATAATCTCGTCAACATCTTTATCTATAGCTTTATTAAAAATCCGTTAATATTTTTTTTAAGTGTCGGTCGGAACTGTGCTAAGCTATAGTTGTCTATTTTTTTTCTGCAATTAGAACTCATAAACTGTTTGTTTTTCAGTATATTATGTCATTACAAAAACGCAAATACCTATCCAAGAAAATAAAATAAAAAAACTAACTTGTGTGACTCGCACATTGTATTTTGAGATTTATACTCTACTTAATCAGAGCCATCTAATGACATTTTTTTAAACTATCTTAGTTACGTTTATCAGGCTGCTATTTTAGCCGTGTTAAATGTAGAAAAAAACTGTTCTTCTTTGTGGCAGTCTATACCATATTATTTATTATTACAGAGTAAGCTCTATCTGCAGCTTAAACTTCAGACAGCTAAAGTTCATCTCTTTTCGGACGTGGTTCAGTAAAATACTTCTAAACTTGCACACTGATTTTATTAGAAATAAGAAGTAAGAATTTGTAAAGACCCCATTAATTGAGTTTATTAGGTATTTGATAAAATCACGCAAATGTGTCCAATAACATTTTTTTCAGATGTACAAAAAAATCAAAAGATGGCGTTACTAGTCTTGTCTAAAATCTCTGACGTTCGAAACAAAACTCATCATGGATATACTTTATATTACTTTGAGTTGGATATTGCCATAGCATAATAAATAGCCAACTATACATAGGTATTAGTACTGTCTGTCACAAGAATAGAGACCAAACCATAATTTACCACACTGACCAAGTGTGCATTGAGCGGGTGACATATTCAATATTCATGTCACTAAAGGATGTTTTTCTTGAAAAATATTGGTTTCCTAACGATGTTTTCTTGAGTTTTTAAAGAAAGAATTGAACCCACAACCTCTTTCTTTTTTTCTTTCTTTTTCGTCATGGCTTCCATTCGGTGATGCTACCGTAATTTTGCCAGCGTCTAACGTTTGAACGTTGAGAGTGTCTTAGTTCTATCAAGAGATCAGTCAAACCCACAACCTCACGATCGTGAAATCAGACTTTACGTCACTAGTCCATGACAGCTGTAATATAAATAGATACACGCACTTTTTTTTTTCAGTGTTTCAATTTGCAGTAGAGATAATCTTCTCAACGCTTTTTTCAGTCATAAAAAGCAAAATGTTAAAAGCACCACGTGTTGTTGAAAAAAATCAAGGACCCAAGAGTATTCTGGTTTTATCACCAAGCCACATTTTTTGCTCACATTTAGCACTTGGTCCACTTATGGATATGGTTACAGGATATTTATGAGTATGATTACGAGTTTGCTCTTGGGTTGGTGTCATCTGAAGTGGTTCTTCCGTTGAAATGCCATGTTGTCTGGTGTTTCTCGGAAGTTTGGACATGTGGATTTAAAGATGGAGGATGTCGTGTGCGATATCACCTGCTTCACGCCTGGATACATTTTTTTTAAGTTTTAGTTTTATGACTAATTTATTTGCTTCTATCTTAATATTTGAAGTTACAGGAAAACGGAAACTGCCGATTCAAATCCCACGCACGCCACTTTTTTTTCTAACTCATGGACGTAATGCCGTTAACTTAAAAATGGTGAAAGATGATATGTGATTTTGTAGTGGTAGCGCTCTTGGCAGGGTCCGCCTGGGGATATACCACACCTTTGCCAGTTATTCTACTGCCAAGCAGTAATGTGCAAACATTACCGTGTTCCGGTATGAAGGGCAATGTTTCCAGAGGGCCGCTTATGTTAATAATTTTTCACTTTCTTGTAAACCTGTGTAATGTATATTTTTAATTGTAATTCTTTTAGGGCAAATACAATTTCTCTTTACCTCCTTTTTTATGAATATTACCTCGTGTTTCTATTTATTACTACGTGTAAAAAATTAACTTTGCCCACATTAATATTGATTACTTTGTGTTATTTAATAGTAAGTATTATTTCTTATTTCAAACAAACTATAAACAAACAGAGGACTGACCATACCGTCTCCACTGCGCATCTCTCGAGCTAAATTATTCACATTCTCATAATTACCGTCTTCCGACATTAAGCTCCGTACACACTTGAGCAGAACGCGTTCCCCGAGGAACGAACAGGAAGCACCACTCGGAACACCGATTCCGGGAACGTTATTGTGTAATAATTACTTATACCCGCACTGTTCCGTCTGGGGTATGATTAATGTGGAAATGGATTTTGTGATTTTAACGGCATTTTAAACGTATTTTAACGGTACGAAAACTAACGTGGTTTTAGCATGAAAACTAACGTAGAGTTGTAACATATTGTAAATTAATTCACGGGTGCGCATTAATGTGTGCTATAGTTTCAGTCCTAAGTTTCAGTCTTTCGGCGGCATTTTTCAAGGAGAGTGCATACGCGAGACCGCTCCCTGAATGTGGAAAAAACCCCGTTATTCAGTATTATAGTTAGCCGTAAACTAAATTTAAATGTATGTTCAAGAGTAAAATTTTCGCGTATCTTTTAACTTGTTAAAAATACACAACTTTGAACATACCAATGAGAAAAAAAAAAAACCACTTGAATATAAAATATTATTGAAGGTGGCGGTATTCCTAATCCCTTTATATTATCTCTAATCGTTATGATAAACATGTTTTAGGGCAAAATTTGTATTTAAAAAATGGAGAAGAAATAACAATGCGTCTAAATTGTATTTTTTTCTTAATCGACGTATGACAGTTGATCTCATGTGACCTCTACTGCCTAGCGAACTTTATATACTTTTTTTTATTTAAATTTGCCACTCCACAGACTCTGGACCGTTTGTAAGCTGTGTTTTTATGTACCTTTATTGCCCCATATCTCAAAATTGGCCGTCTAAGCAAGTTAGCGAGTAAGCATGTGTTCTTAGTACTTACTAACTCAATCACTCAATCGTCCACATTTCATTCATCAGAAAATAGGTGACGTCTGGGAGCTCTGGGATCTCCGACTATTAGTTTTGATTGCAATTACCGACTCATATGTCAGTCCCTGAGTTTCATGAATGGTAAGGATACGTGACCCTTTGCCTGACCCATAACCCTGGTTTGTCAGGGTTTCCTTCTCCTCTTGAGTGTGAACTAAAAAGAGGGTGTTTGGTAGGGTGTTGGGTATTTGCGCTTCCTTGTACCTATTCTGCTCTAGGGACTTTATACGGGGTGCTGAGGAGTACATACCTGAGTATATTTCCCGCAGCACATATGCGACATCCATCGGATTGCGATGTGTCCAGAGCAATTCCTGGCTGATCTTTGTTACCAAGTTCGGGCGGTGATACCTCATTTCAAAGAGATTTTCCCTGTCGATTTAAGGCAACTGATTGACGTCTCCGATGAGGACGATTTCACCAACACCAGACAGCCTTAAAGCCATCACAATGGCTCCAAAATGGTTCATGAGAGCTTCGTTCACCATGAGGCGACTGAAACTTCCTTTTCCGAAACCATTTAGTAGAGTAGAAGCCATGCCTTGCACTCTGGTTTTAACCAGGTTTCCGATACGGTATGATAGCTTTTCTCTTAGTTTTTTTTCCTGCCTCAGTTGTTGTAGTGATAATGGCATCCTTATCCACATCGAAGTGTCTAATCACCCATGTGGTCTTTCCACATCCTGGAACTCCATTGACCCTGTGTATTCGCGGTACCTCCCAGATTTCCCAACCCGCTTTGACGTTTGAGTTCCTTTCGATAGTCTTGGACATCTCAAGGATCTTATCGTCCAGCATAATCTTGGTGCATCGGGCAGGAACTACGATTGGGTCGTTTGGTGGTGTCGCATAAACTGGCATTCCCGCACGCTCTGTCTCTTTCTCGTTTAGTGTCACGAAGCCATTTTCTGCACTGTAAGCTACCATATACTCTCCTGTCGTCCTGTCATAGTTCCCTTGATGACCCGGGAAGTGACATTATTGTAAATGGCTGCTCATGAATGTAAAAAGGTTTTGGCCTCCTCGAGTTTCGCCTATAGGCTTTCACTTCCTAGCCTATAGGACTGCATGATGTTTTCGCAGGACTTGAGGTTGACTTGTCTTGTCGCTCTCAGTGTGGCTATGAATTCGATGAAGGCGTTACGTGCATGACTTTGCGGCTCCGAAGCCATGACATAGCGGGGCGGTTCAACCTGTCCCATGTCCGCTCTCGTTCGGCTCATTTGTTGCTGTGAAGCTGCTTTGGGGGTCCTTGACGTCAATGGAGGTGATGAGTGGGATGAGATTCGGAGTATGCTCCTTGCTGCTGCGTTGAAAGCAGTCACGAAAGTCGTGTTGGTGCCTCGGCTACCGCTTTGATTGGCTGCGGCTTTTTCTTGCGGCGAACTTTATATTAAGTAGTGTGCCGTCAATATGGTTAATTAATTTAATTTACTGGAATATTGAGATTGTACGATTCCCTTCACTGTTATGAAATTAGATCATTTTTGGTGAAGAGATGTTGGGCCTTTGGATCCCAGCTTCCAAAGGCCCAACATCGCTCATCTCATTATCAAAATCTTTTTCTATCGGTCGGTTGACGGGCCGTGGCAATCAAAATGCTAGCTAGTGTTTAATTTATTTACGGTATGACCATTGCACTATCAGATAGAAAGCTTGAACATCTTGATAAACTTTAGATCTTATTGGTCTACGGATAATTAATGACTGGCCTCGTGGTTTAGTTGGTAGTAACTCTGCCTGCGAAGTCGAGGGTCGTGGTTTCGATTCCCACCCAGTGCAAATATTTATGTGATGAATTCAAATGTTTGCACTGTGTGTGGGTGTTTCTAATTTCTATGTACAATAAGTATGTATTTAAAACTATATAAGTATTATCACAGCTATCTGGCCGCCATCATACAAATTTTGCTTAGTTTGGGGTCAGATGGTGTTGTGTGTTGTGTGTGAATTGCCCACCAATATTTATTTATTTAAAATTTAGGTGTACTGAGTGTTAATAATTAGTTAGGCATGTAATGTAGTGTAATTTACAGGAGTAGGCTATAACGGAATAAAGTTGCTGCCGACAAAGCCGTCTCCACACTCGCGTAGCTACGCAAAGCGTCGATAGACAGCGCTAGTGCTCCTCCTAAGACGCTCATAATTCCCCGGGAGTGTTTCACACGTAATAATCTCATAATGCTTTGCAATATTCACACTGCACGTGGCAAACTAAATGCAATGTAGAAAAGAACGTTGATTAAATTTCAAAATTTTAATATATATAGATACAAATTTATATAGATACAGATATTATTTGTGGTTAAACATGCTAGAGGGAGCGTTAGTTAATTCTAAGAACTTTGGTAGAAATGTTCAGATAGATAAAAGACGCATGCACATAGGGAACACGTCATGTAAAAATATCAAGATTTCTCTGGCAGTTATGTGAAACTTCCAATTGTTTCTGGAAAATCAAACTAATCTCCCAGCAATAACCAATATGTAATAAATTATTATAAACGGTCACAAGTTTTATGGCAACGGAGGAGTTACATGCCACAAATGCAAAGTCAATTGTAGTCACTATTTGTATAATTAAAAAAAAGTTTTGATATAATTAATGCACTATCTGACAGACTTTGTTTTCTGTTCTGGCAATCTAAGTGTTCTGTATTTTCTGCGTAATTTACAAAAAAAACTAAGTACCCAATAGAACCTTTTACTAAGTACCTAATATAACCTTTTACTAAGTACATAATAGAATTTTGAAAAAACAAATGTACCTAAACAATCGGATTTTTGTTATCCACAAGCTATGACTTGGCCAAAAAACATAGCGATTGAATTTTTGATTTATACAACTAAATAAAAATTATACGTTTCACGAAAGTTTAATGTTCTAAAAACATTTTAAAACTTTAATAGTCTTAAAAAGTTTTAAGTGTCTAAAAACTAAACTACTTACACATGTGAGAAACTATATAAGAAACTAACAGTGCCCCGCGGTTTAACCCGCGTGGGTTCCGTTTTCATTAATTCCCGTGATACAAAGTAAGCTATGCACTATTTTGACATTAATAATCTTAGTAGGATAAGAAAATAAATCAACATAGTTGTGTTTAAATTTGAAATACTTACACATCATTATTTTCAACAATGTTAGTTAAAATACATATTATTTCAAGTAACCACAGATTCTAAATTTCAAATTTTCAAATAGAGAACAATAACCAAAGCGCACCCGCCAATACTTACTACAGAAGGGTGCAAAATCATAACACAAAAGAAATATACGGTTATTTTACACCAATGCGGTAGATTATATCTTTTATACTCAAAATCAACAGGAAGTTTTCAAATGGGGCATGTAACCTATACTTATGATGCTGGATAGGGTGCATAAATTTATTCAAAGGGGTTTGCTTTCACAACGATTTTATACTTTTTTGTAATTGTGGTGGCCAGTGTTCGATGCTGGGAGTTCGAAAAAGTTTAATTCAATTTTGGCGCCTAAACATGGTAAACACTCAGTGGACCGCTGGTGTTTGGACTAAGTTGGGAAGCAGATTAGTAACTGCGATTCGCCGGAAAACAAATCCGCGTGAAAAGCTTTTGGGGACAGTGAGGGTTTTTAAAATTAAATGTTCGGTCGGATTCTGTTTCTGTTAAATTAATGATTTTGTACTCAAAGTCGTAAGCTAAAGATAAAGGAATGAGAATGGGTTGTGAACATTGATTTACTATTTTATGTAGGTACTGCGTTTTGTCTGTCATACATAGTTATATCTGAATAATCCAGGCGTAATTTTTAACCGACTTCCAAAAGGAGGAGGTTATCGTGACCGGCTGAACCGGCTGAACGCCCGCAAAACATGACGTCATGTAACGTTACCGCCATAGAATAGATAATATTTACCACCGTTACCTCGCCTTATTACTTTTCGCACCATCTAGTGAGTGAAATGTGTATTACGTTCAAGGAGTCTGTCCATGTTTTAGAAAAGCGACGATATGAAGTTAAGAACTTGTGCTAGTACAATGATGTACCCAGAGATGGCGCTTTGAACAGCTTTTCTTAAGACGTTGTCACGTTTAACTATCGTCAGTAAACCGACTTTACAGACAACCATTTTTTTTTTGTATGTTACCTGATTTCTCGAGAACGCCCGAACCAATTTCAAAATTCTTTTTTGTGTTCGGATGGGCATACTTCCCGGAACGTCCCATATAAATTTAATCGAAATCGGTATGGTATTTTTTGAAATTTGAAGAAAAAACTAAAATTTGCCAACAATTTTATTTGGATGACGTAGTTGTCGATTTCACAAAAGTTATGAAACTCGATCCTGTCAACACGAAATTGGAATTGATTTTGATGAATTCTTGTTTTGCACTAAAAAGGGTAAAATAAACTATTTTCTACAAAAAATTAAACCGACTTCTTAACCAAAAATAGACACTCAACAGCGAAAAATAAGGTACATAAATAGGTACTTACAATTATTATATGCGCTACTCACTCATATATTTGAAGTCGGTGCCACCCAAGTCTAACAGGTAGTAGATAGATACTACTTACCTATGCCTACTTACTACCTTACTACGTACCTACTTAGTATCTGTCTACTAGCTTTTTGACTAGACTGGCACCGAATTAAAATATATGAGTGAGTATCGCATATAATAATTGTACCTATTTACCTAGGTACCTTATTTTTCGCTTTTGAGTGTAAATTTTTGGTTAAGAAGTCGGTCCCATTAAGCCCGACTCGCAACCCGGCCGACGTCGTGACGTCACACAAAAAATCATTACTAAAAAATTAAACCAAATTTTGTGTGTATGTAAACGACAATGTACTAATTAATATTATCACCTATCTCTTAGGCATCAAAATAAACTAATAATCGATAATATGTATTTCATGAAAAAATAAGGTTTTAAAGTCCCAAAACCGGTTTTGCCCAAATTTGGCCTCTTGGGACTTGACTAACCTTGTTACAATCTGTGTCTACTGTGACTAATTTTAAGTTATTTAACCAAAAAGATTCAATGGAAGAATTTCGTCTACAGAAAAACTATTAAACCAGGAAAGAAACGCAAATCATACCGCATTTGAATCAAGGATTATTGCGCCAAAGAGGTCACATGTCATATGTGTGTTAAAATCAAATATCTTCAGTATAAGAGAATTAATAATGTTTTTTTTTTTTTTTTACTGACAGTACTTACTCGCTGAATAGATAAAGCTAACTAATACTAGTGCTAGTAACGGTGAAGAAAGACATCGTGAGAGAATTATATTATCTAAAAAAAGCCCTCTTCCGAAAACTTGTGCCATCTGACAATCTGCACTGTAGAGCATGATGGATTATGGCCTTGAATTCCTACTTGTGAGATACGGCACCGAGTCCTAGTATAGTGGGAACATAAAGTTGGAAATTAATCATGGGCGCTAGTGTCAACTGGTCTCTATGCAATTAAATCATGTTTTTTAATGTATGTAGGCGTTTTGTATCGGTAAGTTAAATTATTACAATTCCTACTAATACTAAATATTATGTGAAAATGTTGATGTTTGTACGTATCATGTGGAAATTTGGAACATTATCAGATTATAGTAAGTGTATGTAATACGTCTCGACTGCCACCATAACATAATAGATATACCATCACTATCACCGCCAAGCAGTAATGAGCAAACATTACTGTGCTCCGGTTTGAAGGGCAATGTTTCCAGTGAAATCACAGGTCTTAGAGATATAATATCTTAGATTAGTGAGCGCAGTGCAGTGCTAGGTAATGATATGGACTCTTCATGTTCCAATAGCTGCGTGTCACTGTGCTGTTATGTGGCAGGCGTGTTGCTTTCCATCAGGCAAATGTCCTGCTCGTCTCGTCACTCTTTAATTAAAAAAAAAAAAATACTACCTCTCGTGATGTCTGCCACCGTATATGATAATCTTTTATATTTTTGTGTGGATATGGGTACAACTATTGCAACGCTATTCAAATATGACTTTATGATTTTAGTTGAAAAAATAGCAAAGTCAAAATTGAAACGTAGGACAACTCAGTTTGGTTTTTTCGTCAGACAATGCTTTTAATAAAACTTCCCTAGTGAATATCAAAGTAAACAAGGGTTGTGCGTAAACAAAACATTGAAGCGACCGTGCCGAGCAGAATTAAACGCAAACGTAAAGTCTACGTTCAATTGTGATACAATATTGCCAGATTTAGCTTATATTGTAGTGATAGGACTCTTTGGAGATTCCGCCTGGGGAAGTATCACAACTTTGCCAGTAATTTTACTACCTACAAAACATCATCACCAGCTGCAAGACATCCACTGCTAAACATTGGCCTTCCCCCTAGATTTCCACAACGAACGGTCCTGCGCAACCTGCAACCAGCGGTTTCCAGCGATCTTTGTGAGGTCATCTGTCCGTCTAGTGGGAGGCTGTACAGCGCTGCGTCTTCCGGTTGGTGGTCGCCACTCGAGAACCTTTCTTCCTTATCGGTTGTCAGTTCTGCGAGCGATGTGGCCTGCCCATTGCCACTTTAGCTTATAGCTACTCTTCGAGCTATGTCGGCTAGTTTCGTTCTTATGCGAATATCCTCATTACGGATTCTGCTGTGCAAAGAGACTACGAGCATAGCTCTCTCCATGGCTCGCTGTGTGACTTTGAGCTTTGTTATGACGCCTATAAACAGCTAAAGACCACGTCGCAGTTCCATAAGCCATCACTACAAAACGAAACATACTACTGATAAAACATCTTACATCTACGAGTATTTCTGGGTGATGAGCCCAGTGCAGAGTCAGGTAATTATTTGGACTCTTTATGTTCCAATAGCTGCGCGTTACTGTGCTGTTATTTGGCAGGTATGTTGCTTACAATAATCAGGTATATGTTCTGCTTGTCTCGTCACTCTATACTATAACCACAAAAGGAAGTACCTACAGTTTGTAGTGCTAGACAGTTAAACGGCTAGGATGTGGAAGAGTCTCATCTTTGCTATAATATTGTACATTTTTATTAGTAGTACATCGTAATTTAATTTCATATAATTCATTTTTATTTCAAACTATAATCTGCGTTTCAAATTTATAGACGACATGTTTAAACGGTCCGATGAGATTGAGCAACGAACATAAAAACTTTCGCATTTATAATACATATTAGTAAGGTAAATAACTACAACTACTATAACTAAAATACCTATCACAAATAAGGCTCAGGAACAAAAATCAGTATTTGTCTTGATGGGAATCGAATCTACAACCTACGGTTCTCTATGGTCGTAACTGAGTCAAAAGTCCAGTAAATAATAAATGTATCGTGAACTCAAACACTTCCCGTACTTATTGACTCAACAAAACTATTTAAAAGTTATGACGGATTTATATCCACTAACGGAAGCGCGGACCTCTGCTACCAAACCTAATAAATATAACTGGCACGCCAGATTAAAAAAATATTGATATTTTAACAGATGCCTCACACTCGACAGTATGTCTGCAAAAAACAACAAGAGGGTCACCGACCACCAACAGCATTTATAACACCAGTATCCTACTTAATCCTAAATGTCGCGTATTATGATTGTCGGATTTTGGTGCCACATATAACTAATACTGAACATGTGGCGAAGATGAGTCAACGGCTACACGGATAGCTGATAGGCATATCTGCATGGTTTGGGGCTTATGGGTTCATTCTTTGGGGTAATTCAGCTAATCAGTGGTAGATAGTAATTTGTTAGATAAAATTATAGGGAGGTGTAGGTACTTAGGAGATATAGAAGAAACCGATTCACTCTCGATTTGAAGACACCAAGATTATAACTATGTTCCAAAAACACGAACGAAGAGATTTGACTCCACGTTTTTGATAAGAACGTCTAGGTTCTGGAATGCGTTGCCTGAGTGGGTTTTCCCCGATAGTTACAATCTTGGTGTCTTAAAATCGAGAGTGAATCGGTTTATTCTAGGTAAGCACGCTTTATCGTAAATCACATCGTTGCTTAACATCAGGCGAGATGGTGGTCAATTGCGAACCTATCAAGTTAAAAAAAGTCTAGCCGTTTTGCAGATTAGCCGTAAACAGCAGAAAGAGAGACAGAAAATGAAACGATGTCGCTTTTTTGAGATACGAGAAGTCCTATAGAAGAAGGGGGGGGGGGGGGCGAAGTGGTATTAGATCATGTAGAGCAGACCGATTATGATGGGACTTTCACTAGCTAATAGCTGATATTTTAAGCATAACTATATAAGGCTACTTTTATTTGATTAAAACTAATAAGAGTTTCTTAAAAAAAGACAACCCTTGATACGCAAGTGAAATCGCGGAAATAGTTGGTTCTAAATATAAACACACACAATGGCTTTTACTACTTTAGCAACGATACACACAAAAACCCCTAACATTTTTTCTGTATCTCTAGTCGGGACTGTTTTCGCATTGTTTAATTCACCATAGCAATGGCTTGGCAATATATCGCATTAGGCCAAAGGCATTCCCGTTTCCCCAAATTGCCTTTCTATATGCAGAGAGCGGGCGAGCCGATTTTCATTAAGCGCTTAGAATCCCATCGTTCGGGAAAGGCGAGTGGTCACATTGATACAGCGAGTACATTCTTTGGAGACGCAACCATGAATTATGAAGACCAAACTATAAAATAGTTTGTTTGCGTACATTTTTGCCTATTGTTTTTCGTTGTGGTGTTTTTCCGACCTATCATGGTTGGCATAAAAAAGATAACATATACTAGTTCAAAATAATTTAAATAAATGCTTTATTCGTGGAGAAATTGTATAACACTCATGGGAAATGTCCTGCTAACTTTTTTTTGTAAATAGTTTAGAGTGACGGGCAGAACATGCTTCCGATGGCAAGTAGCATGTCTACCTATAATAGAACCACGCAGTTTTTTATTTCTTAGTATAGAGTTACGAGACAACCGAGACATGTGACCGATGGTAAATACCACGACTGTGGTGTGACACTTTCCCAGGTAGACTCTACAAAATTGTATCTGTCAACATTAAAGTCAACGTCTATCTATACAAGTGTTAATGCAAAATTATCTTTTTTGTATAAATTTGTCAATGAAGAAAACACAAAAGTGTTACACACAAACTAAAACGTTAGAAGATTAGTTATAAAACCATAAACTAAGCAGCCAGCACGTTAACAAATTAGCTCCGAACCCAGACAAAACACATCAAAATCTCTGTCTGCGACTGAAATATTCAGCCTGCAATTAGGAATGTCTGGTGAGATGACCACCAGTCGCCAGAGAGCATTTGACCCTTACTTAAACTTGTAAACTGCGTTTAAGCAAATTCCTCTGCTCTTAACGGGGTGTGTATAAATGACGGTAAAGTTGCTAAACGGGCAATTTCTATGTAATGTCACAATTCTGAATATTAATTTTGCTGTAACAATGTCTGAACTTCACGGGGAGTTAAGTTTATTGTTCTGTGAGATGTTGATATTTGTTGTTTATGATTTAGATGGAATGGATTTGTTTATACTGATATGATGTGATATGTGTAGACTTTAATAAGGGTATACTTTCTTTGTAGTGTGTCTCTTTGCAATATCCTTTGTTAGAAGTACCTTTGTTAGTTTTTCTTCAAAAAATTAGGATTGTGCAAAACTAATTTGGGTTTCGTTGCCAAGGACAATGTTTACAGAAAAATTACAAAGAAAGAGATACATCATTTCATATCTGATCAAGAATGATAGCATGATAGAATGAGCGCAGTGGAGTCTGATGCAGCGATTTGGACTACTCATATATAAATAGTTGCGTTACGGATTGGCGAGTTGATTGATTACCATCCGCCAAATGTCTTGCTCGTCCTGTTACACTATTATATCCAAATAAGTTATTACAAATATTTATATGTTGCATGATAAAGTTCACAGTTCTGCAAAGCTTTACGGTCAGTAAAATGTTTTAAAATACTTTTTTCAGGATAAAGAGTACAATTTTCAAAGAATGTCGAGATATTCGTTTTCTAATGTAGAGTGACCTGAAGTGCTTGTCACATTAGACATGCTTACGCCAAATGTTCTACAATCAAACTGCATTGACATACCGGCCGTGCCAAATTATTTCGAAAATTACCCTTTCAAAAGACCCCACAAAATCATAACAAAACTGGTTTAATTCGGTTTTCCGTGCACATGAATACGCTTCAAGTGCTTATATCGCACCTTTCGATACTAATTTTGCTGTTAACACAATATGGAGCCCTAAATCATGAATGAACATGAGGCGGGCATTAGCCGTTTAAATGGAAGGGGTGACATAAATGGCCGACGAACTTCGTTAAAAGTATCGGACCCTCCGGATTACGTACATGTCCTTATGCGTATGTTCTGAGCGGAACGTAATTTGTTGCCAATTGAAATAATAAATGATGTTCGAACTGACAATGGAGAAGAGTTTATCAAAGTACTTAAAGGGCGATAGAATTCAAACGTGTGTTCTATATTTTTTTATTGGTCTTGATACCTAGAACCAAAATAATGTCCTTAATGGTAGTCGTCTTCAAAAAGAGAGCAGAAAGTAAGCAAACTTCTTGTGAAGTCGAATCCGACATAAATAACCTAACTGTCACGTAGCATACGTGACAGTTAAATTATTCAAAAAATAATCACACAATATATAATGGGTCTAGTTTTACTAATATTTTTTTTTGGTTTTAGTAATTATCGACACTGGTCTACTATTACAACTTTATTCAAATAAGATTGACATCATTGAATTCTATTCATATTAGAAACGCTACAGTTTGTAAGAATATTTGTATGTCTGAACGTATGTTTGTTAGTCTTTCACGCAAAAACTACGCACGAGATTTGGATGAAATTAAATACATACCTCTGCATAGATAATGGTATAGATTAGTATCATCATCATCATCAACAACCCATTAAACGTTCCCACTGCTGGGACTCGAGGCCTTCTCTCGCAAGGAGAGAGTTAAGACCATAATCCACCACGCTGGCCCAGTGCGGGTTGGTGGATGGCACATGACTTCGAAAGAGTCTAGGTACATGTCGGTTTCCTCACGATGTTTCCCTTCACCGTTTTAAGTTAGCGGCATTACGCACATGACTTTCGAAAAGACAGTGGTGCGTGTGGGGTTTGAACCTGGGGTCTCCGGATCGGCAGGCAGCGTTCTCCCGATTAGACCACCGTAACTTTAATATACAGGCTATTTCCTATCCCGTGAAAATTGCGGAATTGGAAACAACGCTGGTAAAAACGCGGGGTTCTGCTAGTATACATTAAACACACGCGATACGCTACGAATTCGGTATCATAGTTTATACCAGGATATAAAATAGATCATGAAATTTCAATTTTGCTGCTAAAATTCTGTTTTCAAACTTTCAAAACTTTTGCCGGCCATATTGGTTATCATATTGTAACGTTGAAACTAGTTGAAATTTCCAAACTTTTACAATGACACTCGGCAATGCTGATTTAAAATAGGACTGTTTAAAAACTCATTTCTAATGTCTTTTTATTACAATTACAATAGAATAATCTCTATTGTCTATTGGGCTAGGTGGAGTAACGATTTACGAAAGGCAGGTGGTGGCGGTTGGAAACGTAAAGGTGAGGATCGGGCTGAGTTGCGCATGGAGAGGCCTACGTCCAGCAGTGGACGAATGTGGGCTGGGCTGATTATGATGAATCTCTACTGTAGAATCTTTGTGCATAGGAGTGGTATACTTTTAATTTAAGTCTAATAATAGTTTTGTCAATTACGTACATACAATTTCATTTATAATTTAAATCTTTTTCATTATCAGGTAGTTTAATAAACCTAATGTTCAATTTACAATATATTTTCTTTGTCTGTCAACGATGGGCAAGGACATCTATAATACTATTAATGTAAATTCTGCTTCAGAGTTGGCTTTTTGTTAGTTGAAATTATGGATTAGGACTCAAAATTATGATAATGCATTCGTAGTTTTTTATTTCTATGAGCCGTGCTGATCCCAAAGAAACAACGTTCAATGTCGCAAGCTTGGTGTCGTACTATATTTGGATCCTTGAGTAGTTTTCCAAAAGAATATTATGTGCAAGTTTGCTGACTTTATTTGACTTTTGTTGTACCACATCTTTGGCTGTTGTTCTACCGCCAATATGAAAAAATGCACAGTGATCTGTGCACCAGTTTGAAGTGAAATGTTTCCATTTAAATTACAGGGCACAGATACAAAATTTGATATAGTCTTTGTGAGACGAGCGCAGTGTAGTGATAGGTAATTATTTGCGTTACTTATGTTTTAAGCTATAAGTAGGTTGGTTATTCTCAGCAGTTGGCAATACGGGCCTGAAAATATTGATGGTTAAAATCAATACTACCAATTGAGTTAGTGCTAAAAGAGCTACGACTGGCCTTGCGTATCAGCAAGTCAGCCTACAAAATTGTCTAAATCCAAAAGTCGTGGGTTCGATTGCCATCTGAGACAGATATTTGTGAGATGGATACAGCTGGCCCTAGGTGCCTTCTACTGGCTAATCCGAACTTTGGGCTAGCGTCAAAAGCGCCCTATTTTTTAAATTAATATAATATGTACTCAACGGCCTCCAAGGCTCATTTATACCATTTCTGAATTAGACTTATCTTAACTTATTGTAGATACATGTTTATTACATTTTTCTGGCATGAATAATTTGATTACGAACTTAGGTTTTTTTTTGGCACAATTCCTGTCGTAACAAATATCCCTAATAAGCTCAATTAGGTTAACAATTAAATAAGTATTACCTATATCAGTTATCTGTCTCCCAAGTTTTACTTAGGTTTAGCTAGATAATGATAGTGAAATGTCCACAAATATTTATTAGATAAAAATGAATTTTCTAAAGAAAAATAGAACATACATCATAATGTGGTGCAATTACTGCTTTTGATAAACCATTCTGTAAACTAAATATGTAGTATTTAAACCTTACATTAACGCTATTTTAGTTAACACAATCCAGAGATAAAACGATAATGTTGTAGAAACCAGCTAATATTTTAGTTTAAATGTTTCGCTTGTAACATAATAATGTTGTTTTTGTATGCAATTCATTATATTGCGGAAACTACGAGTGGCTACTTAATAGCGTTTAAGTTAAATATTTAACTGTTAAAATACTGTGTTGGTGTAAATGTATGATATTTATATCATTGTAGAATGGATCGACTTCAAACTGATGCATATTTGCATTACAGGTTGGTGATAGAATAATTTGCAAATGTGCAAAGTGGTATGAGACGGGCTCTGCAAAGAGTTCCCACTAATATAAATTCGAGGTTAGAGTATCATTTTAAAATATGAATACAGTTTGTAATTCACTTCAAGATCAATTTAAAAGTTATCAGTTTCCAATACGGCCGTGATAATCATTCAGTAGTGGACGTCACACGGAGATAACCCATAAAGCACAGAAAATACTATTATTGCAGCAATAAAATTCCATAACCGAGCACAATAACTCCTCTTATTTATTACAAAATATGTTTTAAATAAACCAGTTGTGAAATTATGCATTGTGCTTGTTTGTTATTCAAATTATATTAAACATTTTGTAGGCCCTAGCCGAGTTCGATGGTGTACGTAATTTATTTTATACATCTTTCAAATTGCAGGTATGATCGAGGTGTATTTTATGTCGTGTAATTTACATGGGAAGTATTATATGATTCATAAAATACTAACAATGGGAAGCAAATTCGAGGTGGATGATGTGTATGAAAACCTACGCGTGATTATTAGTCAAATAGTTATTATTTTGGTTATTAATGGTTTCCCGTTCCGGGAGTTTTCACACATTTTATTGAGAAATATGACATAATATATTTGTTATGTTAAAGGTGCATCACAGGTAAACAATAACACCTATAGATGAACATTACTTTTACGAAAATACTTTTTGTCAGACTCAGATTTGATTAGTGTATTTTTTTTAATTTTGGAACATTAATTGCACAACGTTAACGTTATTTCATTTGAAAAATAACAACTCGATAGATAGATAGATAAACTCTTTATTGTACTAAATAAAACAAAACAAAAAATATTAAGGAACAACAACCTAAAAAGAAAATTTAGTGACAATTGGCGGCCTTATCGCTAAAAGCGATCTCTTCCAGGCAACCGTGGTATGGAAAATGATTATAATTATATGAAGACGGGTTCACAAACAAGGAGCAAATAGAAAAATAGGAGTAAATTGATACCTACATACTAAAACAAACAATGTATTAAATTATAATTGTTGACTATCATAAATTAAAAATAAACATACATTCTAATACATAAATAACATTACAATATGATACACTAATACATAATTTATTACTTACAATTATAATTCTAGTTGACAAAAGTTAACAAGAGTATTTCAGTAAAAAAGTAATAGTGTTAGGACATCCACAGAGCGACCTTAGCAGGACTTAGACAAATAAAAGGTTTTCACGTGTTCCTTGAATCCAGGAAGAGAAATATATTTATCGATATTTATCGATAATACAATTCTAGTAGTATTATAAAATTTATTTTTACAGCATAAAATGGAAATAGCGCCTTCCTTCCTTAGCACCTTCGCGGTATTGCAAAGTTTGGCGGACAGTATAGGACCTCTGAGGCCAACTGCCTTGGATAGAGGAGAAAATATATACCTATAAATATTATGAGAAACTTTTTTTTAAAATACTTGTAGGTTTAGGTTTAAACGTTTCATGTTTAACGACAATGCCTACAATGTCTACGATGGAGTACACTTAGTGTTCAGTTAGTCAATCAGTTTCCTTCTAAGTACTTACGTACTTAGAAGGAAACTGATTAAATCTCAACTAGATAAAATCCAGGTTATTTCTATCAGATTATACTAAGTACTATGGCAACGCATTTTTTATGATGCCATAAGACGAGCAAGACGTTAACCTAGTAATTACCAATATGCTTGCCTAGACCAGTACAGTGTCACTCATTCAACAATTTATATCATTTATGCACTTTACCTTAAAATTCACCGTAAGGTAAGAAGCGGTATGAACAAAGATAAGTAAACTCCGAAATCAAATGTCAAACCTTTCCACAGGCAATCCATACTAAAACAAATGACAATGCTAATGTATTTGGTAGTCAAACATTGCTGTCGGTGGCTAGACTCCACGCCAACCACTCGAGTGTTGTGACGAAAAATTTGAACAATACAACTTTCATACTATACTTTTCAAGTGTTACACATTTCGATAGTGTATTCGATAGTGACGCCGCTTTTTACGATCAAGAGTTGTAGTTTTGAGAATAAGACAACCGACACCCGACACTGCACACCGGCTCTCCTCTGACATCTAAATAAACACCAAATGTATCCAAAATAGCATTATAAATCATTTTCCCTTCCCGTGATTTTTTTCTTTCAAAAATTTGTTAGTTTCGTGACAATCTGTTCCGCTATTTGCTTACCGTTAAACAGATGGTTCGAGAGTGCATTCATCATGTGAAGAAATATGAAATTTTTGGAAGAATTTTTAAATGTGACAGGAAACTAATAGTCGGAGAATCTCATTCGTTTTGGTATCTGATTAAAATAGTTGACGCTCAGTTTGCTGTTGTTTTTCAGTATTATTAAACGGTTGAACTTTGGTTTTCTTTTTGGCAGAAATGTGTTAAATTATATTGCAAACTCCATCATGATCTCAAATTAATATTATTGCGTTATAATGAGACCTTTAGATAACACAAATATACCAGTCAAAGATAAATAAATATATATTGGTGGATATTTCACATACAACACCATCAGTCTGACCCCAAACTAAGCAAAGCTTGTTATATGGAAGCCATATAGCTGATGTAATACTTACACATATATTTTTACATACATGCTTATTATACAAAGAAAACACCCAGGCACAGTACAAATATTTTCTCAATAGTTCTCAATTTCACAAAAGGGACGCCAATTTTCATTATGTTATAGAAATTTTGCAAAATAAAACATAAGTAAAATTTTAATTCTAAGAACGCCTCTTTCTAATAACAATACTTTTAGATAATGTACATGTTTTGGTACGTATTAAAATTATCACAGAAAAAATATTTGCGTTTTTTTTTCCTATACCAGAAAATTAATTTTATTATTACTACGCGATCCGCCGCGGCTTCGCACGGGTGCAATGCTGATACTAAACATACTATTAAAAATGGTGATTGTGAGTATCCCTAAGAGTAGGCGATATTCAATCGCGGACTATTTTGTAGAACTGTAGATCTTTTAAAGGGGTTGAGTACTGCAGTAGATACATTTATTTTGATCTATCTCGTTGGGTTCAGGCAGCGTTTACAATGTAAGCGCAAAAAATGTGTCTATTAAATCATTATAATATTATAAAACACATCAACATTCGTTGGGTAGTTTTAAAGGTCTAAGTAAACATCGGGACAGACAGGCAGTGGGAAGTGAGTTTGTTTTATACCATGTAGTGATATCTCACTATGTAACTCGACTACTGGTCTATTACGTACGTTAATTATTATACTGCATTCTTGAGTGTGCTTCCATGGTAATTTTTAGTTAAATTGCTGGCCGGTAAATCTGAAAAACAACATACAATACACCATCACGTTGTCTAATTCTCAAAACCACAACTCTTGGTCGTAAAAAGCGGCGTCACTATCGAAATGTGTAACACTTGAAATGTATAGTATGAAAGTTGTATTGTTCAACTTTTTCGTCACAACACTCGAGTGGTTGACGTGGAGTCTAGCTACCAACAGCAATGTTACAATACACCACAAACAAAGTTGACAACAAGTAACGCATAAAATAACAAAACAAAATGGGCACAAAAGGCGATCTTATCGCTAAAAGCGATCTCTTCCAGATAACCTTTTTATTCATGAGGAAAGTAAATTTGTATACGTTTTTATTATAATATTTGTTTGCAACATCTTCAAGTATAGGGAGAAGGGACGTAACTCTTATTTATTTTGTGTTTACCTGTTATTTAATTCGATAATCACGACATTTTATAATCAGCGCATACATTACATTTGAATTTTTTTTTTTCTGATTTTAGCAGTTTAAGTTAAAAATTTAATTTACTCAGAAAAACCAACTACCAAGGTCAATTTTAAATTAAACTCTTACACTAAACTGAAGTTTGTGAAATAACTAAAATGCATAGTTCTAATGAGATACGAGGTTTCGGAATAATTTAAAAAATCATTCAGTAGGTAGGTACGCAAGATTTTATTTTCTGTTAATTTTTCAATAACCGTTAACCAACTTTGTATAAAAAATATAACAAACAATTTTTGAAGTATGATCTACCAAACAAAAATAAATCAATATCTATTGAAAATTGGCGTAGCTTTGCGTAACATACATACAAAAAAAACAAGCCGAATTTCTTAGCTTTTGAATCTCAGTTCAAAGACTGAACAATGCTATTTTATACTACATACTGTGTTTCTTACTACAAGATTACCCGTTTCGCCTTGACAATATTCTGTAAAAAAAATTGTCATAAAATTGCTACTGTTTTTACAGACGTCAATTCTGTAAAGTGCAATCACACAAAATACTTACTCCAACGACAATCTAACCACACACAGTGAAAAAACAACACAATCTAACAATAGTTGTTGTACAGCAAACCAACAACTTCGATTAACCGTCGTATCATGTTCTCAATGCTATTAGAGGCTGACATTTGCTCTTTGCCGTACCCGAGCATTCGGGGAATCTCAAAATTACTCATTGAGTATTTCAGTCACGGACTCCAGCGCCGATCCTTCGCTGATTTTTACTTCTTTCGATTCCAATTGCACTATTTCACCTGGTGATTTGTCTCTTTGTATCAACTCAGAGAGGCTGGGATTATCAGTGCAATTTTAAATTGAACGAAACTGTTGCGACTTTTTACGAACCCAATCATACATTATTTTATAACATTTTACTTAGAAAACTAACGTAGTTGGTTAACATTTTAAATTAGTAAGAGGAATAAGTCAGATGAAGTTTTAAACGCGCTTTGTGATCTTTTACAAGGGCCACGTTAAGATTTCAAATTTCTCGTAAAAATACATTTTGTATTTTGTATGGTCTTTGTGAAGTCCATTTGGGGAAGTAACACGCCTTTGCCAGTTATTCTTCTGCCAAACAGTAATGTGCAAATATTATTGTTGTTTAGTATGAAGCGCAACTTTGCCTGTGAAATTACAAAACCAACAGATAATAGTTTATCTTTAATTTGTGAATTTAATGTAATTTGGATTCATCCCGTTCAAATAGCTGTGTGATACTGTGCTGCCATCATACATGCCTTGAAGTTCTATTACCTACTCTATAAATATTGAGTTGATTAAAATAAAATGCGCTTGAAATTTGGGTAAAATTAAGCCGAATAATTGACGTGCGAGTGATTAATAGAGAATCATTCAACATTTTGTAAATATTTATTGACATGCACAAAAGCGAGCACAAGTCTTTCGAGGTGAACTACGAATAGTACCAGTAGTCTAATAAATTTAGTGAAACTATTGCACTTTTTGAGGTAAAAAAGATATTTTATGTATTGTAAGTTGTGAAGTAGATTCCTACGTCACGTCCCATATTTATTTATATCACGTCAACGCGAGGAAGTTAAATGAGATTTCAAATTAGCGTTGAAAATTGCCGTGACTGTTTCGCTTATAATAATTTAGTTTCGGTATTCCAACAACTCAAACTCGGAGGTTCAATATTTGTTATTTAGAAGTTAATGTAATATTGTTAGTCAAAAGTAATATATTAATTACAACTTCAATTGTCCTTGAAATATTTATCTTTTGAAAATTTGCGGTATGTGTATGAACACATACCTTCTCTTGGTCATCATGATGTATTTTGGGACTTGACTCTGTTCTAATGAGAGAAAGTAGTAGTAGTATTAGAAGGTAGTAGTAGTCTCTACTACTACTACTACCTATCGCCAAGCAGTAATGTGCAAACATTACTGTGTTCCGGTTTGAAGGGCAATGTTTCCAGAGAAATTACAGGGCTTAGAGATATAACAACTTAGATCTCTGGGTGACGAGCGCAGTGCGGTGCTAGGTTATGATTTTGGCTCTTCATGTTCAAAAAAAAAACCTTTTACTACTACATATTACTACTACTTATCTTAGTAGTAAGAACATAAATTGAGCAACTTGTGTTTATTTTTACCTACTCACGTGTACCAGAACAAGAGAATGTAAATAAACGCCCGATAAAATAATTGGAAAAAATAGCCTAATTAATTCTTCTGTCTTTAGAGTTTTCGATTAAGCATTTTAACTGCCCTTTCATTAAACATTTCGGAACTAATAATAATCCAACAACATATTATGTTAGAGATTTGGCATAGTAATAAATAAGAAATATGTTAGGTATACAGGGTTATTGGTAAACAGCCTGCATCCGTTTAAGGGCATGTTCTGTAAATTTAAACAAACAACTTTTGTTCTACAACTTTCGTTAAAACTCCATAGATAACCCAAAAAAAATTAGTGGTTGTTACCCTTTTTTGTACTGTTTAGCGACTTTTTAGTGTTTATTCACTTCGGCACATCATTTTTTGAGCGTTAAATAGCGTACGCGCTCTTGTTACGAATTGTTACGAAGAGTTCGATGCTTTTAGACCGTGCAAATATTTTTTAAATTTTTTTTTGTAAAAGAAAAAAAAACACATTTTTTTTAAACTGTAGAACAAAAGTTGACGTATTGAATGTACCTAACATCCCCTTAAAAGGATGCAGGCTGATTACCAGTAACCCTGTATAGACCAGGGTTAAAGCCATTCTCCCGAATGCATGACGAATGTTGTTCTTCCGTGGGGCGATAAAAAGATACAACAGTCGTTTTACGTCACGACACAATAGTCAAGTATTCCGTCTAGACCAAGAGTTTCAAAGCTAAGAAAAAAGTTCTAAAAGCACCCTCGAGATCAAATTTGTTAGTATCCTGAGTTAGAATGTCTAGAGGAAGAAAAAGTCCCGAAACAAATTGTTTGCAAACTAGCAAAGTGTCCGGGAGTAAAAATATGTTGATTGAATAAAGAAAAACTATTAAAAGTTTGTCCTAGAGCTCCTAGCTCAGTCTCGGGAAAACAAACCTAACGCAGCGATGAAAACTAGCTCGCAAGTTTTTTTCTTTAAAATCATCATCATCGTCTTCATCAGCCTACTCATGGCCTACTGTTGGACATGGCGCTTTCCCACCACACTCAGTCCAATCCTCGGCTTTAGCGACTTTTCAACACACTTATCTTCATTCAATATATCGTTACTCTGTGGATCTTTCGTGTATTCGTGGCTATTCTTTTGGTAGTTTGTGACAAATCATTTAATTACGATTTTTCTATAAACTCCAAACTATTTTCGTAGCTGGTCTCGCCACTTTGAATTTATAAACTACTTTAACTATCAGAGTCCACGTTTCCACTCCATATGCCACGACGGGTGAAATACAATGATTGATGACTGTAATCTTTGTCATACAATATAGACGACTGTCTAAACTACAAAACGATTGTTAATATTGTTGCATACACTTTTGAATTCAGTTAGCGAGCGCAAACAAAAATGACCCTAGCAAAAGTTCTGGTCGCAATATTAGTAGTAAACTTAGTTTCCCTCGCCGAAAACATTCGTACAACTTTCTTAATACTTCCACCAGATTACCTACTACGCCATACTCCAAAACAAATCCGTATCATAATAGATACGATACTCTTTTATGTGTTGTATTAACTTATACGGCAATCGTAATATATCTGGTTATTAATTCTGCTCGATAAAGTAGAATTATTGTTTCGATACTATCGGAATTTTCGGAAGAATTCTAGGGTCGGGATAGTTATTCGAATAGTAGAAAACAGTTCTGTTGTTTTTATGTGATGCAATAAAAGTTCCGAGTTATCTTCGATCATTTGACGGCTTTCAAAATAGAAGGGTAGATTAATCGTCAAAATAAAAACATCGAATCGATTCGATAGGTCGGGGCGTTGAAACTGTCGCAGTGAATCTGCATGCCAGAATCGCTCCGCGCAGTCTAAATGTTTCCCATTCTGGTAGTCCTCAAATAACTCAAGGGTTTTTCGGTAGGAAACCGACGTCAATTAAAATTTACGTTGATATTTTTTTCTGGGGTTTTTCGTTAAAAGTGTCAGGCGCGCTTTGAATCTCGCGACGAGATAGGAGCATTCTACAGGTGCACTGTCTACCGGTGGTCTGTGGCGTCATTCCAATCGAGCGTAAAAAATGACTCACCTTTGTACTCATCCTCACTTGAATTTGGACTGAATATTCTTCGTAGTAAGATACAAAATGAAGCAGTTATAGGATTCGGAACTTTAACAAAAAACAGTTTTTAAGTAATGGAGAATTTAACAAATGTTGAAGTCTACATTGACCCTTTCTTATCTTCCGAAGTGTAAACGTTGCGATAAGTAGTATACCTTTTTAGTAAGCAACCTCAATCAAGATATCTACAAAGATAAATTTAACAAAAGAAACAGAATATTTTATTTTATTAAGATGAAAGTATTTTGAAACATCTCATTACAGTAAGTCATATTTAAAAATTCGGTTAAATATCAATACTACTAAACATATTGCACGTATCCGTATATATGAATTGGACACACTATTTGTACAATTTTATGCCATAGCAACTTTAAGATCTTTGTTAACATAGTACAGCGATAAATAAATTCTTATTATTATTAAAAATAGTATGAGATAAGTAGAAATTGTCGTGCAGTGCCGTAGTAGCTCAACAGCGAGAACGTCAGATTTCAAAACAATGATGTCGCGGGTTCGAATCCCGTATACACTCTGAGTATTTCTCCGTTATGCTATTGTACAAGTTTTTTCATAACCAGCTTTACGGTGAAGGAAAACATCCTAGGGAAACTAACATGGCTCAAGAAATCTTTTGAGGATTTTGTTTTTGTAAATAGATAATTTGCTCTCGACCGTCTTCTCGCCTGACGTTAATAGACGATAATGGTCTACATGGCTTTCATAAAACCACGTTTACCTTGAAAAATCAGATTGCAATCTGAACATAAAGACGTACAGATTACAATCCTATGGTAATATCCATTCAGACAGCATATTCGACAATTTTGTTTTTTTATCACGAAAGTGCAGTCAAATCTCTTTGTTTGAGTCTTTTAGGAACATCAATCATGAAACGAAGTCGCTTTTTTCAAGATGTTTCACTGGAAAGTTAATCCATTTTGTTGCAAATTAACCGTAAAACCTACTCCAAAATTCATGATTTCGGGTTCATACTTAACATCTGGCCAAGTATTCCGTCGCAATGACCCTTAATTAATGTAAACAAAATCAGCAGTATAGGATTTCAAGAGCCCACATTTGCATACACGACTGTAGAGACTTATATTGAGACAATATATTATTAATCTTTAATTTACTTTATTAGCGTTTCCTCCCCTATTTGCCTGCATTCACCCTCGCCCTGGGGATTTACACAAGAGAACGAAAATTTAAATTTGAATGACCCCTCTGCAATCACCTATTATTGCCCAAATTTTAGAGTAAATTTACATACCGGAATTTGTGTACACGATACTTTTGTTTACTTTCAGCGTTGAAACTGGATCAACCCTTTAACACAATGGAGTGCAGGTGATTTAATTATGACATTGTTGTAATTGACCCCTAGGTATTAAATAATAAGGTTTTAAATTGGATAGCTTTTGTTGGGTGAAAAATGTCTAAATGTCTGCTATTTCTATTAATATAACTTCGGTAACTCCAAGAAAGTCAGTTTGGAATAGACTATGAAACTATGAAATCTTTTACCAATAATCTATGACGCCTGTAAAAAAAGCACAAATAAGAAAATAGTTACTTAACAAGTAAAAAAAATATGATATTAATGTCATTGAATGTATTGCTATCGGTCTTTATTTATTATTACAAATTTCTGCAACAAATTCATCAATCATCAACAGCCCACTAAATGTTCCTATTGCTGGGACTCGGGGCGTTCTCTCCCAAGGAGAGAGTTAAGGCCATAATCCACCACGCTGACCCAGTGTGGGTTGGTAGATGACAAATGACTTCGAAAGATTCTAGGTACATGTCGGTTTCCTCACGATGTTTTCCTTCACCATTTTAAGTTAGCCTAGTTGCGTAATGCCACGCATATGACTTCGAAAAGACGGTGGTGCGTGTGGGGTTTGAACCCGGGGTCTCCGGATTAGCAACTCCTCCTCCTCTTCCATCCTGCAACAAATTAATATTAATGGAATTTTAATAATCAACTAATAAACCTACATACAATTACATTTAAAAAAAAATCAAGTTTACATTTCATAGTTAATTTAATTTAAAAACTGACTGTCCTAAATATAGGATTTTTGAGTCGTCAAGTTATTGACTGACGCTTTGTATGTACCTATGGGTCGGTTATTTCTTCAATCTTTTTTATCCAAAACATTATGTTGCTTTTAGAAGGCCGTTACTGTTACGACTATACAATATTTCATTTAGCATTTAGTATTACTCCACCTTGTGACTAAGGTAAATATTCCTTTATTTATAATTCTAGTTCACACAAGGCGTATTCGATACTTATTTAAATTTGATAAATAAATATTGTTTTAAATCCACTATTTCCTAGGATCACAACATTGGCAGGTGCTCCAGTAATTTCCTCTAAAAATCTCAGTCCCGCAATCCCGGCTTGTAATTACACTCAAAACCAACGACGCTGCACTATTTTTCTACTGTTAGTTAGGTTTAACTACCACCAGAGGAACACTCGGTAGTAGAGATGCACTTGATAAAGTAGCCGACTTGAAAAAAATAGGCCGAATATAAATGTATAGTAGGCGTTGTCATGACAGGGAATTATAGTATTTAAATTTGCCATGATAACTCACAGCGTAAAATAATGAGTTTTTGTAGTAAATGTACAAAAAAACAATCGTTGAAATTAATTCACGAGTACCTATAACTAACCGATCTAACTCGATCGACTAAACCGTACGTTGCATACGTGCGTTGGTCAAGCCCAACTAAAGTTTCAGTCGTTTAAATAAAGCGCCTGTGCGTGACCGAGGTCAACTTGTTACTGACTTGACCGACCATATCATCATCATCTGATATTGTATCAGCCCGATACTCAGTCTTGCGTTTCCATACGCTATCAGCTGCCTATCGTATGCACAGCCAGGGTCAGTTGAGTTTGGAAGCCTACCATACAAAATATTTAGGCCGGAGATTTATTGCCCTCTTGGTCTGCCGTTTCGATGACAACCAACGGATCAATTAGTAACCAGTAAAATAAATGTTTTGTTATTTAGAAATAAGGTTATTTTTATATTACAAAATTGTTTTAATAAACATTTACTTTGTGCAATAAAGTTTATCTATCTATTCAAAAAAATTATATAATAAAACGGTGTATACACGATCTGACTTTTAACATGTATAATAGGTATGTGTCCAACACGCCTGATCATAAATATGCGATGTTACAGTCTACGATGGAACACAAATACTAACATAGGAAAAACCAATTGACGTTTGATTTACAGAAATCCATGTTTTTGGAACCTTATAGATCACACATTCCACAGCTTACATGTTCTTTCTAGGAAAGTGATTTTTAATTGTATCTCTTTATTTCGGTATTTAGTATGTCAATCATGAAACTATATCCCTTGTTTCGAGATATGAGCAGTCCAATAGTTAAAAGGGTTATTGAATCATGCAGATGTACCGCATACTCTCTGAAATTAATCTGAAACTTAGTATACGTGCTTACGTAACCAAAGCTTATATTTATTACACTTAATAATAAAAAAACCTAAGAACATGTTTAGTTTTAAAATACTATGCGCTAATGTTTGTCTGATATCGGAATCGTACAGGTTCCGATATCAACCATCCGGCGAAAATAGCATCTGATAATACACCCTCATTTCTACTTCAAATCCAAATGCAAATATTTTGCAAGTAATGAGTGCCTAACAGCATGCAATTTAAAGGAGGCTCCTGTGGATCAAGCTTGCCAAAAAGATAACGACGGAAGCCCGGATCGCGAATGAATAGTCCAACATGCACTTAGCAGTTACAGCTGGCATGCAAATTTGGTCGTAGAATTTTTAAATTTCTGTGTCAGGTTTGTTATTAGCCGAATTGTCTAGATTTTTTTAAAACGTGGTGGTGTCAAAAACTTCAGGTTTCAACATCGTGAAGTTCTCGTTTTAAATCTCGCCTGTACGTATGAATATTTTCCAAGAATAGACGTGTAAGTTTGTCATCAAAATTAGCCTCTGAGCTAGTTGCTCTGAGTAATTAGCTTTTTACAGTAAAGGAAACCCTAATTATGATTTTAAGTACATAAATATATCTATCTATCTCTATTTATATACACAGGATATTTTTTTTAATCGAATGTCAGTGACTCCATGAGCTGACTGATTGCTGTTTCCGCATACAAACGTAGGCTGACTAATTTTCAGTCTCTAACTGATGTTGGCTGACTATTTATAATAATCTATCATTTGACCTTCATGGGAGAATGAGTAATGCAGACATGCTTAATGTAAGCAGTTGATTAGGTAGGTATGTACCGTAGAGTTTTTACTAACAAAACTAACTTACACTGAAACTATACTTTCAGTGTTCTTAGTTTTGTTCGTTAAAACTCTACCCATTAAAAACATGTAATCGAAATTAAAACTGATGTCTTATAAGGTAGATGAAGAGTGGTATTATGTCCAAGTTTGATAAAGTGTCTTATTATCATAGTAGGTTAGTATAAGATGCAACTATACAAGTATTATAAATGTATTTAAAACTATATAAGTAGTAGATCAGCTACCTGGCCGCCTTCATACAAGCTGTGCTTAGTTTGGGGTGAGATGGTGTTGTGTTTGAGTTGTCCACCGATACTTATTATTATGATTAACGTATTTATTTCCTTTCTTAAGCCTAAGTTTTTACAATATTCATATATAAAACAACATAAAAACATTATAAAAACTTAAACCTAGTTTGTCGCCAGCAGCGGGGCAGGGCCCAAGCTATCGGTGGTTAGGGCTGCAGAGTGAGGAACCTCCTAACGATGCGTGCTGTGTCGAGGATGACCACCTTCTGCATCTGACCCTTGATCCAACCGTCTAGCGAAAGTCTCTTAAGGTGTTGGTCGAGACTTTTCGCTATAAGGCCGTTTGCCGACACGACTATTGGGACTATGATCGTCGAATCAACATCCCACATGGCGGGAACCTCTTGAGCCACGTCAAGGTACTTGCTTAGCTTGTCCTTCTCGGCTTTCACGAGGTTCTCGTCATGTGGTATGGTGATGTAGACGATTACAGCCCGGCGCTGAGACTGGTCTACCAGCACGATATCAGCCTTATTGGCGACAATAGTCCTGTCCGTGATGATAGAGCGGTCCCAGTAGAGCAACGCACGACCATTCTCGAGAACTGGCAGAGGTGCGTACTTATAGTACGGCACCTCGGACTTGGACTAGGTTATGCCTGTGCAAGTACTCGCCGTTAGCAAGATGCAAACAACCGGAAATAACATGGCGAAGTGATTCGCCTGGACGGCGGCATGCCCGACAAATGTCGACCGTACCGTCCTTCATTGTGTATTTCCATTATTTATTATTAACTAACAGCCGAAAATCAGATTAAGTTGGATATAAACAAATAAACTTTCCCATCTACATAACATTTTATGTAGGCGTTGATGATAATAAAGTAATATACTATTTCAATTTCATAATAGTGAGGTTGTAAGTAACTTACATTTGAATCAACTCTGAGTATATTCACAAACGCAGACGTATGAGTATGATGCTACTGTCTTTAATGGTGAAACGAAACATCGTAAGGAAACTGGCACGTTCCATGAAGGAAAAGATGTTGAAGATTCCACTAATCCCCTCTGAGCCAGCGTGACGGATTATGGCCTTAACTTGTAAGACAATGCCCGAAAACTAGCAAGTAGTGGAGAACATGGAATGGGTTAAACATACATTTTTATTAGGGTTCCGTAAAACGTAAAAACGGAACCCTTATAGATTCGTCATGTCTGTCTGTCTGTCTGTTCGTCCGTATGTCACAGCTACTTTTTGCCGAAACTATGAGAACTACACTATTGAAACTTGGTAAGTAGATGTATTCTGTGAACCGCATTAAGATTTTTACAAAAAAAATAAAAATTAGGATTGCCCCCCCCCCATACTTAGAACTGAAACTCAAAAATATATTTTTTCACCAAACCTACACGTGTGGGATGTCTATCGATAGGTCTTCAAAAATGATAATATAATTTTTGTCTACACTGAATAATTTCTGAAGAGAGACTTCCAAAGTGGTAAAATGTGTGCCCCCCCCCCCTCTGTCTAACTTCCAAAATAAGAGAATGAAAAAACTAAAAAAAATATATGATGTAGATTACCATGCAAACTATCAACGAAAATTGGTTTGAACTCGATCTGATGAGTAGTTTTTTTTTAGTACGTCATAAATACATTATTATTAAAACTTCGATCAAAGTTACAACGACCTAAAAAAACTATGTGTACTATGTATATTATGTTATTTGCTGCAACGGAACCCTTCATAGGCGAGTCCAACTCGCTTTTGGCCACTTTATTAAACATTGAAGTTACTTATATTTGGAAAGTTTTCGTACAACCTAATCTAGATAGGATTCTAAACTAGTCAAAGCGATGAGAATCAAATGATAGCTAATAAATAAATAAATCAAAATGTTAACGATGAAATGTGAAATAACATTTACTGAACTGGATATGGGCCAAAATTAATTGCAAGTCAAACAGAACTAATGAACCTTGAAAAGTTTTAGATAAATTATAAAGTAACCCTTTGACTAAATTTTTCAGCTAAAAACACAAACTTTGCTGAAATTAAAAATTTTAATATGTTCGTGCATTAGGTGACTTTTTAGCATGAGAACTAATAAATGTGGTTATTACTTATTTTAAAATAAATAAACAGTACACGGGTAACTCACGCTTCATATAGTCGGCCCAGTCTGACTTAAGTTTCGGCGGGTTTCAAGACGAGTGCATGCGCTTGACCCATGACGTTTGGCACTGTGACTTTATTACTGAAAACCTTTCAATATATTTTTTCAACAAAACACATCTATTCATATTAATTACTAGCTACGTCGCGGTATCAGTTGCCGCTTAACAGCCTCTGACTTTAGTGGGATAAAAAATAGACTTAAGTTAAATCATACTTATTGTAGAGGTATTGCTGTATATCTAATCTCAATAGAATTTGATCATCCATTACAGAGATAAGTGAATACACATTTAAATACTCACTAACATCTGAATTAATAATATCAGTATAGTAAATAAATCTATAGTTAGAACGTGATATTTAATAGATTTGAAAATTATTATAGAATGTAAATAAAATATTTTTTTTTCTATGAAAAAATAATAACCGATTTCAATTAAAAATTAAATTCAGACACTTGACCAAATTTTTTAAGAAACTATCACTAAGTCGTTTAAATATTTGAAAGTAAATTATATTTTGATGTTGATTCCGCCTCACCGATATCGATTAAATGTATATGGAATAACGTCTGAACTGTGATCTACCAAACAAAAAAATAACCATCAAAATCGATTCACTGTTGGTAGAGCTATTGCGTAGCACACAAACCAACGGAGTCGAAAACCTTATTTTTTGAAGTTCGTTAATAAAATACTTAAATAATACTTATGTGACATGTACCCGCTAAAGTTCCTTTATCAAGCCATTTTGAATACTAAATTAATCTAAAAATTACAAAAAAAACACGTTGTCGAACCAAAATATCTTTTGACTTTAGAAAAACCTTGCAGTATAAAATAAGTGTACACAGAATTACAAATTTGGTTATGATTAGGTACAATGAGCTTTTAGTGTAGTTTTTGTGTAATACGGTGTCAATGTTGAAGTCATAGTCCATCAAATTTTATTATTCAAATTTCTAATGCATTTTGATTACTTAGTGTACGAACGGCAAAAGTTCAAAAGTCGTGTCATTAAATGATGGCCAAAGAAATGTTTGGATGTAATCAGCTAGCCTTCAGCGATTAAGACGTACAAACTTGGATCGACCCTGAGACAACTTTTTTCAGAACCATAAAGAAATATTTTGGATGTGGCTTTTGAGGTTCATCATATAAGATAGTTTAGATAGATAAACAGAACTGTTAATTCCACTTGAAGAACACATAAACTTCTTAAGATAAATAAGCAGAATAATATAGTAACAATTAGCAGCCTTAACGCTAAAAGTAATCTCTTCCCGGCAACCATGAAAGCGAAAAAGATGTTGAAACTATTTTACTACACCAAACTGCAAACTTTCGAAGGTTAATTTAAAGTGTTAGGCAGTAGAAGCTATCCCAGATATATGTATATGAAAATAATGTGTATTCAAAATAGATATGAAAAATATGAAGTCTATATGAAAAATAAGGAAAAATAAATCATACATCTTCACTTGACATTCGTTATTTTGAAGTTCGTTCGTTCGAGTTATTAGAATCTGTTTAATCCTCGATTTCAATACTCGTTTAACATAAATGTAAGTACAATTAATCTTTTTTTACCCGACTGCGCGACGCAAAGGAGTGGTAATGTGTTTAACAGTCTATGTATGTATGTATGTATGTTTGTATGTTCCTTTGAAGCACTATACAGACCTAACGCCTGGGCCGATTTTTGTGATTCACACGTCAATCGATTCCTCTTAACCTGCCGAGTGACACTCACTAAAGACATGACATTAGTGTAAGTCCAATATGGCGGATTCAGGACGCCATATTGTCCAAATAAAAAAAATAAAAATCACCAAAATATCTCAAGAGGGGTATCGTTGAATAGATATTTAAAAATAATGTTTAGCTTTCTCTCAATGTTTTTCGATTTGACTGAGTGTTTAGGATGTATATCGATTTAAAGTTGAGTAACAACCATTCTCACATTTATAGGTTTTTAGGTAGCAGAAAACTTCGTATAACTAACTGTACGTGTGAATGTGGATGGACATTATATACTAATGTATCTAGTAGGCATCGATATAAATCAATAGATGTGCCCTGAGCACCTTGAAATTGGTAATAAACTGCGTCTCTGTATGTATCGTAAGTGGTTTACAAACAACCAATCTACTTGACCCCTATAATCGCTAGCGGCGAGATTTGCTGTGGTTCTACTTATTTTATTTGTTGACACCGAATAATGATAGGTAAAAACGTCCGGCGTCCACCGCGTCCTGCAACCGACTAGAATGGAAATAGTGAGCTCACTCTTCCCAACGTTGACATGATTGCGTGCGCCGTGAAGTTTGGGATGGGGCCCATCTTGGGATCTACGATCTATGCTAGTAGGTATATTGGACTACCTTTTTTTCGTACGAGCAGGAAATGTATTTACGCATACCCTACTGCCCCGCCCGGGAAACACAGCCGGGTTATGTTGCACTCTATATCATGTATGGATATGGTGCTCCTATCTACTAATAAACCTCCATGGGGTTTCAACCTCTGCCGCTGATAGTGGGAACACGGAACCGCTATCGGATTGCTCCGCCTCGGTCGCCCATCTCCAACTTCAAACGATTTAGTAGGTACTCAACGTCAATCGAAAACCTATACTAACACATAACACAAAACTATAAATATGAATTACATGCAGTAGAAAATCCTACATATTAAATCAGTAGAAACGAAGACATTTGGTCAACAACCAAAAGATGCATCTTATTATGTTGAGCATTTTAACATTCACAACATTGTTCATAACTAAAAAGTATTAAAAATATATATATAATTTAAAAACCCAAAAACCCGACTGCGTAAAAAGTGAACCAAACTACGTACTCGCATACTAAAAAAACTGAAAAGAATAAAACAAGCATTTAGATTTCTGGTGGTCTAGAATTCTATAATATGTTATTGTATTAATACTATTGAAATATATACAATATTTTCTAATAAAAGAACATTACAACTGAACAGTCGGGATCCATTGAACAATTACATTGTATGTCGAATAATAATGGATCCCGACTCTTCAGTTGTAATGTTCTTTTATTAGAAAATATGGTATATATTTCAATAGTATTAATACAATAATATATTATAGAATTCTAGACCACCAGAAATCTAAATGCTTGTTTTATTCTTTTCAGTTTTTTTTAGTATGCGAGTACGTAGTTTGGTTCACTTTTTACGCAGTCGGGTTTTTGAGTTTTAAATTTTTTTTTTTTTTATCATGAGTAACAAGCCAATTATTGATTCCGGCTAGTTCCCCCGATCCCCCGACTTTCTGCGCGGGCGTCGCGACGTCGTTTGGTCGTTTAGGATTTTACGGGTTAACCCGTGAGAAGGCGCGCTATGAGCATTTTGCTCACACAAAACTTCGTCCAGAATATTTTTGTTACTACGGACTTCATAGCGCGTCAAGCGTCTAGGTACCTTCCTAACTATTCAACCTCTCTCCCCTGACGCAACTCACGCGCCGCTCAGTGTCGCGGTGGCCTCGTAGTGAAGTGTTTGTTGGGGGTGTGAACCGCTGCGCGGCATTTTGCTCATCGCGCGCCCATCCACGTAAGTATTTTTTTCTTCATAATTTGTATTTTGTTCTACAGTTATTACTTTTAATGTGTGTTTGAACGTTAACAAATCTGTTAGTACTTTACATCATATGATTTTACAATCAAAATTATATTGTAATGGAATGTTTATTTGGTTTTCTAGCTAACAAATACTAGTACAATGGGCGATAGATATGAAAGACAAGATGCTCAAATTTCTTCGTAGCTGGGCGAGCTTTCTGATGATCATTCGATGCCTGATGATGAAGACCACACTCGTGTTGATAGCCTGAAAGCGACTGTTCCGTCATACAAAGTCCTCATGAAACTGATACCAAGCAATCTTCAGACGAAACTGCAGATGACGTTTCAGCGTGTTTTCCTAAAACAGGTGGCATTGGAGCTGGTAAAACCACATATTTCACGACGAATTTACATGCAAAATGTTTTATATGATCTCAAATTTTTGATGAAGCGTTTCGTACCTGTTCCCGACGCTCAAGAAGGGCCAGGACCAAGTGGATTTTGTGCCAGATGCCCCAGATTGAAAAATAGACGGTCTAAAAAAGCGTGTACTTCGGGTCATAAATTACTCTGCACGGAGCACGTCACGTTTTTGTGTCAACCGTCTTATGAGAGGCACACTTGTCAAGATTTAATGGAAGAGTGTTTTTTTTTAAATTATATGCTATTTTAATTTTTTTACAATTTTTTTCTTCAAGACTGCCAAAAAAGTCAACCAAAGTTTATAGGATTTCTAATTTTGCAGAGAAACTGCATTTTTGTAATTTTTTTTAGTAAAACGCCTATTTTATAGTAAATATAATGTCGTTTTACTCAAATGAACCAGTTTTTAATTAATTAATATGACAAATTGGTAGATAATGACATTTGAAATAGCGTGAGCGAATTGCTCGCGCGCGCCCATCTGTGTAATGTTTAAAGGCGCGCCTCCTCACGGGTTAAAAGTTGTAATATTGGATTATATATTTATATTATATTATATTTCAGTCAGATGGATATCTTAGTCATAAATCGTAGTGGCCAAGTGACAAAAATGTTCGATTTTACAATCGTGCAGATCTCAAGTTCTCTATAATTCAGTGAAATTAATCCAATTAATTTGCCAATATCACTCATTGTGTATATTTTTTTCAGCATTTTTGCTTTCATAGTGGCGAATAAAATATCGATACCACCTCCATCAATTCCTTCTATGATCGCAGTCTACTCCCTTCTCGTATTTACCGAAAACTTTTCCGTCGCAGTTAATTTATTTTCCAACTAAATCTTATAAATTCGTTCCCGCTAGCATTCTGCACGCGATCTCACTCCAACGTCGACTTCTTGATAAGGCTATTATGTTATTTATTTGTGAATTTAGTTTTGCTTTTGAGTATGAGAAGCACTATCGAAATATGCTGAAATTATAAATCTACTTTCTGAAATGTGTTAGCGTTCAAAAGCTCGCTTTAACTATATGGTAGGTACACAAAAAACCTGCATTAAGCTGTGTGGGTATTTTACTCAGTGTGAGTATGAGAGTAGTATGTGAGTCCTGAATTAGGTTACTTGGATTGCTGAAGTTGGTCTCCGCGATAATTCGCCCTTTGTTTCGCGAGTTATGAGAACGTGTGTTTTTGTTGCGATCAATAAATAGCATTATCTATTTATTATGTCTGGCTGTTGAAGTCAAGCTAGAAAAATAAAACCGGCCAAGTGCGAGTGGGACTCCCGCACAAAGGGTTCCGTACCATTAGCAAATAAACCTCTTTGGCTTTATACGGAATACCTTAGACATCGCAATTTCCGCAGATAGGCAAAAAAATATTTAAAGTTTTGATTTTTGACTCATGATTCTGACGATGAATTTGATATCTGTGTTTTATTTTTACTAGTGGCGCCATCCACTAAAAGGATAAAAATGCGCTATCGAATTCGTCGTTAGAATCATAAGGTAAAATCAAAATTTTGGCAAAACATTTTGGATGAAAGCCTGTCTTTGGAAACTGGGGTGGTCTATGTATATGGAATTCGGAATAAAGCAAAAGAGATTTTCGCCGGTAATTTGCTAATGGTGCGGAATCCTTCGTGCGGGAGTCCCACTCGCACTTGGCCGGTTATTATTTTTGTGATGTCAACCTTCCCACTCACAGTTGTTCTCGGTAACGAACGTAATGCGATTCTCTGTCATAAGTTAACAGTTTCATTGAAAATGAAGTACCTAATCTGCGTATTTTTGTCTACCTTTTTCTTTGACATATAAAAAGTTTTTCAAAGTCATCATAAAAATATTGTCATTGAATGCTAATTTTACAACAACATCACCATTAAATGGCGTAGACATAAAACTTTGTATACATATTTACAAAGAAATATTTTACTTAATCAAGACAAAAGCCGTAAAAATTAAACGGCCTTTTTATCCCCTCTAAAATTCGGACCAAGGTTCTGTGAAGCTAATAAGGAATTTTAATTACAAGAAGCTTATACCCCGCCCTATTAAAACACTAACGGAAGTTATTACAGTAAAATTTTAGTAAAACAAACTGGGTAAGAATATAATACCGGTAATTTGGTTGGGTTCTGTACACAACAAATTTAAATTTTCATAAAATACGTCAATGATGTCAGAACTGGTTTTTTTATAAGATACAATAATAGCACGAGTAAGACTTGCGCCTGATGGTAACTTTTGTTGATTTATGACTTTGCACTTACTGACCGCTAACTCACCTGATGTTAAAGTCTGCCTACAAAGGAGCTTGGTTACCAGGCTTTTTTAGGTCTAAGTTTAACTTAGCTTGTCTACTGTCTAGTCCTGATACATATGTGCGAATTGGTAATCAATTTTTCATGTGACTCATTTTCGGATGTTGTTTGAGACAATTTTTTTCAAAAAGAGTTTTCAATTGACGTGTGAATTTGACTATTATGCAAAATAAAGACGCTTTATTTCGATTGGTCTATCATTTCACGTAAACTGAAGGCATAAGAAGCAAAATAAAAACTGTTATGAAACGATATCACCCCATTGTCGTCATGATCAGGATTTGATTATTTTTGTACGCAAGAAAACTTTTGTAAAAACGGTCTAAAGTTTTATTATATAACATTGTCATTACAATTTAGTAAGATAAATGTTGTATTAGTAAGTTTTTAATCTTCCTGATCGTCAATTTATGGACACGACGTATGTATATGTTGTGGTGCCTATATTTATATAAAATTTAAAATAAAGAAGTAGGTAATGGTAATGGTGCCTAACAATGAAGAAAAACATTGTCAGGAAACTAGTATGTTCCAAAAACTTTTGGATCATCATCCCCCAACCGGCACTAAACTAGCAAACAGTATGTGTGTCAACTATGATGGTCTTGAGAGAGGCCCAGAATTCCAGCTAAGAAGAACATTTAGTGGGTTCCTTATGCTGTTAAAATAAAAGAGTAAGACATCGTATTAATTTTCTTGCCTTGTTGTTTACGTTTATTCCTATAATTTGTATCTTCCTAAGCAGATATTTTAGCGTAAGTACTATACAGTGATTACACTAAAACTTATCCAAAGTTGCGTGACTGTATATAAATGTGTGTGAATTTTTGCGATTAGCCTTTGGAACCCTAGAATAGCTGGAAAATCGAGGAAATTCTGCGTTGTTCGAGCAGACCATTTAAATTAGCGCCGATAACTCGAAAATCAAATGAAAAGGGTTTCGCCAGGAGAGTTCCAATTAGTTTGCTGTTATTTTTCAATTCCGTTCGATGGATGTAGGTCGTTATAGATCGATATTTTTGGATGAAACGGTTAAATTCTGTAAGGAATTGAGTTTAAATTATAAAACAGTTTATTGAAGGGTTTGTTTAACCACTTAGCTAGTACTTTGATACTAGATTATTATTATTATTGAAAGAAATGTTTCATGAGTCTTAATTTCAATAAATAAAGGTTTTGAATTAGCAGAAGCAGCATTAACATCCCACCAAAATGTTCCCACTGCTGGGACTCGGGGTCTTCTCACGCAAGGAGAAAGCCAAAGCCACAGTTCACCACGCTGGCCCAGTGTAGGTTGGTGGATGACACATGACCTCGAAAGCTTCTTCATAATGTTTTCTTTCACGGTTTTAAGTTTATTTTTATATTATATTATAGCGGCTTTACGCACATGACTACGGAACTACGGTGGTGCGGGGAGGATTTGAACCCGAGAGCTCCGGATCGGCAGTCGCCGTTCTCCCGACTACACAAGCCGTGTGTTACTTGACCAGCACTTTTGAATTAGAGTAATTGGTATTTCAAAGAGGATAGTTTTTTTTAATTCAAAAACAGGGAGGTGCTACATCCTAATTAAAGGCCAAGTAAGAGAGATGCCTATGCCCGCTAGTGGAATAGAGAAGGCTGTCGATGATGATGATGAAATTCAAAATCCGAACCTTAACTCATATCTTTTGTAAGACAAAGACTATTTTAAGTGTTTTAAATAATTGAGAGAAATAAATACATTACAAAACATTTGTGGGTATGTCTCTTCTAATTTATTTTCAATAAAATAAAAAGTCACACATTTTTATTTTATAATATATATATGAAGACTGAGAGTCTTGCTATAAATATTAAATTTGCAATCATAAGTACAAAAGCCAGTGTGTTTGCGTGAAACACCTACCGCTACCTTTTAACCATCTAATGAATATTTGATTAAGTGCCACTATTAGCGGTAAACTCCCCTTCATTAAACTAAAGTTCACACTTTATCAACCAAACTTGAGGGTATTAAGCCACGCGATGATAACGATTACGGTATCTGGGGTAATTAAATCAAAGTTTGTTTTTTTATTCTAACCCAACACGAAAATATCGTAGTTATAAGGTTACTAGCTGTTACCCGCGACTTCGTCCGCGCGAAATAAATAATACTAAGGTAACTCAGGCAGTAGGTACCTATTTTTATACCCAGACCCATTTACGGTTACTAAAAACAGCTTATAGTAAAACAATTTCATCAAATCGGTTCAGTTGTTTAGGTGTGAAAGCCTTACGCTTTCACACCTAAACAACACCTAGACAATCATCCCCCATTTCAACTCCAATTTCATCCCCATACAGTTCGAAATTATAAAATTGCTAGAACAAACATTTATTGGCGTCGTGCTAAGTGTCTATATTAAGAGTTTCATAGCTTTATCGTCAACGATTGGGAACTTCCATATTGATATTCATCCCCCATTTCAACCCTAATTTCATCCCCATACAGTTCGAAATTATAAAATTGCTAGAACAAACATTTATTTGCTTTGTGTCAAGTGCCTTAATACAGAGTTTCATGATTTTATCTTCAACTATTGGAAGGTTTCATGTATACCTTCATCCCCTATTTCAATCCCAATTTCACCCCTATACAGTTCGAAATTACAAAATTGCTAGAACAAATATTAGTTTGCTTCGTACCAAGTGTCTATATTCTGAGTTTCATGGTTTCATCTTCAAGTCTTCAACAGTTGGGATCTGGAAGATCCCAACTGTTGACATGCATCCCCCATTTCAACCCCAATTTTACCACCGTACAGTTCGAAATTACGAAATTGATAGAACAAACATTCGTTTGCTTCGTGTTAAGTGTCTATATATAGAGTTTCATGGTTTTATCTTCAACGGTTAGGAACTTCCATATTGACATTCATCCCCCATTTCAACCCCAATTTCACCCCCGTACAGTTCGAAATTACAAAATTGATAGAACAAACATTTAACTGCTTCGTCTCAAGTGTCTAGATACAACATTTGATAACTTTGAAAATCACGAATTTTCATACAACCGTTCATCCCTGGTTTCACCCCCTTAGGGGTTGAATTTCGCAAAACCCCGTCTTAGCGAGCGCCTACGTGCTAAAAGGGACCTCCATGCAAAATTTCAGATACCTAGCATTTGTAGTTTCTGAGATTCCTTGATGAGTGACCTTTCGCTTTTATATATATAATATATATATATATATAACAGAAAATAGATACGGCACAGATGTTTTCATTTTATACAATATAAGTCACTGATATTTAAAAATACAATTATAAGCTTGCTTAGATATTACTTTACAAACTAGCTTACGACCTACATATTTTTTTAAAGTGACCTTTGCAATATTAAAAACAACTCTGTCTCCACTGTTTAGAATTTTGGGCTAAAAAAATAACTTTAGGCTAACGTAAAAGGTGTAGGAATCTACTAAAAATAAAATAATTTAACGATTGAGGTTATTATATTCGGGTCTACAATGTGGTATCATAACAATTTTTGTACTAATTTAAGAAGGCATAACGTTTTTAGGACTAATGATAATTTGCCATAACAACTAAACGCATTACTGTTTTCGTGTAATGTTTACTAGCATAACCATATACCGCATAACGATAACTTACCATAATGTTTAAACACATAGCCATATATAGCATACACATAACTTAGCATAATGTTTAAAGGCACACATTGAGAAAAGCAGACGGTACACCAAAAAATAAGCACTTTTTGACTCCGGATGGGCTCCCGCTAGAAGCTCTGCAATCAGCCCTCACCTCCCTTGAGCTTCTGGCTCCTGAATTTTTTATATACACTCTAGGGGTAGTAGCGACAAGACTAGGTAGAGTCGGGGTGCTCCGAGTCGGAACTGGGTCCTATATAATCTGGGTCTCTATTTAGTAGCACAATAAATAAATAAAAAATTCCTGAGGACTATTTTGCGTCTCCTCAATATGCCTAAAGACTATTACGTATCTCATCAATAGTCGAATCGAATGTAGTACAATAGATTGTTATTCATAAAACACATTATGCCAAAAAAACTATTATGCAAAAGTTGCATTATGACATTATATATATTATGCTATATTCATTATGGCAAAGTAAATTAGCCCAAAAAATTATGCGTTTTAAATGGCACCCATTCGACTCACTATCACAATACCTACACTTTTTCTTATTATTGGTTAAAGTTAAGTTTAAGTTATATGAAGTTAATATTTGTTTAAGTTAAATGATTTTATAATTGAAAAAAACAAAAAAAGGATAAATAAAATGGATTAAAATATGCCAAAACGACTTATCTATTTGGGTACAAGATGTAGCTATTAATAAAACCTTACACATTTTAGTTTTAGAAATGAAATTGTCACTGACCACCGATTGCACTCATTTCTAAATTTAATTAAATCTCAGTTTATACTTTTTATCTCGGAAAAATAACGGGATTGTGAACTACACGCATGAAACTACTCGTACTTAAGGGGGCGCCTAAAGCCAGAAAACGAAAAAAGGACATTTTCGACGCCGCTCACTGAAGTTAAGAAAGTAAAAACTATGACAAAAAAAATATTGACGTGTGGGTACAATCAAGAAGAAGCACAATAACCGAATAGAATTTTAAAAATAGATCAGAGTTTTTTACAATAATTAAATAAAACTTGGTCATAAATGGACTCCTGATTTAATATTGATTTGTCCTCCAAACTGTGTCATGCTATTCTCGACTTTATGTACATCACATTAAGAAACGCGTCGCGCGGGTGAAATCTGATTTTTTCCTGGCTTTAGGCGCACTCTTAACAAGAATTTCGAGTTCCATTTTAGAGGAGATTATAAAAGCCACAGTAGTTTAATTGAATACATTTTAATTCCCATGATCCGAATAAAAACATTTTTGTTTAAAAACCGTCAACGATACCGTTACGCATAATCCAATAAACGCCATCAGAACACAGCACCGTAACAAAGCAATCCCAGCGCCCATAAAACCTTAGTCCACCCTCACAAACGAATAAAACGTAATATTCCATTTTAAAGTTTTCATTCGCCACAGTCGGATGGACAATAAAGTAATGAGGCGGGCGTCGGCGACCGCTCGGCGACAGGTCTTATGACACCCTTATCTGCGGCCACACGCAATATGTGTTTATTTAGAACGCAGCCACGCTATAAATTGTGTATTATTACTAGTGAGGTCTAGTTAGAAACCAGCCTTATTTAATGTGGTCGTGACTTGTGGTAAGAAAACGGTAGCCTTTTTTTAGAGTTGCTGGTTTTTAGGGTTCCGTACCCAAAGGATAAAAACGGGACCCTATTACTAAGACTTAGCTGTCCGTCCGTCCGTCTGTCACCTGGCTGTATCTAAAGAACGGTGATAGCTGGTCAGTTTCACTTTTCACTGCTGATGTATTTCTATTGTCGCTATAACAACAAATACTAAAAATAAAATAAATGTTATATCCCTCCCATACAACAAACTTGATTTTTTACCGTTTCTTGCTCGATTAGTACGTCCCAAGCAAACTAGATGGAGTCACTAGTAAAAATAAAACGCGCTTTCGTCGTCGTCGAAATCATAAGGTAAAATCAAAATTTTTATCAAACTTTTGGGTAGAAGCCTGTCTGAGGAAACTATAATGGTCTATGTATGTATTATGGATATATACGGAATTCGGAATAAAGCCAAAGAGGTTTTTGCCGTTTATTTGCTAATGGTAAGGAACCCTTCGTGCGGGAGTCCCACTCGCACTTGGCTGGTTTTATTAATATTAGACATAGGCATCCTACTAAATGTCCAGCAGTGAACTAAGATAGTCTAATGATGATGATATTTGAAGCATTTGTTCCCGCGGGTGGGACTCGGTGTTCTCTTGTTAGGAGAGATCCTTGATGCCATAATCCACTTGCCTTCAAAATTGCCTTGGTGAATAACGCAGGGAGTCCAACTCGCACTTGCTGGTTTTATTAATATTAGACATAGGCAGCCTACTAAATGTTTTCTGAGTTGCGAGCAATGTCCTATGTCCAGCAGTGTACTAAGATAGTCTAATGATGATGATATTTGAAGCATTTGTTCCCGCGGGTGGGACTCGGTGTTTTCTTGTAAGGAGAGATCCTTGATGCCATAATCCACTTGCCTTCAAAATTGCCTTGGTGAATAACGCATGACCTGGACAAAATCTAGGAACATGTCGGGTTACTCACGATGTTTTCCTTCGCCGGTTTTATCTTAGTGGTTTTTCATATCTCTTATTATGATAGGTGACAAAAAGTTATTGTTGTCCGAAAATAAAATACTTTTTATATAAGTGTTAATAACGAAATTTTAGTTATGAAATTTAGTCGAATGTATGAGCTAAATTATTAGCTACTAGCAGCCCGTCCCGGCTTCGCACGGGGTAACAATTATTTATTTTTGGAAATTCGACGAAAGACATTTTAAGACTCATTTTTCTACACCTTCGGTTACATTGTTCAAATTTTACCAAGGATTCCTAATTTTTTTCAAAATGGAATGTAACCTATGTCAAATTGGAAGAATGTAGCATTCTATTGGTAAAAAATTTTTTTAAATCGGCCCAGTACTTTTTGAGCCTATTCATTACAAACATACAAAAATAGGTACAAATCTTTCCTCTTTATAATATTAGTGTAGATCAAATCGACTAAATTTCACAATTCAGAACAGTAAGCAAATTTTAAATTAATGTTTTTATTTCAAAAATAGCTTCACTTATTTCGAAATTAAAATTACACAGGTCATCAGACCTCTGAAGTATCACAATTGTTATAGCTATTGCGTAAAATAAGTGCGATAAAAAAAAAACGAACCTGTTTTATTGTAAGTCTGTTAAAACTGCCTTTTAGGTTGAGACCTTGATGATGAACAAATATTGATTGACACCGCTGTTCACACTACACCAATCAACACCAAATTAAGTAAAGCTTTCTTGTGATATATAATAGTAAACTCATTAAAATTTTTGTGTAAAATATCAAAACGTTGAAGAAGTTAATTTATTTAAGCGTTCCTTTAATCAGTGTCCTCTTCTACTCGCAGTTTTTCAGAGGATATTTCATTTTTACTTTTAACTTTATTCGCGACTTTTCAAACAGAAGATTTTGGCGATAACACTCTGAAAGTGAAGATTGATTTGATCAATAAAGGTAGGAGGTAGAACACACACTATTACGCACTACACAAACTACAGATAATTCACTTGTTGAGAATAATGTCACTTGTTCAGTACAAACTACTGATTTATTTAATAATAAATAAATAAATATTGGTGGACAATTCACACACAACACCATCTGACCCCAAACTAAGCAAAGCTTGTATGATGGCGGCCAGATAGCTGATATAGTACTTATATAGTTTTTAAATACATACTTATTATACATATAAACACCCAGACACAGTGCAAACATTTGAATTCATCACACAAATATTTGCACTGGGTGGGGATCGAACCCACGACCCTCGGCTTCGCAGGCAGAGTTACTACCAACTAAGCTACGAGGGCAGTCAAATATGTGGCTCAGTTTCGCCCTGAAATTACTACTTCATCTTATAAACTGTTTATTTTATCTTTATTATTATCTATATCATTTTAAAATTACTTAATTTAACGCAATTTCAACAGTGCTCCACTTTTCTGCATTGCTTTTGTATTCTCTCAAATGAATATACTTTTATTTATCACGGTATCGCAACCACAGAAGATTATTTTCAAAAGCTTAAAACCTACACAAAACCGTCACATATTTTGTTGGCAGTAGAATAAAGTGAGGGAAGTTATAAGACTCTATTATCAGTAGTGCAAAGGCTTTAAGTTGTTCGAGTGGTAGTTTCAGATAAACGACAGACAGGTAAATGTATGACTCAATTATGTCTAAGTGCAATGCAGCTAAAATCAAATCTTAAAACATGGTAATGTATGTTATCATACAGTATTATGCTTATTGTGTGATTATCTTGTATAGGATTGTAATATACTAATAATACGACCCCTAAGATAATCCTTCTAGTATTATAACTATCAAAGTTTGGATTCCTAAATGTGTTGATATTTGTTCCGAACGTAAGAACGGATTAGTCGTCAATTTGGAACTTAGATTGTACTCTGGAATAACAAATAAACTATTTATACCAAATACAATGCTAAAGGAATAGCTTTTTTCCAAATCTACATGGGCAAAGTCAAAAAGCAATCTACATGGGCAAAGGCTCAAGCCTAGTATGTCTACAATAGAAACAAGAAACATCCTAAAGTCGGGTAAAATTTAGTCAGTGAAGATCAGTAGTTTTAGATGTACAAAAAAGCTACTGGATGATGTTAAAATCCATTTGGGATGATAAACTTTGTCAACCCACCTGGATTCGTTGGGTCAAATCGCTAAAACAACAATTACTTTATAGTTATGTATATTGTTGAGTTCAAAGGGCCATGCTCATACGAGCAAGACGGTATATTTGTCTGTCGGTAGTGTTGAGTTAATAAATATGTACTTTTCATTGACCCTTTATTTTACTAAAACATTGCATACAAGAATAATGATACTTTGATGTATCGCCTTCATTTGACGTCACAAACGTTGACTAAACCATTTACTTGACATCAAAATCTAAGAAAAAAAATGTGTGACTTACCTGTGTGGCAAGTGGCTCAATTACAATGGTTTATTAAGTAACAACATTGTACACCCTTACATGGTAGCATATTTATAAGTGTTCTTTAGCGTTTCTGCCTTTTTGAAGGCATATAAACTTTTGTTTACTCAAACTTGGCAGTTATCATAACGTTGAAACGAAACGCACTCGCATATTTCCATTTTGATAAGTTTGTCACGCGTTTTGACCATCAATTACGAACATAAAAGTTAAGGTAAGTAAGCCAAATCATGAACTAAAAATATTTAACCAATTGAAACTGAAAATTTCACTGATGTCGTATAAATCAGAGTTTATAGCCCATTTAAATATCTACAACGGTAGACGCGTCACGTAATTCAGTTTTGCTTTACTTATGGTGGTCGACGCTGAATAAAATTAGGAACCGCGAATATTTTCACTGTGGAATTTGTAAATAATTTATTAATTTGTAATTTAAAAACATTGTTTTTTATGAGTCAGTACCGAAACCTAGTCTAATTTAATCTAAATCAAAAGTGTGTAATTAAAAATGTCTACCAAACTGGACCAGTACCTAAATACTATAATAAAAATCATGGAATATTAAAAATCTAAGAAATATGATCAAAATACTAACTAAATACAACGAAAACTACACTACAGACACAACTATTTCATATGCATTTTAAACTCTTTCAATTTCTACCACAAGTAGGTACATAAATAATCACTATCATTTTCATTTAGTTGGGAAAGCTTTACCATGCAAACGACAAATTTAAAAACTAATTCAAAATGTAGCTACAGATAGTTCGTGCACATTCTCGAGTGACATTCTTTGATTTAATAACCTTTACCTATAAATCTACGAACAAAAGTCCATAAAATAGAAGCTCTACTCTTCCCTCATCCATGTTGCACTTATCTGCGTTGTATAGTGCCGTGCCCGACGCAAATAATAATAAAGTTGGTCACAGTGCCGTAAACGGACATTGTGAGAGAACACTCTGTATAAATTTCTCGCCTCGAAATTTGCCAGTAGGCACTATTTACACTCAAAAAACGTGTAGGTACATCAAATTAATTTAATATTTTATGCGACCGTCTAATCACTAAACTAAACTAGCAGTGGTATCAAAAAACAAGGATAAGTTCAAGCAGCCCATTAAACTTTCCTCGTGCTTGGACTCCGGCCATTCTCTTGCAAGGAGATAGTCTCCTGTGCTAGTGCTGGTGCTGGTCAGTGAATGACACATGACCTCAAAAGATTCTAGGAACATTACGGTTTATTCACTATGTTTTCCTTCAATGTTTTAAGTTAGCGGTATTACGCAAATGACTCTGAAATGACAGTGGTGCTCATGGGATTTGATACTCAATACTCAATATGGATTTGCTGGATTTTTTATTTTTAATATTTTATTTGCGCTGGATTGCTTACTGAAAAAATGGAAACTGGCACTGGAAAGCATCAATCCAGTGCCAATGCTTTCCAGTGCCGGTTTCCAATTTTCCAGTAAGCAATCCAGCGCTGGATTCAATCGCTGGACTAGAATGATGTAAACCGGGTATAAAGTCATTAACGTCAAAAAAAGAGTTATTTAATTGTAGGTTTAAGAAAAAAAATATAGCCTTTTATTAGTTACGTAAAATAAAATAAACCTTCATTTTTTCCAAAGTTGTCGCTAGTATTTTTTTTCAGGACAGTGACTAAAACTAAAAAACAATGAAAGCTTCTCAATACTACAACTAAGATAAAGCTCTCTAACAGTTGGAAGCAAGCCTCAGCTTACTGACAGGATTACCACGCAGAGTGTTAATGTTAACACGTTGAGCCAAAACACCAGCATTTGGTCAAGGCGGGTCTACGCTTGAAAATGTTTTTTAAGATAAGCTGATTTTTTATCATTCAATTTCCGAAACACACAACTCCCGGAGAGTTGTGTGTTTCGGGACTATGATATTTATGATATTATACAATGATCAAATTTATGTTTGAAAATGTATAACATACAAGAAAAAACACATATTTGTAAGCTTAAATCATGAATTTACGTGAGTATCTAAAAATAAAATATAATCCTTAGAAAATATAACGACTTAATAATAATACAATTAAACACAACAAGCAGCTGCCCACAATAAACAACGCTCCCATATCGGACACCAACGCGAGCGTCGCAATGACTTCAGTTATTAAAGCCATAAATACCTGAGTATGGACCATCGATAGACTGGCCTGTGAAAACGGCGGAGTTTTAATTAAATGTAATGTAAACAAACAGGAACCCGGTAAATAATGGCGCGTGGACATGGTTGATTCGATGGAATACGGTAATTTTATTGAAAAGCCCTTTTTTGAAAACCATATCTACGGGTGCAACCACATAAATTGCTATCACACAAATCATACGATAGTCTTCATTTCTGTATTGGTCATACTATACTCTTAATACTCGTAATTTGCATTTGTTTGATGGATTAGGGAAGATTGATGAGAGCCTGTTTCAAATTATTATGGCAAAAACCACAAAAACAATGCATGTAGTTTCTGTGAGGTACAAAATAGGTACGATGGGTACTCACAGCCAGCTTTAACCTTGAGGCCGCAGGGTCAATATTTGATTTTCTATACTGGAGACAGTCCAAGCCAAAGTCGAACCAAGAGATGTGATTGTCATTGTGTGAGTGTATGGGCAGTTTGCGGAATGTTTTCAGGTAAGTATGCTTATCCTACTAATATTATAAATGTGAATGTATGTTAGTTACGGCTGGTCTAGTCGGGAGAACGGCGACTGCCGATCCGGAGACCCCGGGTTCAAGCTCCACACGCACCACTGTCTTTTCGAAGTCATGTGCGTAATGCCGCTAACTCAAAACGGTGAAGGAAAACATCGTGAGGAAACCGACATGTACCTAGAATCTTTCGAAGTCATGTGTCATCCACCAACCCGCACTGGGCCAGCGTGGTGGATTATGGCCTTAACTCTCTCCTTGCGAGAGAAGGCCCCGAGTTCCAGCAGTGGGAACGTTTAGTGGGCTGTTGATGTTGATGTTGAATGTATGGATGTTTGGATGTTTGTTGCTCAATCACGTCCTAACGTATGAACGGATCGGGCTGAAATTTGGAACACAGATAGATTATAGTCTGGAAGAACACATAGGCTAGAACACAACGCCGTACAAAAATAATGGGACAAGGAGAAATGATCGAGGATTGCAACCCCCCTCTTCAATTGCACTTAGTTGGACAGCTTACAAGTGACGGCATAGTGCTGAATGTAATTACTTTATACCCTTCTATCATCCTACATAGGTCTCCTGCTGGTTCATTTGACCCGTAAATTTTGTTCACGGGCCTGTAGTCTATAGAAGCTATCGACGGTCAACTGACATCATCACCATCCACGATCATCTCAATCCCAGTTAGGTATGGGCCTCACTCTTACTTTATCACCTGCCGCAATCACATGCCAATCAAGTTAAGGTTCGATCTGCCATAGTTTTGATTTTTATTAAATTTAGCAATTCCACAGATTCCGGAATCCGTGACCTTTGTCATTTTGGTTCTTTTTTTTTACCTTTATCTTGTACTTAGAGATATACATACGTCTGCAATAGTTTGTAAAATATTTTTTTTTATAATTTGATTACCAGCATATAAAATAAATAATGTTTTTGTATGAACACAACGCATTTTCGTGTGCGGTTTTTTTGTACTGCATAACCTTTCAGCACAGCGCTGTTGATGTTAAATCTAATTGTATAAGTAGGTATTTAAAGCATTATTTTGTAAATTTCAGCATTTCAGTCGCGTTTAACGAAACGTGTCGCACGTCACGATTAACGTCAAAACGTTTTTAGCTTCGGGTAAAAAACAAAGATATTCAAATTAAGGTCTCATTACAATGCTGGGTCTCGCTAATGAATTGTGAGAAATGGTGAATTTAAATTCTTGGAGCCTTTTCGTGCACATTCTGGCCTACTTTATTATTAATGGAAGGCTAGAATAGTAAAGATTTGATTATGTCAGTAATTACGGTGCTGGAATGATGAAATGTTTATCATTACATTTGACCATTTTAGTATTAAAAATAATGTGGTTATTATACATTCTAAATGAATACACGAGTAGCTCAATAATACTATAATATAGTGAGTCTAGTCCGACTTAGTTTGCCAAACGAGAAGAGGCCACGCACGAGCACTCTTCTTGAAAAAGGCCGCCGGACGCGGCCGAAACTTAGTCGGACTAGGCTGCCTATTATCATATGAGAGTAACCCGTGTGTTCATATAAAATAGGTTTAACAAATTAAGTCCAAATTTTCTTTACATTCTTGTAAACCCGAATTATCGTGAAGAGACGTGGTGGGTTAGTGGCGAGGTTTGGATCCCGATTACATCTCTGAATATTTTTCCAAGGGTAGATTTGTATGTACATTTTGTACGTGTGTTTGTTACTATTTCTAGCTAAAACAACTAAAAAAAAATACAGAGAGACAATAGGCTGAAATAACACATTGGCTACTGTTTATCCCAAAAAAGTAACGAGATCGGCAATTACACCAGTGATACCGTGGATTGCTAATAGCATATTATTATAATTTCACAATGAGGCTTAAATAGTCTCAGCCCACTGTTTGCATTAATGTTATCAAGAAAAGATTAAGTACCTAGTATTTATGAAGCAAATTTAAAAGCTAAATTGTTTCAGTAATATAATATGGTCGCAATTAAATATGGGTTTACATTACCCAAAAAAAATTACAGTGTAATTACCTAATATCTCAATTAAATATACACTTTTTTAGCCGGTTAGAACCAAAAAACGACTACATTTAAACTTTTATAATAATAAGTTACGGCTGGTCTAGTCGGGAGAGCGGCGCCTGCCGATCCGGAGACCCCGGGTTCAGACCCCACACGCACCACTGTCTTTTCGAAGTCACGTGCGTAATGTCGCCAACTTAAAACGGTGAAGGAAAACATCGTGAGGAAACCGACATGTACCTAGAATTTTTCGAAGTCATGTGTCATCCACCAACCGGACTGGGCCAGCGTGGTGGATTATGGCTTTAACTCTCTCCTTGCGCGAGAAGGCTCCGAGTCCCAGCAGTGGGAACATTTAGTGGGCTGTTGATGATGATGATGATATTAAAAATTCTACAGCTTAGTAATTTTTTTGTTATTGATGATATTAATTTGTGATTCAATAGTTTTTTAGACAAAAGTTTTTTTGAAAAGTAAATTTATATCTCTGATGTATGATTTACTTATGGGCTAGTGACAGGAAGTTAGACTCATATTTGACCTATTGAATTAATTTATTAAGGAACTAAAATGTACATTGAGGAATTAATCAAAACCAACTTGGTTGAGAAAAAAAGGTTTTAGTTAATGTAACCATAGGTGTGACGTATATAATCAACTTAACATAGAGATTTAAGAAGATCTCGCTTCATTTCAAATTCTATTTGCGTCCTATTTAACAACATCAAGTGAGGTAGCTGTTTAAAGTTAACTTATAGGTACTAAAATAAAGTTCTATGAAATCGATTCCAAATTAACAAATAAACGGACGAGCTGAATACGAGCAAATATTTAAATTACACATAGCCTTACAAATAACCTCGACTCCTCGAAGTTTAATGTTTTATTGTATTCTTCGTTCTGCAGTTATTCTTTTCTTTACGATATGTTTTTGCCTCTCTAATTTACGTGTATTCAAATGAGAATATTACATTCGGATTACCACTTAAAAGCCTGTATAAAAGCCTACACATGTAAAAGATTTTACGTGCCTACATAAAAGCACTAAGCAACAAAAGTACTGTATTAGGCACATTACCTTCTTGTTGTTAAATAAAAAATTGATAAAGCAAAAAAATAAACCTGCCAAGTGTGAGTTTGATTCTAACAGCGAGGGTTATGGACATAAGTAAGGTTATTTATATTAGACTACAGGCCGAATAAAATGTATGGGTCAAATGAACCACCACGAGACCTATGTAGAATGATAGAAGGATATAGAGTAATAAGATTCAGCACTATGCCGTCACTTGTAAGCTGTCCAACTGAGTGCAGTTGAAGAGTTACAACCCTCGATCATTTCTCCTTGTCAGATGATTTTTGTACGGCGTTGCGGAATAATAGATTAGAAGAGGTATTAAAAACTATAAAAGTTATAATTTTTTTTTTATTATTAGTTGTCGGAAAAATTGGTCATTTGATTATGTACGGCATTGGTTCCATACAGCTTCAACACATACAGTGCTTTAGTTGCGAACCCGAAGCCAACGGCTTGGTCCTGGCGCTTGGGGAGCCGAATACAGACAGACAGACATCGTCATCCACAAGGTATTGCCAGCATTTTAAGATCCATTGTCTTGCAACTTGCACTAGATCGGTTTTGAGTACGAGTATTTCTGTATTTAGTAAACTTGCCTGAAAATTTTAAGCCATTCGCTTTTTTGTGCTTCATATTAATAGAAACAGATAATAAATAAAGGTTTGTAGATATTAAAGTTACGGTTAGTCTAGTCGGGAGAACAGTGACTGCCGATCCGAAGTACCAAGTAACCTGGGTGTGTTAGTAACACCCACGCACACCACTGTCTTTTCGAAATCATGTGCGTAATGCAACTAACTTAAAACGGTGACAGAAAACGTTGTGAGGAAACGGACATTTACCTGGAAACTTCCGAGCTCATGTGTTATCCACCAACCAGCATTTATTTAGCCAGCGTGGTGGATAATGGATATCACTCTCTCCTTGCGAGAGAAGGCCCCGAGTCGTTTAGTGGGCTGTTTGTGTGATGTTGTAATGGTTATTCTTCAATTGGGAACCCGAAGCCACGGACTTGGTCCTACCACTTGGGGAGCCGAAAACAGACAGATAGACATCGCCAAAATTTAATCGCCGGTAATTTCTGCCAGCATTTTAAATTCCATTGTGCCAGTATTTGACACACATACGTTCACTACATACATACACTTTGAAATGTAATTTTGAGTTGTTTTAAGCCATTTGTAATTTAAAATTTTTTCATTCATTCTACTTAATTATATTGGTTTAAAAGATTCATGCCACAACATTTTGGGTAAAATGGCGGACTATCAAACCATATGTAGAAAAATAGATGGTTAATGTGGATTAGTAATCGGAAATCGTTTCTTCTAGGTAAGGAACCCTAAAAAGCCATTTAACTTATCCTTGAGGCGCTCACGTGAGCTAAGGGTAACTTTAGTACAGTTGATAAGCTTAAAATAATAAATTCACAGAGCTTTTTAGAAAGTTTACTAGCTCCTTCGTCCTTCTAACAAAAGGTATACGAAGATGTATGAGATTCGCTTAGTTATGCAATTTGTTGGAAGAAATTTAATGTTCAAACCTATTTAGAGTATTTTTTCTAGCTTTATAACTGGAGTTACAAAGCTAGAAAAACTAACGCCTTGTTACATTTTTAAGGATTTACCGATAGTGAATCTTTATTAGATCTAAGTATAGGTACGCATTTAAATGAAATCAAAGACGTGGTAAATACACATTGTCTTGATATCTTTTTATTGAATTCCATAATTTTTAATAATTCCCGCGAGAAATGATATTGTTGATAATGACATTTGTATTAATCACATTAAATTTGGCGAAATAAAACTTGTGAAATTTTCTGGGCTCACAAAAAAAATGCGCCGGTGGCATCTTCTTGTGTCAAATCCTGGTCGGGGAGATAATTTTAATTCGCGTTCCTCACTTTCGTGCAGTTCGTTTACAAGTTCGGATTCTGTAAGAGGGTCTGGAAGACTTGGTAGGGCTACTCGGCTGTTATTCTGATCGGCCAAGTATAATTCCTAAGTCTTTCAGATGAGGATTATCCATGACCACTCTTATTAGCAAAGTGCTCAGTGGTAGAAAAGGCGCTAGTACAGCGCAGCCGGGACGGGATCGTTATGTTATGCTCAGGACATTACGACCACGGAGATGCATCAGGTGGGTATATATCCCTAGCCACGGTTGTAAGGGTGAACCTTACACTACCGATCACTTAGCCAAGATACTGGACGATGCTGGAAAAGGTCGTGTGAAACGGCAAAAGAAGGAGCAAGAGAAAGTGACAATCCCGCTCATCCAACGATGCGGAAACGGACACAGGAGTGAGCCTGAGGGAACCCTGGCTCACATTTCGCCTCCTCAGCAGGGCCAACTGCGTCGTACATTTAGAGCTCTCCGACATCCTACGAAATAAGTCCGCAAGGGTAGTAAGTGGCAGTAGTAGCTGGGTCGTCAGTTTTATACAAGAGCCATTCCGTGACTATGCAGTTAAGCCACGGCTGACGGCTGGAAAAACATGTAGGAACGGCGGATGATGCATAAAGACCCTTCCTGAAAAAAAAACCAAGCTAGTTAAAATAGAGGTTTCACCATTTTATTATAGCTTGATTTAAAAGTGACGATATGACAAGATTAAGCTAGATCGCGCTTACCTGGAAGAACCCGAAGAATCGCTTTACATTGGTATAGACCCACTCTGGCAAAAGTCGGGTTAAAGTCTCAATACCAATGGCGAGCTAAACTTTTTTCTTTCCGTACGTGTGGTCATGCAAAGCAAACAGTCACAAACGTGACGGTTATCAACGGTCACTTAGCATATCGGTACCTACTGGCAGTCGGTTTTTGTATTGGATAGGGTGTACGGAGCAATAAAGCTGGTTTCAAATATGCGTTTAGTATTATTTTTTAATTCAATATGTACGGTTACATTGCTTTGAGTTTATCTCAAAGTTGCTTATGTTATCACTTAGGTAGAATGTAGATGTTACACATCCACATCTTCATACTATATACTTATGCAAGTTTGTCTTTATTATTGCAAGAAAAACATGGATTAGGTACGCTTACTTAAAACTCATGTTAAAGCCACCAATATTGTAACCTTCAGGAAACATAGACTCATATAGAGCGTTCCACGGGTTGAATCGTAAAAAAACAACAGACTCATGTAGAGAGTTCAGAGTTTGAAGTGCGAATCATAGAAGTGGAACAAAGTGCTTTATTAAACATTTTTAGCATTTCTTCTTTAGATCGGTGTTACTTGGGTCCCGTTTGTCTGGCTGTCCGATTGTCTGATAATAGAAAAGAGAAGACAATCGTTAAAAATGATGATGAAAATTGGTAACTAATCACAATTGGTAGCGAAAGTATGGTATGTTGGTGTCGCAGTACGAATTTGTACCTGTTGCCGTAGAGACCTTGGGTTGTTGGGGCGCAGAGGCTAAAGGGTTCCTCTCAGAATTGGGGCGCAGGCTCAGGGAGAATACGGGCGACTCCCGCTCTGGCGCGTTCCTGGAGCAAAGGTTGGCCATTGCCATTCAGCGTGGGAACGCGGCGAGCATCATGGACATTTTTGCGCCGGGAGCAGTTAGGGGTGGGTTATTCGGGGATTAGTTTTTTACAAAATTTCTTTTTAAAATTATATTACTAAAGTTTTTCGCTTATAGTATATTAAGTTTAAATACTTAATATTACTTAAATTTTTTAGAAGAAAATAATTTATGTTTCTTTAAATTAATGGCTTGACATTGAGTATGTTAAGTAGCTATGACATTAACTAATCACATATCTCTATATACTATGCGACTTAACTTGTATACCTGCAAATGTCGCAACTATTTCGCAAGTTTGGTCTGAAACTCTGTAAGCAGCTTTAATCTGGTATCGTGACTTCCACCTTTGTTAAGTTGGAATGCCATTTGAAGTATTATCAGAATTCTAGCAAACATTTTATTTCGTTTTAATGTTTCCCTGGCGATTGCTAAACCATTAGATAAATAGGCATAGTTGACAGTATAAATGTATCAAAATTACACATAGGTGATCGGTATCAATAATAAAACAAATATTAATCTCTGTTAAATACTATGCATACTTACTAAGTGATAACTATATAACTACTAATTTTGTCTGAAAAATGCAAATACTTGGCCTGTTATAAGAAATTATCTGGGTACGTTATATAAAGTATGTAGTTAGTACAAGTATATTGCGGGGAATGTACACCGATATTTACTTATTTTTTATTATTCAAATAATGGGGAATATAAGGCGAACTAATGTTTCATTCATTTATTTTCATATTTCAACATTAACTCAGACAAACTCATTGATTATTATTATTTATGGCGCAATAATTGGTTTGAGACAAAATGGCTTAATGAAAAAAAAAATGTTATATGTACTCGTTTATTTGGTATGTTGTGTCACAAAACTCGTAAACCAGTCAGTCAATATCTGAGTGAGGAGTGCAGTGTAGTGCTAGGCAATATCTGCGTATCACTTATCATCACGCACATGTCCTGCTCGTCTCATCACTACACTCTATAAAAAAAACAATGGTAAGTACTTAAATGGCAGTCATAGATAATGTTGATAGAATCAAAAAAAGAAAGGGAGAAAACGTGGCTAAAGAACTTAAATAAATTCGAAAAAAATACCAACTTTTATTCGTAGTTAAATATAAGTAAGTTAGTGAAATAGCGTCGAAAAATAATTTGAACTTTTCTTTGTATACTTTGTGTGATAAAAAATACATTAACCTTAATACTCCCTTAAACGTTAATTTTAATCAAGCACTAACGAGTTAGGGTGTGAAAATTACAGTCATGACAAAAAACAATAAACTTGGCTTTAATATTAACACAATGGAAATAAAGATGTGAATTATAATTGTTTTGTTGCGATATTATACGTTGACGCAATTATTAAGTCATTCATTGTTGGCGTTACGTGCTAAGGACGTTTTAAGGTAAATAGTAGATAACGGCTATTTCAATTTAAAAATGAAAATTCACCAAACATTTCAAATAAGAACGTAAAATTTAAACTGTCACCAAAATTAACCAAAAACCTTAAACTATATTCGACTAATTTAATAAATGTGATAGTTTGTTTGTTACTGGTAGGTACTCATAGCCTTCTCTCAGAACGAGGAAATCAAAGCAATCCACCATCCACCACTCTGATTGGCTAAAGGGTTGGTGTGTGACGCATTTTTTTGAAGTTATCTTTCTGGGAACATCCTGGTTTGCTCAAGATGATTTGTTTGGGTGCTATTTAAAACGCATTTTTTTTCCTAATTTACTTTGGCATAATGAATGTAGCATAATATATAGTGTCATAATGTAACTTTTGCTTAAACGTTTTTTGGCATAATGTGTTTTAAGCATAATAATCTATTGTACATTAAAGTACAGTACAGTACAGTACATTGTACAGTATACATTCGATTCGACTATTGATGAGACGCATAATAGTCTTTAGGCATATTAATGAGATGCATAATAGTCCTTAGGCATTTTTTATTTATTTGTTGTGCTACTAAATATATACCTAGGTTACATAGAACCCAGATCCGACTCGGAGCACCCCGACTCCACCTAGTCTTGTCACTACTACCCCTAGAGCGTATATAAAAAATGCGGGAGCCATAAGCTCAAGAGAGGTCCTAAGTGGAGCGTGCCATGCGAGGCCAAGCGTAGTGGAGCGCAGGCCGAGTATAGAGAAGCTACACTCAGGGCTAACCGCAGAGCTGCTGGCGGGAGCCCTCCCGGAGTCAAATGTGCATATTTCTTAGGTGTGCCGTCAGCTTTTTTCAGTGTGTGCCTTTAAGATTATGCTAAGTTATCTTTATGCTATATATGGTTATGTGTTTAAACATTATGGTAAGTTATCGTTATGCCGTATATGGTTATGCTAGTAGACATTATGCGAAAACAGTTATGCGTTTAGTTGTTATGGTAAATTATCATTAGTCCTAAAACGTTATGCCTTCTTAAATTAGTACAAAAATTGTTATGCTACCACATAATTATGTTTACTGTTTTAACCAGTGGTGACCACAAACTTTTACTTGCACTTGGAAAATACTCATGGAATGGAATCTACTACCTCTCGGTTATGAAATCATATGTTTTATATGTTTTCGTCACTTGGCTACTACTGGCCACCAAAGAAACAAGAGTAAAATGGGTATTTAATATGAACAGCGAGTTATTCCTGATGTTAGGAATGGTTCATAGTCTTAATTCTCAAGCACTATTATAATTATTATCGTAAATGATATTCAGAGAACTCATGACTTTGGATGTGGTAGATACAAGTGCGACACATTTTTCAGAATCATTTATAATGTTTATTTCCAAGAAAAAAATAATTGCGCTATTATGTTACATCAAAGAACAAGTATTCTCAAAAATGTGCAAATACTTTAAATACCAAACATAAAGAAGTTTAATAACGAGAAAAAGTAAGAAACCACACGATAACGTTTTACTTTTCCACTTTATTAATAAGTTCTCTAATCATACTGCGCAAGCCATTATTGTATTGTTGTTTTTAGCTTTTGCATATCTGAAGACTTGGAAATGTAATTTTGAAATTTTACCGGTTATTTTAAATTGGTGCCATGTGCATGTAATTTCTCTAGCTAATTCAGCAAAAATACGTATTATCTAAACAAACAATTTTTCACTAATACGTTAATAAAGTCCTCACAAATGATTAGTTTGACCAATTAAAACGAATTAGGTTAATGTGCACGAGTTGTGACCGAAAAGTCTATTTTTCCTCTTTCGTGCCGCCGCGGCTTTCCGCTTATCTTGTGGCATTAATCACAATTTCCACCCCCCAATTAAAAGTGCTACATGCTGCCTTAGTTTGTGCATACCTGTGCTATTGACGCGTGTGCATAGGTATACAAATCAGCATAATCATAAATTTGTGGGGAATATAATAAATATGTACATTGCACATCAACGCATAATTATTATACATGTTCATAATCATCATCCACAAGCCTGTTTTACCCCATCATGGGGTATTTTATTATTATTTTATTAGGTTATCATGTCATTTTCTTCGGTCCTGTGCCAATCAATTCCAGGTGCGACCCACGATAAAGACGAAATTGTCGACCCATTTTGCAGCACAGCTGAATTTCCAACAGTCCGATAATAATTTTAGTGTATTACAAAACGCGTGACATAATAAACCTTGGTTTTACTCATTCTAATGGGTAATGTGGAACTGAAATGCAGGTGGTTAATGCTTATAACCCGCAGTCGTACCAGTTGTCAATGTATGACTGCACTTCAACGCAGTAAAATTCTGACTTTTATTTCATATAGTATAGCTTTTTTGTAGTATAGAGTGACAAGACGAGCAGGACATATGCCTGATGGTAAGCAACATACCTGCCCATAACGGCATAATGATACGCAGCACGTTAGAATATCAAGAGTCTAAATCATTACCTAACACTGTTGCTACTGCGCTCGTTACCTGGAGATATAAGACGTTTATATCTACGCTCTTTCACCTTTGCCTTTCTAACCGCAACACAGTGATGTTTTCATATAACTTCTTGGTGGTAGAATGACTGACAAAGGTTCATACATTTTCATACTTCCTACGATGGACTCTACAAAGAGTCGCGTCCTACCAGTACAACACAAGATCACAAAAACTGCCAGTTTCAATGACTGAAATAGAAGTGCAGATATTTAAAACCAGTAGTCGTACGAGTTGTCAATGTATGACTGTCCCTTAACGCAGTAAGAAACTGCTTTTTTATTTCGCCTCCATTTCCTACACTGTTCTGTTTGTTCGACAAACCGTTTTTATGACTATTGTAAAAGTCGAAAGTTTTACACAAGTGTCATAAACCGATTTTCATGTAACTATTGCGTTTAGAACAATGTAGACCATAACAATGTGAAAAATGGTCATATTCTTTTACTTGACTGTTCAAATATCCATAAAACCCCTTTTAGTGAAGGATTTGTGTTTTTATTTTTCTAATGGTTTAAAGCTTTTAACACTTTCAGGCACACGCAATTCTGTACTTCAAGGTTTATTTTTACTAACCATGACTTGTAAAAAGCAATAAATCAAGTCTTGATATGTTTGTCAGTAGATTTTACCTGTAAAGAAAAACAGAGGATTTATTTTTATTATTTAACGGCAAAAGCTTGTGTGTTTACAAACATGAGTTAATGTAGATATTTGTTATCACGCATCTCTGTAACTCCCCCACGGATTTGAATTTCATTGAAATTAAACAGGTAGTAAAGTAGGTACCCTGAATTAATTCATTTGTTGTAAATAGAATAGAATACAATAGAATAAAATGTTCTTTATTTCATAGATACCACATACATAATCACTGTCAGTGTCCACGTTTCAGCACCGTAGGTCATAACGGGTAGAACGCACTGGTTGTACATTTTTGTCTTAAGACTTTGTGGGATGGGTGAGGAGAAGACTCGACGAAGTTTTCCAAATGCTGCCCAGCCCAACTGGATTCTTCTCATGGCCTCACTCTCAAAGCTGCTCCTACCTAGTTCGAGCACCTGCCCTAGGTAAATGTATTTCTGAACAATTTCAAGAGTGATTTCATTTACGACAATCGGCCCCGATGCAACGAACTCGTTGCACATGACCTTGGTTTTATCCAAATTCATCCGGAGGCCGATGCGTTGAGAAGCGTTAGCCAGGCCATTCAACATCTACTGAAAGTCCTCCAGCGACTCTGCCATAATGACGATGTCGTCTGCAAATCGTAGATGAGAAATGTACTCGCCGTTGATATTTAGGCCATGTCCAACCCAATCCAGCGTCTTAAACATATCCTCTAGTGCGTTTGAGAACAATTTCGGGAAAATAACATCCCCTTGCCTCACGCCTCGATGCAGAGGAATTTGTTTTGTCTGCTGGTCTTGAATTTGAATTGCCATCGTAGCGGCGTCGTATAAATACCTCATCACCTCGATGTATCGCCAATCGACTTGCCATCGCTGTAAGGACTCCAGAACAGCCCAGGTTTCGACTGAGTCAAATGCCTTCTCATAGTCCACAAACGCTAAGCAAAGTGGCCGATTGTACTCCTTTGTCTTCTGTACAATCTGCAGTACCGTGTGAATGTGGTCTATGGTGCTGTACCCACTTCGAAACCCGGCCTGTTCAAAAGGTTGAAACTCGTCAAGTCTTCGGGCGAGACGATTTGTGATAACTCTTGAGAACAACTTATAGACATGGTTCAGAAGTGATATTGGTCTGTAGTTCTTTAAAAGGGTCTTATCTCCATTTTTAAAGAAGAGGACGACCACACTTCTATGCCATGCCTGTGGAGTTCTCCCGGTGAAGAGGACGGCATTAAACAGTTCTTGACACTGACAGTGAAAATGGTCCAAAAGCTCAAGGTTGCTCAGCGAGCTATGGAAAGGGCTATGCTTGGGGTTTCTCTGAGGGATTGCATCCGCAATGAGTTAATTCGTCAGAGAACCAAAGTCACCGACATAGCTCAGCGTATTAGCAGACTGAAGTGGCAATGGGCCGGTCACATCTGTCGCAGACCCGATAACCGTTGGGGTAGACGGGCTCTGGAGTGGAGACCGCGAATCGGTAAACGTAGTGTAGGACGCCCTGAGACTAGATATAGTGACGATATACGAAAGACGGCTGGTGGTGGTTGGAAACGTAAGACTGAGGATCGGGCTGAGTGGCGAAATATAGGAAAGGCCTATGTCCAGCAGTGGACGATTACATACATACATAATATTTTTGATTAAAAAACACTTGTTAAGGGTACCCTACGAATAGATGATAGACGAACGATGGATTCAATCAGTTTAACAAAAATTGCTTCTAAATGGCGGATAAACGTAGAGGCATTTTTTTGGAATCATGGAATTTGAAAAAAAATATTCAAGTGCCAGATACGTTTTTTCAGTGGTTTTATTTCTACAAATTTCTTAGGACCGTTTTATTTGAAACAGGTACGAAGAACTGACTCATTCATAACGCAACCTCGACTCGCAACGCGACTAGACGGGTCACAAATCATTCTAACACCTGACCTAGCCGTTATCGTGACCGCCACATGAAAAATTGCCGTCTCCAAAATGTCACCGTTTTCACACTCGCCCCTCGGGCTCGCCTGTTCGTCATTAAACGAAATTGTCGACAACAACTGTTGACCGAAAACCTATCGAAATCCTTTAATGAAACTGGACTAATTGACTCAGTTTCATAACTCCGAGATTTAATTAAGAACCTTCCGCTGAATTCTTCAAAACTTTGCCCGTTTCAAAATGTAGTAAAAATTTAATTTCGTTAGCAAAGACCGCTTTATTTGTAAAAGGTAGCGTATTTTTACGTGAAAGTAAACAGAAAAAGCTGGGCTTTTCGGCGATTGAGAGGAAAAATCCGCCGGGGACATGATGTTGCCAATATTTACGTTTAGTTCAGGTTTCGGTAGTACATTAGGGTAGCGACATTTTCTCTTTGATCTGGGTAACTCTTTGACCGGACTTGTGCGGTAAATTCGCCTTGAATATGTGTGGACGAAAAATGTTCTCCCAAATTGATGAGGACTGCGGTTGGCGTAAATTTTCAAGATTAAATACTGGTGGTTAACAATGAGCTTGGATCTTATACTAATATATTTATGTAAGCAATTTATGATTTTCAACGAACAGTATAATAAAACATTTTTATCTATTCGTTATAAAGCTTCAAAGTATGCAATACCTATTCTGCGTGTAAACCAGTAATCGGTCAGTTCACTTTTTGGTACAATGTACTAAAAGTACTCTCAGTCATCTATCATCTCTCATCATCTATCTAGGAAGGTATCTATAATTATGAAGCCGAACAGTGTTTTATTAGTTTGTTTGGACGCGCTTATCTTGGGTACTTCCAATTAGATCGAATGGATTGAAATCTTGGATCAACGTTAATACCTAAGCGATACCTAAGGAGTAAACTGAGATAAAATTTGTTATTACGAAAATATTGAACTAACGTCCGTATTGCAATATGTTTGTTAACAATTTGTCTCTTTAAGTTATATTGGCTTTAAAACATCACAAAAATGGAGTAATATTTTAATTTACAAAATAATTTGGTATAGCTTATTTGGCTTGAGTAGAACTTTCTGGATTTAACGATAAAATTGAAATAACTATTAGGAATAAGTTTCTGTAGTTAGAATTAAAAAAAATATATATTATATGCTTTAATATGTTCTATACATACGGCAATAAACGTTCAAATAAGTTCTCCTGTATAATGAGTAAGTATGAGTACATTTATTTGTCTTGTAGTAGATGCCTATATATAATGAGTAAGTATTAACAAATATATAAGTGTTATATCAGCTATCTGGCTCACACGGTGCAAGCTTTTGCATGTAAGCTTTGTGTATTTACCATTGTTATTTATCTACGTATCTGCTAAGAGCAGATTTACGTATTTCTATAAATTATTTGGCTACTACGATACAGAAAAAAAAATCTCTGCAGATAAAGCAATCTGTATTTTTCTCGTAAAGACTCTTAATCTATCAATCAATTGTTTACGATCTCATAAACTTAGATAACTTAAACGACTGCGGAATAACATTGCAAATGAATTTATACTTAGCGTCACGCACAAGGTAATTACGACCCTGTGCTAAGAGGAATAAAACAAAGTTTATTCAAGCAAGAACCATGAAAAGTTTTTCATATCAAAGACATTGGCATGGCTCTTGCTTCGTCATAAAGGGGGAAACTTTACAAATCTTCGGATTTCTTACGCTTTTAGGGACACGTAATATATTTATCAGTCTCTCGGCACATTCACAATAGCCTGACTTTATACTTGAGGGATTTGCTCAAAGTTGAAATTGTTGAAGATAATTTGGCGTTCAAGTCTTAAAAACTTGAAAGATTGCTCACGCGTAAGTACGAGTACTTGTTTTCAAAAGAAACGGGTAAAATTATATTTTTGAATAGCATTTCTGTTGAAAATCTGAACGTATATTAAATTTAACTACAGCTTCGAGTGCGCATGTATACCTACACAAAGTTTTTTTTGATATTATTAAATAAGTTAGTAATTCAATAATTAAATCATTAGGAAAACATCGTGAAGAAATGACATGTTCCATTTAAAGATATGTGACGTATGTCACACGCATGTTACACGATATGTGACGCCAACCCAGGGGTCTACCGCTTAACAAAAACCCTTTGACGCTTTGACATTGCTGTCTCTTTTCTTCTCGCTTGAAATGAAAGAGACGGCAATGTCAAAGCGTCAAAGCGTTTTCGTTAGGCGGTAGACCCCCCAGACGTGGCTGTGGTGGATACAAATTAAGGAACTGACTTTTTCTTTGCAAGAAAATAATTACCCGAGTCTCATCAAGATGAACATGCTTTCATTTATTGAAAACTTACGATGGATGATTATGTCGTCTAATATTAATGATTTCAATTCAACGTTCAAATTCATTTCATTCAAAATGTATTAATTATCTTCATTGTACGCCACGGAAAATAGTCATCATAATATTAAAACTTTTCATATTTTTTATTTACCTACTGCTGTGCTTCAAATAGTGATATATTCCAAAAGAAAACTTTCGTTGATGACTGTACGAACTAATAAGGAAACTGCAACAACGAGTCGTTGACAAGTAAAAATTTGATAGTTAGCTGGAAACACGCAAGTGTTATCGGGTGTGCCTGCGTGTATGTTTCAGGGCCAGTGGTAGTATGTACTATACACAATGTATGGTATTATATCGAATACACATTCATGCTATACCTACATAATGTGCAAAGAAAATTATTATAGATATGTTATTACAACTTGGCGTACATTTTAGCCAGGAACCAAATTATTACGAAAGAATCGAAATTAGTTTTCAAGGTTCCGTAAAACGTAAAAACGGAACCCTTATAGATTCGTCATGTCTGTCTTTATGTCTGTCTGTCTGTCCGTCCGTATGTCCCAGCCACTTTTTGCCGAAGCTATGAGAACTACACTGTTGAAACTTGATAAGTAGATGTATTCTGTGAACCGCATTAAGATTTTTACAAAAAAAATATTAAAAAAACAATACATTTTGGGGGAGTCCCATACTTAGAACTGAAACTCAAAAAAAAATTTTTCATCGAACCCATACGTGTGTGGATAGGTCTTTCAAAATTATGTTGAGGTTCTAATAATATATTTTTTCTACATTAAATAATTTGCGCGAGAGACTCTAGAACTCTAGAACAAATATTTGTGTGATCGATACGGATATATTTATATTCTTTATCTAGGTGCTTTAATATATCATAAGTCTCTTAGTATTAAAAATTATAAAAGTCTTAAATCTGCTATATACTCATTGCATCCATAGTACCTCCAAGCTTTGTCATTTAGTGGTAGATAGTAAGTAGGTTGTGCTGTGTGATAAAATGTCGATTTATAGGTATTTCCGAACATTATACTTGGTTATACCATGTTTTTATTGTGAAATTACTTATTACAAATTCAACCGATATCTAACTCATACCTGCTATACAAACTAGTAAGGGTTACCGCAGGCGTCTCTGAATGAACTCATAACAGTTTTATGAGAACCTCAGAACCACTGTTAAACCATCCTAGTCTTGTAGGCGGTAAAACTAGCGATATTATAGTTTTCATAATTATGTCGCTAGTTTTGTTCAGAATTCACATAGGTGGCTCCTTTATTGAGCAACTATTTAAAGTTGGTGATAATGTACTGCGCTTAGGGATATACGGAGGCCGTTAAAAACGCCGCCATCAGAGAAGCTTTAGTGCTGATGGCATCTAAATTAAAAATCTTGTGTTTATTGTGGACTTATCGCGTTGATAGTTGAACTGCATTTCCTTTTACTTGACTTTTATTGTTATCAATCTGTATCAAATACGTCATTATTTACCAAACGACTTTCATACGTAAATGTGTATCATATCTACGTATCTAAGGATCTTAAAAATTGAATTCTGAAGGTATATCTGTAATTTGGCCTATAATTTCATGGAGTTCCATCGAGATTTGGAGTCAAGTTATAGGTACTGCATTGAGTTATTAAACACCTAGTATTCAAACATAGAAAAATACGTACATGGGATATAATTTAATCAAGCAAAAATAACTATATACTATATTGTTTTGTTTGAAAAATGCATGGAAACGAGATTTACCGCCTTAATGCGAACATTCGCTCAAGGTGACTAAAAATATTTTATTAATAGATTGATAGAATTCACGAGAGGCGCGAGGAAGAACGGCGCCTCTACCGCCTAACTAAATCGGCTATCGCTTTGCTAATGCTGTCTCTATCATTTCTAGCGACAAGAAAAGAGAGAGAAACATCAAAGTGATGACATTTTTCGTTCGGCGGTAGACCCCCGGGTAAACTCACAGGGCAATGCTAGTATTTTTATGTTTTGAAGCGTTTTTTTAAAGTGAAAACTTCTTTTGGCGCTCTACAGACAGATTTTTCGTGGCCTGTGAATTGACCTGAATCATCACCCTCGGGAATGAAATGAGTCTTCAGGTAAAATCGGGACCATGACCCGACCCGACCCGACCCGACCCGACCCGACCATGACCAAATGGTCATGCTTATGGCCACGTCTCCGGGTTCACTCGCTTAGTTTCCAAAGTAAGCAATCAAATTCTGAGTTATAAGTTTTCACCTCTATCGGCAGTTCCTATGACTGCCAATTTTTTGTGTTTTTGTAATTGTTCTGTATTTATGTTTGATATTGATCAAGTTTACTAGTACACACTAGTCTAATAATTTTCGAGTAGAAGCTGTTCTTAAAACTTTCAAAATATTAAACAATTTATTAAAATTATCACAGAATCGCATAAAAATTAAAAGAAATGAGGCGCAAACGCATTAAAAATATAGGATATCGTTATTTAAAATTATTTTTAAATGAAACATTGCTATCATCAGTTAAGCAGATAATGGCTTGTTATTATGAATGCTAATTCAAATAATAGAGCACCCACATAAACCCATAATCTATATTTTACGCAGTTTGTTGCACCTCATTGGTTCTAATTTAACATTAACGATCTGGACCAAACATAAACGTGTCAGAAACGTAATTAAATTTCTCGTTTTTATCTAAAACATTTGATTAGCCTAATTTTCTCGCTGTCTCTATAAAGTTGTTGTAGAATTTCCATATCTCAAGTTATAATTAGCTGTTCGGAAAAAGTTTCGACGCATTGACACGAAACATGTTTTGTTCTGCTTTGGTATTGCTATCGTGAAATCTTACTTCGATCTACTTTACTTTTACTTTGCTCTGATTTAGTATTATTTCGAAAGCTAGTAACAAATTTTGGGTAGGCTTTTGAGGCAAGCTGAGAACTTGTCTTTGTCGTTGTCATATCGTTATTCACCAGCCAGGTTTCCACTATCGTGTTGTACCAGGTTTCCACTATAATAGGAGAAGTATGTGATAAGTGTTTAGCTTGCCTCATATTATACGTAGCCAAAATTTATAACTAGCTCTCCTAATATATTGTTTGGTAAGGTAACATAATATGTATATCCAAAAGTTAAAATATAGCTATCTTTAAATTCAAAACTAACTAAGCCTGTGAATAGTTTTCTTAGTATTACGAGTTTATTTGAAATGTTGAAAATTTTGTGGTTTATTGATCACCTAAATAATAAAATTTCTGTAAGCAATAAGGCACCACATTAGTTTAAAATTTCTTAATAGTATAGCGTGACAAGACGAGTAGGATAATTATGTACCTGATGGTAAGCAATAAGCCTGCCCATAACAGCACAGTAACACACAGCCACTGGAACATGAAGAGTCCAAATAATTACCTAGCTCTGAACTTAGCTCGTCACTCAGAGATATAAGGCATAGAGTGGGATCATCCTCTCTATGCCCTATAAATAATTATACATGTATTTTAATTGTTTAAAATTGTTAATTATTGAGACATGTTGTACCTAACAAAGCGTATAAATCTCACTATCAACGTCCGCAGTTTTGTCTGCAAAGTTCCGGTTGCCGTTATTTTCCCACGACGAGACAGTAGCCTCCGTACTATTCCAGACTATAAAATTCTGTATTCTGTGTAATTGAGCAGCAAAAAACCCAAACAGCTTAATTTCCAAACTATCGCATTTAAAATATTAGTATTACGGAAGTAGGATTAGACGATTTCAAGCCGCTTTCGCTAACAGATAGCGAACTCATACTCCGCATACGCCATTTCCGCGTCTGCCTACAAACCGTACGGTATAACCTTTCATAGTTTCCGCCCACGTAATGCAATAAATTGATCCGCTGCTGCGTTATCACACAAATAACAGTTAGTTCTCATTTGACGCTCATTTAGAAGGTAAACAGTGTTTAAACCGCGGTTAAACAGCCGTTATATGCGAGCGTTAGTAGTTTGCGCCTTTATGAATTCCGGTGTTTATTGAGCATGCTCCTTTACAGCCCTATCCTTATGTTCATTGAAATCACTGTATTCCAAATTCGAGCTACGGCTGGTATGACCCGGAGAACCCTTCCTTTAAAATAATCATAATCTATTAATCTGTTCGGGAACTATATTGATAGAGATACACACACACAAACAAATAGAGAAACATATACATACCCACACATAGTTGCAGACACGCAGAGAGAGAGAGAGAGAGAGAAAGAAAGACAGAGAAAAAGAGAGACGCGTAAACTTATAATATACTAGCTGAACGCGCGCGCGTTGCTACGCCATCTATCGAAAATCGATCGTACCAATTCAAATTTTGAACAAATTCGGTTACTTTAGGTTCTAATGACCTTTAAAATTTGACATATGCTGTCAACGAAAGCTCTCAAAAAGCAATATTTTTCCCGTTTTTGTTACATTTTTCATTCCTGCTCGGCTCCTGTTGATAGTAGCGTAGTGTTAAATAGCATATAGCTTTCCTCGATAAATTGACTATCTTACAAAGAAAGAATCGTTGAATTCGGACCAGTAGTTTCAGAAATCCTTGCGTTCAAACAAACAAACAAACATAGAAACAATATCTTCAGCTTTATAATATTAGTATAGATTTGTAATTAACTGTTGGGAAAAGAAAATCGATACCTAACTGACCGAAAGTCTGTTCTATTTCCAAAAAAAACAAAATCAGCAAAAACATTCAATTAAGAGCAACAACATCGAGCCGTAATAGAGGATAACAAAACGGAATACGCAAAAAATGCCGCAATTCGACATGTCGATGTTGGTAGTTGGAAGCAAACGGCGCGTAAACATTGTGGATTAAACCCACTCGGGTATGTAATATGTGAGGCATACGCGTAGTTTCGGAGATAAAGCATTTTTTCGTGAAATTTCGTTAATTGTTAAATATGAACGAATTTCACTACGAGTTCTAAAAACAACTCATGACGTTTTAACTTTCATGATTAGAATTTATGTTGAAAGCATTAACATATTTTAGCACAGAACATATTTTTTTAAACTCGTAGTATAGAGTGACGAGACGTGCACGACATGTGCCTGATGGTAAACAACATGTCTGGCTATAACAGCACAGTGACACGCAGCTATTGGAACAAGAAGAGTCCAAATTATTACCTAGCACTGCACTGCGCTCGTCACCCAGAGATATGTATATTATCTCTATGCCCTGTAATTTCACTGGAAACATTGCCTTAACTACATTACACAGTAATGTTTGCACTTTACTGCTTAGCGGTAGGATAACTCGTAAAGGTATGGTACTTCCCCAGGCGGACTCTGCTAAGAGCCCTACCACTACCATGAAGTGGACTGCAGACTGAAGTGGTTTTTTAACATATTAGGTCAATAGAGTTGTTGGACATTATTTTAAAATAATATTTGATCTATTTATTACTGTTTTATTTTATTAATAATTCTAATTATTAGCCCTGACTAAGCCAAACTCAAACTAAGCCCTGCTTCTATTATAGAAATCATTTAACTAATATTATAAATGCGACAGTTTGTGAGGATGTATGAAAGAGTGTTTCTTTTACCGAAAAAAACTGAAGGGATCCAAATAAAAATTTTGTATAAAATTTGGTGCATACCTAGATATGATAGACAATAGTCACAATCACACAAGTTATAGTCACAATGGAATATCACATAAGCTATTTTTATTCCAGTATAACAATTGCATTGGTAACTACGCGGGTGAAACCGTGGGATGCTCCTTACCTTTCTTCATATTCTTAAACACAGTTCTTAACAGCTCGTTTGCCAAGTATGTAACTTTTATAAACTTTGATAATAATTGATCTAAGGTACCCTTACAAGCTTCTCTCCCAAATTCACTTGTCCCTTCCAGTACTAAAACAAACCTTCCGTCAAGTATGGAATCATAATGACAGGATCTAAGCACAAGGAAAACTTCTTCAAGAAACGCGACACCTTCAAACAACGCAAAGTCTCTCGTATTTGTCCTCCCCTCAAGCATTAGGGCTGGATGGAGACTTTCGTCAATCAAGGGATTTGCCTTACACTCGACGTTGACAACGTTCTTACGTTACAAACCGGGGTTTAGCAATCTGACACGATAAAATTGTTCTCGAGCCTGTTAAAACTCATAAAGTTTTCGGTGAAGGGATGTAAGGAAATTTTGGGGATCTGCGTAGTAACTGTTTTATTGGGTGAGGAAATTTGCTTGATTAAGTTATTTTTAAGCATGAGACCTTTTTCCAAATAAGAAACGAGTTAACGTCGAAATCGAAGCCTCACAAGAAAAAATTGAGAAAGTTAATAAACAGATAGATCTCGTTATTTGAACACAACATACAATAATGGATATAAATTTTTAACACGTGTCAAAAATGGCCGCCTTCTCAATAACATCGATCTCTACCAGGAAACCTAAAGGTAGGAGATAAATATTGATTGCTGTGCATAACTTTTTGTTTCGTTTTATTATTTGTTGAAGAGACCATAGTACGGCTGGTTCAGTCCGGAGAACAGCAACTACTAATTCGAAGCCTCTTCAATCAATTCCACGCGCAAACTGTTTTCAAACTCTGTGCAGTGAAATGTGCAAATGAGCGTAATGCTGCAAACTTAAAAATGGGGAAAGAACATCGTGAGGAAACCTGCTACTTGGAGAAGACTTTTAACTCTTCAAAGATAAGTGAAGTCTGCCATCCTACAGCTTGACCAGCGTGATGGAGTAAGACTAGATAACTTTGTAACTTGGTTAGAGGGAGTCTCCGTGCCTCAGCAGTGGGGACTCTATGGGTTGCTATGGATAAGACCTAAGATTTACATTAGATTTCTACTTCCTACCGAAGTTTGAGCGAGCGCTGAGAGCGAACGGGTCTAGACTAGTCAAGGCAGCAAGACAATCCACTCAATGTGGACTCATGTTTACCATCGTTTGTAATGAAACGCGTCATGTGCTCAAAGAATAGGTTGGCCGCGTTAATTAATGCCGTTTTGTATTAAGATTGTCGTGACAAACTGCGGTGGCTTATTGGTGAGAACGTTCAGTTTCGCAATCATGGGGTCAAAGGTTCGAGACCCATCTGCATCTTTGAGTATTTTTCCTAGCGCAGATCTACAAATGTGTCATTATCACTAGCTTTAACCGTGAAGTAAATCATCATAACTCAACTGACATGTTCCAAGAAATACATATTTTGAGGTCACCACGTTCAGTCAGCGTGGTGGATCATGGTCTCAACTCGCTCCTTGCAAGAAAAAAGCTTCGAGTCCCGGTAGTGCGCACACAAATTGGATTGGTCATGCTTCCTTGTATCAATATAATATTGAAAAACACATGAAAACCAAATATTACAAACCAGTTTCCATTTTTTACCCGACTGCGCGACGCAAAGGAGTGGTAATGTGTTTAACAGTCTATATATGTATGTATGTATGTATGTATGTTTGTATGTTCCTTTGAAGCACTATACAGACCAAACGCCTGAACCGATTTTTATGATTCACACGTCAATCGATTCCTCTTAATCTGGCGAGTGACACTAAAGACATGGCATTAGTGTAAGTCCAATATGGCGGATTCAGGACGCCATATTGTCCAAATAAAAAAAATGAAAATCACCAAAATATGTCAAAAGGGGTATCGTTGAATAGGTATTTAAAAATAATGTTTAGCTTTCTCTCAATGTTTTTCGATTTGACTGACCGTTTAGGATGTATATTGATTTAAAGTTGAGTAACAACCATTCTCACATTTATAGGTTTTTAGGTAGCAGAAAACTTCGTATAACTAACTGTACGTGTGAATGTGGATGGACATTATATACTAATGTATCTAGTAGGCATCGATATAAATGAATAGATGTGCCCTGAGCACCTTGAAATTGGTAATAAACTGCGTCTCTGTTTGTAACGTAAGTGGTTTACAAACAACCAATCTACTTGACCCCTATAATCGCTAGCGGCGAGATTTGCTGTGGTTCTACTTATTTTGGTTGTTGACACCGAATAATGATAGGTAAAAACGTCCGGCGTCCACCGCGTCCTGCAACCGACTAGAACGGAAAGAGTGAGCTCACTCTTCCCAACGTTGACATGATTGCGTGCGCCGTGAAGTTTGGGATGGGGCCCATCTTGGGTTTTACGATCTATGCTAGTAGGTATATTGGACTACCTTTTTTTCGTACGTGCAGGAAATGTATTTACTGCCCCGTCCAGGGGGTCTACCGCCTAACGAAAAACGCTTTGACGCTTTGACATTGCCGTCTCTTTCATTTCAAGCGAGAAGAAAAGAGACAGCATGTCAAAGCGTCAAAGCGTTTTTCGTTAGGCGGTAGAAGCGCGGGAGGTACAGCCGGGTTATGTTGCACTCTATATCATGTGTGAATATGGTGCCCCTATCTCCTAATAAACCTCCATGGGGTTTCAACTCAGGCGCTAATAGTGGGAACATAGAACCGCTCTCGGATTGCTCCGCCTCGGTCGCCCATCTCCAACTTCAAACGATTTAGTAGGTACTCAACGTCAATCGAAAACCTATACTAACACAAAACTATAAATATGAATTACATGCTGTAGAAAATCCTACATATTATATCAGTAGAAACGAAGACATTTGGTCAACAACCAAAATATGCAAATTATTATATTGAGCATATTAACATTCACAACATTGTTCATAACTAAAAAGTATAAAATAAAAAAATGAAATTTAAAAACTCAAAAACCCGACTGCGTAAAAAGTGAACCAAACTACGTACTTGCATACTAAAAAAAAACTGAAAAGAATAAAACAAGCATTTAGATTTCTGGTGGTCTAGAATTCTATAATATGTTATTGTATTAATACTATTGAAATATATACAATATTTTCTAATAAAAGAACATTACAACTGAAGAGTCGGGATCCATTATTATTCGACATACAATGTGATTGTTCAACGGATCCCGACTCTTCAGTTGTAATGTTCTTTTATTAGAAAATATTGTAAATATTTCAATAGTATTAATACAATAACATATGATAGAATTCTAGACCACCAGAAATCTAAATGCTTGTTTTATTCTTTTCAGTTTTTTTTTAGTATGCAAGTACGTAGTTTGGTTCACTTTTTACGCAGTCGGGTTTTTGAGTTTTTAAATTACATTTTTTTATTTGTAGATATATAATAAAACATAATTTATTGGTAACAAAACATTCACAAATCAAAAAATAATATAAGTCAACAATTAATTACTAATAAAAGAATTATAACAATGTAACTAAGTATTCGTACAGGAATGCAACATACTTAATAAGACCATTATCTAGAGCAATCGCTTGTATTTCAACAAATGATCGGCATTATTCATTATATTTGTATTTCAAACAGTCCAGTGGACTCCGCAGTTTTTAAGTTATGAACTAGATTATAATATAGTAAGTTTAACCTTAGATTTGACTTATTAGCTACACCGTTTACGACCTAACTCCAGCATGAAGTCAAAGTAACAAAATTTCCGGAACAGAATTTTCTAGCAAGTAAACATTTCAAAACTTTTCCGTTCCGCTTCATCGCTCAAAAACAAACAGGACGCTGCTTTACCGCTAAAAGCAAACTCGAACTGCAACAATAACAGTTACAGTTGAAAAACAGTTCTAGACCAACTGCTAGTATTAAAATAATATTCGCGGCTAGGAAATTGCCTGAGTTGGAATAGAGACGTTAAGACTTCGCCTGGATTCTTCTATTACTTCACCTTTGATTGTCTTTCCAGTTTCTCGTGGTTAGCTTAGCGATGTGAGCTTTTCTCAGTTTACTTTGTCTCTGGATTATTGTTAGAGTTAGTAAAAATGGAAAATATTTTTCTGAAAATTTACTAATTTTTTGAAAATTTTACTAATATTGTAAATGTGAAAGTTTTGATTTTTGTTGCTCAGTCATGTAGGAACGTCTAAGCGGATCTAGTCAAAATTCAGAAGATAGTTAAATTAAAGTTTGGCTTAGCAATTAATCCAAACCGTAGACTAAAGAGCGGGCATTGCCAATATTGAATAAGAATTATTAAAGTGAGGAATTACTACAGGCCCGTGAATAAAATTTATAGGTCAAATGAACCACCAGGAGACCTATGTAGGATGATAGAAGGATATAAAGTAATAAGATTCAACACTATGCCGTCACTTGTAAGCTGTCCAATTGAGTGCAGTTGAAGAGGGGGGTTGCAAGCCTCGATCATTCTCCTTCTCGCATGATTTTTGTACGGTGTTGCGGAACAAATGATAAGAAGAGGTATTGAACCACGAAATGTTACAGATTTTATTTTAAATCTCTAAGTATAGAGGGAAGTTTAACATCTTACGGTGATAACAATAAAACGTTTGCAGATTTCACTTCGTAAGAACTTAACGGATTCAGTTGATATTCGAAACTCAACCATATGGTATAAAAATAAAAATAAAATAGTGGGCCCAGTAGCTTAATTGGTATAAAGTCTGCTTACTAAGTCGTTGGTCGTACTTTCGATTCGTATTTAGTGCAAATATTTGTGTCCTGATTACAAATATTTGTTTTGTGTCTGGATATTTCTATAGAAAGAGCGCCGATATTTATAAACTGTCCTTTGTTTATCTGTGGGATTTATCTGTGAACATGGCGCATGAAATGAATTGGATTATTGAGCTCTAACTCCAACACACATAAAAAGCCCACTAAGGAAGGGACTCGAGGCTTTCTCTCGGAAGGAGAGAGTCAAGCTCATAATCCACCACGCTGGCCCAGTGCGGGCTGGTGGGTGACACATGACTTCGAAAGATTCTAGGTACAAGTCGGTTTCCCCACGATATTTTCATCACCGTTTTAAGTTAGCGGCATTACACACATGACATCAAAATAACAGTGGTTCGCGTGGTTTTGAATCCGGGGCCTTCGGATCGGCAGTCACCATTCTCCCGACTAGACCAGCCGTAACTCCAACACCACATTAACATATTGTCTACAAAATAATACAAGCATCCCTAGAAAATAGTGTGTTCTATTTTACGTGGACGAATTCGAACGACGATACTACTTGATTAAATGGCATAGAATGACTAAGTGCTATTAACTCTTTTGTATTAAAAGTAGATTGTTCAAAATTAGAGCAAAAACTTTTTCCTTTCTGTATTATAGAGAGTATAAAATCTCAGCCAACTGTAAGATTTCTCAAGCTCAATAGCTCAAAATGCTTATTTAGTCCGACAGTGTCTTCAAAACAATACCCATATTTTCTTGTTTATTCAACCCCTCCTATTCAAAAGAGGAAGTTATCCTAAGACCACAGACATTACGTATGCGCCTCGAGCTACCCTTAGCCCTTAATATGTTTATACCTATTATAAATTATACTTCGCGATTTTGGGGAGATATGAAAACAGTCGATTTACCCCTCGGGGGCGTTCTTACGTAATCTTTGAACCGGCCACTTTGGGGCCAATTGCATTAATGCCTGCGAGGGCTTCGTTGAAAAGGTTGAACCATCAAAAGGCAAAACGTACGATGTAACGTAATTTAAGGATGTTATGGACTTGTGAATAAGAAGAGGATACTGTATTCACGTTTGATTTCAGGTAGGTACTTACTTTCAATGTTGAAAGCGTTACGTTTGCAAATCTGTTTGAAACTTTATCTTTTTTGGGGTGAACAGTTCTTTAGTCACGCTGGGCAAATTTTAGCAGGGGAAATTATTATAGGTTTGCATGCAGCATGATAATTTAGCGGTATAGCGGCGCACGGCTGGTTACAGGTTGCGTTCAGGACCGTTTGTTGAGGAAATCTAGAGGAGAGGCCTATGTTCAGCAGTGGACGTCTTGTGGCTGGTGATGATGATGACAGCGGCGTAGCATCGGAGCGGCAGCGGAGCAGCAGAGTGGGAAGTGCGTGTGAGACACCTCTTGGATGAGTGAAACCTTGTGAGTTCGTGTCACTCGTAAACGTAATATCAATATATCGGTAGCTATACAAGTATATATAGTATTTTCCTGTTTATTGCTAAAATTCAAGGCTAAACTTCAATCGGTAGTCCCTTCAACTGCCTTCTTTTTAAAGACCAACCCATTCTTAAAATGAAAGTAAATTATTTTTTGTGTCAGCAATAAAAAAAAAAAAATCTTTTTGATAAGGATGAAAAAAACTATAAAATTCATGTGTGACAATATCCAAATTAAAATATTTAATACTAACAATGAGTAAGCCGTGATGGCTCTCTTGGAGAGGACGAATGATTTCGCAAGTGTATCTTCATAATTATCACGCCTGCATCGATGAGTATTTATTTTTCCTAGTGCAGATATAGGCAAAATTATCGTCTCCACTCGGTTTTACGGTGAAAGGAAATATTTTGAAGAAACCACCATATGGCAGGTAAGTAAATTTAAAAGACATAAATTTGCAATCCGCCAACTTCCACCTATAACCTACCTGTCAGTTTTGAAAATTAAGGATTAGTCGGAGACTTATAGTTCTTTTAGTTTAAAAATACAGTAAATAAAATAAAGTTAAGTACATTAACATTAAAAGCCTCTTCTTTGTTATCACAGCTGGTAATTTTAGCTTTTTTCACAAGAAGATAGTCAAGGCTATAATCCACCACGCTGGGTAAATGAATACTTCTGCCCTGAAATAGATTATTATTAGACTTTTCACGATTGACGACGAGTGGTAATGTGTAAATGTATGTGCTAAGAATCCCCTCAGAGTTAAAGGTAGAGTTCGAACCTACAATGATAGGTTTTTAACTAGATATTCTTACTAGTGGGGGCCACCTCAATTTTTTTAAAATTTGCTAAGAAAATTAAAATTTCGCTAACAGTCTCTGATGCTCACTTACAAAGCTCTATTGTAAAACGCACCGATGCGACAGTTCTTCGACATTCAAGCAACGTATCATCAATTCTTTATAACAAAAATGATAACACAACTTCAGAAAAAGTTCCTGTATAGAAATACCTTCCCATGCCAACATCGATCGTCAGTTTGTGCAGTTAATTATCCGGGGCTGCCGTAGTAATCCATAAAGTCACGTGATTCGCACGTGCCGGTAGGGTAGGGCTTGTATAACGAATGACTGTATTGTGACTGTTTTGTGAACGGTCGCCCGCAATGGGCTGAGTAATTGGTTGAGAATATTTTTAATTGTTGTCGTGGGATGGTAGTAATTATTTTAACCACTTTTTTGTGAGAGAAATGCATTTATATTTTGTCCGCCGTGCAAGGATACGGCAGGGTATGCCGAGCTCGACACCACTTACAGTGATGAATGATGAGAGTCGGTAAGCCGACTAAAACTTCCACAGGTTTCTTCAGCTACGTCTTGGTGATAGAGTCGCGAGTCGGCAGTCTCGCATTTGATCACGACCGTACCAATTACACTGCCGTTGTCGGCTCACCTTGTGATATGACGAACCCAAGTATTTGGCTTGGCGACGCCTCGGAAAACAGCGTCTATCTCGGGAAGGCCTTTCCCTAGGTGAAGTGCCAGGCGACCCGACGCGGTCCTCTGGAGACTGGATTTAAGCCAGAGTGTATCTCCAGCTCATCCCTGTGTCTGTTTTCATCTCGTCGGAAGAATGAGAGGTTTTTGCGTCTTCTCGCTCTTCCGCTTCACTCAAGCATATCTGCTACAAAGGATCTTTGCGGCTGCAATGCCGACCAACTAACATCGCGCCCCTATTTGAGCGCATCTCTATAAACTTATAGGGGAAAGTCCTAGCGAGTGATCGTACCTTCTACTGGAGAAACTTCAGAGTTTGTGGTTCTCTGTGATTTAATGATTTCCGAAGAAAGAAAAAGTTAACGTACCAAAATGGTTTTCTAATTTATACGAAAATTTAATCATCTTAAATCAAAATTTTACCTACTCTCGTTTTAATTGCAATTGCAAAACCAAAAGATACGAGACAAGACGACACGAAACGTAATCTTTTGTATACGAATTGTATTTGTTAATAGTTATTGCTTAGTAATACTTGAATGGTTCAAATACAAAAAAATACTTTAAAAAAGCGCATACCTCCTGTGTTTTGAGTGCCAGCTGTAAACAAAACAAAAATAAGAGTATTTTTAAAATAAAAAAATACAAACAATAGTTTTAGAAACATAGTCATAATATTTAAATGTTGCATTGCATTGGAGTTTCTAGCGATCCGCAAACTAGGCAGAGCCTGTGTATTGGGCGCCAGTAGCTTCCTGTTACTATTTCGCTATTTTTGAATACACATATTTATGTATATCTTTAAATCGAAGAGTATAATTACGGATTATGGATTAAACTGATTACAATTTTACAATAACCTTTACAATTAGTTATTTTCTTAAATGTTACATCATTGTTAGTTTAATTTTAGTCAACCTTGCTATGTATCTTTTTATAACAATTTTATACAATCTTAGATTTTTACAGCACAGACTATTTATGTTCCATACTTCAATCAAACTAGTAAATCTCAAGCACAGATTGAGATTCTATTCCAAGTGTTCCCATTGCGCCACCTCATCGAGTAAATGCACTTGTCGGCGTAGGGCGCCAGTAGGTACGCTCGCTTAAGTATTGTTGATATTCTAAACCACCCCGTAGGATTGGAGAAGAACACAGTTACTAAGGTGTATTTATAAAAGTTTGAGAATGTTGATTAATCCCAGTACTAAGTTGACCCCTCTATGTTGCCTTCGCCCTGAATAGATCCTGAGATATTAAAATAGGTGATTGAAGCCGGCGCGAACAAAAAAAAGAGTAAAAATTTAGTTATGTTAGTAAAATAAAAACTACATGTTTGGTTAGTGTTACGTTAATGTTTACAGTCGATAACATTTAAAAAACAACATATTTAGTGTTACTTTAAGCTAAAAATGTTACTTTTTTGTAAATAATACATGTAACTACCAAGCACTATAATAGTACATGTGGAACTTTAAAAAAACCTACGAGTATGTTATTAACTCGAACGCAATGACTGTATTGTAAACAGTTATAGTATATACATAAATAAACACTTTTCAAAGTTAATTTAACAACATTTATTCGCGCCATCGACAATTATTTTGCCTCTAAATTTTTTACATCTAAAACTGACGAGTTACGTACGGATTACCACAAAGTGGAAAATTACCAATTTTCCATTTATTTTCAAAATCCATTCAGAGATTAAATTTTTTTTTCAAAATGCAACATTACTATTCAAAACTGTTCACAAAATCGACTTAAAATAATTAAAAACATCAAAACAAGATTTATAACATAAAACTTTCTTTTAAGAGTAGTTTAAAAATATTAGCTTCAACCTATCTGTAAATGTTCATTGCAGAATTAAGAAATTTAGCAATTTAATTTAATTCAATTCATTTATTCGAACCATAAATTTATAGGAACACGTCTTTTACAAAAAGACATCCCACGGTAAAATGTCGTACCTCTCTATGCGTGTATGTATGTTTAAATCATAGACTACAGGCCCGTAAACAAAAATTACGTAGGAAATGAACCACTAGGAGACCTATGTAGGACAATAGAAGGGTATAAAGTAATAAGATTCAACACTATGCCGTCACTTGTAAGCTGTCCAACTGAGTACCTATTACTGAGTGGGTACCTATTATTTGTACTTATTTGTAGCGATCTAACTACATATATATATCTTAAATGCCAATATTCCAAATAATATGATCCCGAAGCTATCAAATAGTTGTTTATTTGAATTAAAATCCACCCTCTCTATCATAAAATTATTTTGCTTGATTTCAAGATGAAGATGTAACAAGCCTCTGGGCTTAATAAAGGTCAAGACTTCAAGTTGAAGACTTCGAGATTTTTGTCAAGATTTAGCTTCTTGAAACCGAAATACTGTCCATTATAGTATATTGTCTAAGACTGGACTGTGTCGCAACCACAGCTGGTCGCGTGTGCGTGTATCCGCCTGATTGCAAGGGTTTGAACAGTGCCACGTTCAAACGACGAAGGAACCTGTAACATTGATAAAAAAAAAAGAGTATAATATAATAATATTTTAAGTTAATATTTTTAGACTAGCACTGTCTCGTAGTTTTACCTGCGTAGTTCCCGTTCCCCTTATTTTACAGGGATAAAAAGTAGTATATGTGTTCTTTCAAACTATATTCCAACTGTATTTCAAATTTTAACCCGATCCGCTTATACGTTAAGACCTGATTGAGACACAAACATCCAAACATTGAAATTTTTAATATTAGTGGGATATAAAAATGTTAAAGTTTGGACAATCACTTCACATAGGTTAGGTACTGTACGGCTCGGAATAAAATTTGGTAATCAGGTATAATAATTATCTTGAATAGTATAAAGACCACCTTTCATCTTAAAGGAATATGTAGTTTCTTAAGGGTACGCGGACGAAGCCACAAAGAGATAGCATTAGTAAATGTGTTGTTCCAATATTATGTTACTAAATTAATATATTTGCATAATAAATTACAAAAAAACAAGTGATTTAACTTTACGCAAATTTTCCATTTCAAAATTTATATTACCAACAGCTCAGTTCAATATTTATTGCGTTAAAACACACTTAAATTTGTTTTATGTAACCATATTTATAAACTTATTAACAGACATAGCGAATAGTTGACAAATAAAATAACCTTTCAACTTTTGCAACGATTAAAAGTAATATTTTGAGCGCAATTAAGTCCTGTGACTAAATGAGTAAGATATCTGAGTAGTAGCAATGCCTAATATTGTTCAGTAAGTTATAACGCTTAAAACCATGAGGTAGAGACTACCTCATGTGAACTTACTTAGCTTTATATCTTTATGACATGTATAATGTGGCACCAAAAACCTTTCAGGAAATCTCTAAGCTCCATTATATTCATGAAACATGGAAACAAAAATAAGTGAAGTGCTGCATTGTTTATTACTGTTTCTCTGTAGTTTGTTTTACTACTTTATTTAATCTTTTCCCCAGAGTAAATGCTAGTACTTAAAATGTGAGGATGCCAGTTTAACGAGGGAGGTATTACAAGTAATGTATGTTGAGTACTAGAGTGTAATAAAATCTGAACTCGCGTTGTGATACTGTATAGGTTTCGTATTTTTAAAAACAAGTCATAAACAAACTTTGTTTTAAGTTTTCGTGGTTATTCACTGTATTTACTTCGTATTATTTCTTTTCTTCGCCATTTAACCACGGTAAATATTCCGTAATTGATAATAAATAATCAAGATCTGTACATTTAATTTTAAGTAACGGCTGGTCCAGGAGAACAGCAAACTGCCGATCCGTAGCCCATGGTTCGAATCCTACGTCTCCCGCTGTCGTCATGTGCGTTATGTTGATAGCATAAAAAACGATGAAGGAAAATATCGTGAAGAAATCGACATTTTCTTAGAATCTTTTGTGGTCACACGTCATTTGCCAAACTGCACTTGGCGAGCGAGGTGGATTATCGCCTGACTCTGCAAGTGAACGATAACGTTGATTCTGTTAAACTTTTTAAAGTGTAACGACAAAACGGGCAGTTTATACTGGCTAAGTCAATGACAAATCGACGTATTCGTCATAGCAAGCCCGCACCGATATGGCAGTCGCAGTTGGCGAAGCGTTAATGCCACATTTTCTTTGGCCATTTGCAATTCGATTGGACTAAGCTGAGTTGGTTTGGATCCCGGCAATCGGAAGAATTTTTTAAAATGATCTATATGTATTTTAGAGGGATTCTGCAGTTGTATCTTATATTTTAACTTAACCAAGCCTTTCATATGCAAAAAAGCTGTCGAATTTTGTAAGAGTTACATTTAAGATTATTTTTTTGCAGATGATTATCTAACTGTATTCAAAATGTAATCCGTTCAGCCGTTCCAATGTTATACTGTTAGTAGGATAACTCAGAGACAAATTTTGTCTTGTTTTTATGGAAAACCAGAAATTAAAAAAAATTGCGATAATGCCGCTAGCTGTCACATCGATGTGTTAGGTGCTACTTGTGTAATATTTTTTATCAGATCTATGAAATAAAGTGTATTCCTATCTCTAAGTTACAAATTTCAAAGAAATCTAGAGTCAAGCGCCAAATTTTACATAACAATACTAAAATAAAGTAAAACCCAATTACACTGGTTTATCGTAATTTAATAATGATCTTTGGTAGTGCACACTAATTTTATATGACGAAATTAAGTGATTATACAATAACAAAAAAAAAAAACAAAAAAACGTCTGTCTTACCGAACTTCACTTAAAATTTTACAACTCTTGAATAATGCCTATTCCAAAATATTTCGTTCTGATTGTAACATTTAAGTTTTGATTTCCAATCAGCAGTAAAGACAAGACATTAAATAAATAGACGGAGACAGTATTAATATCAAAAAGTGATAAATAGATTAAAAAAGTCAGTAGTCATACTAGTCAAACTATAATATTTCGTGCAATGAAACCCAAGAAAATGCATCCATAATCTTAAACTGATTCAAAAAGTCAAAACACAAAAGCAGAAACATTTTGTATCCCATTCCTAACACAACGCATGATCCTTTAAACCTACTCGAGTTATCCTCAAGCGAGACAATCAAGGCAGGCGTGGGTACAAAACGTATCTTTGGTACCTTGTCATAGTTGAAATTAAAGCTTCATCATTATCATCACAGATATATGGACACGGCTGAACGTAACGGCTTTCCTGTAGTAGACCATAGAGCCTGTGTCTTGGCTATACGGTTTCAACTAATCTTTCTTTACGTACCTATAAGATATTCTAGTGACCTACATTAGTATAACTGATTTGCTTTCTACGCTCTAGAACACTTCTACCCCAATGGTTAGTTCTGCGACAGATACGACCGGCTTATTGCCACTTCAGCTTGCTAAAGTGTAGAGCTGTGTCGGTAATCTTGGTTCCCAGAAACCCGTACAAATTCTCTTTAGAACGTTATATTTAAACGTTGGATACAGTTATTGTGACAAGGCGTTAAACCGTTCTAGTATTTCTGAAGCAGGTAGCCTTTGTTACTTCGCAACTTATTGCTACAGAATCTACACACCTACGTAAGCATTATGCTCTAACAATAAAATCTTCATCATTTCAAGCCACTGTGGCAGTAACAAATTGGTCATTCTTCATGGCTGCAGCCCACGTAAGCTACATACAATGCGTAAACTTATCCTGTAAACGAAAACGTGATTATGTACTTTACTTGCTACAATATTTCAAAAGTTTATTCTGTTTTGTTTGTTCTAGAATTGTTGTTAACTAAATCTTAACTGTAAGAATAAACTTCCAGAAACTTATTTATAATGTTTTCATCTTCTTCATAAAAATTTCTTAATTACGTAAAATAATAACAGTGCATACAGCTAATTAATCAATTAGACAATAATTGATTTTAATCTACACTCACAATGCTGAACGGTTTTGATTACAACAACGAGTAAATAAGTATGTTATTGTACCCAGTACGTCAAAGTTACAGAAATACAGAGACATCTTACCATCGTAGAATACACAAATTACACTATTATTTAAAAAAATTAAATTTCGATGGTAAGAGTTATTGCTCATTCACATTTCAAAAACTGAAATAAGATAAATTATAGTCTGGAATAGCACCTAAGCTATTTGGATAGGTTAGATCCTGAAAAATGTATGTATATTATATTATGTATTTATATATGTATTTATATATTTACTTAGGAAATAATTTGATCTGTTCTAAAGTCTGCAAAATTAAGACAAAATCAAGAGCATTTACTTACGTACTGCTAGGACTTTTTTTAGAGATAAATAAATGAGGAAACAACATTTCTTTCGTATTTACTGATGTGCCATTTTTTTATTATAAATGTAGAAGACATAAAAATGCATCATTGAACGTAGTTTCATTGTTATATTATTTTGCCAAAAAAATCACTTGCGAATCTAATGCAATGTAGTGGTATTATTTAAATTACAAATCATAACACTAAGTAAAGAAATAAAGCTAAAACATTTTTCCCCAGTGCAGTCGTGGTTTGAAATCGTATTTTCTTTCTATAGGAGAGATAATCGCCGTACATAGTGACCCTATGTTTTATCTTATGACTTCTCTGCGCGAGGATAATGACTGTGCGGCTTCTTAAAATACACAATACATTTTAATGGTACGCTATGCAATAGGATTATGCTTGGATGCAACCAACATTATTAGTCAGGTAACCGCTGTTCTTTTTAATTACGACAAGTTGCTTCAAACTAAAAAAATTGAAAATGTACGCCATAGTTTTTTTTTTGATTAGATAAAAGGCTCTTTGCAGTCTGGGGAAATATCACACTTGCAGCTTTTCTACTGTCATCCAGAAAGCAATGTGCAACATTTATGTATTACGGTTTGAAGATCAACAGAGAATCAGAGAAATAACAGGGCAATGAGTAGAATAAACTGGGGATATTTCAAAATTAGAGTGAATTAAATTTAAAAAATTTGAATTTTGGGTTAGTTTGCACCACACACACACACCAAAGTGTCGACCACACTATTGCTTATCATACGCTACAAAAAATTACGCAGTATAGTGGTAGGTAGTTATTTGAACTCTTCAATTAATCAAATAGTTGCGTGGCACTGTGGTATCAAAGGCTGGCATGTTCCTTTACCATGTGTCACGTCACGTGTGCTGCTATTCTCTTCAATCTGCATATTATATTTATTATTTGAAATAATATTTATAAGAAATAACTCCATGAGTCGCAAATGTCGTACATTTCTACAATTAGGGTTTGTTGAAAATTTTACGGGTTGTTAGCTCATGCAAGTCTTAAATAAACGTTGTAGCGCAAGCAGTAATATAAGATATAGTGGAGTTGCTGAGTTGGCATTAAAAATAAAAGTAAATTATAAGTTTATAGCACAGACTTGTTGTACAAGTAAACAGAGAGTTACATTTGCACAGACGTCCACCAAAGAAAAATCTTTTCTTGTTTAATTAAAACAAGACAATATTCTACTTCAAGCACAATGGCGGTCAAGTGCATACCCATAAAACTAGCTAAAAAAGAAAACCAATTATTTGGTTTGTTATTCATTGTTGAAACAAACTGCGCTTCATAGATAGTTTTATTTTTCTATAATTTTCCAATAAAATAAATTCAGTTCGTCTTTCTACATTCGTAACGAAATTGTACAGTAGTTTGTATACTATTTGATGCCAGACATTTCTAGGCAAGATAAACAGAGGAGGCGTTCTCCGAGATTAGTGTTAAGAACGGAGGCATCGCGTCTCGAATAGTTGAGATTTCCGTTTGTGAATAACATAAATAGTTAAGTTAAGGTGAAACTGCATCACGTCTTTGTTTTAAAAAAAAATCAGCCAGCATTCTTGCGAAAGTAGAAGAGTAACCGTGCGCTCAAAATGTTTAAATTATTTGAGTTTTGATTTGGTATTGTTGATTTTCGAGGAAATCTGTAAAATAAATATGTTTTTTTTAATAAAGAGTGACGAGTAGAGCAGGTCATGTGGCTGATGGAAAGCAACATGCCTGCCACATAACAGCACAGTGACACGCAGCCATTGGAACATGAAGAGTCCAAATCACTACGTAGCACTGCACTGCGCTCGTCACCCAGAGATCTAAGATGTTATATCTCTAACCCTGTAATTTCTCTGGAAACATTGCCCTTCAAACCGGAATACAGTAATGTTTGCACATTACTGCTTGGTGGTCGAATAACTGGCAAAGGTGTGGTACTTCCCCAGGCAGATTCTGCCAAGAGTCTGTCATTAAGCAATGTCTGCAAATTAAGTCACCTTTAAATTGCAAAATAATAATTATTTTCTGGCACAAATTTGTTTCTTTGTGTTATTTTGACGTAACTATTAGACTACAGGCGTAGTAAATGAACCACCAGGAGAGCTATGTAGGATGATAGAAGGGTATAAAGGAATAAGATTCAGCACTATGCCGTCACTTGTAAGTTGTCATTTGGCAAGTGTCATTTCTCCTTGTCGCATGATTTTTGTACGGCATTGCGAAATAATGGAATAGGAGAGGTATTGAAACTGTATGGAACCAATGCCGTACATAATCAAATGCGCAAATTTAATCTGTTTACAGAATCATTGACAAATCACGAATTTTTCCGACAAACTAGTAATTAAAAACTTAAAATTTATAATTTTTATAGTTTCAATACCTCTTCTAATCTATTATTCTGCAACGCAGTACAAAAATCATGCAACGAGGAGAAATGATCAAGGGTTGCAACCCCCCCCCCCCCCCCTCTTCGACCGTACTCAATTGGACATCTTACAAGTGACGATATAGTGCTGAATCTTATTACTGTATACCTTCTATCATCCTACATAGGTCTCCTGGTGGTTCATTTGACCCATAAATTTTGTTCACGGGCCTGTTGTCTATATCGTTAAAAAGCTAACTTTACTCAACATATTTTTTATAGATCGCAGTAACTTCCGAGTTAATGTAACAAATATGGCGGTTGATTTTAGAGGCAAACTAAGGAGTTACTAAACAAATAAGTTGAAATAACCATGTCTGATACCAGGTAGAGTCTTGTACTTAATATCAACTACTTGCTATAGATAGTGCAATCCACAAAGGCGCGCCCCACCAATTTTTTTCTCCACCAATCGCGTTTGCTCCGAGAGTCAGTCGCGAACCATTCACCAGTCATTGTAGTGTGCGTGTGCATTCATAGGTAATTAGTGTGTACCGATAACACTCAAACATTAACGAAAGCTTGCACACATATATTATAAACGGTTAGGAGGAATATTGGGGCGCGTCTTCGTGGATTGCACTATCTGTAAATAAATGGTAAAGGTTAAGGAGGTAATTATGACAGGTGCGCTAATTAAATAGCGCAACTGTAAAGTTGTTTCATATTATTTTGATGTGAGCCTATTGTAGTCACACTTATTTTGGTCATTAAATGCACTATTAATGGTGATTGTATGACTTTATCTTATGTATTAAAATACTTATAAGTATTTATCATGTTACAGATTATTGGGATATTTTCATTTATTACTGTTTCGGTTAGTTGGTTAATGGATATTGAAAAGGAAATGTTAGTAACCTTTTAATTTTGAAGGAAATCAATATTCGTAAATGAAATTAAGATATATGTATTTTTTAGGTATTAGCACTTTAAATCATAAGACGGTGTGATCAATTTGACTTAGGTTGTTAGAAATGTTATCTAATATTATTATTTGTAGTACGAGTATAAGTTGTGTGATTAAAACTTCAGAACATTAAATAAATAAAAGGGAGTAAAGTACATTGTGAATGAATGAAAGAAAATTTTGTGTTGTTCACACAATTAAAAACGAATGTATTAAAATAGCACAATTAATGTCAAAATAAATAAATATTAAATGTTAAATATTTTTTTCAGCTATTCTTCGTTTTTGAGCTGGTTTCTTTGCCCCAGCCGCAAGTATACTTAGGGATTTTTGCAAGGTATTGTTTGTAGAGCTGGGGATAGACCAGATATTAGTTGTTCATAGCGCTTATAATTTCCATATATTTTGACAGATTACCGCTTAGTTGTGTTTTTCTGTTTCCATGACGACGCCATCCGGCGAGCCTGCGCGCTCAGGCAACGTCATCGCCTGACGTCTCGCTGTCTTGCGGCCGTCTTAGAGATACTAAGATAATTTTATTTATTTTTAGTTTTAGCTGTAGTATGGCATCTTGCACCCCGGTTGGACGCAATGCGTTGACTAATCTGGTGTCTCTGGAATCCAAGGTACAGTGTGAGCTATGTTCCCGTTATTTTAGAGGCCAAAAAGGGGTCAAAATTCACCGGGCTAAATCCCACAACAAATTACAAATTCCGCTTTCGGCTCCGATTACGGGTCAGTCGACCACAAGTGGCAGTTCCGTGAGCGCTGCTACGCCTTCCCAACCTTTTTGGGAAGTGTTGAGCTCACTCAAAAATTCATTTCCGGTCCTTAAGCGCATCCCGCGTGCTGCTCGTGTTTTGGTGGCTCAAAGTTTATCATTAGTTATCAAAAGTGTTCTTTCGCAAAATTCGAAAGATGCCTGGGAACATTTACTGAGTTTCCCATACAGTGTGCTTTATGTACCTTTAGAACCGTCGAACAAAAAGTCCCTTACCACTAGGGTAAAGGAGAACTGCGTAAAGTACACTGCTTCCGTGCAAAACCCTTTAGATTTGAGTAGTTTTATTCCGCCTAAGCAGCGGAATAACCAAAATTCTAAAAGTAGTGATGATTCGGCTATAATTAAGATTGTAGAGAACAAAATTAGCGATGGCGACATCAAAGGCGCTGCACGTATTTTGTTTTCCAGTGACACCATTGCGCCGAACACACCACACACCATTCAGTCACTTCGTGACAAACATCCACCCGCAACAGCTAATCTCCACCTCCCTGTTCCACCACAATCAGATAACGTCACTATTGACACACATCGCAAGAGGTTTCGGCTGCGATTACATCTTTCTTGAGTGGCTCAGCTGGAGGCCTAGATGGCCTGACACCTCAACATCTAAAAGATCTTCTATCTTTTAGCTCTGGTGAGGTAGCAGAGTCCCTCTTGAGAGATCTAACCTCTTTAGTTAACCTCATGTTATCTGGTCGAGTCAGTAGTGACATTGTCGAAGTTTTGTACGGCGCCAATTTGTGCGCACTTTCCAAAAAAGATGGTGGGATCAGACCAATTGCTGTCGGCACCACATATCGTCGCCTTGCTGCCAAGGTGGGTTGTAGGAAAAAGGTTGCTCTTTTGAGCTCCCTTTTCCAACCAATACAACTCGGTTTTGGTTCGCGGGGTGGATGTGAGGCTGCCGTTCATTCTGTCCGGACCTTCCTTTGCCAAAATTGGGGAGAGGTGCTGTTAAAGGTGGACGTCAAAAACGCCTTTAATTCGGTTGATCGAGGAGCCTTGTTGGCCCAAGTGAAGGATAAAATTCCTGACCTGTACAATTTTCTTTGGCAATGTTATGGCGAGCCCACAAAATTGACTTATCAAAACAATCATATGTTATCCTCCGTCGGCTGTCAACAAGGTGATCCCTTCGGCCCTGCGACCTTCGCCTTGGCCATTCACCCTATCATTCAACGTCTCCAGTCCAAACTAAACGTTTGGTACTTGGACGACGGAACTTTGGGGGGCGATGTGAATACTGTTCTAACTGATTTACAAAAACTCATAGACGGTTTTCGTCTGATTGGTTTAGAACTAAATTTTTCAAAATGCGAACTTTTCGTTTGTAACACATGTCCAGATAAAGATTCGATAATACAGAAATTTAATGATCTGGCCCCCAACATCAAATCAGTTGACAAATGTTCCCTGCGCCTCCTGGGTTCACCGATTTTAGAAGAGTCGTTACCATCTTTTGTCGAAGAAAAAATTCAAAATTTCACGAGAGCCTCCGATAGGCTACTCAAAGTAAACGCCCATATGGCGTTTACAATTATTCGGCAATGTTTATTTGTTCCGAAATTTATGTACGCTTTACGGTGTAGTCCACTGTGGAAACATGGTGAGCTCCTTGGGAGCTTAGACAATGTCGTAAAGGAATCTCTAATATCGGTGTTGAATGTGGATCTGAGTGGGAGGGCCTGGTCACAAGCCTCACTACCCATACGGTTGGGAGGCCTAGGGGTCCGCCAAATTTCAAGTGTAGCTTTACCGGCATTCTTGTCCTTAGTTCATAGTACTCAAAATCTAATAGACAAAATTCTCGCACCCTCTTTAGGCCATTCGGAATATTCTGATGTAGTAGTAGCTAATTTGTGCGAGGCTAAGAATGCTTGGAGGCTGGCTTGTCCAAACAACGATTTCCCCAGATGTCTGTCATCTCAGAGACAGTGGGATCGACCGATCTGCGATCTAGCACGGAACTCTCTTCTCGATACGTGTCCTAGTATCGCGGATCGTGCTCGTATCCTTGCTGTGTCTGTGTGGGAATCGGGCCTTTGGTTACAAGCTTTGCCATCTTTCAATACCGGTAGCCTATTAGATCCAACTGCATTTCGTCTAGCTGTTAGCTTGCGCTTGGGTGCGAGGTGCTATGAAGCCCATCGCTGCCATTGTGGTACTGCCGTCGACCAACTCGGTCACCACGGTCTCTCTTGCTCGAAAAGCGCAGGTCGTATTGGCCGCCACGCCAGCCTGAACGACATCATACGCCGGGCTTTTTCCACCGCCAATGTCCCAGCCATACTCGAACCGAGTGGGCTTGCGCGTGACGATGGCAAAAGACCTGACGGCATGACTGTTGTGCCTTGGAAGTTGGGTCGGCCCCTAGTGTGGGACGCAACTTGCGTCGATACTCTGGCACCATCACATCTTCCAGAGACACATTGTAAGGCTGGTGCAGCGGCTAATTCAGCTGAGCGACTCAAACGGCGCAAATATGCAACCCTCGGAAGAGGTTACATATTTGAGCCCTTTGGGGTTGAGACATTGGGTCCGTGGGGGCCGGGAGCTCACCTCATCTTCAAAAGCCTTTCCGAACGCTTGGTCGATGCGACGCGTGACCAAAATGCTGGCGTTTATTTGGCCCAACGCATAAGCATTGCCATTCAGCGTGGTAATGCCGCCAGCATGCTGGGTACGCTTCCGATTGGTAGTGGGCTTGAACATCTTGATTATCTGTAGACCTTCATTGGTCTATGGATAATTCAGGTGTGCTTAGTGTAAGTAGTTGTTAGGTATGTAGCGTAGTGTAGTTCTCATTGTATTTTAGTTTTGTTAATAAAGGCTCTGCCCTATTTAAAAAATTAATGTCAATACTATACTGACATTTATATAATATATAAATATTAGTGCTTTTAATGTCAAATAGTGTATTAACTCCTACAGACAAATATCTAATAGTGTATTTGGAATTGCATATATTATATGTTTATTAATATGTATGGTAAGGTTTTATAAAAACCCTGAGAAACTCTTTATATATGTATGTCTCTGAGTGAAAATTATAGTCCAGAGCCAGAGCTCCCAGACATCACCTATTTTCTGATGAATGAAATGTGGACGATTGAGTAGAGTTAGTAAGTACTAAGAACACATGCTTACTCGCTAACTTGCTTAGACGGCCAATTTTGAGATATGGGGCAATAAAGGTACATAAAAAGACAGCTTACTTCACTTATTTTCTGACAACTGATTTTTACGTATGTTATAGGCAATACAAAATCCTTACAAATAAGGCCTCAATACTCCCAGACACTTTCCGTCGGCCGTTTTCCTTAACAGACGCTTTAAAACTCCCAAAATATGTGGCACAGCACAATGTGGTAACGTACAGGTCAAACGAATGGGCCGATTTCGATGCGGTTTTCTTTATTTGAAGGTTGATTTCCGTGCGAGTGTCAACCAAACATAGCTATGTTTGGTTGATATCGATTCAAAATGGCCGCCTTCACAAAATGACGGACAAAATATTTCTTCACAGCTTACCTTAATATGGGTATCAAATGAAAGGATTTGACTAGTAGAACACTATGCACTATGACAAATTTTAAAGCCAAGTTGGCTGCTACCGCAAAATGGTGAAATTTATTTCCTATTTCACAACTCCCTCAATATGGGTATCAAAGGAAAAGGCTTTCAAGACATTCTACCAGTCAAGCCTTTTCATGTGATACCCATATTGAGGGAGTTGTGAAAAAAAGAAAAAAAAATCACCATTTTGCGGTAGCGGCCATCTTGTATTACGCTTCTGAGAAGCGATACATCTAATCAAATATGCTTAGAGTCACTAGTATTATCCGATAGCCTTTTGTTTATCCATTTAGAATGTGTCATTAAAATCCGCTTAGTCCCTTATTTCCTGGCTGAATTTACGATTTACATTTTAATATCTCTCGCGGCTGAGAATGAATGAAAAGGTCGCATTGTCGTGGCAGTTGAGAGGCCAGAATGCAAGTCTTAATCTAGCCTGGAACATAATATTAAACAGCAGTTGTAACAGTAAGGACATTGTGTTTACTTCCCTTACTTTAAATTTCACTGGCATTTAATATCTACAGGTGTCAACAAAAACTAGATGTTTAAATTTGTATTTGATGCATTTAGTTTATTTCACATTTTATATTCCACTTACGTAGTCATATGAAAACCTTTGTCTTTGATAATGTATTTTCACTAGTCTGTAAAGGTTTTTTATTTAGCATTCAGCATTAGATCGAAATTTCTGATTGATATATATCTTAGTGATTATGTAGTGTAAGCTTGGTTCTAGTCTTATTTCTTTGCTAGAAAGAAATATAATTTTGCTTAAAAAACTACTTTAAACTATTAAGACAATGTCTCATTAATACTGTTTATTTACATTTTTTTCTACACCAACAGTGTTCCACTGTTTTACCTGTCTAAATAAAGTAACTTACTTATCTGTTATTCTAGACTAGAAACTTTTTATCTTCAAAATTTCAAGAACGGCAACGACGTTCTTGAAATTGACGTGATTGAGTCATCGAGAGACGTCAGAATATCCAAACTTTAAAATATATTAACTAGAAGCGGTCTGCAGTTTTACCCACGTAGGTAGCAAGTAGGTAGTTCCTGTTCCCGTTAGTTTTCCAGAATAATCTATAAATATAAAAATGAATTGCTGTTGTTCGTGGGTCGACAACGGCTGGGCCGATTTGGCTGATTTTGGTTTTGAAATATTCGTCGTAGCTCAGGGAAGGTTTAAACGGTGAGAAAATATTGAAAACTTGCGAAGAAGATAGTAAAAACAACAATTTCATTTTCTCATACAAACTGTTCTACATATTTTCCAGTCAAACATTTGACGTTACCAATCAAACATTTTTTTTTCGAGAGAGATTTAATCAAAGAGTATTATTTATTACCTTTATAGTGTTAATCAAATAGTATAATGCAAAGAGTATATAAGTTTTTGAAGTGAAAACTTCTTTTGGCGCGCCTATACAGATATGCTATAAATTGAATTCCATTGAATTCACGTCACGGTCGGGTATGATTTGGTAATTGGAAGTTAGTTTATTTAGTTTTTTTAGTATCAGTATTGCACCCGTGCATAGCCGGGGCGGGTCGCTAGTAAGTAATAAAACTATGTATTCTTTCTATATGAAAAAAATACTGCGAAACAATCTAAGCTAACATGCACAGGCTTAAAAATAAATACATGACTTTTTTATGTCAAGATGAATAATTATAATTATGTAGGCGAGAATCCATACTGCTATTAATGGCTCCAAGGCTGCTCGCGAGTGCCCTAATGATATCTCAAGACCCGCTTAAGAGCCCATACATAACACTACACGAGACGTTTTTAAAATTTAAGCCAACATTAATGTATTCTACCCCGTTCGTTGAAAATATTTATTCAAATTTGTAGGAGAGTCCACAATGCCGAGTCTTCCATGCCTTTGTGATACCATATTAGCATAACACGAGGTGTATTGAATGGACAAAGTAACCGGTATTAAATATAGAATTTTATGGGTTACCCTTATATTGGAGGGAGGTCGTGCAAGGGTAATAAAATGTCTACTTGTTCCACCAGAGTTATGAGAAGTGAATATTTTATAAGACGCTGACGAGATATGTTATTTTTAGGATTTTGCAAATGACAAATAAAATTACTTGCAAATTTTTCGTGTGCATCATGTCGTGTGAAATGGAGGAGCGAGTAGCAGTGCTCTTCTAACTTACACCACTGAAGCGGCTCTAATCTTCGCTAAGAAGGTCGGCAGCAAGAGGTCCGTCTTCACCACTGCGGCTAGAGATAGACGTGGTTCCACCTCAATGACCACATCGTAGCCCTTGTCCTTCCACTGAGCACTCTGCTGATCAGAGTGCCCGTGGAGGACCCTTATCTGGAAAACTTAGGAATTTTGGTTGGTCGATATCCCAGTCGAGTAACCTTCCCAAGTCTTCCAGTCCCTTTGCCTAGGCTCTACACTACACGGACTGCTCAAGATGGAGAAGAGCGCGACTAAGAGCTCTCTCCCCGGCCGGGATTCGCCATCACACAAACAGATGCCACCGAGGCAAGTTGTTGTGTGATGGCCAGGGTGCACCACGTGGAGGTTCCCGAGCCACGCACTCCTCTTATTTCAGTTATCTCTTCCAAACATGCCGAAAGAAACTTCGTACACAGGGAAAGTTAGCAAAGAGAAAAATATGTACTCTATTAATAAACGAATGTATACAGTTTAAAATAGTGAGATGAACTTCTTAGCATTCCATGGATTCACCGTGCGGGTGCCGGGTCCATCGTGTGGCAGAGAGAAAAATCTCGAATAGACCCCAAGACTTGTGAATCGGGCGTAGGTTTAAAAGGGGCCCCTTTTGGTGACGTACGTCAACACTCACCTTCACTACTCGTATTTCTCTCCCTGCCCAGCCAAATCCGATATGATCCTACTAGTGCAGCTTTAGATACTCGTTCTAGTATAGAACTTACTACACTTCTGGGCAAGCCATCTCTCTATAACCTGCTTAAAGAAGCAGGTTATAGAGAGATTTTGCTGGTATACCTCTTGCTCCTACTTCTACAGTGTATAAATGAACTACATAGCCATTTTTTGTTAATTCGTTTTGAAGGTCGTAATACTTATTTTGTTTCATCGCGTGGTCTTTGGGTATATTAGTTTCCCACGGTACGGTAAGTTCTACAAGAACTATGCGTTTCGTAGCTCTAGAAAAAAGGAAAATGTCCGGTCTGGATGACGAAACACCCACATCCTCTGGGATTTTGTAGTGCTTTTCATACGTGTCCATTAAAATAGTCCAATCAAGTGCTGAACCCAGGATTGAGTAAGGCTTGTTCTTGGAGTTTGAAGTTCAGCCCTCTTTTACAAAGTTAATTTGTCTTTTGTTTATCGTTAATCCCAATAATAACTATGATAAATTAAACGTAAAAAGCCATCCATCCAAATCACTCAACTCTCTCCAAAATATAAAGGTTCCGTACGTAAATTTTATTAACATTATTTACGTAGTTCTGTTTTTAATGATCGTTCAATAGGTACTGAAATAAAAATTAATAATCGGAAACCGGACTTCGAGTTTACGACATGAATTTTATTATGAATAGGGAGGTACCACTCGATTTTAAGATTTCGAATATCTAATTAAGTTTAATCGAATAGTAGAGTTTATAAGATCACAACATGATCCACTCCTATCTTTTAGGTAACATATTTAATAGTTATTAAATCTTAGTATTATAAATACAAATTTCAAATATGCAAGCCTTAGAAGCGGTTGCATAGGTACCAGATTTAAAATATATGCGTTAATCTGACACAAAGATTAAATATTTGTATCAAGCATGGTAATGTCGCCAGTAGGCTAGGCCTGCTTACAACCGGCATTTGGCTTGATTATTTCTTGGCCTTTATCGATCTATGACCACTAAGCAATATTGATGAACTTGTCGTAAACTGATCAGCTATATTTACACAAAAAACAGGTTGCCGTATGTAGCTGAAGCTTAAGACTGGATTGTCCGACTTTATTACGTATGAGCAGAACGCATTAATTAATGACATTTTTTTTACCCTTACAGTCTTACAGTAGAACCAAATCAAGTAGGTATAATATACCAACAATTGTTTATTCACAAGCTACCATTCAAAAATAGAGCAAGTCTTTGGTGAGCAGCTTCAACAGCATCTTGGGTAGGTTCCAACGTCAGTATCTGAACCATTGTTCTGTGATTAATACACTGATTAATAAATAAGTGTAATTTTAATTATGCCAATTGTAATACTAATATTAAATACTAGCAATGTGCCGCAGTTTTAAATGTACAGTTTCAGTTCCTGATATTTTTCGAGATAGTAAGTAGTCTATGTGCTGATCCATCTTCTAATTTAAACTCTATTCCAGATTTCAACCCAATCCGTTCAAGAGTTCAAGAGAGTAGAACGTGGTTGAGCAACAGACATCCAAACTTTGACATTTATAATATTAAGAATACTAACAAGACGTAAATCATAAATGTTTGGATATTTGATAGTTCGGATGTTTGTTGCTCAAACATGTAGGAGCGCCCAAAATAGATCTGATTGAAATTGGGAACACCGTTACTTTATAGCTTGGAATTGTACATGAAAAACAACAGGAACTATAAAAAAATAGTGGCGTAAAACCATAAGATGCCACTAGCTTTATAAAACCATAATTATATGTATCTGTATGACTTCCTATAATAATAATAATATTAAAAAAAAAAAAAAAAAACCCGCTGTCACTACTGCACGTCTTTTTTCGACCGTATTTAATTTTATTACGTTTCTTCCATTCTCCTTAGTTTTATAGTTCATGTTTTTGAAAATCTAATACGAAAAACCTCGAAGAAATATACAAAAACATAAAGAATAGTTTAAACCTAATTTTCCTCAACAAAATAGAAAATGCATTTTGACAATAGTCTGTCAATCAAGATCCATCATAAACACTACAATGTAAACAAATATTAAGAAATGGAATGTGAAAATAATGATTACACGGTTAAGAAGACGGAATGAAGCGGAAACACGTAGCGCACAACCAACACCAGACCGTGTCCCGTCACCGCCAAGCCTGTCGTCGGAGGATGAAGCTTTCTTGACTCCCCGCGACACGAGTGCTAGTTCGAGTGACGAGGACGCGGTGCGGACCCCGCCGCCCAGAAGAGCAGGACGTCGTGGCCGTCCGCCGCTGCCGGCATGCTTGGGGCCTGTGAGGCAATCTGCCTCGCGCCCGGCCCCCGCTACCGGTGGTGTAGTGCGTCGCATGCGATGGACTCAACAAATGAATGAGAACTGCATGCGCGCCTACTACAGGGCTACAGAGGGAGGAACCCACCTGACCGCGTACTGTGCCAGGATGCTGCTTCTGTTTCAGGCCCTTGAACCAACCGTCGTCGCCGTGTCTGCTCAACGACTGTCTGATCAAGTGAGAGCAATCCGGCGGTGCAAACTGCTGGATGACTCGGCACTTGATCGGCTACGCCTGGAAGAACAACATACTCGCCCAGCTTCTGCCTCGTCGCGGGATCCGCCCGCCGCGTCGTCGACCCTGACACTGGCCTCAGTGCCACCGTCAGAGGTGACACTTGCGGCACCGGTCGACCCCGACTACGAGGAGGAAGACTCAGCGAGTAGTAATGTATCTGACCAGGTAAGAGGGCAACTGAGGAGTGCTTTGGAAGACGCGATCTTCCAATATCGACTCACACCAAACTCTAGGCCGCGCTTACCACGTTTGCCCACTCATAAACGGAATTTGGCTTTGATGGGAGCCCTGAATACTTTGCTGGTGCCCTATTTGGGTACTAGCAAAGATTTGACTGATACCCATTCTATTCTGTACTGCGGTGCTATCGCGGCGTGTCGCGTTGCACGTGTCAAGTTTCCAGACACTGACCGTACAACGCGAACCGCCAGAGATGCACCCGCATGGCAAATGCGAATAGAACGGCGTATCAGCACATTCAGGACTCTTATAGCAAAGCTAATCTGCTTCAGTCAGGGGAACAGTCGTCCCCGAGTCATGCGTTTCGTGACACAGGCATTCGCTGGGACTGGTATCAGTCCCCAGCACTATCTAGCCAATATTACGGAACGCATTGACTATCTGAAGCAGAAAGTTTATGCGTGGGCAAACCGTATTCGCCGCTACAGAGAGCGTGTGAATCGATATCGGCAAAATCGCGACTTCCAAAGTGATCAAAGGAAGGTGTACCGAAACTGGGAAGGAACTAGTCGACATGTGAACGATGGGCAGCTACCGGATGCCAACGCTATGAAAAACTTCTGGCGCAGCATCTGGTCGGTGCCTGTCGAGCACACGGAGGGAGCTTGGATGCGTGTTGTTGAACGTGCGTGTGAGTCTATCGAAACCATGGAGTCTATTACAATAGACTTCGAAGACGTTAGTTGTGCTATCCGGACGACTCAGAACTGGAAAAGTCCTGGGCCGGACGGATTGCACAACTTCTGGATTAAGTGGTTTCGATGCTCACATGAGCGCTTGGCAACACAGTTCCAAGAAGCCCTCGAGACGGGTTCTCTTCCCAGTTTCATGACCACCGGAGTCACCTTCCTGCTCCATAAGTCTGGTAGTACCACGGAACCAAAGAACTACAGACCCATCACGTGCTTGCCTACCATCTATAAGCTGCTTACATCCATTCTGAGAGCAAAAATTAACGCGCATATTGTCGCAAATAACGTTTTGGCCACCTCTCAGAATGGATGTAAGATTGGGTCCCGTGGTACTAAGGAGCTGCTCCTCATTGACACGACCATTTGCCAACAAGTCAAACGAAACAAAGGAGCCCTCTCCGCTGCTTGGATTGACTATAAGAAGGCCTATGACGCGGTGCCCCATTCGTGGCTAGAAAGAGTTTTAGAGTTGTACAAAATAAATCCAACTCTAAAATGTTTTCTTAGCAAATGCATCGGGCAGTGGGTCACAGTCCTTCGTCAACCAGGTAGCGTAGACAGCTCGTTTGTTTCGGAGGACTTGATAAAGATTGAAAGGGGAATATTTCAGGGAGACAGTCTGAGTTCCCTATGGTGGTGCCTAAGTCTGAATCCTCTCAGCACTCTGCTGAAAGATTCAGAGTTAGGCTATCGTCTTCGTAGGGGAGGTGAGGTTATATCTCATTTGCTGTACATGGACGACCTCAAACTCTTTGCACCGAAACGCCAAGACTTGTTGGAGCTATTAAAAACCACAGAGGTTTTTAGTAACGCCATCAAGATGGAGTTCGGTGTCGACAAGTGTGCGGTCATGCATGTACAGCGAGGGAAAGTAGTAAATTCAGAGAATTTACAACTTTCCGAGACTATAACTCTCAGAACCCTCTCTGAAGACGAGACCTACAAATATCTCGGTATGTCACAGTCGTTGGGTATATCAGCAGATGACATTAAGAAATCGGTGAAGGAGCGTTTCTTTTGCCGGCTGACAAAAGTACTTAAAAGTCTTTTGTCAGGCGGTAACAAGGCGCGAGCCTTCAACGGTTGGGTAATGCCTCTGCTGATATACTCCTTTGGCATACTGAGATGGACTCAGACTGAGCTCGATGCCCTGGATAGAAGGGTCCGTCAACTGCTCACAACACACCGCATGCTACACCCGCGCTCGTCTGTTATGAGACTGTACATCCCGCGGAAATGGGGGGTTCGAGGCTTTTTAAATGCCAAGAACCTCCACAACCGCGAGGTATGCAGTCTCAGGGATTACTTCCGAAACAGCGAGTCCGGGATGCATCGCGATGTTGTGGCAGTTGACAGGAGCCTCACGCCTCTTTCAATGGCAAACGAGAACTGGCGCAAACCATCGGTGCTCAGCACTGATGATCGCAAGGAAGTATGGAAGAGCAAGGAGCTGCACGGGCGATTCTATCGGGCCCTGATGGGACCCGATGTGAATCTGCTCGCGTCGGTGAACTGGCTGCGCTTCGGGGACCTCTTCGGAGAAACCGAGGGTTTTGCCTGTGCAATTGCGGACGAAGTTATCAAGACGAACAATTACCGGAAATACATAATGAAGGACGGTACGGTCGACATTTGTCGGGCATGCCGCCGTCCAGGCGAATCGCTTCGTCACGTTATTTCCGGTTGTTCGCATCTTGCTAACGGCGAGTACTTGCACAGACATAACCTAGTAGCCAGGATCATCCACCAGCAACTTGCTCTTCGGTACTGCCTTGTCGAGTCCGAGGTGCCGTACTATAAGTACGCACCTCTGCCAGTTCTCGAAAATGGTCGTGCGTTGCTCTACTGGGACCGCTCTATCATCACGGACAGGACTATTGTCGCCAATAAGCCTGATATCGTGCTGGTAGACCGGTTTCAACGCCGGGCTATGATCATCGATATCACCGTTCCACATGACGAGAACCTCGTGAAAGCCGAGAAGGACAAGCTTAGCAAGTACCTTGACTTGGCTCACGAGGTTACCGCCATGTGGGATGTTGATTCGACGATCATAGTCCCAATAGTCGTGTCAGTAAACGGCCTTGTAGCGAAAAGTCTCGACCAACATCTCAAGAGACTTTCGCTAGACGGTTGGATCAAGGGTCAGATGCAGAAGGCGGTCATCCTCGACACAGCACGCATCGTCAGGAGGTTCCTCACTCTGCAGCCCTAACCACCGGTAGCTTGGGCCCTGCCCCGCTGCTGGCGGCAAACTAGGTTTAGGTTTTTATAATGTTTTTATGTTGTTTTATATATAAATATTGTAAAAACTTAGGCTTAAGAAATGAAATAAATACGTACATAATAATATAATACTTTATTACACCACAAATTAACAATAAACCTTAATGCTAATACAATATCTTATAATTAACGAAGTAACTTGCCTATATGGCTGAGAATAAAAAATATTACTTAGTTATATTCAGCTACTAAATAAATTAGTCACCTAATTTATTCGATAAACCTCATCTCTATGTACAAAGTGTGCGTTACCCGATTTCAAATACTTTATTTTGTTGAACGCTAGCGGGCATTTTCCATTATTGAAACGAATTGTTTTCCGAAGTTTTAATATTAAAAGGCTTCGTTGTTGGACTTTGCCCCAACTTGCTTTTTATTGCTTATGATATTGCTATTTAAAATTATAAGCAAACTGGAACTGAATCTGAGAAGTGCTCAACGGCAATATGGTTAGTAGATACGGTCAATAGTGTAAAAGTTAATTATGGTAGAATTTAAATTGCTATGATTCAACGCCTGATATTAACCAAATTAAACTCTATAAATGAATAAAATCTTCACTAAAAAAAGTTTTCGAATTATCAAAAATGTATAAGGCAACACACCTTGCCATTACAATTGCGTACCCGACCCCATACTAAAAAAATAATCTACTTGTTATTAAAGTTTATTACCTATCTATGTATTGAATTTCAACCAGATTTCTTCGGTAGTTTTTACGTGAAAGAGTAACAAACATCCGTACATACTTACAAGCTTTCGCATTTGTAATATTAGCAAGCATTTTACCCTTCATTGTTTTCGTATGTTGACAGCGTAGAGTTTTTTTTTTTTTTCACACACAACACCATCTGACCCCAAACTAAGCAAAGCTTGTATGATGGCGGCCAGATAGCTGATATAATACTTATATTAGTTTTAAATACATAATTATTATATATAGAACACCCAGATACAGTGCAAACATTGAGTGTATCCCACTATTTCCATGGAAATACAAAATGGAAATAGTGGGACTAACATTTTATAAAAATTGTATCCCATTATTTCTATTGCGACAAAAAAACGCAGAAGAATTTGTATTATTTGAAAAGTACCACTTTTATCGAATAGATTAAAATTGAAATATGACTTCCCGGTATTAAAAAAAATGAAGAACAATTTACTTAATAATCTGCAGTTTTATTAAATAATTCTCCACCACATTCTCGACAGTATAAATCACACAAAGCCACCTCGTCACTACACAGATGTGTGGATGATTGTTTGTGATTGTATTCCTCACATTTTTCCGTTGGCATTATTTCTTCATCGCTTAACGATATTACTCCGTCTGGTATTACTTTAAAAAATAAATCAACCCATATTGTTGTCGGTAGTTTAAGGTTATAAAACAATAATCGTATTTTAAGTAGCTGTAAACAAGACGATATAATATTAGAAATAGAATAATTTCAACATACTTGAAAAACATGGTCGTATGACTTGTTACATTTTCCAGCACCGAGTTTTCATAACTTTGTAAGTTTCCATCTATTTGTGAATGTAAAATGTTTAACACATTCGATAAAGCTATTTCATAAAGTGTCTTTGGAGTCTTTGTAAAAATTTTTTTCACAATTTCATCCATTATACAAAATTGATTTTTATTGTACCTATTGGATTATAGATTTTAAATTTTAACATGTTGTTTTAAATTTTTTGAAACAATTGACTGTAACCGATTTTTGTATTCCACCAAGCAGTATCAAAATTTCCAACATGAAGGTTTTATATAAAACATGCTACCAGAATAAAAAGTAGTCTATGTGTTATTCCAGTTTTACACCTATCTCCATTCCAAATTTCAGCTTAGTTTAAATATAAGGACCATCTTTAATAAAAATTGTCCAGGTGTTACATCGCCTTGGAGAAATTTCATTTGTTCATCTAATATCATCTCATCTTTTTGCACTTCGGCTATTACTCGTTTTCGGGAATTATTTGATACATAGTATTCGTTTGATTTATCACCATCTCTTAATATATGCAAAAGTTGAACAATATTAACATTTTTTGGCACCAGTCTATTTAATTTCCTATTCCAAGATTCCACCGCATTATTAGTGCGGTGACGTTCTCCAAACACACACCACACCCTTGAAAAATCATTTTTCATCCAGTAGTTCTCTATGTAGTTTTTAAATTTATGTTCGGCTTCACTGTCACCCATCTCTGCTAAGACATAATTCCAACCATCTTGTATTTTATTTTTGGGCAAAAGTGGAAGTCTGAAGGAAAGTTGAATTATCAATTTCATGCGGATGGATTTATTCATGCCAAGAGATTTAGCTTTCTTAGCTAATGATTTCACAAAATGAAAATAGCAGCCCTTTATTTGAACCGTAGGAAAACTTGTTGTTAATGCAGAAATCAAAGCTCTTTCAAAATCAACGGTAAATTTAGCAGGTCTCCATTCAGGTAACCATCTTTTAATAAGATAAAATAAAGTGCAATACGCTTTCCGTGATTTACTCGATAAAAGCGCATAAATCACTGGTACCACTTTGCTTTGATTCAAGTCACTGCCAAAATCAGCGTGGATTGACAATAATTGTGTAAATGGTGCTGGACACGCAAAGAATGTCCCGTCAATGAAATAATTACCGCTTTTTAATTCACATCTAGTTTTTTCACGACAAAATATTATTATTCTTAAATCAGTGTCAAGATAATCAGCAAGAACAAAGTCTTCAAATATTACTGGAATTTGTACTTCTTGAACGGTCTTGCAACACACCTTTTTAATATTTAGTACTTTGTTACGACGTCTGTACATGGAAGACTTTTTAGAGGTGTATTGTGGCAATGGTTTACCAAGTAATGGAATTCCTTTGTCAACTAAAGAATTTATAGCGTTATTGAAAGCTTTAGGTATTGTTATTTTGCCCATTGCAGCTTGATCAAAACTACAACTCATTGCAACTTCGATCGCGGATTGGTTGCTGTCGGAAATACAGTGAGAAGAGTGCTCAATGGTTCTCACTATAGTGTTATCCTATAAAATTTCAAATAAGTATATTAATAAAACATACAGTACCTATACAAAATAAATGGCCAACTTACAGCCTCTGTTATAGTGATAGAAACTTACCGGGGACACTGTCATCGAACCTTTACAATTAGTTTTGTGGCGCTTATTGCATTTCCATAACGTATTGTTATTCTTATAAACTATCTGCCTAGTGTATTCATAACCCTCGTACAACAGTATAACACCCTTCCCCCTTTTTATTAACTCCATTATTTAACAATATTTAAATAATTCAAAACCAACGCCTATCCCGTAAAGCAATAATAGCTATGACAGCTGTCTATCAATCAATAACAGTTAATTACAACTATGAGACAACAAGAGGTTTTATCTAAAGAGGAAATAAATAAATAGTTTCTAAGTGCACGCAGTCATACGAGCTAATGCAGTGTTTTTTGTCGCAGCGGACAGCAATAGAAATAGTGGGACAATCAGTCTTAATCAGGCCCAGTATTTCTATCAATAGAAATACAAAATAGAAATAGTGGGATACACCGCAAACATTTGAATTCATCACACAAATATTTGCACTGGGTGGGGATCGAACCCACGACCCTCGCAGGCAGAGCTAGTACCAACTAAGCCACGAGGGCAGTCAAGAAGAAGAAGAAGATGGCGAACAAATGCAAATAAATTTTATACAACACCAAAATGAAAAAAACTTAAGTATTTATCAGCTACATGTAACTAACTGTTTGTTCCATTGTAACTATAGATTACGATATCAACAATATTTGTTCAAAAAACTGTACTATGTAGTAGTCCGAATGAAACGTTTATTACAAATCTAGAGATTTGTCTCCGAATAGATTAAATTTTACATAGATGAGAGAGAGACGTACTTCTTAGCATTCCATGGATTCACCGTTCGGGTGCCGGGTCCATCGTGTGGCAGAGAGAGAAATCTCGAATAGACCCCAAGACTTGTGACTCGGGCTGTAGGTTTAAAAGGGGCCCCTTATATTGACGTACGTCAACACTCACCTTCACTACTCGTATTCTGCCCAGCCAAATCCGATATGATCCTACTAGTGCAGCTTTAGATACTCGTTCTAGTATAGAACTTACTGCACTTCTGGACAATCCAAGGTCTTTAAGCAGGTTATAGAGAGATTTTGCTGGTATACCTCTCGCTCCTACTTCTACAGCGTATAAATTAACTACATAGCCATTTTTTGTTAATTCATTTTGTAGGTCGTAATACTTATTTTGTTTCATCACGTGGTCTTTAGGTATATTAGTTTCCCACGTTATGGTAAGTTCTACCAGGACTATGCGTTTCGTAGCCCTAGAAAAAAGGAAAATGTCCGGTCTGGATGACGAAACACCCACATCCTCTGGGATTTTGTAGTGCTTTTCATACGTGTCCATTAAAATTTCATACGTGTCCATTAAAGTGTCCATAATTTATTTCATCTTCCGAAGCGTAATTTTCACATATATTAGTTATTTGTAACTCATGATAAGATACAAAGTATTCATTTTCATTTTAGAATGGTATTGCCATCAGCTTTCTGAGCAGGCTTCCAACTGTTACTGGGCTTAAGTCATCAACCCTTAGTCGTCTTGATTACCTCTAGGCCTTTGATAATATACTACATACCTAAGTTTTCAACTTCCATATTCTCTTGAATTTACAAATCACAATTTACAGAACTAACAAACACTAACAAATTCATAAATTTCTAAGTGTATATTTTCTGAAAACAATGGAAATGAGAAACGTTTTGTATTACATATACGAAGATAAATTATAATTAAATACTACTGAGAATTTATTATTCACATTGAATACGGGGTCCAGAAATAGCTTCTAAAATAATTACAATTTTCTATTAAAGCGTAAATACCTTTTGTTTCGCCTAAACAATAACCTTCGACAAAATCTCGAAAAATCTAACCTGCGTTTGACGTTTCCACAAAAGTATAATCATACAATTTTCCTTGCGACCCCAGTTTAAAAATTGCTAAACAGTCGCTATTGTAGGCGGCCATTTTTGTTCTCTTGCGCACTAAAATTAAACGTCAATCGTTGTGCCAGTGCCAGAGCGCCGCAGTTTGTTCCAATTATCGACAACAACTTGCTTACTGGCAATTTTATAAACACGATTTTTGTTTAAAAATATTAATGCTATCGAACACTAACGATAAAATGCTTAGCTAAAAATAAAACGTTAAAACGAGCAAAGTAGACTCTGATGACAATTCAAGTACTTGCCCTTAACAGCATTGCCCAGAAGTTTAATGGGCTCTTCACTCGGGATGATAATATTCCTAGAAAAATGGTTAAGAATGTGTGTCTGCACCAGTTGAAAGCGCTGAGAAGCTACTAAAATCGTAGTGGGTAAGACCTAGTGAGGACAACGCGTTACTTCACAATCGTTATCTGAAAATTAAATTCCTATATGCGAAGTTAAATCTATTTTGCATTATCACTTCCTTTAACACTGAGGGAAAACATAGTGAGAAAACCAACGTGTTTTCTCACGTAAGAAGTGAAGAAGAAATACATCTTTAGAGTACCTACATGGTGTGTGTTATCGCTTACTCGTACTAGGATAACATGACCGAACAAGGAGCCTTAGTTGGCCGTGTTACAGAAGGCCTAGAATGAGTAAGAACAATTTTATTAATTTGGCTATTTATACTAATGCACCCAAAGCTAATTCAACCGTCCGGTATCACCAAAAAATTTCGCCAATGCTGGCTTAGAGAATATTTTAGAGATCGTCGAAAAATATCCCCTTGTAATCGATCTTCAGAAAACATATTTATATTCAAGAAAAATGTAATAGATATTTCACAACTACGAACTCTACAAAATATTTAATAATTAACATTTGTTATTAGTCAGTTTGTCTGTATTGTATATACGAGCAGTTGTATACAAATTCTTGCATAAATACCATACAAAACCTTTTTCATCCAACTAATATCATAAACGTGAAAGATTGTAAGAATGTATAGATGTATCTATATAGTATGTGTTAGTTACTATTTAACGCAAAAATTACTCAAAGTATTTGGTGAAATTCGATACATAGTTTGGAATAACACATAGGCTATGTTTATCCCGGGAAAATAACTGGATCAGAAATTACACGGGTGAAGCCGCGAGGCACTGCATGTGTAGTAATTTCAGCTATAAGTACTTTTTTTTTAAATAAAGAGTGACGTGACGAGCAGGACATGTGCCTGATAGCAACATGCCTGCCACATAATAGCACAGTGACACGCAGCTATTGGAACATGAAGAGTCCAAATCCTGCACTGCACTATGCTCGTCACCCAGAGATGGATTTTGCTTCATTTCATTATCCTACTAATATTATATATGTCAAAGTTGGTATATTTGTTGTTCAATCACATTGCAACGGCTGAACGAATCGTGTTGCAATTTGAAACACTGTCAGATTATAGTCACGTAGGCTACTTTGTACACCGGGAAAATAAAGGAACCCACGCGGGTTAAACCGCGGGTTTCTAACTAGTTTAGAAAATAATTACTTAATATATTTGTTTCATAAACCGTCCATCATTCGACTTTGTGTCTAAACATTAAAATTGTTATCATCGACATCAACTTAATTCCAAATGAAAGTGCAATAATTCCCACAGAATCGTAGCTCGAATTAAACCCATGTGCAGCTGGACGCTCGAATACAATCGAATAGAAATCGAATAATTGATACAAACCACTTCCCGCAACATTAATCACTGTAACAAATCATCGATACGTCTAGATAAACTAGAATATTTTGGCGTTGTACATTTGTACCAAAGGGTCGAAAGTGTAACATGATATCGTGTAGATTTAAACACAGTGACTATGATTGCATATTTTGAGACGATTTTTGAATATTAAGACTGGGTCCTATTATTTAAGTAGATAGATAGATAAACTCTTTATTGCACTTAAATAATAAGACAAAATACAGAAACACCTTAAAACAAAGTAACAATAGGCGACCTTATCGCTAAGAGCGATTTCTTCCAGGCAACCGTAGGATGGTGAAGAAGATTTGAGTAATGGAAGACGGGGGTACAATTGGGAGTATAAAGATACTTAAGTTACTTAGTACTTACTTAGTTGTTTAATTCTTGATAGGATTACTTTAACCACCTTATCACTTGACGTTAAGCGACGAAGCAGTCTACGATGAAGTATGATAAAATCTAAAGACAAACAAATTTACAGTTGAATTGAAGATACTTAGTTTGCATTCTGGGAAAAACTCTTTGATTCTTTTTGTAGTGGTAGGACCCTTAGCAGAGTCAGCCTGGGGAAGTACCAAACCTTTGCCAGTTATTCTACTGCCAAACAGTAAAGTGCAAACATTACTGTGTTCCGGTTTGAAGGGCAATGTGTCTAGAGAAATTACAGGGCTTAGAGATATAACATCTTAGATTTTTGGGTGACGAACGCAGTGCAGTGCTAGGTAATGATTTGAACTCTTCGTGTTCCAATAGCTGAGTGTCACTGTGCTGTTATGTGGCAGGCATGTTGCTTACCATCAGGCACATGCCTGGCTCGTCTCGTCACTCTTTATTAAAAAAAAACACTTCTTAGAAACATTTCATCATCAATCTGTTCTTTTAATATAGTGATGGGACAAAATAGGCTTGGGTCTAAAACCAAGCAATACACCTACGAGTACTCATAAAAGTATCATGCCGTTCCGTGCAGTTATACGACTATCAAGAGTATATCTGCCTAATGCCGCACTGCAGTTATCACAATAGTAGGTACATGGAATGCTTTCAGATATTCATCTAGTATGCTTTAAGGTATTCTCTACGGTACTATAAGGTATTCGTAAGAAAGTAAAATAAAAATAGTTATAAATATTTGCAGTTTTGTGATTTTTTACGTAAAATAAAACAATTTATAATTATTAGGTATTTGCGTATTCTTAGATAAAATATGGATAATTTAGTATAATAATCTACTACATTCAAGGCCGAGACAAGAAAAACAGGGCGTTGGACGTCCACCAGCAAGATGGGTCGACGATATTGTAAATTTCGCGGGTCGAACCTGGACTCGATTGGCTCAGGACTGACGCAGACGGCAAAGTAAGAGAGATCTATACCCAGCAGTGGGATAGATAAGGCTGTGAATGAGGATGATGAAAACATTCTAGTAACCAAGTATATGACAAATAAATATATCTTTTTGACGTGATAACGTCTTATAATTCGATGAAGCCGGCTGCACGCCCGCAAAACATGACGTCATGTAACGTTACCGACATAGATTAGATAATATTTACCGCCGTTACCTCGCCTTATTACTTTTCGCACCATCTAGTGAGTGAAATGTGTATTACGTTCAAGGAGTCCATGTTTTAGAAAAGCGACGATATGAAGTTAAGAACTTGTGCTAGTACAATGATGTACCCAGAGATGACGCTTTGAACAGCTTTTCAAAAAGCTTCAGAATGTTTTACCTAGATGGCGCTTAACACAAATACTAGACGTTGTCACGTTCAACTATCGTCAGTAAACCGACTTTACAGACAACCATTATTTTCTTTTAAAAAAAAAGTCCCAACCTATATCACTGCAGAATGCGTCCATATAACAAGGACATTTATCTATCGCCATGACTCGTATTTCGTAAGCTAGACTGGATAATATATCTCGCGTCTGACGCGTGGGGCGGCCAGAACACCGCCTCTGTTTTCCTTCATTTCACTGACTACGCGAAAATCGTCAAGGGTCATTTATTTGCAAAAATACGGTCCATGAATCTCCAATGTGTGAAGGGTTGAGTTAAACGGTGTTGAGTGCAATATTTTGCGCGCTGTCCGCTGTGTTTTAGGTTATTTTGCCGGATTATGCTGAGGCTACACTGTTTGTTTTGTGGAATTAAATTTGTGTTGATAAAAAATAAATTAGTACCACATGAAAAATAGCAGAAATTAAATATGCGTTTATTTTACCACAGCTGTTATCCATAACGACAAAGTTTCTAAGAATGTATGGAAGGATGGATTGCTGGATGTTTGTTACTTTTTCACGAAAAAACTACTGAAGAAATTTGGATGACAATTTGGTACATAGATACCTATATAATGATCTGGAATAACATATCCATAACATATTTGACTGACCTCGTGGCTTAGTTGGTAGTAGTCCTGCCTGCGAAGCCGAGGGTCATGGGTTCGATTCCCACCCAGTGCAAATATTTGTGTGATGAATTCAAATGTTTGCACTGTGTCTGGGTGTTTCTGTGTATAATAAGTATTTATTTAAAACTGTATAAGTATTATATCAGCTATCTTGCCGCCATCATACAAGCTTTGCTTAGTTTGGGGTCAGATGGTGTTGTGTGTGAATTGTCCACCAATATTTATTTATATATATATAGGCTACTTTTCATCCCAAAAAATAACGGGAACGGGAACTACGCGGATACACCGTAGAGTGCTCTTAGTTAAGTAAAAAAAAATGTGTCGATTGTAACGTAAAACGAAATCGAAGCAACGTTAAAGTCAGTATTACGGTATATAACAAAAATAAAATCGTTCCGTATAACCCTATTTTACAATTGGTAGTTTTTCTTTCCACTTGACAGCACCCATCAATACCTGTCCACAATGAAGGAAGTGTGCTAAATTACATATTGTAACATATTGTAATGAAATGCGTTTGACTGTCCTCTGGTGATTGGTGAAGCGTGTAATTGCCTAATCAGTCGACTGTGTAATGTGCAGTGATGATTAGGCTGGTACAGATATGAAATGGACAGGAAAAGTAACTGGGTATGCATAGTTTATGTATATGGCTTAATTGTACGCAGCTGTGTTTGTTTGCGTAATCTTATTGATATGCATATTATAATATAATAAATTTAACGCTCAATTGAAAACATCTGGAAGTGTATTCAATCAATTAATCGGTTTAAAAAACAAAATATACAATTTATGAAAGCAATGGATTTTTTTTTTAAATAAAGATTGACGAGGCAAGCAGGACATGCGCCTGATGGTAAGCAACATGCCTGCCACATAACAGCACAGTGACACGCAGCTATTGGAACATGAAGAGCCAAAATCATTACCTAGCACCGCACTGCGCTCGTCACCCAGAGATCTAAGCCCTGTAATTTCTCTGGAAACATTGCCTTTCAAACAGGCACACAGTAATGTTTGCACATTACTGCTTTGCGGTAGCATAATTGACAAAGGTGTGGTACTTCCCCAGGCGAACTCTGCTAAGAGTCCTACCACTACATCGATTCGGATTCGGCTTAGATAATACTTCAGAGTGATAATTACAACTGTATACTGGGTACGCTTCCAGCTGGTAGTTGGCTTGACCAGCTTAATTATTTGTTTTATTTTTTAGTCTGCGTAGATCTACGGGTATACGGATGTTTAGATGTGGTGCGTGTACGACTTAGGTAGTAAGTAGTTATCATTCTAATTTGGATGATTTTTTAAATAACTCACATGACAAGTATGTGCTTGTAGTTCAAGTTTAAAATCTGAATATTTATTCATTTTCACAGACTTTGACGGGGAATGAAAAAAATGTGAGTGTATAAATATACATGAAAAGAGAGATGAGAGAACATATTTTAGAAAATCATACAGCCGTGAATCCTACTTCGCTGCGTGGCACACTGATTTTTGCCGAATGAGAAAAGACCTTGTGGCCTAGTAGTAGACTACATTTGCATATAAAGTTGTAACAAAATCGTGGCGACCTAGTGGCGAGAATGACTCATTTCACAATAGTAAGGTTGTAAATTGGTACGCCGCCGCCGTCTGCACCTCTTGAGGTTTTTGTGTTAAAATGTAGAAGTTAGTACTCTTTCCAGAGTCCGACTGGAAAAGTACCATACATTTGCCAGTTATTTTACCGACAAGTAGAAATAATTATGTACACTAGCTTGAACGACAATATTTTCATATAAGTCTGAGGGCATAGAGATAAATCTTCTTTTAAACCTGGGTGCTGAGTGCAGTGCTCAAGCTCTTTTTGTTTCAATAGCTGTTATGAGTAGGCATGCTGCTTACCATCAGACACATATCCAGGTCATGTGGTCACTTTACACTTGAAAAAAATAGTGATAACGTCATTAAGATTAGATGCGTCTCAGGCGCGGGACAAACACAAGTGGCGTATGGCGTGTGGCGTGTGGCGAGGGCTGCGCCGCGCCCTGTTATGGCGCCGCCGCTGTTCGCTTGGAAGCAGCGCCCGTGCCACGCCACTTGTATTTGTCTTTCGCCCTGCCACTTCTATACATTTTGTATTAACTATTTAAGAAGTGACGCCGCGCCACACGCCACATGCCACTTGTGTTTGTCCCGCGCCTCAAGCTGAACGCAAAGGCCGATCGTACCTCTCTATCGCTCGTTCGAAACGTGATGCATTTTCGTGCGTGCAGCCTACATAATAAGTAGCCTAATAATAATCATTAGTGTACCCTGTAATACCTATCTTTAGTAATAATTTGTCTGAGAACCTACGTTCGTCGATTTATATAACAAAAGAAAAGTTCTTGTTTCGAGTTATTGTAGTTAATCTAATCAATGGATACCTGTTTAAATTACAGAAGTTAGTCCAGGAATCGGATACCATATAGTTTCCGGTCAGCAAAGCTGGATATGTTATTTGCATGCACACTGGGCAACAGTTCGGAAACTTTGAAATAATGACCCTTGGACCGCTGACTACGCGAGGAAGTTAAGCCGTTCAGACGCGGTCAAGTAACGATAATGTTTTTAGTTCGGTTTGCGAGTATTTTCTGAATTTATCAGGTCCATGTTGCGGTGTAAAGATTAGTGGGATAATTTCCGGGTTTCAATCATAAAGTATTATTTGAAATGTTGCTTAGAGCCTACACTTGTGAGTATTTTGTGGTGTGGTGTATATATGGTATTAATACTTTCCAATATTTTTCGTTATATATACTTTGAGATATAAGCGTAGATATGTATGCCTATGCGCAAGTATAAAAGTAGGTATGAGTGTTACTATGTATATGCTTAGTAGGTTTTAGTTTACAGAATTGTATGGAATAAGATGAGCCCTGTAAATAAAATAACTATTAGGTGAAGAAATACTATTTTGGAAAACACTAATTGGAAAAAAAACCAACTGCTGATTTTTCTTTAGATATTACGAGCCATGGTACCGCCATTGCAACAAGTGTTGACAATAACTGAGAACTGAAAATTGAGGCGTCGCCCGCTGCGGTGCCGCTCCGTGAAAATTGGCACTAAGCTATGTTAGCAATTTTGTTTGTTAAAATAGGTAAAGGTAAAAGACTCGGGTTGTTACATACAAACGGCCCGCAAACTGCTAATGTATGGTAGGAATACATTCCAAGATTCCAACTTTCCAATCAACTGAAAGGTGTTTGCCGCTCAAGCACGATGTCTCGTTTGCACAGAAACTACTTTTTATTTTCAGGTATTTCCTGAGAGTATACGATAAGGAGAGTATAAATGTTATTACAGGTTGGAATAACTATTGTACTACATCGGATTGGAGTTCTTTTAACCTGAATGTTTTGTTCCGATGAATACCACCAGAAGTTTTGAGCGTTCTAACATTTACGATCAACTTTGTGTCTTTTTAAAACAAAACTGAGACAAGCCAATAAAATTGTATGTTCTCTCGAAGTTGCGCAAATATTTCACGTCTGAACTGTTGCTATTTTGTGCCAAATACAAATTCAATCTTATCGAAGTACTAACTGTTTGAGTTGGGATGCATTAGTTTAGCAACTACTACAGGTCTTATATTAAATTGAAAGACGTGCCAAAAGGCATATTGACGGATTTAAAATTGAATGAATAGGTTCCTTCTTGATAAATGCTATTAATTAAAACCGCAATGGTATTTAGTATCAGGGGAGAAAATGGTCAAGCGTAAGCCCGTAAATGACTTAAAAGAGGACTAAAACTGAGAGCAACAAAACGTAGGTAGGTACTTGTAATATGTATAGTGCCGACTGATATAATCATATTATGACCCGATTGAATTAGTGCCTTACTTTACAAGGCACTAATGTAATCTTTTTAGGAACGCTCAATATTTATTACGGATATATACGGATACTCAGGCCAATGCCATCAAATAACCTGTTTTCATATTTTACTAAATTAGAAAATTATTATTTCCTATCCTCATAAAAAAACAACCTCTCTACAAAAGTTTTTGTTAACTAACATACTACAAAAAAACTATTTAAAATATTATATAATAACTATGGATATTTGCAACGGTTGCTATTCATTATCAGTTCAATCATTTATTTGTTTTTCACATCCCATGAAAACAATATCATATTAAAATTTCCAACAAATTTAACTTCATCTATTGCATCAAAACACCATTAAAATTGCGTAACGTAAAGTCAACGCCGATAGGGATTAAACTCTTCTCGGTTTTCCTAGGAACCTCCGCAAAGCCATTTTAACTTCGCAAGCAAATAACGTTGGTATCGGGCCTGCATTTGCATGCGGGGACGTGAAAACATTGACGATGCTTGCTTTTTACAAATGGTAACTAGATTGGTGGGAACTAGAATGTTTTTGTAACCGATATTGGTTAAGCAAAACGTCAATGATTACTACGAAGTTTCTAATTTATCTACGTGGTTTCCTCTTAAATCTGGAGTAAAAAACATCTACTGTGTGAAACTCGATGCTTAAGCGTGTATTCTTTGATATAAGCTGAATGTCTTGAAATTGGAAGTGAATTGGTTTCTACTAGACAAACGCGCTCAATTATAGACTGAAACGTTGCATAGCATCAGGTGTCGATAAAATGTAAGCCTAAAATCGAATAAAATAACATGCCTTTTGCTGAATTTTCACTGAGTTTGTATAATGTCATAAAGGTCCAAAAATTTATCCGGGTCAAATTTTTTTTTTACTTTTCGACTCTCATATCGAGAGTTTTGAGTTTTGAGTTTTTTTTTAACTATTGTTTTTAGCTATAGTTAACACTTGACTGCCATCTCGTCTGATGTTGAGCGACGATGCAATCTATGATGCTACGTACTTATGTAGAAAAAAGCGATTCACTCTCGATTTGAAAACAACAAGATTGTAACCATCGGGCAAAACCCACTTAGACGACGCATTCTGCAGCCTGGACGTTGTCATCATAAATGTAGAGTCCGAGTCTTTAGAACGTTAACCGGGAAATGGTGTCGCTTTTTCGAGTTACGTGTAACATCGGGTGAGATGGTGTTCAAACGTAAACCAAAAAAAGGCAATATAAAAGTAATATTCTATGATCAAACAAAAATAAAAACGTGTTTTATATATTTTTTTTTTTTCCATACCCATAGAAAAAGTTGCAACTAGATCTATCAAAACTTCATTATTTACTGTAAAATAAGTGATTTAAACGTAAGAACGGATGTAAATTGTAAGAAAGACCCTACTAAAAAAACTGAATTATTATATACTTATACTGCGTAATACGTGTAAAATGTACCAGGTACAAAATATATTGATGAAATGTGTGAAAGCCGAGTTTAAGTACTCGGCTTTCACATATTTCATCAAAAACTCTCCAACTACACATAAAACCACATCGTAAACTTTTCATAAAATTCAACGCACATACATTTTTGTGGCGTTCTTACACATTACACCTCTCTATACACTTTTATACCACCGCAATCTTTATAGGTGGCATGAAAAACCAAGTGGTTATATAACATCGATAGCCTTTCAGCAGTAAACTATCCATTACTAATCTAGCACAGTTTCATAAAGCTACGGTGATATCACCCTTTGCGATAACCCTGGTTTAGTCAGTGGATCGAGTGGAGAAAGAAAATCTTGTAGTAAGCCAGTCAGCAAAATTGATCGACCAATCCGCATTTGGCCAAAGGACTGGATCTTGTCTTTCTCCTCGCGAGAAAAAACCGCGAATCCAAGCTGTGGGAACATTAAGCAGGCTACTGCAGTAATCAGAATTCAATAACAATGTTAATAAAATAATAATAAGCCTTTATTAATTTGACTGGCCTCTTAGCTTAGTGGGTAGTAGCTCTGCCTGCGAAGCCGAGGGGCGTGGGTTCGATTCCCACCCAGTGCAAATATTTGTGTGATGAATTCAAATGTTTGCACTGTGTTTGGGTGTTTCTATGTATAATAAGTATGTATTTAAAACTATATAAGTATTATAATAGCTATCTGGCCGCCATCATACAAGCTATGCTCAGTTTGGGGTCAGATGGTGTTGTGAGTGAATTGTCCAACACCAATATTTAAATATTATTTTTAAAAAATCTGAACTTTTTTGAGTATGATATATGAGTATGATTATTAAACACACTGGTTGATTACAATATGTCCCAAAGCTCAGTTTGCCTCTCGGCATAGCCCTCCTAACATTTTCCATTGGAATTTGAGCTACCATTCTCCAATTACGTCCGGCCGTTAGTTGTAGGTCATCTTCATGTTAATAAAGAGAGACGTACTTCTTAGCATTCCATGGATTCACCGTGCGGGTGCCGGATCCATCGTGTGGCAGAGAGAGAAATCTCGAGTAGACCCCGAGACTTGTGACTCGGGCGTAGGTTTAAAAGGGGCCCCTTATATATTGACGTACGTCAACACTCACCTATTACTTACTATCAAAAAAACACCGTAGATAAGCTGGAACCGAGGACCTTCTCTCACAAAGTCATCGCCACAATCCACAAAATTGACCAAATGCTTGTTGGCAAATGATAAAATGTATACTTCGATAAATGACTTTCCAGGAAAAAATTGGCATCATTTATGATGATTTCTATTTCTAATAAAGCCAGTTATGATGAAAAACTCTATTCTTGCACTTTAAAAGAACACAGAGGTATGTCACAATTTCGAACGCAAAATATACTTAATACTTGTGATACTCATGGAAAAATGTATAAACATTACTATAGAATTAGTATTTTTAACATAACTACAAAATTAAACATTTTAACTAATCACCAACACGAACTCTATCAGCTCTGTTTCGATTGCGTCAGCTTTTTCAACGTAAATCCCTGTATTGTTACTAAATATAACACAGAAAAAACGTAAATAGACACAGAAGTAGACTAAATTACATATATTTTTTGTTCTTCAAACATTAAACTACAACACATAATAAAAAAATATAATTTAAAAACTCAAAAACCCGACTGCGTAAAAAGTGAACCAAACTACGTACTCGCATACTAAAAAAAACTGAAAAGAATAAAACAAGCATTTAGATTTCTGGTGGTCTAGAATTCTATAATATGTTATTGTATTAATACTATTGAAATATATACAATATTTTCTAATAAAGGAACACTACAACTGAAGAGTCGGGATCCATTATTATTCGACATACAATGTAATTGTTCAACGGATCCCGACTGTTCAGTTGTAATGTTCTTTTATTAGAAAATATTGTATATATTTCAATAGTATTAATACAATAACATATTATAGAATTCTAGACCACCAGAAATCTAAATGCTTGTTTTATTCTTTTCAGTTTTTTTTAGTATGCGAGTACGTAGTTTGGTTCACTTTTTACGCAGTCGGGTTTTTGAGTTTTTAAATTATATTTTTTTATTTTATACTTTTTAGTTATGAACAATGTTGTGAATGTTAATATGCTCAACATAATAATATGCATCTTTTGGTTGTTGACCAAATGTCTTCGTTTCTACTGATATATATTATATAGGATTTTCTACTGCATGTACTTAATTCACATTTATAGTTTTGTGTTAGTATAGGTTTTCGATTGACGTTGAGTACCTACTAAATCGTTTGAAGTTGGAGATGGGCGACCGAGGCGGAGCAATCCGAGAGCGGTTGCGTGTTCCCACTATCAGCGGCAGAGTTGAAACCCCATGGAGGTTTATTATCTTTATATTTGATGTAGATAGGGGCACCATATCCATACATGATATAGAGTGCAACATAACCCGGCTGTCTCCCGGGCGGGGCAGTAGGGTATGCGTAAATACATTTCCTGCACGTACGAAAAAAAGGTAGTCCAATATACCTACTAGCATAGATCCTAGAACCCAAGATGGGCCCCATCCCAAACTTCACGGCGCACGCAATCATGTCAACGTTGGGAAGAGTGAGCTCACTCTTTCCATTCTAGTCGGTTGCAGGACGCGGTGGACGCCGGATGTTTTTACCTATCATTATTCGATGTCAACAACCAAAATAAGTAGAACCACAGCAAATCTCACCGCTAGCGATTATAGGGGTCAAGTAGATTGGTTGTTTATAAACCACTTACGATACATACAGAGACGCAGTTTATTACCAATTTCAAGGTGCTCAGGGCACATCTATTGATTTGTATCGATGCCTACTAGATACATTAGTATATAATGTCCATCCACATTCACACGTACAGTTAGTTATACGAAGTTTTCTGCTACCTAAAAACCTATAAATGTGAGAATGGTTGTTACTCAACTTTCAATCGATATACATCCTAAACGGTCAGTCAAATCGAAAAACATTGAGAGAAAGCTAAACATTATTTTTAAATACCTATTCAACGATACCCCTCTTGACATATTTTGGTGATTTTCATTTTTTTAATTGGGACAATATGGCGTCCTGAATCCGCCATATTGGACTTACACTAATGTCATGTCTTTAGTGTCACTCGCCAGATTAAGAGGAATCGATTGACGTGTGAATCATAAAAATCGGCCCAGGCATTTGGTCTGTATAGTGCTTCAAAGGAACATACAAACATACATACATACATAGACTGTTAAACACATTACCACTCCTTTGCGTCGCGCAGTCGGGTAAAAATTGCATATAGCCTCAAAAATATTTATTCCAAAATAAAACAAAATTTTAAACATTGCATGTTTTCTTTTTCTTGCCCCGCTACTCACCAGCCATGTCTGCAGCTCTATGTTGGGATTTAATGGGAGAACTATGTGACAAGTTTTGAGCTTGTCTCAGATACCTACAAAAAACTTGTTATTTGTGAAGTGAAAACTTATTTTGGCGCCCCACAGACACATTTTCGTAGGCTGTGAATTCATTTCTAGCGTCACGCTCGGGAATGATTTGAAATTTTTGGGTAAACTCGGTACCATGGCCATTGGCCATCTAGAAATGCGTTAGCATTTCCTATTGGCCATCTAGAAAAACGTCAACATTTCCATTTCTAGAGAGTGGCCATGGTCATGGCCACTCCCTCCGGTTTCACCCTTGTAGTTTCCAAAGTGAGCTATCAAATTCTCAGTTATAAGTTTTCACTTCTCTCTGCAGTTCCTATGACTGCCAATTTTTATAATTTGTATATATTTTTGTGTGTCAATGAATTTATAGTGATATCTATATTTTTAAATTACTTCGATTTATTTTACTCTAGTTTTTGCTTACTAGATCAATGTAAACGTATCTGAACTACTCTATCTCATAAATCTTAATACAGGCTGCAATGAGTGCAGAACTAGGGCAGCTATAGTTGTGCTGTCACAGAAATAGGAGTGACGTAGAATCACATTGCAATTCTTCGTTAGTACCGTGACGTCATTGTTTTTGATAGTACTGGTTCAAACAGCGGGTTCAAATTTAAATCATACTATTTAATTTGGTAAAATGAGTAGTTACAATAAGATCTATAATAGGGGTAGAAAAAAAAAAGAAATATACACATCAAATTAGGTCAAAGAGACCACTGTGAATTTTTTCAATTGAAATTAAAATATTCGAATTGAACTTTGAGATATGTATATTTTTTTTAAATAAAGAATGACGAGGCGAGCACGACATGTGCCTGTGTTATATAGCGTTTCTATACAAGACCAACTTGGTTACTGAAAATGCAGGCTTCTAGTTTCATCCACAACGAAGTTATAGGGGATCGAACATTGCCTGAACTGCTTCGAGAAAAGGATGGTACGGCCGTGCCACTTTTTTGCTCAACTTCGTGTGATCACTGTCGTGCCCCCAGATAAAGTTGCCAAACCGTATCGACTAATGTACAAGATTAATCAAAAAAACAAATACAGTAACAATGTCGCGTAGATTCATCGCTCGATCATCGTAGATCGATTAAAGTCATCGATCAATGTGGGAATTGAGTGTTTGTCCGTTTCGTGTATTAAAGCTACTTATTACTATTACTAGTACTTATTTCTATTCACGGGTTATACAATAATAATGACACGCGCGCAAACCGTCGCAAAATAAAAAATTACCGTAAGTAGATCGGATATACATTCATAAATTCATATTTTAGTGAAAATTTATTCGTATAGGTACAAAGATAACATTCGTATTACATTTAAGGAGACCTAAAGCAAAGAGCTTAGCAGATCATTGTTTTACTCCCGCCAACATTTTTCTGCTTCCTTTTGCAGTTACAGTTTAAAACGGTAAATTTTTTACTGATCAAAATATAAATATATACTGGTGGACAATTCAGACACAACACCATCTGACCCCAAACTAAGCAAAGCTAATATGGCGGGCAAATAGCTTATATAATACTTATATAGTTGTAAATACATACTTATTATACATAGAAGCACCCACTCACAGTACAAATATTTGAATTCATCACACAAATATTTGCACTGGGTGGGAATTGAACCCACGACCCTCGGCTTCGCAGGCAGAGTTACTACGCACTAAGCCACAAGGGCAGACGTAATAAGTGATTTGTAACGATAAGTAAACACAATAACTAAGTATTTATTTAAAAAAACATGTTAAAATAAAAAAACTATCTATCCGCTCTTGAAATTGTCTTTTAAGTAAAAATATGGTTGCAAAAGGAAATTCAATCCGCTATACAGTGTTGTAGAGAGAAAGAGTTACTTGTGTAACATACCGCTTAAGTTGTAACTTAAAGGTGTTTGCCATTTTCACTCTATTGCATTTATGGGCATCAACTCGAGGTGGTACCAATGCATTCGTGGTTACTCGATACGAGTAATATAGGATGACGCAGGGATTTTACACGAGATGGCTCCCCGCCAAGGCCATCTTCCTGTATAGCGCCCGGGCTTCCCAATACAGCCTTTGCTTAGCTCTTACACGTTCTAATTGGCAGAAAAACTTCACAACCGCGATTCAGACCCTATCCTTGGAATGGCTACACCAAGTGACGTCATAATACGATGGTCAGAAGAAAACAAACAAACGGTCGGTAGTTTAGGGCACGGAGCTATGCAGTTTTACACCCTAATACCGTACCATTTGCGTGTTATTTTGTTTTGTCGTAAGACATTGTATCTACCTGTTCGGCGTATTGTCTAAAATTTAAGGATTAAGTTATTAGTGTTTTTTTACAGTATAGAGTGACGAGACGAACAGGACATGTGCCTGATGGTAAGCAACACGGCTGGCACATAACATCTCAATGACACGCAGCTATTGAAACATGAAGAGCCCAAATCATTATTTCACGTTTCATTGGCGTTATTTTTACACAACTTTGACGTAGCCGTCGTAGATTTTAAAAAAAAAGGAGTCTAATCAGCTATACAGTGAGGTTGAGGACTTTGTCCACTTGGTAATTTTGTTTCATCGTTTAATTCGGGCATTCAATCCGTATTCGGGATACTTCGTCAGACGCTATACGTTTTCTCGTAACAACTCGGAACTCGTGTTCATTCTTTGTGTCATCACAGTAGATGGCAAGGATTTAGGCCGGCTCCTTGCCACGACCAGTTCTCTGTGTAGCTACGGACTCCTAGAGATACGTGTCTTTCAACTTCTATACGTTTAAACAGGCGGAAAAAATTCGTAACCGTGATTCAGCCCTTGCTGTGCGATTGGCTGACCAATGTGACGTTGTTGAGGTGGTCATTAGAGAACAAGCAAACAGTCATTTATTGTATTCTTAGAGTTAAACGATTTTAAGTCGTTTTGCTCTACATCAAGCCTGATATTTAGACATCATATTTGTGTCATAGTCACTAAGTGAAATCACAAGACATTTGTTTTTCTAATGTATACATTTGTTTACATTTTTTAATATCTGTGTTACAATATCTATGTGTTGTGTTAGTATTAAAGGTGTTTAGTGTCTGATTTGCGTCGAGCCAAAAAATATCATTTTTTAAGCAACGTTTATTCAATACATATATTTGTATGTTTGATTTTTTTCGTCAAAACACGTGTAAGGCACCTGCGACAGATGATTTCAAGTAGCCCCTACACGTACTTACTTACGTAAGCTGACGCACTAAACTATACTTACGACTAACTCACTATACATACATAGCTAATTATTTATACATTTTATACTTTTGATGTAGGTAGTTGAAACAAATAGAGACTGAAGGATAGCCAAGAAAATTTCAAAAAAAAATGCATTAAGGTTTCATTTGTTTAAAATGAAAACGGACACTCTGGTGAAAGTCCTGGTGGCCTAGAGGCTAAAACATGCAATTAACAATCACGAGGTTGTAGATTCAAACTGCTCTTGTATCTCTGAGTATTTGTCCATTAACGTGTGCAGAAGTTTGTCATTACTAATAGTTTAAACGGTGAAAGAAAACATTGTAAAGAAACCAGAAATTGGGATCTTCTAAGAATCTTTCAAGATCAGCGGGTCTACCGCCTAACCTTTGTAGTAGTAGGACTTTTAGCAGAGTCTGCCTGGGGAAGTACTAAGTAAGTTTGCCACTTACTCTACCGCCAAGCAGTAATTACTGTGTTCCGGTTTGAAGGGCAAAGTTTCCAGAATAAATACAGGTCTTAGAGATATAACACCTTAGATCTCTAGACGACGAGCGCAGTACAGTGCTAAATAATGATTTGGACTCTTCGTGTTCCAATAGCTGCGTGTCACTGTGCTGTTATGTGGCAGGCATGTTGCTTACCATCTGGTACATGTCCTATTCTTCTCGTCACTCTTTATTTAAAAAAAAAACAAATTGTCTTTGGCGCTCTTATTGCTGTCTCTATAATTTCAAGCGAAAAGAAAAGAGCGAGCAATATGAAACCTAAGACAGTTTTAGGTAGGCGGAAGACTCTCAGGCGGCAGCTGCTAACCCACGCTAGGTCTGTGTGGTATTATGGCATTTAATATTGTCTTGCGAAATAAGGCCCGAATCCCAACAATGGGAACGTTGCTTGGGAACTGCTTATGTTTATGCTACTTTGTCTGTTGTATATGAATTGTCTTAGGGCTCCCACACAAAACTGTAATGCGATGTGACGCCGCATCGGAGCAATCCGCCATCGCAAGTTCCTCCGATGCGGCGTTGCATCGCATCGCATCGCAGTTACGTGTGGGAGCCCTTAGTCATCCATTTTTGCATCTTAGTTTTTTTTTGTTATTATACCCCTCTACCGTTCAGGTATACCGCCTAAGTAATTAATTAGCCCTTGGTATTTTTCTAAGGAGTGAAATGCCACAAGTAATTTTGTTAGTTGGTAAAAGACCAGATCTTAAGATTAATCGTGTGATAACTCTTTTTATTCCTTACAAGAAAGAATATATTTTGAAATAGGAGACCTAAAGACACTTTCCAAGTATTTTTTTACACTCGCAAATATTTTTCAAGTTCTTTTTTCAGTCACGGGTTAGCAACAATATACAACGTATAAAATAATAATTGTGCAAATATTTTGTAGGCCTCGTGGCTTAGTGGGTAGTAACTCTGCCTGCGAAGCCGAGGGTCGTGGGTTCGATTCCCACCCAGTGCAAATATTTGTGTGACGAATTCAAATGTTTGCACTGTGTCTGGGTGTTTCTATGTATAATAAGTATGTATTTACAGCTATATATTAATTATTAAGTATTATGTCAGCTATTTGACCGCCATATTACAAGGTATGCTTAGTTTGGGGTCAGATGTAGAATTGTCCACCAATATTTATTGAAATCCACTAAATTAAATGTACTATATTTGTTACAATTTTAAACGACTTCAAAGAAGGGGGAGGTGCTAAATTCTATTGTATGTTTTATAGAGTGTACGTACGGTACGCGATAGCAAATCGATTTTGATGATTCGTTTCAATTTGGTAGATCATACTTCAGGGGTAGTTTCTTATACATTTTATCGAAACTGATGTTTGTGAAATACCAATGAAAAGCTTAAATTAGTTTACCTGGCAAGGTAGTACGACGTATTCGTACTACCTTGCTCATTGGAACAGTATGTTAAATTAATATCACAAAAAATATACATTTAGTCGAGTGTCTCAGGTTAATTTTAAATTAAAATCGGTTTTGTTTTGGGTGAAAATTAAATCACATATTCATAATGACGTGGTCATTACAGAACAAACGAACAGTCAATGGTTTACGGTACGGAGCCACACAATTTTACACTCTATTACAATACGCTTTGCGTGTTATTTTGTGGTAGGCAATAATACATTTTATCTATCTGGGGGTTTACCGTTTAACTGAAATGGTCATAACTTTAGTATTGTCCTCTCTCTTTTATCACTTGGAATTAAAGAGAAGGCAAAACCAAAGCTATGGCCGTAATAGTTAGGTGGTTAAAGGGCTGCCTACACAACCGTGCGATGTGATTCGATGCGATGCGATGCGACGCCGCATCGGAGCAATTCCCCATCGCAAGTTCCTCCGCTGCGGCGTCGCATCGCATCGCATCACAGTTTTGTTTGAGAGCCCAAAGAGCTGCTTGTGACGGCATTGTCAAAAGGTTTTAATTTATTGTCTCCACAACAGTGTCTATGTTCTAGTATAGCCCCATTCAACATACGGCCTTTGGGCCACCATTTGGTCTGCGTTAGTCCTTCATTCGGCCCACGATCTAGTTAAAACTTTAAAAAATGTCAACACAATCTTATACCTTTAAACGAGCAATTCTCTGTCGAAATCTAAATCTCGGAAAAAACTCGAACGTCGATTTTTATGCAATTATGTATGCAGGGGGTTTCGGGGACGATAAGTCTATCTAACTATGTTACATTTTTTTAAAAGGCATTTTTTGGACAATGGAAAACTGTTACATTAATATTAGAATGCGACGGTAAATTTTGCAGCACTGCTTGACATTACAATAGCTCAGTTGATGAGATGGTCGGTCGTGAAGCAATAAACCTGGGTTCGAACCCAGAGGGCTTCTCTTTTTTTTTCATGTTATTTTTTTCTTTCTCTCTCTTTTTTGAGAAAATGTTTTACTGGATCCCTTTATCTGTAGGTATCTAAGTATACTCAGTGTTTAAACCGAGCAAAGCTCGGTCACCCAGGTACTAAATATTATGTAGATACAAATGCACTAGAATCAGTATTTATAGCCATTTTTTTGGCCCGTTACGGTAAAAAAAAATTAACCTGGCCCTCTACAACATTCTGTTGGACACCCCTAACAACCAAAGACTAGGCTTTGGTTATCTTCCTCTAGAGTTTAGATGTTTGTAACGTATTTTAAAGTTGTCGTTTACAAGATTTCCTATGTAAGGCACGGCAGATATACGGCAGACGTGGATACCTTTGGTCACAAGTTACAGTTTTGTATTGATACAAATGTGGCAGATACGTCAATAAAAATGCGTATTTGTAGCAATGCAAACGTAGACACACTTTTCAAGTTGTTGTATGATCTCACAGTATGTACATTTGCCGTACAAGCTTAGCTACATGTGACGTACTAGTGACTAGGATGCTTTTATCGATACTAGGTATTCACTTGACCACAATATTGCCTTATGTTGAGCGACGATGCAGGGTAGAGCGTGCTTACATAGATGAAACCGTTTCACTCTAAATTTGAAGACACCCAGATTATAATCAACAAGGACTACCCATTCCGGGAACGTAGAACGTAGATTTGCCACATCTTTTTTTTTTTTGTTACTAAAATAAGATTTTTAGTTGGAGTCAGAGTTTTTGCAACATCGGCCATGAAACGATATTGCTTAGGGTAGGGATATTTGGATTCGATTTTCTTGAATATACTCACTTGTAAACGTCTAAAATGTATACGTAAATGTTGGCAAAACTACAGTTAAAAACTGAATTCAATTTTAATTAGTAGTTCTATAATTGAGATCAAAAAGGAGACAAATCAGCTATACAGTGGGGTTGAGGTAATTTCCTCTGGGCGACATATCGTTTCATGTTATAATTTCCTCATCGTATTCTTGGATCAATTTGTGTTCACTCGTATGAAGTGGCTAACACAACAGACAGTAGGGATGTAAGCCGGCTCCCTACTAGTACCAGTTCCCTGTGTAGCTACGGGCTCCCCGAGTGTACAATACTTCCATCGTCTATACGTTCAAACGTGCGAAATAATTTTGCAACCGTGATTCAGCCCTTCCTCTCGGATTGGCCAATGCGACGTTGTATCGGTGATTATTAGAGAGAAAGCAAACAGTCAGTTATTGTATATCAGAGTTATTCTATTTTAGATCCTTTTAGTCTACAATAATAAACAAATAAATATTGGTGGATAATTCACACACAACACCATCTGACCCCAAACTAAGCAAAGCTTGTAATATGACGGCCAAATAACTGATATAATACTTATATAATTGTAAATACATACTTATTATACATAGAAACACCCAGACACAGTGCAAACATTTGAATTCATCACACAAATATTTGCACTGGGTGGGGATCGAACCCACGACCCTCGGCTTCGCAGGCAGAGCTACCATCCACTAAGCCACGAGGCCAGTCAAGAAATCAGAGATGAAACAACTGACACTCTATTCTAGATAAAAAAAACCAAGAAGTGAAATTTTGAAGTGGTAGGACTCTTAGCAGAGTCCGCCTGGGGAAGTACCACACCTATGCCAGTTATTCTACCGCCAAGCAGTAATGGGCAAACATTACTGTGTTCCGGTTTGAAGGGCAATGTTTCCAGTGAAATTACAGGGCTTAGAGATATAACATCTTAGATATATGGGTGACGAGCGCAGTGCAGTAGGTAATGATTTGGACTCTTCATGTTCCAATAGCTGCGTGTTACTGTGCTGTTATGTGGCAGGCATGTTGCTTACCATCAGGCAAATGTCCTGCTTGTCTCGTCACTCTTTATTTAAAAAAAACAGTACAGACAATTTTGACTTTTATTTTTAAAAAGACCTACTACGGCTATCGGTCTCAAATTACTTTTACTGCCTACTGAATTTTTTTTTGTTTTAAACATAAAGTGACGAGTCTAGCAGGTCATGTGCCTGATGGTAAGCAACATGCCTGCATAACAACACGCAGCTATTGGAAGAAGAAGATTCCAAATCATTACCTAGCACTGCACTGCGCTCGTCACCCAGAGATCTAAGTTGTTATATCTCTAAGCCCTGGTCTTAAAGGGGCAGAACCATATTAACTTATTAACTTAAACTTGTTGACTATGTTTGAATTAACTCGTGACAAAATGCAAATTTTAAGACAAATTCTACTCATTTATTTCACTAGTTTATAATTTATTTCTCTGCTGCCGTGAAAAAAATTGGTTGATAAACCTTCTTCACTTGTGATTTGTTTTGTCAAAACTAACTTCATTTTTTATCTTTTTTTTACACGATGAGTTGCATCCGGTCCCATATTGGTTACGCGCCGCTTTACCGGTAAATAAAAAAAATCAAGTGAAGCTGTGTGATTAAATTTTTCCGAAATAAAAATACTCTAGTGGAAACAGTAGTAGCGTAGCTGTTATATTCTGCGACTTTAAATCGTGAGATCGTAGGATCGTATCCCACCTGCACCTCACTATTTTTAACAGACTTTAAACTAGGAGGTTTCTCAATTTGACCGTTTACACCTATCCTTTTTTTCCAAGTTTTTTTTTTTTTTTTTTTTTTATAGCGTAGAGTGACGAGACGAGCAGGTCATGTGCCTGATGGTAAGCAACATGCATGCCACATAACAGCACAGTAACACGCAGCTATTGAAACATGATAGTCCAAATCATTACCTAGCACTGCACTGCGCTCGTCACCCAGAGATCTAAGATATTATGTCTCTCAGCCCTGTAATTTCTCTGGAATCATTGCCCTTCAAACCGGAACACAGTAATGTTTGCACATTACTGCTTGGCGGTAGAATATTTGGCAAAGGTGTGGTACTTCCCCAGTCGGACTCTGCTAAGAGTCCTACCACTACTAAACTGTACAGATCTACAATTGCTTTGAACGGTGAAGATAAACATTGTGAGAAAACTGGCATGTTCCAAGAATCTTCCGAGGTCGTGCGTCATCGGTCAACCCGAACTGAACCAAAAGAATATATTTAGGCTTTGGCGTCTACTTGGGAGATAAAATCCCTTGTTCCAGCAGTGAGATAATTTATTGGGCAGCTTATGCTACTCAAGTATTTATCTATTGCCTAATTTTAGCCATTGCACCTGTGATAGAATTTTACGGATAACAAGAACACAATTTTGATTTACCCCTGGCTATCTCGGGTTTGTAGTTTGTACAACATTTTACTAGTCCAGCCCTTTCATTTGATACCCATATTTAGGGGGTAGTGAAAAAAATATGTATTCGTAATTCACCATTTTGTGGTGGCAGCCATCTTGTATTTGAAATATCTTAATAAAGTTCTCGTGTCACAATGTTACCTTACTCCTCCGAAACGGCTTTACTGATTTGTGATAAGTGATAAGGGTTGTTCATCCCTAAATATTTTTTTAATATTTGGACAACATTTTTTGTTTTTATTTTTTTATAATATGGCATTAAACAATACATACAACCCTAAATTTTTACTCTTTTATCACCAACTCCTATTTTTTAATAGTCATTTTAGTAATTTAATCATTTTTCATCCCTCTCGATAACTGATCAATTATCGTCTTTTTAACCGACTTTAAAAAAAAGTAGGTTTCTCAATTCGACCGAATATTTTTTTTTTTTTTTTTTTTTTTTTTTTTTTGTGTGTTCGCGGATAACTTCGTTGTTTATGAACCGATTTTTTTTGTTGGATAGGAGACATTCCAAGGGTGGTACCATGATAAGGAAACCAGGATCTGATGATGGAATCCTGCAGAAATTGAAGAAAACTTGCAAAAAATGTAGGGGCGACAAGCGCGATTGTTAATTTTTCCATTAAGTATTTACAAGCACTACAATTTATTTTGGTTTGGCACTACGAAGATTTGGAAGCGATCTGATGATGGAGCCAAAACACTGTCGAGGGAACTCCTCAAAGATTTACAGCAGTTATCTTGTGTTTGGGCTTGATTAATTTGTATTGATGAGCACTTTACGTCTAGATGTCTTAAGACTGTCTTTCATCATCATTATAAATGTCTATGTTTGGATGTTTGTTGCTCAATCGCGTTGTAACTAATTAATTAATCGTTAGACCTTTAAAAACTGCAAGGGTAGACTAGTGCGTTTGAAAATGTTTCAATTAAGTATTTTAAAGCACTACAATTGAATGAAGGTCTGGAGTCGATCCGATGAAGGAGCCGAAAGACAGTCGCGGCTGCTCCTCAACGATCTACAGCAGTTACCTTGTGTATAGGCTTGATAAAGCTATATCGATGAGCACTTTACACATAGCTAGGTGGGATGTGACTGTTATTGGGAGTCTGACGATGAAGACAAAGGACAGTTATGTGAACTGTTTAACGGTTTACAGTAAGTAGCTAGTGTTTGTGCTTGATTCATGTACCTACTCTTAAATATTGATGAGAACTTGGCACCCACATGGATACTGAGGACCATTTTACAGGTCTGAGTACACCGACCATCCTGGATTTGAACACTTTATCATAGTGAATATTAATAATAATAATATACTCGTAATTCTTTATTACATCCACAAATTTACACAATAAATCTTAGAACTAAAGAAACAAAAAAAAAAAGGTGTGTGCTTAAGACCACACGGCAGAAGTGAAAACTTCATTAGCTGATTTTTGTATTAGGTAGGTATGTCGTATATTATAATAAAATATTATGGATCGTATTAGTTGAATAAACGAGTAAAACAAGCCAGAAATTAAAGTAAATATTTATTGAAATTTTATTTATATACAAAGTAGCTGTTACCCGCGACTTAGTCCGCGCGAAATAAATACTAAGGTTACTCAGGCAGTACTTATTTGTATACCCAGATTGTATACACATTCATGGTTAGTAAAAAAAGTGTCCATGTTCAAAAAGTTGTTGGCCGGCGCCGGCTTTTTAAAAGTTACTCCAACTTTGTATGCATTCATACGGTGCACCCCTATGATGCCCCTAACATTGTCCGCAAAAAGGTTGGTGAGTAAGTATAATAGGATTTTTGTTACCGACTTTCTCCTTTTCCGTCGATTCCACATACACTACACTGGAGACTCCACTACGATTTTCTGGGAATAGTCTCTTTCTCTTATAAAGGGGTTTTCTAAATAGTTTGTAAGAAACATTTTCACTTGGATTTGGCTTCAATAGTTTTCTTTTTCTGGTCTGTTCGACGGGGTCACCCCCGTCGCTAGCGACGCTCATATTTATTTATACTATTGACTATATGTATACAAAACTAAATACTTACACGAAAGAAACGAAATATTTACACAGCAAAACTAATTAATTTGATTGTGAAAATTATAAAGCACCCGTCGTGTTTTCCCGCCCAAAGAAAAGTCTTTTGGAGTTGGTAGCCGTCAGTGTTGCCACTATGATTTTGAGCTTGTCGCCTAATAGTTATGAAACAAAGTCGCCGGTTTTGATTGAATTATTAAGGGAATAACAGTCTGGAAGAATACATAAGCTTTTTCCTTCTCCAACCTTCTACACTACACTAGTATATTCCCCTTTGTCGGTAACACGTCGTCTAAATCCGCTAAAAAGGTTTTAAAAATTTGCCAGTTTCAGCGACAAAGTCGCTAAAGTGTCAACACTGGTAACCGGTAGCGAGCAGCGAGAGAGAGAGAGAGAGTATCTATTGTCCCATGTCCTCCTCTAACAATTATCTTTCTCGGTCTGGCACGTTTGTTGACCACATTATCTTTCTCGCTCTAGCATCCCGAGCTTACCCGAAATTTCTTATCATATCCGAGCGTGATGATCACGTGATCATCAATCCATTTCACAGCCCACGAAAATTCTGTCCATAGCGCGCCTAAAGAAGTTTTCACTTCAAAAATCAACAATAAATTATGCAGAGCAAAGGGTGGCCTTATCGCTTAAAGCGATTTCTTCCAGACAACCTATGAATGGACTTATAATTGTAGAAATCGTGTACTGTAGGTGGCGTAATCTGTAATTCAATATAACTATTGTCACATCTTATGTAAATTACTCAGATAAATACATATTATACAATACAATATTATGCACACATACACAAACCATACATATATAAATAAATACATAATATATAAATTAAATACATAAATGAATATAACAATACAATACATAAAAATCAATGTAGTAAGCGTACCAATCAGGAAAAGGAAATATAATGCTGGTAAACAAGATTTTTGAAAATGGGAAGGGACTTAGCTTGTCTTATAGTGAGAGGAAGATCGTTCCACAGCAAAACAGCTTGTTCTGTGAATGATTTGAAAAAGAAAGATTTGAATGAGTAGAAGAAGGAAACCTAAGTTTAAGGACGCGAGTGGAGCGGAGAGGACGGGAGTTGGGCTCAACAAAATGAAACCTCTCTCTGAGGTGTAAGGGAGTGGTGGGGTTGAACAAAATTTTATAAAGGAAAAAGAGGATGTGAGCGTTACGGCGAAGACGGACGGATAACCATTTGAGCTTACTTCGAAATTCAGAAATGTGGTCATATTTTCGTAAGCCAAATATGAACCGTATGAAAAAGTTTTGCAAACGTTCGAGTTTGTTCAACTGCTCTTCGGTTAAATCCAGATAGCAAACGTCAGCGTAATCCAATATAGGGAAAAGAAGAGATTTTACAAGCGCAGTTTTAGTAGTAATCGGGAGGAAATTTCGGAGTCTTCTTAAAGAAGCTGCTGAGGCAAATATCTTACGACTGACCTCTGTCAGTTGTGGGCCCCAAGAAAAATTTCGGTCCATAAGAATGCCCAAGTTTTTTACAACTTCACTAATTTTGATAGGAGTACCGTCGAAAATCACCTGTCAAATCATTCGGGAGCTGCCAATAACAATTGTCTGAATTGTGAATATTATTCTACTAGTCAAGTGTTTTCTTTATCTTCTCACCTAATTCAAGAATTATTAATCTAACCATCACTTAAAATCGTAAAATAAAATAATTTTAACAAAAAAAAGAACCGACTTCAAACAGTAAACTAAAAAGTAAAAAATAAATCTCTTTACCACAAAGTAGAACGTATTTTGATTAATTTGAACAGACATGATTAAATAAGTATTTAACAATTCTGAAGTCGGTGCCAAGTAATACAACTATAGCTGAAGCTAACATTAGTAGAGTAGTAAATCGAACTGACATTTGGAACATAGACAAGTTGTTGGGGACATATGTATGATAGACAGGAAGGTTGTTGCAACATTTACTTGGCACCGACTTCAGAATTGTTAAATACTTATTTAATCATGTCTGTTCAAATTAATCAAAATACGTTCTACTTTGTGGTAAAGAGATTTATTTTTTACTTTTTAGTTTACTGTTTGAAGTCGGTTCTTTTTTTTGTTAAAATTATTTTATTTGTTAATGTTTTTCACTCTATTTCGATTAAAATTTCCCGGAGCTTGTGGCAAATCTAAAATTGTTTTATTATAATAAACATTTAAATTTATTATTAAAGTTTAGGGTTGCCATGGATGGTTTAGATTCACAAACCAGCCCGGCAGATGACGCTGCAGTTGGTATCTAGGTTATCCGAGCGAAGCCGGAGCGGGCCGCTAGTAGTGTAAAGTGTTTTACTAGTCAAGCCCTTTCATTTGATATAAATATTGAAAAAAAAATTGTCCACCGTCTTGTGGAGGCGGTCATCTTGAATCGATATTCATAAAACATAGCTAAGAACCACCGCACGGAAACTAACCTTCTTATAAAAAAACTGCATCGAAATTGATCCATTCGTTTGAGGTCTACGGTGCCACAGACAGACACACTGTCAAACAGACAGACATCTACGTCGAACTTATAACATCCCTTTTTTTGGTGGTTAAAGTACTGTTTCTTCAGGCCTAAGAATAGATAGATAGCTAAACCCTTTATTGCACTTACATAACAAAGAAAAATACAGAAAAAACTTATAATAAAGTAGCAATTGGCGACCTTATCGCTGAGAGCGATTTCTTCCAGGCAACCGTAGGATGGTAAAAATATAAATTAATAAATAATGGAATAAGGCATCGTTTTACGTATCAGGCCCTTCAATTCGATTTGAACGATGGGTTTATATTGTCAAAATAATCTTCAACAAAAGATCACCTGCTTCAAATTAATGTGAGCTAAGACCAATAAAACTATAATGAACCGTTAATTCCCTTGACATGATCAAAGAACCTTCTCCCATCACCACAAAATCAATCAACATCCCTAAATAACCGTGAATTTGTTCAATCGTAGCCACTAACAAAATTACGGTTATATTGAATCCAACCAAAAATAATTACCAAGCATAATTATAATTTCGATACGATACTGTTGTCTATTGTGGAATCAATTTGAAAAGTTAAATATTGAGCTCAATCATTTTGAGCTATATTATAAAGTTTCTTCGTATAATCTGAGAACTTGAAATGTTGATGAAATTGATATAAGGACATAAGCACGAATACTTTAGATATTATATGCCTAAATGAAGACTGGGTACGTTTCAGTGGCATTTGATAAAACTTGGCTAAATAAAAGATAATAATAAGAGAACAAACTGTAAAAAGAGAACACTAAAACGTTATAATAAATTAAACTTTACTATAACGATAACTACTTCGTTGATATATTTTGAAGTCGGTGCAAATCTGAACTTTTACGTACGTTTACTTTTACGTATCTTATTACATTAAATTTATAGATTTCATTGACAATTCGTACTTGATGAAGGCCGCGTTTTATTAAAATTACTAGAACAAATTTTGTATTTTTCAGTCTTATTGGTTGATAGAGAAGTTCAAATCAAAGATTTTCTTTAGATTTGGACTCATAAGTTCGATACATACCTATAAATCAAAAATTTTCGTTTCATCGTCATAGTAAGCTAAAGCTCATAAGTAAAAAAAAATGTTAATTTATTCTTTGGATGTTTACGAAATAATGGTAGTCATAACGGCAAATCTTTCCAAATAACTACTGTACTGTAACGGCAAATGTCACCGTATATCCAAGAAAATTTAACGCGACAAAACAAGAAAAATAAAGAATAATATTATCTCATGTCTTATTACGAAGAAATTATAAAGACATATGGGAATGGTGCCAAATTTCCAGAAAATTGCAGTTCTCTCAAAAATATTTGTTTTTGAGTTGTAATGGAGAGTGGTAACCGTCGTTTACATGAACATCAGAGATGCTGACGACGTTTCACCAGCTCGAAGATTTGTTTAAAGATACCCTTTTTTAACTTTCTGTTCTTAATTTTCGTCTGAAATTATTGAATTACAGATAAAACATAACATACTATGAGAAATGTGGTAAATATAGCTACAAGTTAGTCTAAAATTAATTAATTAATGACTGCTGTTTGATGAAGCTTTGAAGAGCCTAAAAGAACAATTGTGAATTAAGAAATCAATAGAAAGTTTTCACAACCTACATTTTTTTTTCTTCCTTTTATAGGTTTACAATTGACTGCCATCTCGCCTGATGTTAAGCGCCGTTGCCGTCTACGATGGAGCGTGTTTAGGTACCTACAAAAAACCGATCACTCTCGACTTGAAAACGCCAAGATTGTAACCATCCGGAAAACCCCACTCAGGCAACACATTCCACAGCCTACACGTTCTTATCACAAACTTAGAGACAAACCTAATAGTTTGTGTCTTTGTAACATCAACTCTAAAACGATGTCGCTTTTTCGAGATTGGAGCTGGCCGATAGAAAAAAGGTCAAGGTGGTAACAGATCACACAAATCAGTTTAACACTCTCCGAAGTATATCCGATAAAAACCGATAAGCTTGCAATTTTGTGGCAATGATCAAGACTTTGAATTCTGTTTGGCACAAGACACAAGTGTTCAAAGTTCATATTCCACTACGAAATTGGGCTGCTTAAGGTAAGTAAAGATAATCATAATTTAAAATGAAGAGTATAAAACATCATAAAGTTAACATCAGTACTACTCGTAGTACATTTCATGTAAGATATCCTACAATCAGATAAAACTGTGTGAGCAGATAATCAGTAAAACGCTTGTGAATAATATTTATTCCACAAAATCGACAATAAACAAAACCGGTTCACAATTTATTGCTTAATTTCTAAAAAGATATTACATAATTTCGTCAACCCTGTATCTACCTGGGACACACTCATTAATTTCCGTCAAAACACCTTTAATGAGTACGCTTAATTCTGCTTGCTTGGCCCAAATGGCGCAACATTGCATTCCATAACACGGGCCCAAACGTATTCACCTCATTAGACGTGTCAGCTGTGTAAATTCGTGGAATTGCCGACCTAATGACACTAGATAATGCTCAGACCAGTATCCGAGCTTTGTTGAGTTTGTTGATCACTTAATTTATGGAAATAGAAGTTGAATGCTATCTTTAATCATGGAACGTTGTTCAAATTATATTTTAATGCTACTCTAAGTACAATAGATTACAATAAATTGATAGTGCAAGTTGAAATTGCCGGTCAACTTGAAGTAGGTAAGTACCTAGTAGGATTTTTTGCAGACGAAATATTCCGGGATAGTGTTGAGTTGAATTTTTTAACAATAAAGACAAGCGTTTGACTACGAATTGCCTTAAGTTATATCGGGGCCTAGGATGGAGTACGCTTACCTGTAACTTATTTATTATCTAAACCTAAAAAAAACACCTATCATGAATCATAAACTATCATACATCTTGAAACAGAAACTCCGGTAGAGTGCTCTACGAAGTCACTTATAGTGATACCTACTATTTCACCGCCAGGCTTACAAACCAAAATGTCTTGTAAAATAGCAAGATATAAATATTGTTAAATAACAAAATGAGTTCAGTCCCAGGAAGCAATGTAAACTATACATGTTCAATTTACATTTTGGTGCTGTACAATTATGAACAAGCGCTTTGTTTATCATCGGGCCTTGTTATCAGCTAAAAATTTAAATGTGTCGTGGTCTAACTCACTACTAAAAGTAAACTATATCGTTGTTCCAAAACCAGTAATATAATAATAAATAAATATTGGTGGACAATTCACACACAACACCATCTGACCCCAAACTAAGCAAAGCTTGTGTGATAGCGGCCAGATAGCTGATATAATACTTATATAGTTTTAAATACATACTTATTATACATAGAAACACCCAGACACAGTGCAAACATTTGAATTCATCACACAAATATTTGCACTGGGTGGGGATCTAACCCACGACCCTCGGCTTCGCAGGCAGAGCTACTACCCACTAAGCCACAAGGCCAGTCGTATTATACTTATAGTCTTAATCATAGTCGTATTATATTGTACTTTACTATGAGCAATATCATTACTTAGATTTCAAGCGTAAGTTAACTACGAGTATTATGTTGTGAGATTGCTCACTGCCACTTTCGAGCGTTCGTTTATTTGACTCATTGATTGAACCTCGGCAGGCGAAAGAAACGATGCGATAGCAAATAATAAAATGTTTTTAAAAAGTTGGCACATCATAGTTCATTATAAAGGCAGAAAGTAATATTTTTTTAATCTACTGCCATACAAAAAACAAATGAAAGGAAAAGCTCATGTACTGCTTTCTACATGTGCCTAATGGCTCTAGAATCCACGGACATTTTGATGCCTGCGCTAACATGAGAACACACAGATTCCTCTCCAATGACCTATAAATAACCATAATTGATCTACATTTTGAAGTCATCGTCAACTTAATTGAAATAGTTATTACTACGATGCCGGTGACACTATCTTTCATAACACCGTTGATGTATTAAAATGTCCTAATTAAAACTCTTCAAACAATTTATGTGAGAAATAACAACCTAATATCACAAAGTAACAAAGTATTATAGCTTCCGGGAATCGTCTTGTTAGTGATCAAAATGGTCGCAAACATCGTGTGGAATGTTAACATAGCATTTTCTTTCCCCAAATAATAAAAAAAAAAGTTTTTCCTTTACATCAAAGTCGTCTATAACGAGATTCGGTTGATGAAATTTCGAACAAAGGAAGCTAGTTTTCTACGCTGCTTGAAATCCAAATAATGGTAGTAAAACAAAGGACAATAAATCTAGAAATCCCCTTTGTGAAACGCCCATAGCATTGATTTAACCCTACTCACCCCAATGATGGGATATGCAGCGCTCCAATGTAAACAGAATGACCCTAAGTAAATAATACGCGTAGTCTAATTCATTACCGTATAGTAGAAACAATAAAAGCAAAAAACAAAAGGGATTACCGATAAATCTAAAAGGGATTTTTTTTCTCTTAGAAGCTTATCTACTTTACGTCGTTTTGGGAATAAATACCGGCCTTCTTACTGCAATGAAGACGATGCCGAACTTAAGTCTGCTATTGTCTGTAAGGATAAAAACTTTGTCAAGGCTGAGACGAGGCGGTCTCGTATGAGGGTTCCACAAAAATCGAATAGAGTAGGTACATACCCTATTCTTACTTCAGCTTACATAAACATTTATTTCAGTCTAATTTCAATTCGTGAACCATCACTGAATGCCAGATATTTTTTTGATTTTGTAATTCTTTTATTGATGGCAGAAATTTTGCAAAATCTCACCATCAAACAATAAAATCAAGGTAGAGTATGAGTATCAAATTAAATTCGATTTAAATATTCCATGGTATTTTATAAAATACTGTTTAACTATTTAAAGACTTAAAGCCAATACTTAAATCTTTTTTAGACATATAATATTATGTTAAGATGATAAGAAGATGTTATTAAATGAAATTGTATGTATGATAATTGATGTATTATTATCGTATAAAATATACAAGGAATACAAAAGTCGGTAGAATTGTCGTCTAATATTTTGAATCTGTAACCATAATTACGTGTACAAAATTTTGTTCACGATCAGATCTAAATTCACCAGTACGGGTTTTATAATTTACGTCTGTCTAGGTATAATACATTTTGGTTGAATTTTTTTACAAAGAGTTTAGTTGCTAAACAAAGTACAAATTTTACATAAAATAATGGCAAAAACTTCAGTCAGTCAATATTTTATTGAAAATTATAATGTCTCATAATACTTCTAACAAAACTATTAGAGTTTCTTATTAACTCACGGAACTACAAAAAGGTACATCGGTGAAAGTAGGGCTGTCCAGTCTCCTTACGTAATCTTTTTATTTACCGCCGAACGCAGAATGTATTATTTTGTTTGGAACTCTGAAGCCTCATGGTGAGGTTGTAAAAGATGTCGAAATTACGAAAGATTAGTACAGCTTTGAGGGTGGCTAATACTATTGTTTGCAGGAACGGTATCTCGCGTTTGTTCCTGTATTTAATTGTTTATGGTGTTTGTTTTGTTCCGGTATTGGTTTTGGAACAATAATACAATAATTTAAAAACCATTGCAGTCGTGGTTAAACCTTGGCAATTTTTGGGTTTTAAACTGACAAATTTACCTACCTCTACCTAGCCGTTAATAGTCCATAGAAGCTTTCCTGTGAGTTGGTTTACTAAGGGGGCGTCCATAAATTGCGTGAGGTCTTTTTTTTAATTTTCTGTCCCTCCCTCCCCCTCTGGTGAGATGTCGTGAGATTTTATTCAACCCCCACCCCCATCCCCCAAACTCACGTGAGATTTTTCAAGATGTAGGTTTCTTACGTAAACACGTTAGATTGTTTTATTCTTTGTGTTCTATTTGAGTATTCATTTATTTTTTTGTTTCTCGACCCACAAAATGGTTTTCAAAGTCTGAACATATGAAACAAATAAAAATACTCAAAAGTTAGTTTATTTTGATGCCTGAGATATACCCCCTCCCCCCCTTAAACACCTCACGTAATTTATGGACGCCCCCTAAATGCAACATTCGTTCGATTGGTATTCTTCGAGATTAACGAGTGCAAGCAAAGACATGTTTTATTTTCGATATTATATACTTAGTGGCTTTTTCCCCTTAAAGCTGCCTATACACACTGGGCCAGTGAAGGCCAACGCGAGTGTCGACAAAACGGCACGAGACAAAACGTAGCATCCACACACTGGCCCAGCGCAGGTCAACGCGAGCGCCGACAAAACGGCACGAGACAAAACGTAGCATCCACACACTGGCCCAGCGCTGGCAAAAGTGCGGTAGACCAATAGGAGAACAGGACGCTACTCGCCGAGCGCCTTTGTTTTGTGCACAAAAACCGACACCGGTCACGAGAGACGAGTCGAGACAAAACAGCCCTATACACACTGGCCACTTGCCGTCACTCGGAAAGCGAGGCGAGCGACGCGAGTCATCACAAAACGACCCTCCACACACTGGCGTTGGCCTGCATTGGCCCAGTGTGTATAGGGAGCTTAAGAACTAAAAAGCTAGAACATTGGTGGTATCAAGTCGAGAGCAAATCGTTTTTATTGGGCAAATGGTAAATAATATAAAAATATTGAGAATTGAGTATTACTTCTCCAGACTACAAGCAAAGATCTATTTGTAAAGATCTCGTCTTTAATTTAAATGAGTTAAATCATAAAATAGATATGTATATTTGTATATACGTAAAAAGTTAAATAAATCAAAAACTTAAAAAAACAGTCCAATTATAATATGTACATGTCATACATTTCAATTAATGACATGTACATATAGTATTGATTACGGTAGAATAAGTAGTCAAAACGTATAGTGCAAAAATGCGTATTGCACAAGTTACTTCTTAAATTTAGTGACAAAATTACCAACACATCACCTCATAGTAAGTACAAAGTACTTCGGACAAGAAGAGTTCAAAACAAAGTCTGGTACTTCACTCGTCGTCCTGAGATACAAATTAATTCATCAATTGCTCAGTTGGCTATTTCTCATCGCAGCTCAAATTGCATGATCACACAGTCATACATATTTTGGGAACGGTTAATGTTAGAAACAAATGTCGATAATTAGTGAATAAAACATTTAATATTCTACAGGATATATTAAACTTGTTTCAATACAAGTAATTATTTATCTCCGATATGCCCGACCGGCCATACATTTGTGGCCGCGACCTTACCGCAACTTTAGACATTATGCCCTCGCGTAACGTCGCATCCTCACATCGTCCGAACGGCGCCCGCGCCGCTTATTCCCGCCGGGTTACACTAAAAATTAACACGAACGGTCAAAATCGGGGTAATTTTTCGCATTCTCATCGTGTTACACTTCCCAGCGCAGTTAAACATTTGGTTACTGCTTCACTAAATTCCAGTATATTTGTATCCCACTAATATTATAAATGTCAAAGTATGGATGTTTGGATATTTGGATGTTTGTTGCTCAATCACGCCGTAACGTATGAACGGATCAGGCTGAAATTTGGAATACTGTTACATTAGATTACTATTTAGAAAACCAATTCAAATAGTAATTCAAAATGTTCCTTGAAGGTGACGATGAGAATCGTAAAAATGAGAATTAGCCAGTTATTACCAGAAACAGTGTTTGTTAAACCGGAAAACCAAATGACTACTATTGTTGCTTATAGATTACATATTTTCGGTAAAATCACTAGTACTGGTAAAAATTATCTACATATGCCGAGGGATCTTCTTACCCTAAATTAATTGAGTTTTATGTAATAAACAAATAAATTGTATAGGACGGTATTATTTAATATCATTAAAATTCTAAATTTTAATCTATCCAGTGGTAAACAGTGGTTTAGTTATAATACAAACGATTGGTATGAATTTCAAAAATAAGTCAGCAGGCAACAACTTGAGAATGACTGCGGAAAATAAATTAAATTTGAAGAGACGCAACTCAGAAATCTTTGAGAAGATTATTACATTCGCAGACTTATTAATGTTTTCAAACAGTTTTATCGCGGATGACAAATTGCTTTATTTGAATACTTGACAACCGTTTTGCCACCTCGGTTTAAGCAGCACCGAAAATTAAATGTGATTGAATCTTGAGCGCGTTGTTTAATAATGGCTTATTTATGACAAAATGTTTGTTTTCGAATCAATTTCTTAATTAATGTACTTAGCATAGCATAGCAGCATAAATAGTAAACTAAATTACTCCACACAGCTCGAGCTCATAGCCAAAAACCTTCCACAAGGAGAGATTCAATTCCACCACTTTGGCCAAGTGCGTGTTGGCGGATGGCATTTGTCCGCGAAAAATGTATATTTTGTGTCATGTTGATTTCTTCACGATACTTTCCCTCTCAATGCCTTGCCTTGCCTTGGCATTGACTCTCTCATTGCGAGTGAAGGCCCGAGTCCCAGCAGTGGCAACATTCAGTTGATTAACGTTGATTACATATGTCGTCTTATTAAAATAGAGGGACCAAGCTAGATATATGCCTGATGGTTTTTTTATAGCATAGAGTGTCGAGACGAACAGGACATGTGCCTGATGGTAAGCAACATGCCTGCCACATATCAGCACAGTGACACGCTATCGGAACACGAAGAGTCCAAGTCATTACCTAGCACTGCACTGCGCTCGTCACCCAGATGGTAAGCAACTCGCCTTCCCATGACAACACAGTACCACGCAGCTGTTTGAACTTGTAGGGACCAGAACTGCACACCGCTCGTCATCCAGAGGTATAATTTCTTTTCTTCTCTAGATTTCTTGGTCTTGTAGTTTCTCAGAAAACTCTGTTTTAAAATCCGGCACACAGTTATAGATTTTAGCTTATTTCTGTTTGACAGTGGAATCAATGGCGAAGGTGTGGTACTTTTCCAGGATCTTTAATAAGAAGTCTACTACTATAAAATTGTCTGCCAAATGTACATTTTCATTACATTCTTGGTGTTTTCAAGTGGAAAGTGAATTGATTTATTCCAGGTAAGACCATAGTGCCACTTAGGTAACTTTATCAAAATAACAAACATTTGTCTTTAGGTGGACTTCGTACCTTCCATGCCTGTCGCAGTTCACTAAAATCTTTGTAACCCGTTATTGAATTTGAAATATAAGTAACTATTTAGAAATAAAAATATAGGTAGTCACGTTGTGAGCAAAATTGTTCTATCTTAAGACAACATCAACGCCTTACATTAGATAACTTATAATCAAACACAACACATAAACAAAAAACGTTAAACTTACATTTTGTAACTTTTATTCCGGATATATCAACTATTCATGTAGAATAGCAGATGAAAAGCCCTCTCATTGCAGCTAGCTTTTACATAATGAGTAAAGAGCCGAGACATAAAAAATTACACGGCAATCTGTTTCCAAGACTCAAAGGAATGTATATTTCTGGATTCGAAGTATAATACCATCACTTAATAATTTCTGCACATGCTGTTCACAAAAGTAAAAGGCGAATAAAATGATATGGTCTAACTCCACTTACCAAATAAAATTGGCTACGTATTTTTCGATATATGAATTATTTTTCTTGAAGTAAGATGTCTCATTGAAAGATCTTTTTCTCTATGTACGAGTATATTACGCAATATTGTTAGCTTTTGTATAAATGTAGAGTTCAAAAGTAAAATTCTTTGATCCACGATTTAAAGACGACGTTTCCAGTCGTTTATTTATACTAAAATATTTGATGATTGCAGGTAATGTCTACAAAGCAGTCGCGGTAGCAACTTCTCCAATTTATTTCATTAATATTCATGATTCAAAATTATGATATTATGTATGATGAATAATAAGATTTTCTGTAACCAATTCATCGGAAATATGTATACTTTTTGTATGTTCAAACCAAAGTGCCTAAGCACCTTTGTGCTATTTAAAATAAAATTAATTGAAGATACAAGTTAGTAACACATGACCCTGATGGTGAGTGACACGTCTGCCTACAACAGCATAGAGCCGCTCAACTAGTTAGTAATATAAAATAATATAATTTATAGTAGTAGTAGGCAGTATATTAAATTTAAAAAAAATATAATATACTGCCTTGCATTATACTCTTCTCTTCAATAAGAGATATAAAATGATTTATCTCATTGCTTTTTATATCACAACACAGAAATCCTTGTATATGACGGACTGGCGACACAATAACCGGCAAAACGGTGGTACTTCTAGCAGACTCTGGAAAAAGTTCTGCAATTACAATTTACACATTTTATATGTTTCTATGTCCGATAAAGCAATAAATAACGTAATTATTGTTATACAAGTAGCTTTTGCAAAAACAACTCACACAATAAAAAGTAAAATTTTAAATAAAAATAAAATAAAATAAATAAATAAATAAAGCTTTATTGATTCCATACAACATTACAATAAATTGATTTTAATATTTGACTCATTTTTGGTTAAAGTTAATTGATTATTACTTGATATAATTAGTAGTAGGTTTTTTTCTTTGTTTTTTTAAAGTTGTATGGACCCCCTTCGGGTAAAAGCCTCCTCCAAAGCATTCCACGTTTCTCTATCGGTAGCTAGCTCCATCCATCATAGAATTTTAAATAACTATAGTTTAAATAAAGTGGCCAAGTGCGAGTTGGACTCGCCCATGAAGGGTTCCGTTGCAGCATGTAACATAATATATATAGTACACATAGTTCTTGTAGTTCGTTGTAACTTTGATCGAAGTTTCAATAATAGTGTATTTATGACGTATTAAAAAAAAGCTACTCATCAGATTGAGTTCAAACTAATTTTCGTTGGTAGTTTACATGGTAATGTACATCATATATTTTTTTTAGATTTTTCATTCTCTTACTTTAGAAGTTAGAGAGGGGGGGGGACACACATTTTACCACTTTGGAAGTGACTCTCGCGCAAATTATTCAGTGTAGACGAAAATTATGTTAGAAACCTCAAGATCAGTTTTGAAGACCTATCGATAGACACCCCACACGTGTAGGTTTGATGAAACATTTTTTTTTGAGTTTCAGTTCTCAGTATGGGGGGCAACCCTAATTTATCTTTTTTTTTAATTTTATTGTTCAAATCTTAATGCGGTTCACAAAATACATCTACTTACCAAGTTTCAACAGTGTAGTTCTCATAGTTTCGGCAAAAAGTGGCTGTGACATACGGACGGACAGACAGACAGACAGACAGATTATAAGGGTTCCGTTTTTACGTTTTACGGAACCCTAAAAATTGTAAGAATATGTACTTAGAAAACATCTGAACCCAACAACACGATTTACTTAAAATGCTTGAATTTAGATTTATTTTAACGTAGTAATTAGATAATTACTGTTTTTTTTAGTATTAAATTATCTCAAACAATGACAAGAAATTGCTCTCAGCAATAAGGTCACCACTTGTGGTGCTAGTTCGCAAATGTTCCACTGTAATTTCGAAATTTGTTTGTGTCAAAATAAAGAGTTTTCCATTTTATCTACCTAGAAATTAAAGTTACTTAAAAGAGTGCCTGTATAAAACAATTTATAAAAAAAAAGGAATTGATTTAAAAAAGAACTCGATACTTTCCCATCTTAGTAGATAAAAACCTTAAAATCTTGATTGCTACGTTTTCGCGATGCCGCAGAAAGATAACCACCGGTTCTTTCCGCATGTCAGGTGCCCGAATTATGCTGTCAGCAATAAGTCGCTACGGTTGCCGTATTATTAACGTCAAAACATTGATATAACACGAATCTTTCCCCAACCGTCTTCCATAGCAATCATCATTACGAATCAATCGTCGAAAGGCAGATGTATAACTGTTACACTTCATCAGTTCTTCATTCCGTTTAAAAACGACCAAATTTACTAAAGCACTTGTGGTAATATGAATTTTGTTGTCACCGCAATAGAGACGAAATTGTCGTGTCATAGTTTGAGGTTACAGGAGAAAAGGGTTGGCTCGTCGTCCTAGGCAAGTGATATAAATGTGCTACGCGATGCGATTCAATTTTTATAATAAAGAATTACATCTTACACTACCTAATATGTAATATTTTTCCTATAGCTTGTGATAAAAACGTAACATCAACATCGTACCTTTTTGTGAAAATTGTGTGAAACCTTTGTTAGTCTTTGAAAAGAAGTCAACCTCTACAAAATTGTTTGACAAATGTACATTTTCATTGCCATCTTGGTTTTAATCGATCTGAAATATAAAAACTATGTAAATGTTTTGATGTGAATGCGATAGATGTTATAATAACTCATACATGACTGGCCTCGTGGCTCACTTAGCCACTTAGGTGGTAACTCTGCCTGCGGAGCCGAAGGTCCTGGGTTCGATTCCCACCCAGTGCAAATATTTTGAATATTTAGAAATATTTTGAGTGAATGAATGATTATTCTTTATTGTTCACAACTTAAAATAACACATATAAAACAGGAAAACAGTAAGACTAGTGAAACAGCTGGTGGCCTTGTCGCTGAAAGCGATTTCTTTCAGGCAACCTCGGAGTGGACAAAATGATAGAAAAACTAAAAACGTGGTGCGCAACAAAGACTATTAAGACTACGAGATAAATGAACGTTCTAATATCATTACACACATACACCTTAGCCACAAAAATACATAATACACTAGTAAATAAAACTAATCAAAATATATATATATTTATATAAACATACATAAGAACTAATTGACCTGACAAGATGATATATATCCCTAAAAGACTAACTATTTGTGTGATGAATTCAAATATTTGTACTGCCCAGACACAGTGTCTGGGTGTTTCTATGTGTAATAAGTATGTATTTACAACTATATAAGTATTACATCAGATATCTGGCCGCCAAATATGGCGAAATTCTAATTAATAATAATAAAATACTAAGCAAAGCTTGTAATAACAAGCTTCGCTTAGTTTGGGGTCAGATGGTGTTGTGTGTGAATTGTCCACCAATATTTATTATTTTATTATTATTATACGTATTTAAACTAAATACGTGTAAAATGTAATTAAAAAATAATAATGTATTTAAAATACATTGAAATACCTAGACGCACATTTACCAAAAAAAGTTTATCCTATGTTTGAAGCATCTACTTACGATTCAGTAAGCGAATTCACAATTAACTGCTCCATGAGGCTATTCTATTAACACATGCTTGCAAGAAAACTGGCATAGAAAAATATTTCTGTGTTAGAAATATTTGATTTGACTACAATAACAGAAACATTGAAAAGTAACTGAGTAAAAACTGTTACTGTAGTAAAAGATAACGAAAACGCACATACTTTATTGAAAAGTTAATATTTGTAATTGTTGCGAGCAAAAACTACTGAGTACGACCAAAACCGAGGGGTGCTGCTAATTATTTCTTAAAATATATTATTATGTAGTCTGAATTATTTGAGAGAGCAATTGTTCATTATGTCTAGGTCTTAATGTGTATAGTGAATAGAAAACCAAATACGAAACACACTTCATAACGTTTTATAGCTTATAGTCTTTTCAAGACCCGTAAGTTTCCTGAACTCTACATTATGGAAAAAAAATCAACTCAGTTCTTATGTTAGTCGAAATTGACGCGTTCAAACTTCAAACTTGCATGTATCATCATACATACTTAAATAAACAAATACCTACTCAGCCACTGAAAGCTTGGGACGCCTTGCCATGTATGACAATAAAAAAAATACAATATAAAACACTTTATTATACCACAAAACAATAATACAGAAATACAATGATAATACTTAATTATTAGGAATAAATTATTAGGAAAATCTAAATTTGTGTGATCCTTACACAAATTTAGATTTTATTAACATTAAGTACGGCTATATTTTTTAAAACATCTAAATAATGTGTCGCTTAAAATAGCATTGCATCATTTTATCGCATCTGTCACTCACGTGGGCTAGATAGTCGCGGTGCAACCGACTCATAGCATAGTTCTCTATATTTTGAATGTCACTTAATAGCGTACAATTTCGCAGCAATACCATCGATTGTGTAGGCTCATTCAGAGGAAAATGTTCGACGGGTCGGAAAATTTGTCGCGGCCATTATTCGCACTGGCGCTCCGGACGATTAAATTTGGTTCAACCGTGAGTTTAGGCCAACGATAGTGTGAACCGGTTTCAGTTCGCACGGTATCTTATTTCACAAAGTGCTTACAGTTCAACACTTCGTTGGCTTCATAACTTTGATTACAAAGGTAAATTTCGATTCATCGTTCACTTGTTACGGCGAAATAAACGCCTTACGTTGTTGTTAGGACTAGTAATTTTCCTAATAATTTATTCCTAATAATTAAGTATTATCATTGTATTTCTGTATTATTGTTTTGTGGTATAATAAAGTGTTTTATATTGTATTTTTTTTTATTGTCATACATGGCAAGGCGTCCCAAGCTTTCAGTGGCTGAGTAGGTATTTGTTTATTTAAGTATGTATGATGATACATGCAAGTTTGAAGTTTGAACGCGTCAATTTCGACAAACATAAGAACTGAGTTGATTTTTTTTCCATAATGTAGAGTTCAGGAAACTTACGGGTCTTGAAAAGACTATAAGCTATAAAACGTTATGAAGTGTGTTTCGTATTTGGTTTTCTATTCACTATACACATTAAGACCTAGACATAATGAACAATTGCTCTCTCAAATAATTCAGACTACATAATAATATATTTTAAGAAATAATTAGCAGCACCCCTCGGTTTTGGTCGTACTCAGTAGTTTTTGCTCGCAACAATTACAAATATTAACTTTCGCATTTAAAATAATAGCAGAAATAGATTTTATTAGATTAACAAGTCTAACTCGGAGTAGAAATGTACATAACCTTTCACAATGACAATGATAATAATTTAGAGCCTTGTTAAAAAATGTGTGATGAAAATTAAAAAAAAAGTGTTTGTCTGTAAAGTCGGTTTACTGACGATAGTTGAACGTGACAACGTCTTAAAACAATACTGATGGAATGGTGGCATTTTTCAAAAGAAAATTTTAATTTCATTTGTTTAATAGATTTGTATGTAAAAAGTTATCAGTAGAATTTAGTAATTTTCAATCAAAACACTGCAAAAAACAATGCAAAACTTTTAGATGCCGGGGATCGAACCCGGGCCATTTCACATGCAAAGCGAACGCTCTACCACTGAGCTACATCCCCGCTTGAACTACTGGTCGAAATAATTAATACAACTGTAACAAACATGCGGCGAGGTAACGACCGACGGTAACGACCGACGGTAACGGTACATGACTTCATGTTTTGTGGGCGTGCAGCCGGCTTCATCGAATTATAAGACGTTATCACGTCAAAAAACATAATACATAATTGAATTGATCTTTACAGAGTCCGTTTTGATCACACAACAGATATTATGAGTTTTTTTTTATTTCGGTCATAGCCGCTACGATTAGTCGACAATCCCAAACGTTCACAGCGTCTCACAGTAATCAGAAACATCAAAACATCCGATAACAGCCTATTTGTCATGGTCCACACTATTTCCTTTCCCCGCGTATAAAGTTTCCTCTAATTAAAAGCAAGCGCGTCTAACGTACAGAAGTATTCGCTGGAACAGTAGTTAAGATCGACACAAAATGTACAATCTCTTGTAGATAGTATATTTAGTGCCACTGTTAACTAGTATAGTATTCGTATAATGAATACTGAAAAAACTTATTGTATACAATGTCTATCTCGATAATTATCATCTAGGCTATACGAATATTTTTGTTTTAGATTCTATAGTCAGTTTTCTTAACTACAGGCACAATGATGTTAAAACTACAAAGTTATTGTGCAGGCTGTTTTGATTTCAGTAAAAAAACATTGTGCGGAAATAGTGAAAGATTTTGAGATTGTATTTAAATACATATCAATAAATATTTTAAAGAACGACTGAATTTTATTTATGTTCTGGATTAGGATTTCATCAGATCACATATATTTTATCATGTTTATGTAATATCATATCGTCGTTTGGCATCCAATTTTTTTTTTTTTTATTTGAATTATCTACTCCACAGACTCCGGGGTCCGTGATCTTTGTCATTTGTTTTTTTTTTTTTTTACATATTTCTTGGATTAGAAGAAAAGGAAAATAGGGGGGAGTTGGGCACATTTCAAACTTAATTCTAGTGCTCGTTAGTAGAGCCGATCACTAGCGGTTGGGATTCTACCGCTAGTAATCGGCTCGACATCGAGTCTTTGCCTAGTTACCATTTGCCTAAGCCGCCTCCTCCCGGCCCAGAGCCTCCACTACGGCTGCATTTCTGTCCCTGATGGCCATCTGTAGGTTGAACTCTCGGATGGTCTTCGGTGATGCAGCCAACGCTCGCCGCACGAACCGACTGATGGCGTCGTCGGTGTCGTCAGCGTAGTATATGAAGGTCCCCGTGTGCCGTGAGATTGCAACAACTGCATGGGGCACGCTCTCGTGCAGCTTCATGTTTGCCTTGGTTTTGATTGCGATTACCGATTCGTATGTTAATCCCTGAGCTTCATGGATGGTAAGGATGCGTGACCCGGTGCCTGACCCATAACCCTGGTTTATCAGGGTCTCTTTCTCCTCTTGAGTGTGAACTAAAAAGAGGGTGTTTGGTAGGGTGTTGGGTATTTGCGCTCCCTTATACCTTCTCTGCTCTAGGGACTTTATACGGGGTGCTGAGGAGTACATACCGGAGTATATCTCCCTCAGCGCATATGCGACGTCCATTGGGTTTCGATGTGTGCAGAGCAACTCCTGGCTGATCTTTGTTACCAGGTTTGGGCGGTGATACCTCATTTCGAAGAGATTTGTCGATGTAAGGCAACTGATTGACGTCTCCGATGAGGACAATTTCACCAACACCAGACAGCCTTGAAGCCATCACAATGGCTCCAAAATGGTTCATGAGAGCTTCGTCCACCATGAGGCGACTGAAACTTTCTCTTCCGAAACCATTTACCAGAGCAGAAGCCATGGTTCGCACTCTGGTTTTGACCAGGTTTCCGATACGGTGCGATAGCTTTTCTCTTAGATCTTTTGCTGCCTCAGTTGTTGTGGTGATGATGGCGTCCTTGTCCACATCAAAGTTTCTTATCACCCATGTTGTCTTTCCACATCCTGGAACTCCGTTGACCCACTGTATTCTCGGTACCTCCCAGTTTTCCCAACCAGCTTTGACGTTTGAGTTCCTTTCGATGTTCTTGGCCATCTCTAGGATCTTATCGTCCAGCATAATCTTGGTGCATCGGGCAGTAACTACAACTGGGTCGTTTTGTGGTGTCGCATAAACAGGCACTCCCGCGCGCTCTGTCTCTATCTCGTTCAGTGTCACGAAGCCATTTTCTTCACTGTAAGCTGCCATATACTGTCTTGTCATGGTTCCCTTGATGACCCGGGAAGTGACATTATTGTAAATAGCTGCTTCGGCCTCCTCGAGTTTCGCCTTTAAGAGGCTTTCACTTCCTAGCCTATAGGACTGCAAGATGTTTTCGCAGGTCTTGAGGTTGACTTGTCTTGTCGCTCTCAGTGTGGCTATGAATTCGATGAAGGCGTTACGTGCATGGCTCCGCGGCTCCGAAGCCGTGACATAGCGGGGCGGTTCTACCTGACCCATATCGGCTCTCGTTCGGCTTATTTGTTGCTGTGAAGCTGCTGTGAGGGTCTTTGTCGTCAAGGGGTGTGATGAATGGGATGTGATTCGGAGTATGCTCCTGGCTGCCGCGTTGAAGGCAGTCACGAAAGCTGCGTTCGTTCCCCGGCTGCCGCTTTGATTGCCTGCGGCTTTTTCCGCGGCTGCCCTCTGCTGTGCCCTTTCGGAGCCGGTTTGAACAGTCGAACTAGGAACAGGATGTCCCCAACTGTCAGTTGCATTTGTTTGGTCGTACGAAGGGGCTCTGAGGAAGCTCAAATTTTCTCCCCTATCTTCATATACAACAACCTCATGATGTTTAGAGGCCTCAATGCAACCCAGCCGGTCTGCGACTCTTGCTCTTGAATATTCGACTGCCATCGCATACACGCTTATCACCCGTGGTGTTTTACCCGCGTTTCTGCTTAGATGTGCGAGCAGCGCACTTGCTTGTGTGAAAGGCGTCCGACCTACTCTATTAGTGCAATCGTTTTGTTTTTCGATCGCACCAACCGAAATCGGTGGCCATCTACCTCACACACCGGCATAGCGTCGTAGGTTTTCCGCTTCATTGTGACTTTTGCGGTACTCCCATTAAGCAGGCAAGACAATCCAGGTGACAAACGGGCTCGTTCCCGTTCCCAGGCAAAGCAAAAGCTCACTCCGAATCTTTCTTTGTTGCTGTCCATGAAGAGAGCCACTCCGCGGATACGGATCCCTGCCTCTGCTCGGTCTGCGTTCTCCAGTAGTTGTTTGACGGAGATGCTCTTCGAGGAGTTATGTTGGGCGGGAACTGCATTCCACGCGGCGTCCACGGACAGCGGGGTAGGGTGTGGTGGCGAAAGGGGGCGCGTATTTGAATTAGTAGAGTTTCTCTTGGCGGCTATGCGGAATGAGCTCTCCATGAAGGACAGGAGCCGTGTTCTGTCATCTGGATCTGCTAAGATGTTGTGGAGATCCGAGACAACCAGCCTTCTGTCGATCATAGATTCGAGCTCATGTCTTGCGGCCATGAATCGGGGACAATCGACAAGCACGTGCCAGACCGTTTCGGGTTGTTCGGGGTCACACTCGCATGCAGGACTGCTCTTGAGCTTAAATCTGTACAGGTATTCTGCTATTCCTCCGTGTCCCGTCATCGCTTGTACCTGGAAGGGAGTCAGTTTCGTGGTTCTCATCACCCGATATGCGTTTGCTATATCGGGGAGGAACGTCTGGGTGACTTTTCCGGTGTCTGAGGTCTCATATCGATCCTGCCATTTCTTGACAGATTCTTCGCGGATTTTCCGTTTGTCGTAGGACAAGGGGATCCCCTCATAGTCACTGTGCGACAACGTGAGTGCAGCCGATTTGGCTAGTTTGTCGGCTCTTTCGTTGCCGACGGTGCCAACATGCGCTCTCACCGAAAACGAAGAGATTTCCCCTCAGCATTTATCCTTCCAATGTTTTCCTTTATGCACTTTACCACGGGGTGACTCGTTTTTGGGTTACATAGCAGATCGAGTGAAGATCGGGAGTCACTCAGGACATTGACTTCTGGGTCCTTACACTCTAACGCCATTTGAGTTGCCCGGTAAAGAGCATAAAGTTCCGATTGAAATACTGTGCATTCGGAGTGGAGCTTGAATGTAGAGTTCTTCACCTCCCTGCCATTCTCCCACCATGTTAGAGCAGCTCCAACTTTGCCTTTAAACTTACTGCCATCAGTATAGATTTGAGGTCCTTCTGGAAGATTGGAGGTGTCTTCTAGGAGCTCGTACTTTACGGATACCTGCGTGGACGGATGGGGTTGGTCCAGGCAGTTAATGTTCCGTTCGAGTTCCACTTCTGGTGGGAGGTAGTCTTGGGAGAGGTTTTTTTTTACTCTGTACAAATTTGCTGCTTCCTGTATCCTCAGATCTAAGGGGAGCAGACCGGAAAGGGCAAGTGCTGATTTCAGAGAAACAGTACGGTACGACTTACAAATTTTCTGGGCAAAACCTCTTTGGATCGCTTTCAAGTGAGACTTGTTTTCCTCGAGGTCTGCCGTTTGCGCCCATACACTTGAGGCATACATGATGATTGGTTCCACCACCGCGACGTAGATAGTTCTCGTGATTTCGCCATTTAATCCCCAGGTCACCTTCGCTGCACATGCTAGCTGTCTATAAATATTCGCCACTTTTTTACATTGGGCGGTCACATGTGCTTTAAAGTTGAGCCGTCGGTCGATCAGTAGGCCCAGCAGTTTGACTTCCTCAACCAGATCGAGCTGGACGCCAGACATGACTATGTTTGGAGGTTCACACTTCAACTTTTTTGTGAAAAGCATTGCGTTGGTTTTATGCGCTGCAAAGTTGAGTTTGTTGATTTTACCCCATTCCACTGTCATGCTCAGCGCCCTGCCCGCTTGTTGTTCGATAATGGTCGGGCTGCCTGTAAATACGAGAACGACTTCGTCCGCGAATGCTTGATAGTATACTCCCTCGGCTTCCACCATTCGCAGTAACGAATCTAGGATCACATTCCAAAAGGTTGGTCCACAGATGGATCCTTGGACGCATCCCTTAGTTGTTTCCTTCTCATAGACTGCTCTTGCATAATTGACCTTGATTTTTCGGTCGCTGAGATAAGAGTTAACCATGTAGTAGAGGTTTGTTGGGCACCTCTTCTTCGCTAATTGATTTTTGAGGGCGGGCCACCATGCATTGTCGAAAGCGCCCTCTATATCCAGGGAGATTAGGAGTACGGAGTCTTTACTGTCTACTCCTTTCTTGATGTGCTCTACCAGGTCATAGAGGGCGTCCTCAGTGCCTCTTTGGGGCATAAAACCGTACTGTTTCCTACTGATGGTTGGGAGGAGATACCATTGGAGTCGGTTTGCCAAAAGCTTTTCGACGATTTTTCCGGGAACGGACAGAAGACCTATGGGGCGGTACGATTTTGGTTGTGTGTAGTCTGTCTTACCGGGTTTGCGTAATATGACCACGTGCGCCTCTTTCCATTGCTTGGGGAAGTGTTTTAGCGACAAGCATTTGTTTGCTATCGCCAAGAAAACCTCCCATTCGCAACGTATGGCTGCTGCGCAAATATCAGCGGTTAGCCCGTCTGTACCGGGGGCTTTTTTCGGATTCAGAGTTATCAATACTGATTCCAGTTCCGCTGATGTGAATGGTGGGTCATTTTCCGGTAAGTCCATAGGCGTTTCTGTCGTTTGCTCCCGTAGCTCTGTATGACACGGTTGGTCTGTGCTCTCAGAGTCGTCGGGATAGAAAGTTTTGGCAAGTAGTTCTGCTGATAGTTGCGGGGATAGAGTGTTACCTTCGCTGTCTCTTAGGAGTATCTCATCCTGTCTTGTCGAAGTTTTTCTCATCACTCTGTAGATTTTGTCCCACATACTTTCTTTCTCCTGATTCGTGCAGAACTCCTTCCAGCTTTCCGTCTGAGCTTGTTTGACTTTTTCCTTGTAGTCTTGCCGAGCAATTTGGTACTGTTCGACTACAAGTTCAACTCTGTCAGGGGCGGCATTCCTAATCCTTCTCTTTCTTCTGAGAACTTCTTTCTTCAGATTTTCGAGCGTTTTAGTATACCATAGGGGTGTTGGATTTCCTTTCGGCGAGCTTACCAGTGGAATGGTGAATTCGCAGGCTTCATGTATACTTGTTGTGTAGCTCGTAATCATCGACTCAAGTTCTAGTGGACTTCCACATTTCTCTACTGACTCCGGCGAGATGTTTCTTTCTTTAAGGGAAGATTTTAGCTGTGACATAAAGTTTGGCCACTTTGCCTTCTTGGTGTTGTATTTGCGTGTTGTTATTGGCTTCTTTTGTTCAAGAGCCTTAACTAGACGCAAAGTGAAGGTGATTGCGTTGTGGTCCGATGTTGTAATACTTTTGTCAACCTCCCATCCTTCGATTTTTCCCAGAAGAGACTTGCTGCACATTGTTATGTCTACTACGCTTGTGCAGAGTTTGCCTTCCCTGACGATTTCGAAGGTTGGTGTATCGCCGGAATTGAGAATGTACAAGTCCATTTCATTGAAGAAAGAGCTTACAGTTTCTCCTCGCTCATTTTGACATGTGCTTCCCCACCAGTGGGACCATGCATTCACGTCACCAGCAACAATAAGGTCTTTTGTAGCTAGTTTTTTGCTGAATACTTTGATCCTGCTGAGGTAGGGGTCGACTTTTTGGTCTCCTTCTAAGTAGACAGAAATCACTCCCAGTTTTAGGCCTGTACTCACCAATAGTACAGCTGCTTCCGTTTCGGTAACAATTTGGGGGTCATGGATTACCTCCAACATGTCGCCGAAGACTATTATGGCTGCCTTAACTGGTTTTTTGCCTATTTAAACTGCACTGAATAATGCGAGTTCCAGGATATTGTTTCATTCCCACATAAGGTTCTTGAACTAGGGCAACTGAAACTCCCCTTTCTCTCGCGACCTTCAGGAGTTCTGTCGTTGCATTCTGGGAGCGCTGCAGGTTTGCTTGGATGAAACGCAAACCTGGTTCGCCTACTCTTTGGGAAACTGAGCCACGTTCCTCATGAGTGCCCTTAGCAATAAGATATTCGGGACCGCGCTATCCCATCCCATTTTACCCTTTCAGGGCACTCGCTACTAAAGGCGTTATGAGCGAGTTCCCTGTTGGGGCTATTTGGATGAGCAATCGCGCAGTTTTTGCATTTGGGTGGCAGGTCTTCCTTTCTTGCCTTGCATTGGGTCCAGGAGTGGGTTTTTCCGCAATGACTGCAGGATTCATCCCTTTCCCGGCAGATCGCTTTTGTGTGACCGAAACCTAGGCACTTGGTGCACTGCACCAAAGGCGAGTGGTCTGCCACTGGTCTCCTCTGGAGCCCAATGTAGACCTTTTCGGCGTCCAAAAACGCTCTGTGAATGCGAGGTGAGACCTCGATCACCGGATGGCACTCATGCTGGTTACGCGCTTTCTTCCTGTACCGCACTCTAATCGAGCTTTCTTGCAAATCAACCCCTTGTAGCAGATGTTTATTCTGCGCCAAAAGGTTTTCCACTATCTCGTTGTCTTTGTGGTAAGACAGGACGTCTCGGATTATGATTAGTGGATTACCCGCTTTCGCGGTCTCCACCTTCAGAGATTTGTCCTGCTGCACACGATTTCTAACTAGACCAAGGTCTTCCTCTGTGCTGCAACTCAGGATAACTTTCCTGTTTTGACCTTTGCGCACTCGGTCAACCCTTGCTCCAGTCTTCTTCGTGTCCAGTGCTAGCGCTATCCTCTCTATTAGATTTTCGGTAGTCGCAGGAGATGTGGAATTCGCCGTTGTCACGATGAGAGTGTGGTTCGGTTTTGGCACGATTGGCTTAGCCGCTATTTTTGCGTAGTTGGGCTTAGGTGGTTTGCCCGTCTCCGCTTGGCAGATTTCAGCTTCGATGCTTATGGCTGGTGGGGGAAGAGTTAATTTTTCCTGCCGCATCGTCCGGAGTTCCGACGATACAGCTTCTAGCCGTTCTGTGATAGGCAGCATGTGCTCGTCGATGTTTATTTTAATTGGGGCGGTGGATGGTGTTGGCGTTTCTTTCGTCATATTTTTTTCTGTGAGTATTTGTTCTATCTTGCTGAGACTATCCGAATAATTTGGGGGAGTAGGAGGTGGAGGAGTCGATGCGAGCTTTTGCAGCATGTCGGTGTTTTGGTGAAGGACTTCGACGGTTTTTTCGCTTGTTGTGTTGGAGTGTCTCCGGAATTCGTCGACCTGCCTCTGAAGAATTTCAATTCCAGTTTTTATGCCTAGAAAATCGTTCCGCAGCGGCGTTAGGTTGACCGTGGTGTTTTCACTCGGTAAAGACTTTATGTATTCGCCGATGTCTCTCACCGCTTCCACTGTTGCTTTTATGTGCTGGTGGGGCTCTCTCGACTCGAAGCTCTGCCAGTCTCTGACGGCTTTAGTTTCTTTTTGTAGTTCCGCTAGTTGTTCTCTGGCCAGAGCTACCTCCTTTGTAAGGTCTTGATAATTATTTTGTGTTGCTTTTGTGTGAGCCCTTTCTACCGAGAGCAGCTCCATGGCGTGCCGAGCCCTTTCTTTCTCGAGCGAGGCGATGTGACGATGTCTGGACTCGGAAAGGGAAAGGACGATCTCGTAAAGCGCTTGTAGGCTTTCAATCGCCGTTTGCCTTATATCGCGCCTCACGTTATGAGACGACTCGAGAGCGTCCTTGCCCCGGAGCAGCGCGTCGTTTGCCACTTTTGTGGCGCTGTCCATCTCGACCCCCGTCCGCTTTGAGCAATCTCCGATCAGCATGCTGACCCTTGTGCTGCGGGCGGAGGTCGGGAAAGACAGCTCGGACACGCTGTCCGTCTCGTCATCGGTTCTCAGCTCTTTAGGCGGTGATATCCCGCACTGCTCCCAGTTCTCGATTCTGTCCACCGCCGCCACTTGTCTTGAGCTCGTCTCGGGGACCGAGGTCACCGGGGCCGAGATCTCACTAGCTGTTTGTGACTGTGGCGGCGACGGCACATTGCCGAGAGACTGAACGCGGACGGAATCTACTTCGGGAATCTCTATTGGCTCACTGAGGCTCTCCCCGTGTTGCCGCGTCGGCTGCACCACTTCTGACCCGCCGGCTTTAACATTTTTTTTCAAAATTCGCTTGTGTAGGTTCGACGCTACAGATCTTACTGAGAGGACCCTTGGTCGTTTTGGTGCAATGACGGGGGCAGAGGCGGAGGAAGCAGAGGTGGAGGGGGCGGCTTTCTTGTTTATGTCGGACATTTTGTATGACAGAATTTGTTTAACAGAATTAGGTAAATTTAAATTGTACCACTCTTATACTAAAACTTATACTACTCGTGCTTGATCCCTTTCTTCTTCGTCTTCTTCTTCTCCAAGTTAAAATTTGTCAGTGTTCTTCCGCACGCGCTCGTTTTAGATGGTGTTCGGGCTGTCCAGTCACCAGCAGTCAGTTTTTCCGCAGGGTTGGCGATGATGATGATGTTTTTACTTGGCGGAGAGAGGTGTCGTGCGTCGAGTCACCGGCGCCGGTCGATCGTGCAGCGATAAGTACGTGTCAGACGGAGGTTTTCTATACCGAAGAGGTCGCTATCAACTACGTGACTTTTGACCAAATACAACTTCGCGATCTTGTGATGTTGAAACAAAACTAACCTTTATTTTTGGCTGTTCGTCCGGTATTTTTGGTGATTCCTCTTTATCCCTGACGTCCTGGGGGCTGTCAACACGGCTCCGGGCTCGCTGAACTGTAGCTGGTTCACTGATATCACTGGGCTGCTCGTAGCTCCAAAAAATCCGCTTGTATTGATTTTTTTTTACAGAGCTGATGTTGAGCGTGTACGTGTTAGGATGTAGTGGCATCCAAATCCGAGAATGCATTTTTTTTTAACCAAATGTTGGTTTTTAGGTTTCCGGACCCAATGGGTAAAAACGGAACCCTATTACTAGGTCTATTTAATAGACCCTATTTATATACCCTATTACTAGACTTGGCTGTCCGTCCGTCCGCCCGTCCGTCTGTCACCAGGTTGTATCTCAACTTCAACTTTTTTAAATGGCCTCCATTCGGTAATGTTACCGGAATTTCGCCAGTGTCCAGTGTTTGATCATTGACATAGTCCTCTGAAGTTTATTTCGTAGAACAGGTAGGAGTCTTGCAACAGATGATCAGTTAATTTCAGGGAGTCTTGAGTTCGATGATCGGGCGAAACGTCTGATAAGGTTGTATCTCAAGAACGGTGATAGCTGGACAGTTAAAACTTTCACAGATGATGTGTTTCTATTGCCGCTATAACAAAACTACTACTACTTAAAAAAATACTAAAACTAAAATTAAAATAATATTTAAGGGGGGCTTCCATACAACAAACTTGATTTTTTACCGTTTCTTGCTCGATTGGTCCGTCTCAAGCAAACTAGATGGCGCCACTAGTAAAATAAAACGCGATTTTGAATTAATCGTTAGAATCATGAGGCAAAAAATCAAAATTTTAAGAAACTTTTTGCCTGTTGGCAGAAATTGCGATGTACAAGGAATTCCGGACAAAGCCAAAGAGGTTTTTGCAGTTTATTTGCTAATGTTACGGAACCTTTCTTGCGGGAGTCCCACTCGCACTTGGCTCGTTTTATTATACAGTTATACTATAAGCCCTCAAATACGTTAACCTGCGTTAATAAGTTAACTAAAAGTTACGCCTGTTCCTTTATAATTCGAGCGATTCAAAACCGCCAGCCGCCAGCATAATGTTGTGTCATTAGACCCGCGAATGAGTCAGTTTAACAGGACTGTCTTCTTAGGTGCACACTTTTATGTGTTTTTGTCCCTGTGTAAAATTTCAAGATTGTGGCATTCGCGCTATTGGATGCCGAATGGCGATATGTACTAAATATGTATAATCTTCAAAAATAATTAAATGTAGTGGAAAAAAGATCTGTTTGTCCATTTTTCTTTCCTTTTAAACAAAAAGTTACACAAAAATAAATTACTATTAACAATAATACTTCTCACAGATGCTTGAGTGGACACCCTACATAAGAATAAGGGACTATACGACCTTTGTATAAATAAATCAAACCGTTTTGTATTACGACTTTTGATTTCAAAATACTACAACGAAATACTACTTCAATTCTGCAGACATAGAGTCTAAACTGCCATAGTTCTACAAACTGTAGAAAAACTGACTGTTTGCTTGTTCATAATGGCCAAGACGTCACTCAGCCAATCGGAGGGCACGGTCTAAAAGGCGCATACAAAGTTTTATCGTTTGTAAGAACGTAGAGAGACTGAGAATAGTATAGAATGGGGAGTCCCTAGGTACACAGTTAACCGGTTGCGGTCGGGAGCCGGTCGAAATCCCTTCCAATGATGAAAACCGTAAGAATTATAGGGGCTAAGAGCACGTACTTATGTGGTAAGATTTAGTATATAAGCAGATGACAGCGGTAGAGCGATTAGTCTCTCGCCCCGCGTCACTTGTGTATAATTAACATCAATATAGTCAGCAGTTTATACAGTGACGTGGTTTCATTTCCTCTCCAGTACCAGTAACACCTACAGTGGTGACCCCGACGTGATCCAGCCCGACGTGATCCAGCCCGACGTGATCCAGCTCGACGTGATTCAGTGGTGGTTACAGTGGTGACCCCGACGATTGATCAGTGAGTTGAAGAGAAGATTCAGAATTTTTTTTGTTGGTGTTACTGCGTTAGTAAATTGTTTTTGAACAAAGTTTCCGCACGCTGCACCAGTAAGTGGGCAAGTGGGTCAGCAGGGCATGAAAGACGAGCGAACGAATTCCGCTGATTGTGCCCTGGCCGCTATAGGTGTGTCAACGAGACTTCCAGATTTTTGGGTTGACATGCCGCGGTTATGGTTGGCCCAGTTTGAAGCAGTGATGGCATCGCAGAAACAAGGGGATGGAGGAAAGTTCAACATGGTTACATCAAAATTGGGGAGAGACTCATTCCAGACGCCGGTGAACAACAAGTATACGGCGCTGAAGGACCGACTGCTGCAGGTCTATGAGGATAGTGCTGAGCGACAAGAACTTAGCAACAAGAACAAAATTATAGAGAACACCACGTGCTACGACATCGCTGCTGTATCCGGGAGTAACGAACAGGTACCCCATTTACCTCTCACGGAGCTAGTCAGGCAGATGAGGAAGCTGGAGTTAGAAGCGACATCGCTACGCAGTAAGGTTCAAGTTCAAGAACGCGGAAGAAGCAGGAGCCAAAAATGGAGCGAAAATAGGACTGGTTCGCGGAAGAAAAGGGCACCAGGTGATCCAGAGTGGCTGTGCAGATTCCATCTCCGGTTCAAGAAAATTGCTATGCGATGTTAAACAGCCGATAATTGGAGCCGTTTGTTCAAGGAATTTTAAGCTGACGGTAGAAAATTAGTACAGAGGATATAGAAAAATAGCAATTATTACGCGTTTGGTATTTTCGATTACGAGATTGACCTTTGGGTTAACTGACGTAGAACAAATAAATATTGGTGTCAATGGCAGCGGTAGTAGTAGTAATAATGCTGAGCAATCAGTTTTGTTTGGTTACTTAGATGACATAACAAATTGGCTCGAAAAATGCAACCTGGCATAAAGAGCATTTGCGTAGGTTATTTGAACGTTTACAGATATATTACATGGAAGTTGAATTAAGGTAAATGTATGTTGAGAAAAGTAAAATAGATTTTTTATGTTACGAAGTCTCGGAAAATGGAATAAGTCCTTTGCCTGACAAAGTCAAGGTTATTCAGGACTATCTCAAACCGGAGACAGTAGAGTAGTTACGCAGGTTTTTTGGGAATGTAAAATGTTTATAGAGCATACATACCAAACGCTGCAAGAGTATAGAGAATTTTTGATAGATATTGACAGACAATGTGCAAGGAAAAGGGACAATATGGGCTATAGAGGCAATTAGAGCGTTGAAAAGTAAGGAAAGCTTACAAAATGCTGCCAAGTTATAGGACCCGGGTCCAGGGGCAAGGTTAACCCTTATGACAGACGCGTCAGACATTAGTATAGGCGCGGTATTGCACAGAAGGAAAAGGGTATTTGGAGAACCCTCGATTATTTTTGCAAAGAAGCCCACGGAATCCCAGAAAAAGTACTGTGTATACGACAAGGAACTTCTGGCGATTTATTCGGGTATTGTGTATTTTACAGATTGGATTGCAAGTGATATGCGTCATGTAATAGGAAATATAAGTCAATAGTCAATAGTGCAAACTAGAACGCTGAGTCAGCAAAGCGGTTCGATGTCAATAGGCCAAGGTTAGCACGGAAGGAAAAATGTGCTAGCTAAACAAGTGGAAGAAACATGTGACGAGTTGATCGTAATTTTATAATGTAAACAATTTGTGATATAAGTAATTTTTTTTTGGGTTGTTATCTTATGTTATTAGCTTATGTTTTTCTCCTTTTTTAAGAAAGGGGTGTATATAGGGGCTAAGAGCACGTACTTATGTGGTAAGATTTAGTATATAAGCAGATGACAGCGGTAGAGCGATTAGTCTCTCGCCCCGCGTCACTTGTGTATAATTAACATCAATATAGTCAGCAGTTTATACAGTGACGTGGTTTCATTTCCTCTCCAGTACCAGTAACACCTACAGAATTTTCTTACATAACGGAAACTGTAGACGATACGAAGGTATACCGTTGCTAATGGAATAATGGAATGTACCGTATGTGTGAAATATACAAATGAGTAAATAAATAACTAATGACTAGCCAAGAATGACCAAGCGTACTCTCAAAAACACTGCGTAGCTGATTTGACTCCCTTTTTGTATATAATATATAAATATAGAACAAACTGATTAGATTTTATTTAATTTACTTCTACCACTAATTACTTAATTCACGAAAGATTTGGAAAAGTACTATTTTGTAACCTGCAGTTTAGTTGAAAAAAATGTTTTCATATCATGTATGGACTATAAATGTAAACTATTACATTCCAAATTTCAAATCAAAACAATGTCCCTAATATTTATTTAATAATAAATCAGACGTTCATGTAGAATATAGATAATGTAATTTTCTAGTATATGAAGTTTAATTGTTTAGTTAAATAGATTTATTTTAACGGATGTACTTTACGTTGTATGCAAACCGTTTTTTGTTTTTATTTATAGTTAAAAGTAATCCACAGCAGTTACAGCTCTATTTTTCAGATATTTACGGTGTATTCATTGTGGTGAACTTTTTTTTATTTACTCATACTAAAATCTGAACAAAAAACGACACAGGGTTATTAAAAATTCATAGGTATAAATTTACAAAATAATCACTTACAACAAAAAATACATTGACATACAGTGACATCGCATTGTGGGTATGAAATTAATGCCATAGTCATAAATTAGTCTTTAAAAAAAATGTAATATAATTTTGCCATAATATACCGGCTTATTCCCGAAATCCCCTTAGGTTTAATCCTTTTCATTTTAATAATTAGTTTATAAATATCCTGTGATATTTCGTATATCACAGGGGATTTATAAATATAAGGAGTTTTGTGGACAAAAATTCCACAAATCCCCTATCGTATATCAGTGGCTGGGGATTTTTTAACTAAAAGTCCACATTCATATATATGTATATGTTACAGTCATAGAGAGTAAATAGTTATTATACATAACTAGCGCCCCGCTCCGGCTTCGCTCAAATAATAACCTAGATATCAACTGCAGCGCCATCTGCCGGGCTGATTTGTGAATCTAAACCTTCCAGGGCCCTACCCAAACGTATACAAAAAAAATCATTCAAATCGGTTCAGCGGTTTAGGAAGAGTTCACTAACAACGAAGTGGCATTGATTTTTATATATATAGATTACTGGTCATTATACAGGCAGACTGGTTGAACACTTTAGAAACTCAGATATAGCATGTTCACTACTCGATTCTCTTTCTATTTACGTAAAAAAAATTGGTGCTTATATTTGACTAATTTAAGTTTAATTATCCGTCAATAAAAATAAGTAGGGTCACCAGCTCAGCGTGCGTATTAATACGTCTAAAATTAAACAGCTGCGCCAAAAGTACCGTCTTGTCTTGACGTACTTACGGTCGTTAACCCCGTTCGCTGTTATAGCTATTACTTATTCTGTGCTAGAGCGCTCGGCCGGCGCGGCGGCTCGGCGGCGGCGCCGGGGATTCACTCGTGTTACAGAATACTGCATAGTAATTGTACAGCTGAGCTGGCAACCGATAGGCACTGTGTTGTCCATAATTTCCGTGTCTTCGCACATTAATGTAATGAAGGTTTTCTTTCTGATTTATTTGTATTTTTATAATTATATATTTTTAAGCCCTTCATGTGACTATGATTCATCATATCCTTGAATATCTAAAGTGTTAAAACATTCAGCCTGTATAATCTAACGACCAAATTGCTTAGACAAGTGATAAATTGTTCACGTAATCCACAGATTGTAAATTGTAATAGCAGCTTGAAGTTAGCCAAAGTAATAATTATCAAATTTCCCGGTCATTATTCTATGGCTACGTGTCAAATAGGACCAGTTAGCTACTTAAGACCCAAATCCACTCGTAGCACCCCGACTCCACCTAGTCTTGTCGCTACTCCCCTAGAGTGTATATAAAAATGCGGGAGCCAAAAGCTCAAGGGAGGTCCTGAGTAGAGCGAGCCATGCGAGACCAAGTGTAGCGAAATGGGGAGGTCAGAAGGAGGTCAGAAGGAGGCGAGTCGGCAATATCCGTTTAGTGGAGCGCAGGCAGAGAATGGAGAAGCAACACTCAGGGCTGACTGCGAAGCAAATTTCAGTGATAGACTAAAAGTCCCCTGCTAGTGAAATGAAAGGGGATTTGAGGATCTTTTGTCCAAAAATCCCCCTTCCGAAATATCACAGGAGATTTATGGACAACATTTTACAAATCTCCTGGCAGGGGAAACCTAAGGTGATTTCGGGAATAAAAAATTGATGTGTAGATTTTTAGTTCAAAAATCCTCTACCACTGATATACGACAAGAGATTTGTGGAACTTTTGTACACAAATCCCCTTCCGAAATTTCACAGGGGATTTATGGTAAAAAATTACACAAAAAACCTAAGGCCATTTCGGGAACAAGCCCATGACCTATCAAATGACATGTCAACCATAATGACAAGAAAATTCGAAAAAAACCTAAAAAGAACTTGTTGACTAGACTAATAGAACGTAATAGAGTTTAAAATTGTTTTAAATAGATCATTAACGGTGATTTACTTGTTTTTTAACAATTATTTTTCTGTAAATGATATATTATCATTGCTCAGTTAATCAGAATGTAGGATCTTAATGATGTTTAAAAATGAAGTCTAGTGTTTTCGTTGTCATAAACGTATTTATTAAGTCGTATTTATAAAAAGATAATTCCGGGAGCTACTCAGGAGATACCTTATAACTTATAAGGCTTACACTTCTGCCATTTGTAGAATGTCATAATATTATCAAATTATCATACAGTACAAAATATAAATTACATTTAACTTGAGTTTATTTATCGTATTTTTTAATTTAAATGATTGTTTTTCAAATTATGGCTCAAGGAGTTTTTTCCACTTATTTTCATGTGTTTTTTTATTGCTTTGTAGTGTTATTTCTAACAATATGAATGAATGTTATATTAAACGAAATATTAAATTTACAAAACATGTATGTTTAATGTTGGTTGTATTTTAACTGCAAAATTAAATAAAACTACAAAATTAAAGAATTTCACATTTTGTTATATTTGTAGAGTTTTGTCTTAATACTGAAGAGTGACATTATTACTAATAAACTACACTTAAAACAACTAAAAATAGAGTCTAAATTGTATTGATCTTCTTCGCACATTTACAATACGGGTATTTTAGAATAAACTCTTTGAACTGAGCGCAAAGGACTGCGTAGAAAGAACAAGGTATCGGATTTACAATTCCGAGAACCAATCTCAGAGAGTTCTTCTTAAAATGGTCGTGTTTTTTGATTGATTTTTTTTATCCATTAAATCTGCATTTCAACAATTATTCGTAAGTTTAAGTGGAATTTGAACCGACGGTTTAACAATTATGAATCAAAAGTTTTCATTACTAGGCCACCACAGTTTTAAATTTGTGCCATTAGATAATTTATAATTCTTAAAGAACCGAGTTAATTAAGTAATCGTATGAGGCAAGAGTGAAATAATTACAAATTATCAATTAAATAAATATAGCTCAGATATTGTACCACAGAATAAATAGCTTCTTTCTGATATTAGAATTCAAAATATTTGTAGTAGACTTCAATTCTATGCCATTATATTAATATGTTAAATTGTGACAAATCCACTTTATATATTCCTCATTTTTATTATTATTTTTATCCTTGCTTAATTTATTATTTTAGGTGCGTACTAAAACAGGAGAAGGAATCGTGGCTAAAATATTGGTCAATTGCCATATTGAAAGTAACTAACTAAAAGTGTGGCCTGTTGCCTGCCGTTGTTATCAGGTGTTTCATTGCTCAACCGTTGTTTGCATTGTATCTCTGTCAATATCCTTGCCATCAGCCCACCTCACTAAATTGGTATTAGCTTTTCTATTGCTGTCTCTGTAACTTCAAGCAAAAATAAATGAGAGAGCAATACCAAAGCTACGACTGTTTTCCTAAAGCGTTAGACCTTCGTTCGACACGGTTCGAAACTTTCGACCCCAAATACTCCAATATATATTTAAAAAATAACTCCTAATGTATAGAAATAGAGTCTATAATTGTGTGTTTTTGTTTTAATAAAATCCAGCCAATCAAAAGTCATGGTCTCAATCGAAGTATTTCGGCAGATTGAACGTATAGAAGTTTAAAGTATCATAGTTCGGGGAGTCCTTAGCTATGCAGGAAACTGGTTACAGTAGGGAGCCAGCTTAAATTCCTACGGATTGTTATAGTGACCCTACAAATGCGAATACATAGTACTGATAAGTTTCCTTAAGAACAAATAACGGGATAAGTATTCATTTAAACCACCCAATGAGTCTTAAACTAGTATTACAAATATGTAAATGCGAATATTGCTAAGTGATGTGGTGAACTAGCTCGAGAAAAACATTCTCGTCTATTTCTCTCTAATACTGCATAGTTACATTTCTCTAGACTCTCATTTTGGTCAAATTTATTACATAAAACTCATTTACATTAATTCAAATGTTTTTACAAACAATGTACTGCCAAAACGACTAAAATTTTAATATTTTGCGTTGCTATTACATACTTATGACAGTAATTTTAAAATATAATACCTACAGTGAAGATAAGTTTTGAAATTGCTAGTTGCAAAAGAGTTAAAACCTCCGGTAGAGATCATTGCGTTTGAGTTAAAATATGAGTAGGTACTAGAATGTTGTTGTTATAGGCTTGGGCTTGTCTGTCTTACCGGATTTTCAACGATGCGGTCGGATTGAGGCACACAAATTCAGAAGAAAGCAATCAGCTTTGGATTTGAACAAATTTCAAGAACCTTAGATTTAACACTTCAAAGAACAGGAACTCAACCACTGCACACTGCAATTCAAAAGTTCTTATACGTAAGTGAAGTTAAACTTATTCGTTTGCGTTAATATTTGGCATAGCTGTTGTTCTTATCACAAAGAAGGTAAATTACAATATTGGTGGTGGACAATTCACACACATTACCATCTGACCCCAAACTAAGCAAAGCTTGTTTGATGGCGGCCAGATAGCTGATATAACACTTATATAGTTTTAAATACATACTTATTATACATAGAAACACCCAGACACAGTGCAAACATTTGAATTCATCACACAAATACAATGGAGTAGTAGTATCCCCAATAACTTTTTATATATGTACAGGTATGTTGGTATTTTTACCGAAACCAACCATCTTTCACATTAAAAACTGTTCTAGTTAAGTAGCAGTAGCATAGTTGATTTTTTTCTTCGTCAATCTCGGAAAAACTACTTGACGCATCATAATTATATTTTTATTCAACAAATTAGTTTTATGGAATGTATGTATTTGTCAGTTGTTATCAAGTAGAAATATTATATTATGTCCATACACATCACCAAAATGTATAATAATTTAAGCATAAGTACCTATTTATAATGAAAAAAAATGGTTTGGTTGATTCAGTACAAGAAATTTTGCTATTTTTTTGCTATTATAATGATGGTCAATAAATATAATCATCATTTACGTAAACAAAAATTTATAAATAATTATAATATGATGTAATACGAGTTAAAAATAGTTTGAATAGAGCATTAATGGTTATTGACTTGTTTTTCAATTATCATTTTTACGTAAATGATACATTGCTTGGTCAATCAAGGTGTAATATAAATAAAAAAAATTGGTGGACAATTCACACACAACACCATCTGACCCCAAACTAAGCAAAGCTTCAATAACAAAGGCTTTTTTAATAGATTTATATTGTATTTCTACTCAGGGCCGTCTTAAGTCTATTCTGCGCCGGGGTGCGGGACTCAGCCTGCGTCCTCGTTTTGTGTACACTGCATCGTGGCATTCTTTTCAGTGCCTACTAGAGGTGTCCCGGGCTCCCGGGGCAGGACACCCCCCCCCCCCCCCCCCCCCCGCCCCCCAAGGTTAACATTCTCAAGCAAAAACCCCATAAATGCGATGCGATGTTCACAATTTTTTTCCGGAAGTGTCAGTTGTGGAAGCCCCGTTTGCCCCCTCCCCTAACCCGGAATAATGTAAACCGGGTATATATTATATAAACCGGCACTGGAAAACATTGGCACTGGATTGATGCTTTCCAGTGCCGGTTTTCATTTTACCAGTAAGCAATCCAGCGCTGGTTTCGATTGCTGACCTGGAATAATGTAAACGGAGTATTATGTCAATTTTAAATTCTATACTTACAATGGCTAAGTTTGTCAGTCTGTCTTGGGCCATGGTTGAACGAAGATAATTTTTTTTTAGTTTTAATTTTGAAAAAGATCTTTCTCCTGCTGCTACTGTAACAGGCAGTGTTAAATATCCATATACGCAGAGCTATTGAGATATTAAAATATCAGTGGGAGTACTTGTTGATGCATTGGAAAAAAATATTGTACCTACACCTAATTGTAGTGATTTAGAGATAATTTATCTTTAAGTTCAAGCGCCCGGACGGTTATGTCAAAAGGACGCAACAGACCTACAGGTACAGCGCTGCGCACCCATCTTAAATAAATTTACACTCTATTGACATAAAGGTCATTTTGCTTCAAGTGCGGGCGACCGGGCTTGACCGACATGTCAAACGTATATTCATTCATACATACACTCTCTTTGGATTAGAGATTTTACTGCGCGCGTAGTACTAGTGTAGTAATGCGGTTTGACAAGCAGGTCCGAGCCACCTCTATGTGCGAAGTGTGCGGCGCACACAGGCGCCAAGACGATAGGGGGCGCCGTCACCGAAATTATTTTTGTTGCAATCAAAACATATTCTTTGTAGTTTGTAGTTGAATATCGATGAGTAAGTGGGCGCAATAGGCGGAACGTACCTACATAACTTGATCATTACAAAACATAGAATACGCATAGGTATTGTTCAAGTCTCCCAACTACCAAGATAATATTTACGTTTGTGGTTTAATATTAATCTTTGGGTTTTAGACTTTAATTACGAGCTCAGTGTTACCTAAATCAAAAGAACCGCCGTGAGTGTGTTTAAGTGCGATTATAAACGGAACCTGATGCGATGCGACGCAAGCGGGGTCGGGTCCCTGGAATATCCCAATATTGATGAACGAGAAAGTCAAAAGAATTGAATAATAATTAACTAGACAAGTGTTTGTGAGGCACGCATTGAATTTTTACTAGAAAAATTAGTTAAGTTCAATGAAATATCCAAAAATTCAGCGCTCGACAGGCGCCCCCGGGCGTTCCGCGCCCGGGTGCACCGCACCCCTTGCACCCCCTGGTAAAGACGGCCCTGTTTCTACTCGTGACCCCACCCAAAATCGGAAGCTGTGTAAGTACTGGTGTACTCCCTCCAAAATGTGACGCTAGGACCGCACCTGCAATAATGTTTAAGAAGTCTAGTGTTTTCGTTCATTGAAACGTATAAGTTAGTAATAAATAAGATGGAGCGGGAGGAGTTGCTAAGAAAGGCTTACCTTATAAGGCTTAATATTCTGTTATTTGTGGTACATCATTATTATTACTATCCATACAGCACATAATAAATATTATAGGTAAGTTAATTATGTATATCATTTTAGCTTTATTTATTGTTGTTTAAATTGTGAACTTTTTTCCACTTATTTTCACATACATTTTAACATAATTGAACATTGAAATTATCGCAATATTTCATTTGCCAAACAAATGTTTTTAATGTCGGCTTTTTTAAAATTGTAACATTGAATAAAACCACAAATATAACTATTTGATGTTTTATTATGTATAATAATTGTAGAGTTTGGTCTCAATAATGGAGAGTGATATAATTACTTGTAAATTACACTTAAAACAACTACAAATAGAGTCTAACTTGCATTGCTCTTTGACGTACAATTGCAATACGGCTATTTTCGGATGAACTGTCTGAACTAAGCGCGTAAAACAGCGTAAAAGGTACAAAGTATCGGATTTACGTGCGCTACAATTCCGAGAACCAACTTCAGAGAGATCTTCTTCAAATGGTCGTGTTTTATTGAATGTCTGCTTGTTTTCTAAGGGCTATCTTTACGTCACACTGGTTAGCCAATCGTATTGCAGGGTCTGAATCACGGTTACAAAATATTTTTGCTTGTCTGAACGTATAGATGTAGAAATAGATACAGTTCAGGGAGTCCGTAGCTACATGGGAATCCGGTAGTGGTGGAGAGCCGGCTTAAGTCTCTACTGTAATGTTACCGAATTAAAAAGTAAGCAACGGGCACGTTAGACGTCAGTTATTGCGCATAATACGGAACGATAAGAGAATTAAAAATAATACATTGTGTATCAAACAAACCGAGGAAACGCCTCAACCCCACTATGTAGCTGTATTGACTCCTCTTTTGAATATTTTTTCTATGATATACATAGTATAAGAAACCATTTTTTTAATAGATTAAATTATATGAGGTTATCACAATTGAGGTAATCTTTGATTTAGAATCACATCACATGAGCAAACCACTTTACGTTTCCACTGCTGGGACTCTGAGCCATTTTTCACAATGAGTCGAGCCATAAATAACTATGCCAGCCTAACGTGAGTTGGCGTATGGCTAACGTTCTCAAAAGATCAATTTTTTTACACATGCGTTTCTTGTCGCATTGCTTTTTTTTCTTTTAAATTTACATTTTAACAATTATACGTAAGTGCAAGCGGGATTCAAAACTACGACTTAACAATTATGAATCAGACGTTTTTATTACTAGGCCACCACAGTTTTAATTTGTGTTATTAGATAATTTCTTAGTCTTTAAAACCCGATTTTATTGAGTAACTGTTATAGATAAGAATAAGAGTAAAATAATTACATTTTATCAATTTACCAGAACATAGCTCAGTTATTTTACAACAATAGCTTCCTTCTTATATTACAATTCAAAATATTTGTAGTTGGCTACAGTTTTATGCCATTATATTGATAAATGTAAAATTGTGCTAAACCATCCTAATAAATTCCTCATGTTTTTTTATTATTTTTATAATTATGTATAATCATTTTTATAAGTTAGGAGCGTACTAGAAAGAACATAAGAAGAAATTGTGCCCAAAATATTGATCCATTGCCATATTGAATGGAATTAACCAAAAAATTGGCCTATTGCTGTTCACGTGTTTTGTTAACCAAGTGTTTGCATTGCATCTTTGTCAATAACCTTGCCACCAGCCCTTCTACTTAACTAAATTGGTTTTAGGTTTGCTATTGCAGTCTCTATAATTTCGAGCTAAAAGGATAGAGAGAGCAATCTCAAAGCTACGACTGTTTTCCTTAAGCGGTAAATCCCGGGTTCTACACTGTCCCAAAGTTTCGACCCCAAATACTCGATTTTATAATTTAAATATAACTCATAAGGTATAGGAATAGAGTCCGTTATTGTATGTTTTTGTACTAATAAAATCCAGCCAATCCAAAGCCACGGTCTCGATCGCGGTAACGAAGTATTTCGTCACATTTAACGTATAGAAGTTGAAAATAACTTAGCTCGGGGAGTCCGTAGCTATGCAGGAAACTGGTTACGGTAGGGAGCCAGCCTAAATCCCTACCGATTGTCATAGCGACCCTATAACTGCTTATACATAATACTGATAAGTTACATTAAGAACTAATAACCGGATGAGTATTCAAACAAACAACCCAATGAGTCTTGTACTAATGAGTATTACAAATACGTAAATGCGGATATTGCCCAAGTGAATGTGGTGATTTAGCTCGGGGAAAACAGTCTCGTCTATTTCTCTCTACTGTATAGCTACTTAGACTCTCATTTTGGTTAAATTTATTACTTAAAACAAACGTACATGCAATTATATTGAATTTTTTAAATATTTTTTTAAACCAAGTTGTGATAAAACCTTTAAGAAAGTTAATTTGGGTTCTTAATACGTACAGTTAAGCATAGTTTTGAAATTACTAGTTGTAAAACATAAAAAAAAAAACACTTGTGGCTTACCACACATTGTATTTAAGCTAAGATACGAGTACTAGGATGTTGTTTTTATAGGCTTGTGCTTGTCTGTCTTACCGGATTTTCTGTGATGCGGTCTACGTTGAAGCGCTCAAAATCAGAATAAAGCAATTAGCTTTGGAATTGAAGAAATTTCAAGAACCTCAGATTATGTAAATCCTTCAAGGAATAGGAACTCACCCAACGCATTCTGCAGTTCATATGTTCTTATACGTAAGTGGAGTTAAACTTGTTTACTTGATAACCGTGCTATTATTTAACATAGCTGTTATGCTTGTCACAAAGACGAACTATTGAGGCTGGTTTTTCAATATGGGCTGCCTATAAGAATAAAGGTCATCATATACAAGGTATCTGATGTATAATGATGTAGATTAGAACAAGATTGACCTATGGAGCACCAGAAAAGTACACACTTTGTTCGGCTATGCAGAAGAAACGCCTCCAGGTGGTGCAGAACACCACCATTAGAACCCTCACGGAAGCCGGCCGGTTTGTACGAGGAAATGCCTCAACTCAACTATAGCTTACATTAACACCTCCAGATTTTTTTTTCTATGCAATGTGGGAATTCTTCAATTAAATTATAGTAAATTTTTACGACCGTTCTATTATTTTTGATTAAGAATCAAATCAACAACCTACTTTATATTTCTACTGCTGGAATTCTCTTTCTAGGCTTTCTCTCACAATAAGACAAGCCATATATAACCAAGCTGGCCTAACGCGGGTTGGCGGAGTAAGGTTGGCGGTTGTCCTCAAAATAGATATGCTTTTTTTTCGAACATGATTATTTTCTCGCGACTCTTTTTATGTTCATCATCATCATCATCAACAGTCCACTAAACGTTCCCACTGCTGGGACTCGGAGCCTTCTCTCGCAAGGAGAAAGTTTAGGCTATAATCTACAAAGCTGGTCCAGTGCGGGTTGGAGGATGACACATGACTTCGAAAGATTCTATGTACATGTCGGTTTCCTCACGATGTTTTCATTCACCGTTTTAAGTTAGCGGCATTAAGCACATGACTTCGAAAAGACAGTGGTGCGTGTGGGGATTGAACCCGGGGTCTCTGGACCGGCAGGCGCCGTTTTCCCGACTAAACCAGCCGTAACTTATGTTTTTATGTTCATCTGAATTTGAAAAAATATTCGGAGGCGCGAACGGGATTTCAACCTATGACTTAACAATTACGAATTGGACGTTTTCATTACAAGGTCGCCACAGTCTAGGCCTGTGTAAAGTTGTGCCATTAGATAATTTCGAAATCATAAACTACCGAGTCTATTGAGTATTTGTTAGAACAGTAGTAAAATCATTACATTTCAATTTAGTAAAACATAGCTTAGTTGTTGAAAAATAATCGATAGCTTCCCTCTGAACAATTAAACTTCAAAATATTTGTAGTAGGTATACTTCAGTTTTATGCCTACATCTATACTAATATTTTAAGATTGTTTAGATTAAGAGTTTGTTTATTTGTTTGAACGCAATGATCTCGGGAACTACTGGTCCGAATTAAAAGATTTTTTCTCTGTTGAATAGTGCATTTATCGAGGAACGTTATAGGCTATTTAATAATACTGCTACTATTAACAAGAGCGGAGCATAAATGAAAAATGTATCAAAAAACAAGAAAAAAGGTTGCGTCATTGGAACCTAAGGCAACCGAATTTGTTCAAAATTTTAATAGGTACGACCAATTTTCGATAGATGGCGTAGCAACGCGCGCACGGATCAGCTAGTCTTAATATATATAAATCTCCTGTCACGATGTTTGTCCGGGATGGATTCCTAAACTACTTAACCGATTTTAAATTAAATTAGCACACCGTGAGCAGTCTGGTTCAACTTGCGAGATAGGATAGTTTTTGTTTCGATTAATAGTCTTTAAATGACAATATCCGAGCGCAGCCGGAATGGGCCGCTAGTTGATTTATAAAAATGTGACAAATCGTCCTGTAATAACGGTACTTTTGTATTTGTACTCAACGTACACGTTTACTCATAGGTATAAACTGACCTATTCGAAAGGGATGAAATCAGTTTGGCAATACAATTTGTTTTTAATGTATATTTTGGTAAGGACTATTTTCAAATGTACCTATCCTGTACCTGCATGGTTGCCTGGTAGAGTCGTCATTTAAAACGCTTAGATATGTTTTTTTTTATCTTTTACAGAAATAGCAAAATTAAATAATGCGTCAGTTCAGTAAACAGTTTTATTGCAATAATGTCAGTGAAATGACAACAAATTTTTACAGCTAGTTTTAAACAATATAATTGGCGGAATTGTGAGACTAATCCACATAGAGCCATTAAAAAAAAAAAAAAAAAACAATACAATGATGTAAATTGTTAGTAGGTATTCAATAAAAGTTCATATTAGCGTTCAAAGATCTCAATACACTGATGTGGCCTCCCAAACTTCAGGGTGCACGGAATCATGTTATCGTTGGGAAGAGTGAGCTCACTCTTTCCGTTTTAGTCGGTTGCAGGAAGCGGTGGATGCCGGACGTTTTTACCTATCACTATTCGTTGTCAACTACCAAAATAAGTAGAACCACAGCCTATCTCGCCGCTAGCGATTCTAGAGGTCAAGTAGATCAGTTGTTTGTAAACCACTTACGATACACACAGAGACGCAGTTTATTACCAACTTCAAGGTGCTCAGGGGACATCTACTGGTTTATGTAGATGTTAGCGTTAGTTTAAAAGCGGGTAACATGACGTGATGCCATAATTACTCGCAACCTTAGCAACTGTTTTCTAGCGTATCAACGCTCGGTTGAATCCAAACGTGGTTCCAATCACGCCGAGTTTACGACTGTCTGTCTGTCCGTACTCTCATAAAGCGATCTGAAGCGCCGGCGACTGATTGATAACACATGCCAGCCATGAACAATGGGCGCTTATGGTATTTTCATATTTTACTGCATATGATATTTGATTTATTATTATTGTTTTAACACAGATCGAGTAGTTTCACTATGCGCGTACGTACAAGATTTCGTTAAAAGTCGTATTGACTCGAAAGAGGCGTAATGAATCCAACAACATGATCATATTTGTTCATACTTCATTTTTCATACTTCACTTTATTTTAAATTAAACAGTTGATTGATGCTTTATTAAAATTGTTGAATAGAACAGTTGATTGTTTTTTTTTTTAATTTGAGATGCACTGTGCGAGCGATTTCTTTTTTTTTTGTTGTAAATTTTATAAGTTTACACTTGACCACCATCTCGCCTGATGTTAAGCGACAATGCGGTCTACGGTGGAGCGTATTTGCCTAGAAGACACCAATTCACTCTCGATTTCAAGATACAAAGATTGTAACCAACAGGCAAAACCCAAACAGTTTCCACAGCCTAGACGTTCTTATCACAGAAGTAGAGTCAAATCTCTTCGTTTGTGTCCTTCGAACATTAACCAAGAAACGACGTCGCTTTTTCGAGTTACGAACATTCCGGTAAAAAAAAAGGCAAGGTGGTATTATTAGATCACGTAAATCAGTTTCACACTCTCCGAAGTGTATCCGATAAGAACCTGATAAGCTAGCAATTGTTCGGCGATGTTCAAGACTTTGAAGTCTTTTTCGCACAAGAGTGTGTCGTTGCCTATGACCCTTTTAGCACGTCTCTCGATCGATTGCAAAGCCTCCAGCTGATACTTAGCCGAACCATCCCAAAACGAATTTTTAAACTCTTTATGCTTAAAAGTGGTTTTTAGTCAAACTCTTGTAAATTTAACAATTAACTACTATTTTAGGTCATTTCTTTATTTATCAATACTATCGAAAGCTTTAATTACCCTATAAATATTTTTCTAAAGCTTTAGGTACATTCATTTGTAGACAATTTTCAAATTCAAAATTCTTCAAATCCTATTTTAATGCGTATATTTAATACAGCTCTTCTATCGTTAATCTTACTGAAAAAAAGGCAAATCAGTGTAGTCACGATTGAATTTTGTGACCTCAAACGAAGTCATAGAGGCAATCTTGAGATAAAGCAAGGTTTGTAAAATGGCCGTTAATCCACCCCTATCCATAAGTACTAAAAATACTACTCACCCCAACCTCAGCCTTACGTTACCAATTATTGCTTGCTGTACAGCCTTACGTATTTCAAAATTGTTTTTTTTTTCAGTTGAGAAAACTAGGTAATGATAATAGAGAACTTATTTTGTACTACAATGAGTATGTAGCAAAAAATAAATAGGCACCATCTCGCAGACGTTCAAAGTCTTCACACAATGACAGTTTTATCGTTACAGAATAAGAATTTTATCAAAGAAAACATGATAATAACGGTATGACACCCTTTTATATTACTCAGAAAATATCTGCGAATTTCGTATGTAGATTAAAGTGGATACATTCATTGTTTGCAGGGAGAGTGTTGTCAGATCCATGCCATTAGCGAAGTTCCTCTAGGATTCGCACAAAAAGGGTTAAGATCTCTTTATATTTTCAACGCTTAAAATGTGACGAGACATACAATTTAGATATTTTATTCTTTGAATAGGATAAAATATGTTTTCAGTTTTAGACGGGTTTTCGTTTAAAACTTGATGAATGTTAAGTGTCGTTTAGGGTTATTCGTTGTTAAGTACTACTTCGCTTGAAATGATGAAGAGTGTTGTGTTACGTGATAGACGATATCTCATACCTTTAAACGAGCAATTCTTGTATATAAATATATATATATAGAATCAGGATCTCGGAAACGCCTCGAACGATTATGACGAAATTATGTATGCAGGGGGTTTCGGACACGATAAATCTATCTAACTAAGTTTCATTTAAAAAAAACGCATATTATGCGCATTTTTAGACAATGAAAAACTGTCACATTAGACATTAGAATGCGAAGGTAAATTTCGCCGCTTGACGCGACAGCGTAATAGCTCAGACGGAAGTCGGGCGGTCATATCGGTCACGAATTAGTAGCTCCGGGTTCGAATCCAGACGGCTTCTCTTATTTTCATGTTTTTTTTTACAAGAAAATCTATTTCTTGGATACTTTTATCTGTAGGTATCTAAGTATATTACATTTTGCCACCCAGGTTGTTTGATAATTTGTGAAGTGAAAACTTCTTTTGGTGCACCACAGACAGATTTTTCGAGGCCTGTGAATTGAACATTAGAAAATGTTACGCTCGGGAATGATGAGAAATCTTCGGGTTAACTCGGAACCATGGCCATTGGCTATCTAGAAATGCGTCAGTATTTTCCATTGGCCACCTAGAAACGAGTCAGCATTTTCCATTGGCCACCTAGAAATCTTGACGCATTTCGAGATAGACATGCTCATGGCCACGCCTTCAGCTTTCGCCCGCGTAGTTTCCAAAGAGAGCTATCAAATTCTTAGTTATAAGAATTCGCTTTTATTGGCAGTTCTCATGACTGCAAATTTCTTTTGATACACATTTGGGGACTTCACACACCCTGACTTTATTTTATATTACTTATTTCGATAAAAACAATACCAACCCCAAATTTCATCAACGCCAAAGAAAACAACCGAAATGAAAACAAGGATGCTTTATTTTCGGAAAAACAAATATCATTAATGTTAACATCACGAAGGCAGGTGAACGACGCCGACGCCGACGCGACGTTAGACCGTGGTAGGAACGCTCACCAAATATTTACAAGTGCCTCAAGTGGCTTAAAACAAATTCTTCTATAATCTCGGTTCGGCTTTATGCTATTGTTTGCATTGAATTTTGCTACTGCCTGCTTTTCCTTAGAGCAAGGCAGTTTAAACAGTAAGGAATGTGATATCAGATAAAAATGTAAGTACCTACATAAATATGTGAGCCTTATTCTACGTACTGTTTTTTTTAGTATAGAGTAACGGGGCGAGTAAGATATGTGCCTGATGGTAAGCAACGCGCATGCCAATAATAGCACAATGTCACGCAGCTATTGAAAGATGAAGAGTCAAAATAAAGATCTAGTACCGCACTGCGCTAGTTACCCAGATATACACAACGTGGTGGATTTACCCCCAACAATATTTTAACAGTCCATACACGTCCATACACGCCTAACACTGATGTAGACTTCATCACCCAAGGTCTCTTTCCCCTCAGCACGGTAGATCACGAGATAATTCGAGTCAAAGTTTGACGTAAAATTTCCACCAAATCACCAGCTTCAACCCTAAAGCATGTACAGCAGACAAACGACCTTGCCGCCGACGCCGCGACATCGTACAAAAATCAGTGCGGAGATCTGGCCATTAGGGGTATGTCAAATGAAATAACAACCAAAAAAAAAATTTTTTTTATGGAAAAAAATTTTTGAGCTTTCATGCGTAATCAACGCCAAAGAAAACAACCGAAATGAAAACAAGGATGCTTTATTTTCGGAAAAACAAATATCATTAATGTTAACATCACGAAGGCAGGTGAACGACGCCGACGCGACGTTAGACTGTGGTAGGAACGCTCACCAAATATTTACAAGTGCCTCAAGTGGCTTAAAACAAATTCTTCTTTAATCTCGGTTCGGCTTTATGCTATTGTTTGCATTGAATTTTGCTACTGCCTGCTTTTCCTTAGAGCAAGGCAGTTTAAACAGTAAGGGATGTGATATCAGATAAAAATGTAAGTACCTACATAAATATGTGAGCCTTATTCTACGTACTGTTTTTTTTAGTATAGAGTAACGGGGCGAGTAAGATATGTGCCTGATGGTAAGCAACGCGCATGCCAATAATAGCACAATGTCACGCAGCTATTGAAAGATGAAGAGTCAAAATAAAGATCTAGTACCGCACTGCGCTAGTTACCCAGATATATATAATGCCTATGCTTTCTTTGGGCACATTGCACTTCAATCTGGTACATAATTTGGCACCTGCCAAATTGATGTTTGCACTTCAATTTGGCTGGTGCCAAATTCTCTCCGCCGAGACCATAGCACCCCCTTCAGCTAGGCTAGCTAGGGGTTCCTGATTTTCCCTAGCCGTCGTACGGAAAGCAGTAGGTACTCGTTGAGTTGGTAAGTGGGTATAGTAAGTTTATTTCATGTTTTCAGACTTGCTTTCCTGTAGTTTCGATCTAGTTAGTAAGATTAAGCTAGTGCTTCTACTGCAAACCAAAGTTCGGTAAACATGCATTATCGCTTCTCGCGGTTCTCGCCTCTGTGTGACCCGGCTTTAAATGTGTCATAACAGAACACATTAATTTATTTTTGACCACAGAATTTAACTAGCTTTAAGATATCTTTGATATAATTATGTAGTTGTCTTACTGGAGGTTCTTTTTATGACGTTCGTAGCTTGCTTGTATTTTTGTGGAACGCCACTCAATTTGTGTTTGATTTGCCAAATAAAGCGTTTGTAAACATTCAACGGGGTTGTATCGAGTTACTTCATTTCTTTTGTCTGCAGACGTTTGGTTTCAATGTGTAACAATGTTGATAATGGCAACATTCTATTTTGAAAAAGTGAGTAGAGTTTGAAATTTTATGTATGTGTTTATGTTTTATGTGTATTTATTATGTGAACGATGGAATACGTTAGGCCTCCGTATGAATGTATTCGCAAATGTAATCCACGTTTGTAAGCGTAATTAATATATCCTTGCATCTCAGCTTATGAGAGAAAGCCTGGACTTCCAGGAGTATAATCATGGAATGTCTATTTTGTAGTCGATGCTCCAAATAACGTATACATAATACCTGCTGTAACATTTATTACGTAAATAATCTTATTACTAAATTTTAGATATCTGTGCGTTTGATTTATTTAGGTGGAATTCTCCATAAGTGCTTATGGGAAAATGACAATTGGTATTAGATTCATGCAAGCTTAAAAGTTACCATAGAATACCATGCAATAAAATACAGCTTGTTTCCACTAAGAATTAATCGGATGGATTATAGGTTCCTACTATTGATTAAGATATAGAGATTTAAAAAAGTAAAACATTTTATCAAAATTAGTAAAGATTATTTATTATATTTTTAGAAAAGAAAATCTTATAAAATAGACACTGAGTCACGTGACAGTGAACTCCAATCAGAAAATATGACGTCACGCCGTGCTAAACATCACTTGACGTTACTAATGTTATTGACATTTTCATAGAACGAATATTATTATTTTTTATTTATTATTTGCCATGGATACTAGTTCTTCAGCCGCTTTACTGAACTAGTTTGTTATTGTTTTTTTTTACATTTACATTACTAAGTTTATACTGTGTCAAGAACAACATCAACATTTTCAACAAAATGATCTTCACAAAAATACATTCTTGATTTAGTGGCCATCATTCCTCCTCGCAAGCGTTTGCTACTTTTTTCGTATTTTTGGAGCGTTTGGAACAATTTGTTAGATGAATAATTTGTTTGACGTAGTTACACTTGTACTTGTACACTGGGGCACTATGCAGTTCCTGTAATACGAGGGATTTATTTTAAATTAAAAGCATTGACAACGTCCTTACACACACACATGTTTGTCACGGAGTGACGTCATTCAAGACACCTTGACAGTCTGGAGCGAGCAGAAATTTGTTTGATTTTTTTAAGAGTGCGCCTAAAGCCAGGAAAAAATCAGATTTAACTGCGCGACGCGTTTCTTAATGTGATGTATATAAAGTCGAGAATGGCATGACACAGTTTGGAGGAAAAATCAATATTTAATCAGGAGTCCATTTTTGACCAAGTTTTATTTAATTACTCAATAACTAAACATAAATTCAAAAAAGTGTTTGGTTACTTTACTAGAACGTACAAATAGAAATTTTATTACCAAAAAATAATGTGGGGTCATTGCTGATAATTTCGAGTACTCGAATTAAAACGGGTTTTTTCGGTGTCATTTTTATTTTTTTATTGTAAAAAACTCTGATCTATTTTTAAAATTCTATTCGGTTATTGTGCTTCTTCTTGATTGTGCCCACACGTCAATATTTTTTTGTCATAGTTTTTAGTTTCTTAACTTCAGTGAGCGGCGTCGAAAATGTCCTATTTTCGTTTTCTGGCTTTAGGCGCCCCCTTAAATGCAAAATACATATTGTAAATGTAAGTTTTTTTTTAAATATATTGATGTTTCGGAATAATATAAACATTAAGCTATATAAATAACTAATTTTTAAAATTGAGTATATATGCCTATTTATTTATTAATAGGCCACAAAACGCAAGTTCAAATTACCTTTATAATATTTTTGCATTCATTCTCTATGGGAAACCGTGTGTACCCAAGGAATGACTATTATATTAGGTGTCATGGTTGATCTTAAAGTTACTCGCACTTAGGCATTTTCTTCAAATGGAAGAATTATTTTTAATTTTATGTTTATTGTAGAACGTATTCCGAGTAACTTTTTACACCGAAAGTAATTCGTTTTGACTGAAAAGGTGGGGTACAGGAGTGGCCTCATGCATTTTCAACACGCTTCAAAATATACAAATGCTCTCTCACTTTTTTTTCGAAACACCCCAGTGATGGTTTTGACAGAAACTGGCGAGTGACAACAAATGTTTACATCGTCGCCAGAAAGTCATTAGTTGTCACTTAGGACACTTTCGTGGCGTCCGCGCATCTGCCAAGTAATGTTACATCCAGAAAGACGTAACTGAGAGTGTAAGTTTTATGGAAATTCAGTAATGAATGTTGGAGTTTAAAATAGGGTTTTCAGTAACAATAGCAAAGTAAATCTTATACTGCAAACATATTTGCATTTATTTTTACTGGCGCTTGTATAAAAAAAAACGTACAAAGCAAAAAGTATATAGATATAATTATCTTTAGGTAGCCAAAAAAACCTACAAGACGATTCCTACCAACAAGCGGGTTTCAAACCAACAACTTCACAATAATTATTGCCAAGTTCACAATTGTGGGGTCCCTTGGTGACTAGCTCACCATCTTCTATGAGATTAGGAACATACCTACTTAAAATTAAAATTATTCATGTCATGAGATAAAAAAAATATTGTACACAACAACGTGACAAAAAACATAAGAATAACAGAATTCAGTTGAAATATTCCTAGTATAATTTGTTGGAAAAGAACAAACTATATTCCTAACAAAAAAGTTGAATACTCGTGTAACAATAGCACCTTACTTACGTCTTATTAAGCATTCGATATTCACAAAGACAAAGAACAATTCGACAGAAGTATCAGAGGTAATAAATAATTCTCCCAGTTGCGACAAATGAGGTCATGTGTTTCTCCTTTAAGTTTTTTTCTCAGACTTCCCGCGGGATCATGTGTCTTCTATTTCCGTTAACATATCGACTGAACGATTTGCTTCTTTAATTTTAGAATGTTTGCTCTTTAGTATATTGCGCCTTGGGGGTCATTAAGATTCAGATTCAAATGCAGATGTCAACTACGACGCATCTGGTACCTTTTAATCTGTGGATTTTTTGTTCTTTTTGTAACAAATTGTTGTAATTTGTTGTGGCGTCACTTGTTTCATATTTCCATTACGATGTAGGTACAAGTACGTATAATATTTTAATAATAATAAGTAAAATTTCAATCGTAGGTTTATTTAATTTGATTGAGTTCTATCATATGCATAAAGCATAAGCTGCTCTCTTTGTATTCCAAGTGCGAGTTGGCAGATGTATCTGTTAAGTGCGGGTTTGCAGATGGTACATGTCCTTAAAAGTTGAAAAGTTGTCTTTCCTGAAGTAAGCTGGTTTCTCACGTTAAAAATTCAATATATCGATTTTCGTCTCACCTGAAAATTTAAAGAGTTTGACTTGCATATGCATAAGTCTTCAGTATTGTTTTGATAGGTACAGTGTTGTTACTTAATAGAATAAATGTATTTCTTTCTTTCTATTTTACTCTTTCTAACACAGTCGTAATATTGCCAAAACGTCGAGGCAATTAAACAATTAATTACATCGTGATTAAGCCCCGTACAATATAAACATTATCTCTCTAACACGTCTAACCGACACAAAAACGACTTGATTTTCACAATAAGAACGTCTAAACTATGTTGGCTAATTGAGTATTCCCTGAGAGATGCAATCTCCTAGTCTACAGTGAGTTGATTTCTTATAACGTAGGCATGCTCTATACCAGGGGTCGGCAAGTAGTCTTAGGTGCGGTCCGGATGCTGGGCGAAAAATTTCACGAGGTCCAGAAAAAAAACTGGTTGTAGGTTGAAGTTAGACTCTATGTGGCAAAAAAATATTGTACCAATTAATAAAGGTACAGTTAACTTATCTACATTTTAAAATGTATACTTGGTATACAATGCAATATTTGGCGGTCCGAGGTTCAACCTTTCGCGGTCCGGAGACGGACCGCGGTCCGCCTGTGGCTGACCCTTGCTTTATACTTATGTACCTACTGCGTTGTCACTTAACATCAATCTAGATGGCAGTCAAGCCTATTATATCTTCAAAATTGAATAGGACCAATATCTGCTACTAGCATTTTCCCGTGGCTTTGTCCGTGTAGAATTTAGAAAAAGCCTATTCTCTAACAAACTTTATTTTTTGAGGCCAAAAGGTAGCTTATGTGCTATTCCAGATTATAATCTACCTAAGTAGCTATTATAACATGAGTAAAGGCCTTGTCCGTTAAAAAAACTGAGTTGTAAATTTCAGACCGTTCAAATTTCTAAGAAACAAAGATCCATATACCTAAACCTACAAACATTCGCATTTGTAATTGTAGTAAGTAATAATAGTCCATATCCATCTAAGAGGCAGTAAACTATTGATTGTTCTTTTCGGAATGTTTATGTTTTTTCACATTTTTACGACCCCTTTGAAAAGAGATCGGTTTCGTGATTTCCATTCACAAATCCTTTTGTACGTCGACCTATTTAAATCTCATTAAAAACAAATGGAACTTTGGCCTCAAACTGTTTTAGAATTGCAATAGATTTAGCTAAATCCCTTTGAGCCACACTATAACAATGCTTATTCCCTTGCAACAAGGTTGGAAATAGTATTTTTTCAAGGGTAAAGTTTGTACTCACAGTCTTAGCAGTTCCATGCGTGGCACCACAGTCGAAGAATAAACGAAACTCGAAACTGTTTTATAAAAGTAGCGTAGTTGTAGAATTTCGTCAGAAGCGGTTGTCTATATTGTGTAGTGGGTTGTAAGGAACAATCAAACTTAACCTTGGAACGTTTTACGAGTCGTTCCCAGTCGGTTCTTGCAATAAACATGTCAGCAACAAGTGTTAGAGGGATTCTAGTCTTTGCACGTGTACCTTAAAGTGTTACTACTATGTATATTTTCGAATGAAAACTTGAGTGGTTTATCATTTTTAACGAGACAGATGCCGTAAAAAGTTTTATTATAATGAGATTGGTCGAGAATAGCCACGATTGTAACATAACGTTGTTTATTTCTGATTCAAAATATCTGTAGGTAGGAACAAATAAACAAATATTTTTATCTTTTGTTCAAACAAAATTCATCATATTGAGAGTTATTGTAATACGTGAGAATCGTGAGTTTTACGAAATGTAATCAATTTTCGAAGTAATAACTTCCTTGGTCGCGTACCTGTAATAAAATAAGTTTCTGATAGGAGAGAATCTTATAAGTTCACGGCACCGATATGCTAATAAATGTTATTTATGATAAATGCATTTTATTTATGCTATAAAAGTGACATATTATTGTGCAATATTAGTCCTGTCTAAAACTATAATTTTAATTTATAAGTTTTCACTTCTATCGGTAGCCCGTATGACTGCCGATTTGTTATCTAAGTCTAAATCGATCAGATGTGGCAATGGCACAAGAGCAAGTGTATATCAATCAACATTACGCAGAATCATACAATAGAGATATAAAACAGTGTTCTTGTTACAATAACAGAAACACAACTTAAAAAATACACATAGGTTTAATGCCTACTGTAACAACAAGTAACATAAATGTTTTACCAAGAAAATAAAATCAATCATCTGAAATGGGTTCCAGATAAGTAAGTAGTTGAAATATAATTATTATCTTGTTTTCAGTTCGTAGCCAAGTTAAACGTAGATATTATTTTAAGTTAGATTGTTATTTATAGCTTACTTTTTATTATTTACTCGTACGTTATTATTTGTTTTGCTTCAAATATAAATTATGAAGACAAGACAAAACAAACAAGGGGTTGTTAATGATTACAATAACGAAGTCGACAACTTTTTTGAGCCAAAAATAAAGTAGCTATGATATTTATTCAAAATTGTTGCTTGAAATAATCATGTTTAGAATAATTCATTCGTTAAAAGCAAAGTAAGTACTTATTAGTACCACAGAATTTGACACGATAGCAAATCCCTACCCACACAAATTAAACTCTACCTAGACGAGTACGTGTATGTAAATGTGCTTGCTTTGGGACGTAGATTCCAGATATTACACAGAAAAGGAAAGTTTTTTGTTATTGTATAGAGGTAGATGGACAGGATATATACCATATACCTGGTAAGCAAAATCCCTGCCCATAGCAGCGCAGTGAAACACAGCTATTGAAACATGAAAAGTCCAAATCATTACCTAGCATTGCACTGCGCTCATCACCCAGAGATGTAAGATATTTTATTACCACGCCCTGTAACTTCACTGCAAACATTGCCTTTCAAACAGAAACACAGTGATAAGTTGCAGATGCATGGTAGTAGTTATACTTATAAGTTTCCTTCTTAATCCGGTGATCACTTCGCGTATTACACACAAAGTCAAATTGTCTAGCCTGAATATTATTTTAATAATGAAATATCATTATATATGATATTTCAATCATTTAATAATGATACATTTAAGTATATTTAAAATATATAATAGTACATTATGATATAAGTGCGCTTAGTTGATAATTACAGCCGAGGCTTTATTGCTACCTCGAGCCGAAGGCGAGAGCTATAATTTAGCAGAGGCTGTAACTATTAAAGCGCACGTATGTCATACGACGTTTTATAACATATTTGCGAGGAAATAAACAAAACTCTGACGACATTTTCAAATAAAAACAATACAGCGAAAAAAAAGCGCGGAATAATATTTACTTGATCACAGATCACAGCACAGAGTAAGTAATCACTATGGATCAGATTAGCAATGCGCGCGCATCGGCGCCTTTTTTTTTTTAAGCAACGGCACAGAACCAGCCTGTATGCCATCCTACTAATATTATAAATATGAATGTATGGATGTTTGGATGTTTGGAGTTTTGGATGTTTGGATGTTTGTTGCTCAATCACGTCCTAACGTATGAACGGATCGGGCTGAAATTTGGAACACAGATAGATTATAGTCTTTTTATCCCGGAAAAACAACGGGAACTACGGGAACGGGAACTTTGCGGGTAACACCGCGGGGCGCTGCTAGTTAGTAATAAAGTAAATTAATATTTTTGTGTTTTGCTACAGAAAAATTAAAGTAATTTATGGTCAAAATTAATTCAATTAACGAATTAAATAATTCTTTATTTATTTTACCTCTCAAAGTTAATTTTATTCATAAAATGTTGACCACACTTTTCTGACATAAAAACTCTTTACTAAGATTTAAAAAGGTACCATTCGTTTTAGACGGAGCATATCTCTTTACCTAATCTGTGGACGGAGCATTTTGAAACCGTGCATTTTACATTACACATTACAGCACAAGTACGTAATAAGATACATTACGATACAGAAATGGGTCCAATAAGAGACCATTTACGAGCAAATATGTTATAAATATATTTAAAAGTCCGTCACGTGTTTTTTCAGACTATAATCTGTTTTCCAAATTACAGACCGTTCCGTTCATACATTACGACGATTGATCAACAAATATCCAAACATTGACATTTATAATATTAGTAGGATATATTTTTTAAAGGATTTATAGCATTGATGCTATGTTATGTTATGTTGTGTTTATTGTGAACCTCATTCACCCTATTCAGCCAATCATCTCAATTGCCAACGATACTATTTCAGCTGCACCTAAATTTGGTACTAGTCTGTAATGGGCCACTTACACCGCCATTCGATATTAGTGCCACTTACATCAAACAGCAATTCAATTACAATAAGTGTTGCATTACACAATAACATCAATTGGTGTTCACAGTTCGCGTTAGCTGAGACGAAGACTTTTTTATGTCTTGTAAAGCTAAACATTTAATTGAACCAAACAAAATAAAAAATGTCCAGCGAAAATATTATTTTGAATCCACAATTTTGAAACTAAATTTCTTCAAAAAATTTACGTTATTTGGACTTATTTTCCAGTCACTTGTTAAACATTTGGGCCAAACTATACTCAAACAATAGAAACATAATATGCTAGGCGTGGTGAGGAATTTTGAGTGTTTTTTTTTTGTAAATAGACATGAGACAGTTAGCCAAAGCTAACACTTTAGCTAGTTTAGACAGTTAGCTAGAGCAGATAAAAGTACACTAAACGACTTCTTCTTCACATCTGAACGTGTTATTTTCTGTGTGTTTTTTATAGTGTAGAGTGACTAGACGAGCAGAACATGTGCCTGACGGTAAGGAACATGCCTACCACATAACATCACAGTGACACGTAGCAATTGGAACACGAAGAGTCCAAATCATTACCTAGCACTGCACTGCGCTCGTCACCCAGAGATCTAAGATATTATATCTCTAAGCCCTGTAATTTTTTTGGAAACATTGCCCTTCAAACCGAAGCACAGTAATCTTTGCACGTTATTGCTTGGCGGTAGTATAATCAGCAAAGGTGCGGACTCTGCCAAGAGTCCTACCACTACGAAATACACTACGAAACTGTGTACTACCTACTCCTAAATTATTATCTAATAATTTTCCGCCATTTTACCTATCATAGCAGAAATAAGACTCCAGCTGGGAAATGTGAACCGCTCCTATGGGTGTGCTAACGTTTCAATAACGCTGTGAACGTTTGAACAAACAGCTTCCTTATTGATATGGTCGCTTTATGTGGATATTTTTATCGATGATTGTTAGTTTCCACACGACTGACCGAAGATGGTATATATTTGTTTATTTGATTGACCTAGTAACTGATAGTAAAACTGCCGAATCGAAACAGGACCTGGCTGGCTCACACCGCAATGGCGAAAGCAAACTTGTTTGCATCTCAGTTTGCGGAATCTTCTCGTCTAGATGCTGGTAGTGCGACACCTCCTACTCCACCTGGCTGTTCGACTCTTATGTCAGAGGTACACATTCGCCAAATTGAGGTTCGAAAAGTGCTACGAAATCTGGACGTGAATAAAGCCAGTGGCCCAGATGGTATTCCTGCCTTAGTGTTGAAGGCATGTGCGCCTGAGTTGTCCCCGATACTGACGCGTCTATTTAGACTCTCTCTCGAAACTGGTTTAGTACCGAAGTCTTGGAAGCTTGCCAATGTGCAACCAGTGCCCAAAAAAGGTAGTCGTGCTGACCCTGCCAACTACAGGCCCATCTCAGTCACGTCCATACTCTGCAAGACTATGGAACGTGTCTTAAACCACAGGCTCCTGACGTACCTAGAATCAAACGACCTCCTCAGTGACCGGCAATACGGGTTTCGCCGAAACCGGTCCACCGGGGATATTCTAGCGTACGTCACTCACATCTGGAGTGAAGCTATCGAGAAACACGGGGAAGCACTTGCAGTCTCCCTGGATATTTCGAAGGCTTTTGACAGGGTTTGGCATGATGGCCTTATAAGCAAGCTTTCTAGTTATGGTTTGTCTTCTGGGTTTATTTCGTGGATATCGGACTTCTTGAGGGATCGATCCATACGAGTCGTCATTGATGGCTGCTCGTCGGATCATATGGCTATCAATGCCGGAGTCCCTCAAGGGTCGGTACTCTCTGCGACGCTCTGCCTGCTACATATCAACGATCTGTTGAAGCCCGGTATCTTTGGGTACGCAGATGATAGCACCGTTGTAGAGAGTTACATATCTAGTGCGAGAGCCAGTGGGCAGCAAACTCAGGTACTAAGAGAGAGTCTGGTCGAGCGTTTGAGCTTGACCCTTGAGGCGGTGTCTACATGGGGCGATGCCAATCTGGTCAAATTCAACGAGAGTAAGACGCAGGCGTGTCTGTTCTCCGAAAAAAGGAGTCCTTTTCAACTGACTCCAACCTTTAGAGGTGTATCCGTTCCGATTTCTGACCGTCTTGAGCTTTTGGGCGTTACATTGACATCTACGCTGAACTTTGGTTCGTATATCGAGTCCAAGGCCAAATTAGCTGCCAAAAAGCTAGGTGTCCTCTCAAAGGTGCGAAGGTACTTCAAGTCTGAGCAGTTGCTCACGTTATATAAGGCTCAAATTCGTTCTTGTACGGAGTACTGTTCGCATCTTTGGGATGGTTCGGCTAAGTATCAGCTGGAGGCCTTGAAATCGATCGAGAGACGTGCCAAAAGGCTCATAGGCAACGACACTCTTGTGCGAAAAAGACTACAAAGTCTTGAACATCGCCGAAAAGTCGCTAGCCTTTCGGTTTTTTATCGAATACACTTCGGAGAGTGTGCGACTGATTTACATGATCTAATACCACCTTGCCCTTTTTTCTATCGGAATGCTCGCAGCTCGAAAAAACGACATCGTTTCATGGTTTATGTTCCAAAGACGCAAACGAAGAGATTTGACTCTACTTTTGTGATAAGAACGTCTAGGCTGTGGAATGCGTTGCCTGAGTGGGTTTTCCCTGTTGACTACAATCTTTGTGTCTTCAAATCGAGAGTGAATCGGTTTCTTCTAGGTAAACACGCTCCATCGTAGACCGCATCGTCGCTTCACATCAGGTGAGATGGCGGTCAAGTGTAAGCCTATAAAAGTTAAAAAAAAAAAAAAAAAAAAAAAGGACCTTCAATTCCGATTCAATTCAAGCCATGACAAATATTGGTGTGATGAATACAACAGTAACTGTCAGTTCTTTTGGATGTATCTATGATCTATGTATCATTATTTTTACCCGACTGCGCGACGCAAAGGAGTGGTAATGTGTTTAACAGTCTATGTATGTATGTATGTATGTATGTATGTATGTATGTATGTTTGTATGTTCCTTTGAAGCATTATACAGACCAATCGCCTGGGCCGATTTTTATGATTCACACGTCAATCGATTCCTCTTAATCTGGCGAGTGACACTAAAGACATGACATTAGTGTAAGTCCAATATGGCGGATTTAGGACGCCATATTGTCAAAATAAAAAAAATGAAAATCACCAAAATATGTCAAAAGGGGTATCGTTGAATAGGTATTTAAAAATAATGTTTAGCTTTCTCTCAATGTTTTTCGATTTGACTGACCGTTTAGGATGTATATCGATTTAAAGTTGAGTAACAACCATTCTCACATTTATAGGTGTTTAGGTAGCAGAAAACTTCGTATAACTAACTGTACGTGTGAATGTGGATGGACATTATATACTAATGTATCTAGTAGGCATCGATATAAATCAATAGATGTGCCCTGAGCACCTAGAAATTGGTAATAAACTGCGTCTCTGTTTGTAACGTAAGTGGTTTACAACAACCAATCTACTTGACCCCTATAATCGGGAGCGGCGAGATTTGATGTGGTTCTACTTATTTTGGTTGTTGACACCGAACAATGATAGGTAAAAACGTCCGGCGTCCACCGCGTCCTGCAACCGACCAGAACGGAAACAGTGAGCTTACTCTTCCCAACGTTGACATGATTGCGTGCGCCGTGAAGTTTGGGATGGGGCCCATCTTGGGTTCTACGATCTATGGTAGTAGGTATATTGGACTACCTTTTTTTCGTACGTGCAGGAAATGTATTTACTGCCCCGCCCGGGGGGTCTACCGCCTAACGAAAAACGCTTTGACGCTTTGACATTGCCGTCTCTTTCATTTCAAGCGAGAACAAAAGAGCCAGCTTTTCAAAGCGTCAAAGCGTTTTTCGTTAGGCGGTAGAAGCGCGGGAGACACAGCCGGGTTATGTTGCACTCTATATCATGTATGGATATGGTGCCCCTATCTCCTAATAAACCTCCATGCGGTTTCAACTCTGCCGCTGATAGTGGGAACACGGAACCGCTCTCGGATTGCTCCGCCTCGGTCGCCCATCTCCAACTTCAAACGATTTAGTAGGTACTCAAAGTCAATCGAAAACCTATACTAACACAAAACTATAAATATGAATTACATACAGTAGAAAATCCTACATATTATATCAGTAGAAACGAAGACATTTAGTCAACAACCAAAATTTGCATATTATTATGTTTAACATTCACAACATTGTTCATAACTAAAAAGTATAAAATAAAAAAATGTAATTTAAAAACTCAAAAACCCGACTGCGTAAAAAGTGAACCAAACTACGTACTCGCATACTAAAAAAAACTGAAAAGAATAAAACAAGCATTTAGATTTCTGGTGGTCTAGAATTCTATAATATGTTATTGTATAAAGCTATTGAAATATATACAATATTTTCTAATAAAAGAACATTACAACTGAACAGTCGGGATCCATTGAACAATTACATTGTATGTCGAATAATAATGGATCCCGACTCTTCAGTTGTAATGTTCTTTTATTAGAAAATATTGTATATATTTCAATAGCTTTATACAATAACATATTATAGAATTCTAGACCACCAGAAATCTAAATGCTTGTTTTATTTATTCTTTTCAGTTTTTTTTAGTATGCGAGTACGTAGTTTGGTTCACTTTTTACGCAGTCGGGTTTTTGAGTTTTTAAATTACATTTTTTTATTTATTTGCAGTGATATATGAAAGTTTGTCCCCTAACTAGTTCTCATACTACACGTTTTGCATACTTTGGGACTAGTGTGTCAGAAATGATTACCGCAAAATTTTTATTATCATTTTTTTATAGTATATAGTGACAAAACGAGCAATACATGTAGCTGGTGGTAAGCAAGATGCTTGCCCACAACAGCACACTGACATGGAGCTATTGGAACATGAAGAGTCCAAATCATTACCTAGCACCGTACTGCGCTTGTCACCCGGAGATATAAGGTGTTTTATCTCTTTTCCCAGTAATCTCTCTGGAAATATTGCCCTTCAAACCGGAAAACATTAGTGTTTGCACACTACTACTTGGCGGCAGAATAACAGGAAAAGGTGTAGAACTTCCCCAGGCGGACTTTGCAAAGAGCTTTACCATTACCAAACACGGTTATTATTTATGTTTATATAGAAAATGATGATTTATTAAAATCAAATCAAATGATCTACCTATGTATCTACTTATATATAAAATTCTCGTGTCACAGTGTTTGTTTCCTTACTCCTCCGAAACGGCTTTACTGATTTTGACCAAATTTTATATTATGCATATTTAGTAGGTCTGAGAATCGGCTACTAGCTACTTTTCATACCCCTAAGTGACAAGGGTTGTTCACCCCAAATTTTTTTTTTATATTTTTGGACAATTTTTTTTCTTTTTATTTTTTTATAATGTGGCGTTAAAAAATACATACAACCCTAAATTTTTACCCTTTTATCACCAACCCCTATTTTTTAATAGCCATTTTAATAATTTAATCATTTTTCATCCCGCTCGATAACTGATCAATTATAGTCTTTTTTGTCATCATGTAATAGTTTACAATATAATATGCCATATAAATTATAACATCATGTAATAATGTATATGGCAAAACAACGTTTGCGGGGTCAGCTAGTTTATATCTATATATATTATTTATTAATCCGAAATGGACTCAATATATTTTGAAGTATTTGGTGGCTTTATGGCTAAAACGTCCCATTTCACAATCATAAGGGGTAATTGTGGGTTCAAATCCCACTTGCAGTTCTGAGTTTTTTCTAAGAAACACATTTTTTGAGGATAAGCAAGATCTTAAAACTTACCGCCCATTGGATTTCAGTTTGGGTAAACGTATTACCTGTTTTGAAATTTATTTCTCAGTGATAAGTAATTTGCGTTTTTTTTTTTACTTTTTTAAGTGTATACTTGATTGCCATCGCACCTGATGTTAAGCGATGATGCGGTCTACGATGGAGCGTATTTACCTAGAAGAAATCGATTCAATCTCGATTTGAAGACACTAAGATTATAACTATCATGAAAACCCAATCAGGCAACTCATTCCACAGCCGAGACGTTCTTATCACAAAAGTAGAGTCAAACCTCTTCATCAGTGTCTTTGGAATATCGACCATGGAACGTCCATTCTTCGAACTATGAGAAGTACGATAGAAAAAAGGGGAAGCTGGTGGGATAATGCAGTGGCACACTCTCTGAAACGTATCCGATAAAAACCTGATAAGCTAGCAATTTCACGGCGATATTCAAGAGTTTGAAGTCTTTTTCGGCTATGCATAATTATCAAAACCCGAACAAAGCACCTTAAAATAGTTTTACTAAAACTGACAATTTCTTGGGCTATGCTAAGTATCTCAGATTTTTTGCACACTACCACACTGGAATGATAAACAATCTAAAAACAGCGCTAAATAAAAATGAGCAAAAAGTACTTGATGCGAAAAACTCTAACATACATTTACATATAAAATAAGTATCTCAACACACAAACATTGTATAATATCTTAAGATACTTGTCTTATATCAAAAATGTTTGACTAAATAATTTCCCTTGTAACAACAAAAGGTACCGCAAAAAAGGTTTCCCTAACAGCATAACGTGTAAATTACCCAATATAGAGCAACGCGTTTGCAGAACTGTTTAGACAGAACTGTACTAATTAAAGCTCTACTACACCGAGATTCACGTGAGACCAGGGTTGCCAAACTATTTAGTTAATTATTTTTGAAGTGAAAACTTCTTTTGGCGTGTCACACACATATTTTTCGTAGGCTGTGAATTTAATTTAAGTGTCACGCTTGTAAATGCAAGATATCTTCGGGTAAACTCGGGATCATGACAATCTAGTCTAGATGGCCATGTTCAGAAGACTTATTTACTTACTTATTAGGCGACAATGATTTGAAAATTAATTCCAGACTAGCAGCGCTCTCCAGTTTCACCTCGTGGTTCTCAAAGTGAGGTGTTAAATTCTGAGTTATAAATTTTCACTTTTGTCGGCAGTCCCTGCCGACTGCCAATTTTTTTCATTTATTCTAAGTGGCCAAAAGTACCTTCGATTTTTGTTATAATGAGTATATTTCTTCATTATCACACAAATCAACTGATAAAACTATTCTAACATAAGCTGCCTACTTTATATTCTCACTGCTGGAACTAAGTGTTTCTCTCACACTGATAAAGTGCAGGTCATAATCCATCACACAGGCTAAGCGTGGGTTTTCGTATGACGTCTCTCTTGAAAGATAGCTCTTTTGAAACATGCTGGTTTCCTCACAATATTTTCCTCTATCGTTTAAGCTAGCGCTCACTAATTAGCTATAACTTTTTAAGGCTTCTTTATTGTTTTATCTACTGTCGGCATTCCTCTTCTTTGCCGTCTGTGTCCTCTTTTCTGTCGGTTGTCTTGTAGAGATCGCTCTGAGCAATATGGTCTACAATTAAAATGCTTAGTTACTATTTTTTTTGTGATGTGTATTCTGTTATTGTGGCTTTTAATAAAAATATGTTGTATTGTATTACACTCCCGAAGTGCCACGGTTTTTTTAACTACATTTTTCTTTTTTTTTATATAATATATAATATAGCATAAATCGTTGCTTGTCAGCCCTATACGTGAGAGCCATGTAATTAATATTGCGAACAATATCTCTACTCTCCTTGTCGCGTAATTAGGTAGAGGCTACATAGAATGTTAACTAGAATTGTTGGTAAGTAGAATAGAATTAACTGTTTTTGTTGTTCAATTATGACTTACTTTTTGGTAGGCACGTAAGTGTACTATTTCTAGATAACGAGGAAAGTAAATTAGGACATCATGTGTATTTTTTTTAAATAAAAAGTGATGAGACGAGCAGGACATATGCCTAATGGTAGGCAACATGCCTGCCACATAACAACACAGTGACACGCAGCTATTGCAACATGAAGAGTCAAAATCATTACCTAGCACTGCACTGCGTTCGCCACCCAGAAATCTAAGATGTTATATATTATCTCTAAGCCCCGTAATTTCTCTGGAAACATTGCCCGTCATAATAGAACACAGTAATGTTTGCACATTGCCTGGCGGTAGAATAACTGGCAAAGGTGTGGTACTTCCCCATGCGGACTCTGCTAAGAGTCCTACCACTACTAAATATTATGTATGCTAAAGGAAGGTGGTCTTAACCACTTGTTGGTTTGGTTGCTTGTGTTGGTGATATGGTGTGTTGAGTCGCTTTCTAATATTATGGTACAATAAGACAATGACTGACACGTGTGTCATATTTAAAAACGGGTACTGCATCGGGTAAAACAAAGTTTTGACTTTTAATTTAGGTACTTTACATAAACACCAGACCTGGGCTCATACTTTTTATTAACAGTTCAAACAATTTACGAATACTGGTTTTACTATTAAAACTAATTAGTAAAAAGCCATTTCATTCATATTAAGGAAATAGATAATTGAAAATAACTAAAATATTCTCTCTCTGAACTCTCTGGGAAGTCACATTGAAAGAGTCAAATTCGAGGTGGTGGATTTAATAGTACGAATGTTTATGGAACAGCATGTTATGTTATGCACTACAAATGCTTCGAAATTTGCACTGTAATAGATGATTTTTATATTCAGACACAGAATATACGTAAAGAGATAGTGATTCCAAATCAGTCGAATTTTATTTTATTAATATTATCGCTTAACGCTTGCATTGCTTGTTGCTTCAAAATGTTGCAACCCAAATGATTACTCATAACACGTGACACGCAGCTATTTGACCATGAAGAGTCTAAATTATTGCCTAAAACTGCACGGCGCTCATCGAGGATTTATGTTTTTGCCCTATAATTTATCTCTGCAAATATTTTCCTACAAATTCAATACAAGAATGTTTGTACATTACAGCATCGCTGTATGGTATGGTATCCTGCACATGTATTTCCAAGGCAGACTCTAAAAATGTAAAACTCTTCAGTAAAATAGTCTATTCGTGTTTATGAGTAAGTGATGTTAAAATACTTTCATCTTATGTCTAAATTACTGCGGTTTTAGCACTCAGTTACCTGACACATTCCTGATGCTCGCTAATTGATTTTTGCTAAGTTCGTGAGAACAAGCTAGAGCGAATGACTCACACGACTAGTCATGGGTAGCTTTGGATATGTTGTATTCTGATCTTGTGAATTAAAATGCTATTATTTAATAAAAAACATAGAAATAAATGTGAATATTTTATTTTTGCGTAAATTAAGCTCGATCTTAACCTATGCTCATTCGTTGTTGATTTGGTTTTAATGAAGATTTCATCAATTATTATTAATAACTGATGAAATCTTCATTATTATGAGATTTGCTGAGAAATTTAGATTTAATTTAATTTAGTGAAATTTAGATTTAAATCCCACCTGCACATTTATGATTATTTTTCCAAGTGCACATTTCCAAGTTTATCGTTAGAACTTACTTTGACGGTAAAAGAAAACACTAGCGAGGAAACCAGCATTTTCCTAAATCTTTCAATATCATGCGTAATCCGGCAAAGCGTGCAAAGCGTAATTCGTACCGGACGTCTACTCTCTTTCTACGAAAACGAAATTTCCAAATAAACTCGCGACTTTTAAACTCCAATTCTACTTGGATCCATCGTTTTGTCCGTTTAAATGTTCGAAGCCTACTCTGATATGAAATGAAGTAGAACGAGACAAAGAGAGCAGGAAAGTCGCGAGTTTTTTTTCAAAATTACGTTTTCGTAGAAAGAGAGTAGACGTCCTGGACTGGATAGCTTGTCTCTTCCTTTGTGAGAATAGGCCCCGTCCCCAACAGTGGGATCATTTAGTAAACTACTTATGCTATGAATTTTGCTGGCCTGTAGGTGTCCAATAAAGAAGGAATTTCGTCGAAAGTGAAGCCTGCTATACATTTTGAAATGTATATCTTGAAGCACCTCCCCGGGTTAATAAACATCGTAAACGTCTTCAATAGTTCAGACGCTTTGTCACTCTTTCAAGAAATATCTTTTCTAGTAATCTGTTGGCGGAGTGAAAATAGAGAGAATTTCACGCTATATCGCGATGTCTCTCCAATTATTCGTTTTGAAGTAGTATATCATTTTAGAGTAACTTTGTGTTGTAAGAAGTATACTTGGAATTATTAAGCTTGCCTTTAGCCTTTATAAGCCTGTCTGACACAACAAAGTGTCAGAATAAATTAATTCAAAGAAATCAGCCAAAAAAACTGAAATGTTTGCAGACTTTGTTTGACAGGTACAAATTATTCAATCCACCCATCGCCCATCAACGATGACTAACCTAAAAGAGCTTCGCTATAAATCTTGTAACACAAAAGGAACATGTTTTTTATCAACTACACGAAAGCATATTGTCTTGCATCCTAAGAATTTGCCATTTCGTCCCAGAGAATTAAAATTCTAAAACTCATTTTAAAATTCCCATTGCATTTTCATTTCCTTGGGCATGCATGACATAGCCGTACACAGCAGTATAAATTTAGGAACGACTGAATTTTAGCCGGAGAACGTCATCCGGCAAGATTTATTTTCGGTGTATAAGCCGAATCTATTTCACTGAATGTTAGGCACGGATCGATTTGGTTTATCTTACAATGTATGCTAATTTCATTTGCTGTGTCATTACCTAAATGTAGCTTAATTGATAGTTAACTGTTTAATTGTAAGCTTTGCCATAGTTGGCTAAGTCAAAACCATCAATATTTATAAATTTTATATCGCATGTTATGATACAAATAAGTATTATTTTGTGTACTTCTACAGCTTTCCTCCATAATGACGCTGATTTCGTCTGACACATGAAATGCAGATCAGATCAATTCATTCCGTGAGATTTGTTTATTAATTATTTGTCCAAGAATACTCACATTAAAAATAATATAGCTATCTGGCTTCTATAGTACAAGTTTTGCTTAGTTTGGGGTCAGATGGTGTTGTCTGTGAAATGTCAACCATTTTCATCATGTCAATATTTATTGATTGTTTCAATTCTATCTTCAGAATTTATTTATCTCAGTTTGTAAAATGGTGGTATGAAATGCTTATATGCGTTTTGGTATAATATGCATATTATTAAACAACCAGCTACGCCTCGCGATGTAGCTCGCGGCGTATCAACAACCGACTTTAATGGCCTAAATAAAAAAAATAAAAAAATAAAAAATATACGGTCGAATTGAGAAACCTACTTTTTTTTTAAAGTCGGTTAAAAAGAAGCTTATTTGGTAATCCAGATAATATTAAATTATGTGTTTAGTTTCATTCAAATTCGTAGAGCATTTACAGAAATAAGTGGTCACAAATATTCACACCTACATACACACTTTCGTCTTAATAATATTAGTCTTACGTATAAATTGTTACTCGAACTCCATTTTTCGCCTAATGTGCTTATTCAAAAAATCGTATAAATACAATAACTTTTATTACTATTTATTTGATTAAGATTAGTTTCGCACGTAATTATCTATTGAAGTTTCGCGGCCGGATTTCAACTTAAAGCTTAATTTTGTCTCTTGCAGTTTGTTAACGTCTCAAATACCGCAATAATAATTTTATTCTAATTTGATTTTATATAAAAAGACAGAATTTGGACTCGTGTAAGCTTCGATAAAAAATATACCGTCCAAAATTTTGATGTTCTGAGAGTTATTTACACAGTTTCTGATACTTACGTTATATTGACGGATTTTAGCATCCATAGATACTCAAATATGGTCTTTACGCACCATTAATATGGTTCAACACGTGACAAACCATATTCGAGCAGATGGGAAACAAATCGTACTAATGTTTAGCAAAGCATTGTACCAATAAATTCAAAAAACAAATCAAATTCTACATTATATTTCTAAACAAAAAAAAAACAACCGTCTGATTCGTTTATCCGGCAAAACAAGACAAGAAAATCTCTAACCTTAACTACTCTATAAAACGTCTTCTTGTTACTACTGAAATGGCTGTTGAAATATAAAAGAGTGTGTAAAACAAGAACAACATAGTTTTATGAACGCTCTCTGGCAACAATCGAGGCGAGAATAAATAAAGACATAAGACAAGGACATGCACCGTTTAATGTCACAGGAGCCAACGGGATGATGAATATTACAACTGGTCTGTGCAAAGCCAAATAAGAAGAAGCGAAGAGCTGGTACAGCATTGGTCTAAGGTGTTTTTAATGCTACCTACTAATAGACTTCTAATACTGAAAGAATCATAACTGAAGGAATAATAGGTCACTAATATTCTTTCAGTATAAGTTAAATAAATAAATAAATATTGGTGGACAATTCACACACAACACCATCTGACCCCAAACTAAGCAAAGCTTGTGTGATGGCGGCCAAATAGCTGACATAATACTTATATAGTTTTAAATACATACTTATTATACATAGAAACACCCAGACACAGTCCAAACATTTGAATTCATCACACAAATATTTGCACTGGGTGGGAATCGAACCCACGACCCTCGGCTTCGCAGGCAGAGCTACTACCAACTAAGCCACGAGGCCAGTCAAAGTTCATGCATTAGTCTGCGGTGTAAGCTGTCTCCAAACACATTAAAATTCAATCTTATTTCTGTGTCAAGGTTATGCCAACTCACATACATATTGTAAGTATCACTTTCGAGCTGTTATCGCTCATAGTTGAATATAAATCTATCTTTGAAACCGAAAACAGGAAAAGGAGCATTCGACGTTCACCAGCATGACGGGTCGACGACATTTGTACGATCGCAGGTCATACCAGGACCAGATTAGCGCTGGACGAAGACGATTGGCATTCATACAGACAATCTTATGCACGTATATAAATGTTAAATTTACATTGGTTTCAGTGATCATTTAATTAAGTATATGACAACAAGTAGATACGAGCTCAAACTTTAAAAAAAAAGTTTTTTTAACATATTTCGAGGTGTCGGACTTTTAAACTGAGGTGCCTTTGCGCTCTACGCCCCTGTACTTCTATCCCTTTAGGTCTCTCAATTGCAGTCCTAGATAATAAATATTCATAAATGTCATAATTTGTGCAACCATTCCGAAAAAGGCAACATGTATATTGTAGATATTGTTTTGCAAATTCAGTCGCTTGAGTATATAAAAAAAAACTCTCAGTAGTAGTACTCAGTAGTTAATTACAGCTCTCAGACTATAAGCTACGACACAAAGGAAAAAAAACTATTTGGCTTAAGCTTCGACGTTCATACATGTCAACTTTTTGCGATGCGTTACCATACTGAAGTGTGGATGTCAATTTAAGACAAAATATTCACAACTTGTATGTAGCACATTTTGCATTGTTTACATAGCAAAGTTTTATTTGTCGCCTACCCTACTATTAATCAGAAATTATCAAATATCAGTGTTGTGATTAGAAAACCCAATAATAGTAGTAGGTATTTTTATTGAATTACCATTAGAGATGAAACATTATTATAAGTGCAATAATGAGTAAATCTCTAATTAGCAGTAACAAATTAGTTACAACTATGATAACGAGAGCTTTAGCTCCCTAGTAGGTTACTTGTACTTGTGAGAGCGAGTTTCTATGAGGAGTGCTTTGTAAGACGTTGGAACAAGGAGAAAGAGTGTGTGTATACATAAAAAAATGACGGTGTGAGTAGAAATATATATGTATGTTTGTATGTATATACAAATATACATATATGTGTGTATCCGTGATGGCAGTGTCTGAATGTTGCTCGATAAACTACAGATTAAAGAGATTGTCAGCAGCATTGTTGTTTATTATCAAGTGCACGCCTTTCTTATCCCTTAACCTTAAAAATATATATTGAGTTCAGAATTCTGTTTAAATTTAGACATTGTTATTGATATCAAAATGGATGAAAGCGTTGAACAAATTATTATTAAAATATTAATAGACCAGTCTGATTTTTTTATAGCCCGTAGAAATAAAAACCATTGTATTACGAGTATACTCGTAATTATACCTATTAAGTAACTCTTTATTTATTGAGTGTAAAAAAATAAAAGATTTTTTAAGGATGAAACCTTAATATCGCAAGTATTAATAATATACGAGTACATATACGTAGAAATAAAAATAAATCAATAGAAAGTTGCAAGCAATTACTTAAGTGGTAAGAATATTTTAAATAATGTAATACAATTGTGATGAACTTAATAACACGTTTTATGGTTACTAAATACTATTTAGGCAAACATTTTGTTATTTCTAATCAAATATTTATTATATACGTTGCCTGAGGGAGTGTTTCCCGACAGTCCGAAAGACCCTTATATCAATAGTGAATCGGTTTCTTCTAGGCAAACACGCTCCATCGTAGACCGCATTGTCGTTTAACGTCGGGCGAGATGACGATCAAGTGTGAACCTATAAAATATAATTAAAAAAACGTATGAATAATTTGTTAAATGAAAGTGAAATAATTGACATACCTAACAAGTTCATTTCAACTGTTACAATCATTAATTAGCATTAAAAATTCGTCAATCTAATAAATACTCGTATCATCGACAGGGTGACACAAAAATAATATACAAAATCTAAGCGTCTGCTAAATACTTCATATCTCCACTGCTATCATATAGTATACTAGCAGCGCCCCGCGGTGTTACCCGCGTAGTTCCCGTTGTTCCCGTTGTTTTTCCGGTATAAAAAGTAGCCTATGTGTTCTTCCAGACTATAATCTATGTGTTCCAAATTTCAGCCCGATCCGTTCATACGTTAGAATACGTGATTGAGCAACAAACATCCAAACATCCATACATTAACATTTGTAATATTAGCAGGATATCATATTTATCATTCTTCTTTCACAAAAAAAGACGCAAATTACTTGTGTAATTAATAAAATCCACCACAGTGGTCAAGTATGGGTATATACGTTATCAAAAGATGCCAGAGGCGGCCGAGGCCGTTGGTGGCAGAGCCCAAAACCAATTGATCCATACAATATTTTTATCCCAATATCAGAGTTGATCAGATGATGAAAAATGTACAGTAAATGCTTGAAAGTACTTAGTTGAACTTTCTTTTTAAAATGGTTAATTAATAGATTGCTGCAAGAAAGTTATGATGCTCCTTAAAACTAACTTAGGAACTTATAATGAAGTATTTTTCTGTTTTTTTTGTCACGTTAATTTTCTATCTATCTATGTCAAATAACTGAATAAATATGTTTGTGATGTAGATAGATAGTAAATGACGGCGTTCACGTTTTTTTAACTATTGTAAACAACGCCACTTCTTCAAGCTAAGAACAGTCCGACAGAAAAAGGCAAGGTGGTATTAAATCATGCAGAGCAGTTTCACACTCTCCGAAATGTATCCTGTAGAAACCGAAAGCTAGTGAGTGAGTGTCTTCTGTTGAGCCCTATATAAAACAACATCTTGTAAACTGTCAACTGATAGACGATCATGTTTACAAACTGTCCTTCTGCACTCAGAACCAAAAATCAAATACGTGTGACAAAATGTGTTAACTACACAATTTTCATAGAAGTTTCGAAAATGTTCATAGCATAAGACAGTGGCGTCGCTAACAAAGTTTTGTTAATCATGGTGTGGAGTCCAACTAATGGCTCATTTTGTCAAACAACCGACTTCGTGATGTTATAAATTCAACAAGCCCTATATGAATCACAGTAATGAATCAACCTATCCAAGATAACTTGATAAATTTTCTAACAGTTAATATTAATATTTCACTTTGCCAGATTAAGCGAGCGACGTAAATAACTAAATAGTCTACGTTTTAAAGGTATTTAATGGAGCTGTTAATATTTTAGTCGAATTTACGTAAATAAAACCTAGAAAAGCGACGTCTTAATGCAGACAATTAATTAGTTGAATGGGTTTAAATCTTCGAGGTTTTATTTGGTTTTAAATGGATTACAATTTAATCAATATCTTTTTATTTTACTGTGAAATAATAGATATTTTATCAAAAGAACTACGTGGTATCTTGTTGAGGATTTATATCATCATCAGCAGCCTATCTTAGTCCACTGTTGGACATTGGCCTCTCCCAGGGTTCACCACTCAGCCCTATTCTTAGCTTTACGTCTCTATCCACTGCCTGTTTTATAGAAATTATTTATATTTTTAGATTTAAACTACTATTGTCACATGTATTTAAAAAACTTAGTCTTCGTTCTACTTATCTCGTTGGAGTTTATGGAGTTAGATGTCTTCATTTATATCCTACAAGTGACGTATACTCTGTTTCTTTCTCTGCCAATCGGAATTTCTAGGGAGTTCTTTGATATTGATTTTCTGTTTCTTGAAGGGATCTATGACCGTTGCCTTTAGCCAGGTCTCTACTACCAGCTATTCTTGCTAGACCATCAGAAACGGGCGGTATCTCAAGGGTAGATAGATAGATAGATAAACTCTTTATTGCACTTAATAAGAACACAAAAAACAAAAATATACAAAACATAAAAAACAAAGTAACAATTGGCGGCCTTATCGCTAAGAGCGATCTCTTCCAGGCAACCGCAGGATGGAAAAGGAGAATTGAATAATAGGAAAACGGGGAAGTACAAATAATGAGTGGAATATACTTATGATTCTATAATTTTGAAAGTTAACTCCAATACTAATTATATATAAAATATATAACCTACAATACTTTTAAAATATACTACATAAACCTACAAAATAATAATTGTACATGCTACTACATAAATACGAATATAATATATACTAATACATAGACAATAATATCATGTTTTACTCATGGAGATTTTCTTGACACGACTTCAACTAAGTGATCATATAGACAAATAAATCTGATTCACCATTTTTTTAAAAACGGCAATGGATGGAGCTTCTCTGGTGGATACAGGCAAAGTGTTCCACAGTTCAGCAGCCCGAAAAGCAAAAGACTTGCCGTAGAAATTTTCGCTGCGTGCCGAAGGCATTTGGAGTAACAAATTGTTCTTAGATCGGAGAGGCAAAGAGTGCGCATCGCTCCAGAAATTAAAAACATCTTTCAAATAACGCGGTGATGAGGGGTTAAATAATATATTATAGAGCAGTGACAAAATATGAGCATTCCGACGAAGGCGAATGGGGAGCCACTTGAGCTGGATGCGAAACTGAGATACGAGATCATATTTGCGCAAGCCAAATATAAATCTTATGCAATAATTTTGGAGACGCTCAAGTTTATTTAGCTGGTCTTCATTAAGGTCAAGATAACAGATATCTGCGTAATCTAAGATGGGAAGAAGAATAGATTGTGCAAGTGCAACTTTAGTAGCAGTGGGTAAAAAGTTTCGTAGTCGTCTCAACGATCCACCAGAAGCGAATAGTTTGCTGCTGACTGTTTTCAGTTGATGTTCCCAGCTTAACGTACGATCGAAAATTACGCCAAGGTTTTTGACCGATTCACTATACGGTATTACAACCCCGTTAAAAACTACTTGTGGAATGGATGTCCAGTCAACTCTGGAGATCATATATGGACTACCAATTAATATAACCTGAGTTTTTGTGGGGTTAACGCCCAAGCCAAAGGAGTTACTCCAGTGAACAATTTGTCGTAGATCAGCGTTCACTACTTCAATGGCAACATTAAGATCTGAGAGCCGGGTTTGAGAATAAATTTGGAGATCGTCTGCATAAAGGTGGTAGGAAGACTTAAGGTTTAGAGAGATTGAGTTTATAAAAATAGCAAAAAGAAGAGGTGATAGCACGCCGCCTTGAGGGACACCAGCATTTGTACTACACCAAGACGATAATACATCGTCGAGGTGAATACGTTGTCGGCGTCCATACAAGTAACTATGAAACCAATTGATTACCGATGGAGATATGTTAATAGAGCGTAGTGTCGCCAGCAAGATATCGAAATCAACGGCGTTAAAGGCATTACTGAAGTCTAGCAGAGCTAGAACAGTAAGCCTGCCGTCGTCCATACCTTTGCGTATGTCGTCGGTGATCTTAACAAGGGCGGATACAGTGCTATGCCCTGGACGGAAACCGGATTGGAAAGGATTTAGGAGGTCTTGTCTATTTAGAAATAGATTAAGTTGTGAGTGGACAAGACGTTCAAGGACTTTGGACAGAAAAGGAAGAATAGGGTAGTACTCTAAGCAGAGTTCACCTGGGGAAGTACCACATCGTTGCCAGTTATTCTACCGCCAATAGTGTGCTGTTACTATATAGTCCGGTTTAAACGACAATGATTCCAGAGAAGTTACAGGGGTAAGAGGTAAATCATATCGCTGAGTGAAGAACGAGCACAATGAAAACCTGAGAACACAGAATGTGCTTCTATAAATTGTAAACCTATAAATGGTAGAAGGCGTTGCTAGAGAGGAGTAGTAGCTATTTCCGATTTGTATAATTTGTGTGTCTTCAAAGCGAGAGTGAATCAGGTCTTCCTAAGTAGGTACTCGAGTTTCATTTGTAGACAACAACGTCACTTAACATCAGGAGAGATAGCGGTCAAGTATAGACCTCAGTAGAATTTAAAAATATGCTTATGTAGAAACATCAACACTATGTCTAGTAGAATATAAAATTCAAGTTTTATCCGTTTTTATTGTGGACGTATGGAACCCATGGCATGACATTCTATTTAGCACTTGACTAGTTTATTATAAACCAGTAACATGCCACACAAAACGTGTTTACGCTACGTCAAACGCTTTTATCACAAGATTATTTAGAATACGTAGGAAGTGGTTTTCAAACACCAAAACACATTATCCTGACAAAAATAAGTTGTCAATAAAACAGCGTGTCTCGGAGACGAGACACAAAATTAATAGGTGGGATTATGTAAACCAAAACATTGTAACCGAAACGAGCGACTGCCATTCCTGCCATATCCCAGTCTAGGGAAAAATCACTATAAATTTGGTTAAGTGTGAGTGTAACTACCGTTCCGGAGTTCCGTATAAAATGCACAGAAAGATAACTCTTTATTATGGCTTTGTGCCAAAATATTAGAATCAGAAATATTACAGTAAATAAATACTTATTACACAGTTATAAAACACTTATAAGCCAGAGTCAGATCATATGTGAGGGCTTTGGTGCTGAGAGCAATATATTCCAAGCCACCAGCATAAAGGACATTTGCCTAAATTCTAGTTTAGAGGGGACACTTAGTAAAATTATACGACTAAACAAATATGATTACATATAATAAAGTAATTAAAATATCACCTTGTCAAGTGTAAAGTTAAAAAAAACTAGTTTTGTGAATTTTATAGCTATTAATACCTACGTAATGCCATTTCAAGGTATTCATGACAATTTTACTAATATGATAGAATAATGGAAGTTGTTCAGATTAAGGTGCGTCCCCCAGCAAAACGAGTTTTTGTCCAGTTTTAAAAGCTATCTACTCATTAGCTAAAACAAATATCAACTGGTAAAAAATACATTAAATTTCTACAACTTCTTGGCTTCAAAATGGTGGTTTTATTTTTTTGTTAATGAACTTATTGTTTAAATAATCGCTTCACAACGAAACCATGAAAAAATTATATAATTGTAGTTATCATGCATCTCCTCGAAAATCGACCATTATTTTGATTTTGTACTTACACCCACGGATAGACAATTCCATTATGAACATTTTGGTAGTTTTATTTTTTTCAAAAGACCAAAATCTGATTTTATAAAGAGTTTATTCTAAAATTTGAGCGTAAAACAGCGACAAATCCTACTGTTTCTCTCTTGCTCTTTCTTGCGGTGTGCGATAAGGTAAGAAACACTCAAGGTCATTTGCTCGGGGTATGCCCTTGAAGAAACGCTGAGTCAGTGTAAAACAAAATTTTTACAACATTAATTAACACTAGGATTTTTTTAAATAAAATTTATTTTTGTAGAAAATTACCTGTTATATACATAATATGAAATTTTATTTCTTTTGTACTAATAATACGTTTTAATCATGTCATAACATTTTTTATTGAGACATAAGTAGATAGTCGACATCATTTGCAGTTTAACAAAATGTTCTACTAATTCCAAGCTTCAATTCAAGGTTAAGGACAAGGACACTAACCAATTTCTAGCAGGAGACGCAATTTTACAAAAGCTCAAAACGAAGAAAACGTTTTGAGCACGGATTCCTAAAATCGACCATAAATGCGACGAATTTGTGTGCGAGACTTTATAAATTAAAGTTCATTAAAAGTTTATCCATGTGAGTGAGAGATGTTTCAGTCATTTATAAATAAACTCCAATTCACAGGCAATATCTACCAAAGTTAAGTTTAATGCTTACCATTTTTGCAAATGTTGAATTTCTATGGGCAGAATAATGATTATTTTTTAAATTTAGTTTGAAACATGAGCAAATGTGGCTTACTGCAAAACAATATCAATAATCGCTTTTTCAAAATGATACAGCACCAGTAGTACTTATTATAAATAAAAAAGATTCGTTGCCTTACGCCTGTACATTAATGGGTATTCTTCAGTTTATTCATTTTGTCGTTGATTCACAAAACTATTTCTATACATAAATAGCTTATGTACTTTGCATTCCAAGGAGAGAGCCAAGGCCATATTCCACCATTCTTGCATAGTGAGAGTTGGCGGATGACACAAACATGACCGTCCTTCCTCGAGAGACGTCTTTTTGGTATAGCTGTTTTTCTCACGGTTCTTTCCATAACCGCGAAAGCCACTGTTAATGAAAATCTGGTGCTTCTGCATTTGGTAGAGGCGGGATTCAAACCTACAACAACACAATTGTAAAAGCGGACGTTCTCACCACTAGACCACATTGGTTCCTACATTATGCAGTGTGAAAACACCACTGGATTTCGGTTTGAAAGACAATGTGTCCAGTGAAATTACAGGGCAAAGGAATAAAACAACTGAAATCTGTGGTGACGAGCGCAGTGCTAGGTAATGATTTGGACTCTTCATATTCCAAGAGCTGCGTGTTACTGTGCTGTTATTATGGGCAGTAATGTTGCTTACCATAAGGCACATGACCTGCTCGTCTCGTCACTCTATACCATAAAAAACTAAGATTTTGTTCTAGGTACTTATTATAGTTTTCATTGCAACAAAACACTGGCGAGTTCAGTGAAGATATTTTCAACTATTACCACGTCAAAAATTTTGATACATATACCTATGTATATACTTGTATAAAAGTTTTTATACTAAATCTATGTGGACATTACTTAATTTTAGGAATAACCAATCTGTTGCAAAATTAAAACATTACTAATGTTGTGAATTCCGTTTTGTGCTAATGTATTACCTTATTTGGTCATTCTAACTGTTTCTGTAACTTCGAATCATATTTTAAAGTTAATTTAAGAATGATCACAATCTACAACGATGGCGTTTTCTGAGTAGTTGCAACGTGATATAGTCGTTATGGTAGTGAGAACATTTGAGGTTGTCACTGGGAAGCTTAATGTGTATCATTAAAATGGTATACTTACCCATTAAGAGAAGACAACTTAAGTATCAAAATGAACAGATTTTTCATTCGTGAAATATTTTGTATCTTATCTTCAAATGAATGTGAATTTCTTCAAAAACAAAGTTGCAAAACGTTAAAATTTTGTTGCTATGGATATTGTGACAAATTTCAATCTTAAATCTCAGTTTCGTTAGATTTACACATACGCAGCTGGCGAGTTTTTGTCAAGCTGTTAATGAAGATTTGTAACCGACTGTTAACTTTAGTGTGGCCGCTGAAACACTAAAGAGAATTTCTTCGTTATACCACCAAAAAGAAAAACACGTTCTATAATTTACAACTCGCTTTGAACTGATTTCGCGCAGACGCTCGAACTAGTCTCGAAATAATAAACATTCGTATGCAATAACGCTCACGTCTTTATAAAGAGATTTAATTTTATGAAGACATACGATCAAATGGTATCTCGCACGGACAGGCAAGCAAGACAAACGAATTAATAAAAGGCCCCACAGCGTTCAACTTAATGGGAAACTAACAAGCGTAAACCAAAACACATAAAACAATACAAAACAGCCGCAGGGCCTGAAACTACGGCCCCGATAGTTCACCACCTGTCACGGTTCTCACTTCGATATCAAAGCGAGAAACTTTTCAATTTCCCTCTTAATATAAACCACACACAATTTCGCACAACTTTTCGGAAGTCCCATTTTGTTCAACTTCTTGTGTGTCGGTGACGTGTTTTGCCGAAAAAAAAATATAAGACGACCATCACTACGTAATTGAAGTGTCAAAAGTTATCTGATTTTACTTGCAAATCGCGTGGCGATATGAAATTTTTCGCGCTACCGAGATCGTGGGTAAAAAAGAGAATTCGATATGAGGAGTCTGTGCAATCAACATTCGACCTAGATTCCAGGGGATATTATGCACATACAAGTGTGAACTTACGAGTATTAAGCGAGGCTGGGAGAGAATTGTTTGCACGCTGATTAAATAAGTAATTTATACTTAATTGAAGTGCGGATATTGTCGGCACAGTTCAGCTGTTAATGCTGAGTTATTAAGCGGAAAATTGAACAGGCACGATCTTTTGTGGTGGCCTCGTAATATACTTTACACGGTCATTGTCTAATAACCAAACACATTCGAGGCTTGAACAGAAGTGAGTTTAATTATTACGGTCATTAGGATACACTTAAATTTGTCTTACTGATCATTAATTGTTGGTTGATTGATATTATTCCATGTAGCATTCAAACGCGGAGTAACGATTAAAAAATGTTTAAAATTAAAACATAAGCATTGTTTTTTTTTATTGTAAAGCCAACTAATGTGATAAAATGTTTAAAATAATAAAATGAGACAAATAAAAAAATGTGTGCTAATTGTAATCTGAATAAGTTTCATAGTAACCGCTATCTTTATGATGAGTATGACGCGCAGTTGGCTCTTTACAAATTTACTGAACTTAATTTCAAGTAAGTAGGTTACACAACGTTATTCTAAATTGAATCCTATGGGACAGTACTTACTCATGAGCTGTTTATACTAGGTAATTGGAAATACTACTTTATACAAAACGCTTCTACACACAGAGGCCAATTAAGACCAAAATACAATGGACGCTAAACGTTGAAACGAACGTAACGACGTCATTACCGATCCCCTAACAAGGTTAAAGGCAGACCAATGTGTTTATAGTAATGAAAAACAAACAAGTATGAGGAATTGGGTTTATAGAGTACGATGTGAAATTTTAATGTATTCGAGAAAATTCTACTAATATTTCTACTAATATTCTACGAAAAGTCTTCTATAAACGTTGTTAATATAATATAATGTTAGCGATATTAAGTTTGAATGTATATAAGTACATAAATATAGATGTGTGTTCCTATTTCGTGCAAAAACTATGTACTGAATAGGTCTGGATTAAATTAAGTACATAATTATATAAATTATTCTTTGGAATAATACATACGATATTTTTTAGTGCGGGGTTTTTTTGGTAACGGGATTTATTTGAGTTAAACTACTGTAATGGGCACAACCATTGACTAATTTATTTTAAACGTTTAAAAAATGACATCAACTATTAGTTCCTCGGTTTTATCCGTGTAGCTCTCGTTCACTTTATTTTTCCGGAATAAAGAGCCCGTTTAGCCGTTTCGTCGTGATTGGGCGACATCTAAAAATATCAAGAAATAAATAGATTATAATAAAAATATAGATTGAAATAGGAAACCTATTGCTTTCAGTACTTAAGCGACCTGGATTGTATTTTGAAAAGCTTGGACGTACCGTGTACTTTGGCATTAAACAATTATTATAAGGATTGTTAAACTTAGCAGAAAGCGCAGTCTATTGTTTGCATAAACATGTTCAAACCTTTTGCAAAACACGTAGGTACCTACTCTTTAGCAAGACTGAGTACTCCCAGGAAAAGCTAGACGGATTCACGTCAAGTCCTCCATAAGCAAAGTCAACAGTCATCTCGTAACTGGATGCCGAGGTGCATGCATACTTGATGAGGTTCTTTCAGCGGCCACGAGTGCTCGCGGATGCTTTGCATGCTGCCTTGTTACAAGCAAGGTATATTTGTGTCACTTAAAGTTTCTTGTACATCGTACACAGATACATGTATATTTTCATAATATTTTGTGTACGTTAGTTCGTATTATGAGAAGTAGATTAGCAGCTGGGTGCTTGGAAAAAGTATTATCCTCTTTGGTTCGGTGTCTACAAATCGAGAGTGAATCGGTTTCTTCAAGGTAACTTCTATCTGTATATAATGTTCGCACCTTTGGAATGGATCGGCTAAGTATCAGCTGGAGGCTCTGAAATCGATCGAGAGACGTGCCAAAAGGCTCATAGGCAACGACACTCTTGTGTGAAAAAGACTTCAAACTCTTGAACATCGCCGAAAAATTGCTAGCCTATAGGGTTTTTATCGGATACACTTCGGAGAGTGTGCTACTGATTTGCATGATCTGATACCACCATGTCCTTTTTTCTATCGGAATGCTCGTAGCTCTAAAGAGTGACATTGTTTCATGGTTGATGTCTTCAAATCGAGAGTGAATCGGTTTTTCTAGGTAAACACGCTCCATCCTAGAACGCATCGTCGTTTAACATCAGGCGAGATGGCGGTCAAGTCTAAACCTATAGAAATAAAAAAAAAGTATCTACGCTTCATCGTAGATGGTATTATAGCTTAACATCAGGCGAGATGGTGGTGATGGTGGAAGTCCGAACCTATTATAGTAAAAAGTTCTACGGCAATTACATTTTTTTTCATATCATAATAGTCGATATTTGGATGTTTGTTGCTCAATTATTATGTCGGAGCTTCTGAACGGATTGGAGAGCATTGTGCAGTGATAGGCAGTGCTTTCGAATTTTACTGTTCAAACAGTTGCTTGATACTGTGTTGTTATGAACAGGTGTTACTTACCATCTATCGCATATAATTATTGTTCGTCGTGTCTTTCTCTACTAAGAAAATAAAAAAACACGATTCAGACCAAAGTTAAAAAATTCCATGTAAATTGTCGTTCTTTCGAATGCCAATGCTGCATTCAACGCAATGCTCATAAAGTGAGTAAGCATTTGCCTTTTACGTATACTTGTACTTAGCGTTTCTTTGTTGAAGTACCTATTGGACCATGTACTGACCATGTTGTCTAAGCTCGTATTATTGCCAGATAAGTAGTACTGCATACCGTTCGATGATTATTAAAATTAACGGAAAACGTATTTTTTTTATTATTACTAATGTCACTAAAAATCGCAAAGAAATAAATCATCCAAATTTTGGAATGGGAGTTTTGCCGTCACTTTATCGTACAAAATCGTACCATGAAGCAAAGTCACTCGAAATTTCTAAGCACTGTATCTTCGTATTTTTATGTTTGTCAAAGAAAGGAAAATAATAGTTAAAAAAACACGCTATTAGCACTCATGGGGGTGCATTTCAAATAGCCTGTCCGCCATCTTGGACGCCCGCCATATTGGATTTAAGTCACGTGACTATTTTTTTCGTATTCCTGATAGCAAACCCTTTCATTGGATACCCATGGGTGTGGATTTTAACAGCTAGTCCGTCTTCATGGGAAGGCCGCCATATTGGATTTGTAATAACGTTTCTAATCTAGTCATGTATTTTCATCAAAACTCAGAGCGTGTGCAAAATTTCATCCTAATTGAAGTTCGGGAAGTGAGTCAAATTAAGATTCCAAGATTTTCTTACATGCAGTAGTTACAAGTGAAGCTAAAAAAGCGTGTTAAAAAAACGAGTGCATTTTTTTTTGTAATCTACGGACGGATTTAGTTTTTTAGCCGTCTCGCCTATACCAAAACAATTTTCTGGATTTGTAAAAGGATTGATATCTTACCTGACTGTAACGGTGCAGTCACTTACCACAAGAAAGAACGTCTACTTCTTACTTGTTTGTCGTTTGCCACTTTGTCTTTACAGAATTCAAGCCCACTTCGACGCCCGTTGACGTTGATATTTATACTCAGGTTAGTAGCATAGTAAATTATATATATTTTCGTCGAGCTACCACTACACTTAAAGCAGTATTAATTAAACATAAGCAAATATTTATCTCTTTGTTACAACTAGACAGCGCATAGTAACTTAGTTATTACAATTGTTTTTTTTTAAACAAAGACAAAGCACTTCAATAAAAACATGTTATTCAGTACAGTCTTAAATTAAAAAAGCATCTAACAAATTAATTTAAAATTAAATTATAACAATGTGGCAGTGATCTTTTATGATGATTATTTTGTTAATTAATCTTTTTATAAATATATTATATCAAACGACATTCGATTATCCATTGCACCACCACCATCATGATAAAATTAGAAGACTAGGAGTTCTCCTGCCCCTATTGTGCTCCAAGTTAAAATGTCACAGCGTATTTAAAAGCAGACCATCAATTTCAGATATATAAGTGTACCGGAGATTATTTTCGTCTATGAGAAATCCTGTTTGGATTTTGGGCGGGTTATGTGATAGCATGTTATTTGAAATTTAAATGACATCGTTATTTTTACGTTTAATTTTAAGTTTTTCTATTTATTGTTTGTTTTTTGTTTTAGTAAATACGATTAGATCCATGGCTAAAGTAAATAAAAGTATGAAACTGAAAAAAAAAATGTCTCACAGAGTAAGATTAGCAAAAATTAGATTGCGACCTAGGCTGCCAAATTCCCTGGCATCTCCAAAGAGGTGAAAGAAATATTTTTTCATACCATATGCAAATGGTACATTACAAGTATACCTACATCATATATATTACACGACAAACACTTATTAAAGTGTTTAGCAAAATTGTTAAAATGGCTATAGAACAACTTTATGAATTAATTTGCGAGTCATTTCACACCAAACGAGTTAAAGAAGACAACGATTTTATTTCTAATAATTAACATCCAATTAGTAAACTTAAATTTATGGAAAGTAAATACCTAAGATATAGTTTGTTTTGTTTAATAAAAATGTAGGCCACAGGGGCATTCAAGAAATTCATGAAAGTGCACTAAACGATTAAGATGAATTGAAATCTTACTTTTTTAAGTGGTTGAAAAATAAGTTTTACTTAGATTTTACAAAATCACATTTATTTTTCCAAGAAACAAGCTCATCTATGTTTACAATTGGCTATAAGTCAGATTTTAAAACACGGTTGGTACATTTTGATCAAATTCCAATGTCATATTTCCTGACTGAGCAATTTTAACTGTGTCTGGACCAGACCAGTACAGTAATAATGTACGGGAGCAAATATTAGCACTGAGCCAGACAGGCTACGAAGAACGAAAAAAGTCTGCAAGTCTACCTCTGGTTTAATTGCGTTTTTTTTTAATTGCAAGTTGTTTATAACGCTTTTGTGAAATGACTAAACACGGAATTCATTCTTCAAGTAACATTTTTATTTAATTCCTTATTTCATTTCATTTTCTATTTACTTAAGTTCAATTACATATACAAATCATTTATTGATAACACAAAGTTACAAGTAGGAATATAGTTTATGTCACTAACACACGGTAGTGTGTGTGAGAAATTATATACTTATACATTATTTAATGATTATAAATTCATATAATTAGTAATTCATTTATAGTTCAATCAAAACATGCGAAGATTGTTCTGACTAAATCAAACGTGAGTTACGCGTGCATTTATTTAAAAAGTATTGTACTAGTTTGAGGCTAAATAGTGTATAATGAGTTGTTTTTATTTATTTATTTTTATATACGACTATAGCAGCGCCTCGGTTTTACCCGCGTAGTTCCCGTTCCTGATTTTTTCTTAGGCTGAAAGGAAGCATGTATGCTATTACACACTATATTCTAGAATCAATCAACAATCAAATACCGACTTTGACATTTTAAAAATATTAGCAGCGTATTTTATAACACAAAATATGCAGAATTCCCGTTGCAATAGATAAATATAAAACCTCTGCTGCTAGTCAAATAGAATACATTCCGATTCATTTTCCCTATTTAAAGAATTGGTATAAAAGCAAAACACCCAATGAAAAACGCTACGTATTCCCCACAGTTAAGCAAACAATCCTATCCTTAATGAATCGTGGAAAAACGCTGACGTTGCATATTTACTCTGATGTCAACGTGGACTGTGGAGCAATCTCACCGTTATTGTTTAGTCTGAGTTTAATTTTGGTTTTTATTAATATTCTGTTTTATTTGATGAACGCTTAATGGGAAGTAAGTACGTGCAGAAGAAATGAAATTCGCGATGGACTCAAAATTTAAAAAAAAATGTGGTTATTTTTGTAAGAAAATAACGTCACTTTTTTTAGTTTAGCGCGTTATTTACATTTTTGAATACACGTAGCTAGATAATTATCATTCATAATTTAATTTTACTTTTTCAAAAAATACCGAAGAGATCCGAATAAAATTAAGAACATAGTAAATTGTTTGGAACAACAGCATGTAAGCAATTTTGTATCCTGGAAAAAATTTGGGTTCAGGAAATACGCAAGTGAAATCGAGGGATGCTTCTTGTATTTTAACCTATTATTTCTTTTTATTATTATAAATGGCAAAGTTTGAATGTTTAGATGTTTGTTGATCAAGCACGTCGGACCTTCAACTGGATAGAATTGAAATGTGGAATACAGCTAGATTATAGTCTGGAATAACGCATAGGCTACATTTTATCTCGATAAATAACAGGAACAGGGACTACACTGGTAAAATTGCAGGTCTAGACAATGCAGACTGCAAAGAGCCTATAACTATAACTAAAATAGTCCTGCCATCTCAACCGAGCGTATATTTTTGGATGTGTTTGTGCCTTAATTAAGTTTTATAGCTTAAAAAAGCATACGCGAATAGCAATATGGCTTCAATCTCAAATTGTTACCATTCGCAGTCGCAATTTCTCTCAAACTGTATAACCCATTTTCTTTTCCGAAGCGAAGAGAGAAAAAACAAGAGAATTCCGAGACGCATTATCAGAACACATTTTTCCCATCTGAGGAAACTCGATAACATGAACCAAAGGATTTTATGTTCTAACTACGTTCCGAGTTGCGACCTGGTTTCGAATGTCTCCACGTTTATTAGAGTCCCTTAATTATCTAAGAGTTTGTTTTGATCTCATTTCGGTACGGTAGCGTGGATTTGATTGGGATTAGTATGATACATTTACGAGTAATTATGCGAGCCATAATTACATGAATTACTTACACGTGTCAGTATGTGGATAAAAACGAGTATTTGACTATAAAAAAAAATAACATAGCGATTTGTTATGATACAAAGAAACAAAAATATTGAAAAACAGTGCCACTATGGCGGCCTTATTACCAAAAGCAGTTCGCTCTACAACTAACCAGTTGTACAAAAATACTTTTTAGTAACAGTCGCTTAATACTCGATTACATGTTTAGATTTTGTAGTTTAGTGTGCATCATTATTCAAACTTTGTGTTCAAAATCTTGAACTGTTGTGAACGAAATATCTTGTTACATAAGGTTACGTGTTTGTAGCACTATGGGGTAATTGAGCGTAAATTTATCTCTAGCAAGATTACTGAGAAACTCTTTACAGTTGATACAATTCAGATGATTTTTTTTAAGTACTTTGCAGTAAAAAATTGGTAAAAAACTCTGTTGTGACAAACGAAATATCAATGAATGTAGAACGTCTACAAACAATTGGCAGCCTTATCGTCAAAATCGCCCTGTGTCGAAGATTTTTCACATGAGAAAAATTTAAGACAAAATTTTAGTTCTAAACTAGAGTCAAACTTGTGTTTTAGTTAGAGAGCTGAAATCAGGCTCGCAGGTCTACCGCCTTACTTTTAATCTTTATGCTATGCTTTTATTTGTCAACTTTATGCTATGCTTTTATTATACAACTACGTCTGCTTTCCGTATGCAGCGGAACTGAAAGCAGGTGTAGTTGTCTGCTTTCATCGGCAAAAGCAGAAAGCAGGAGAGTTAGGTGGTAGACGTGCCGTTCTTTGGTGAGAAGTAGGTAATTGTTAGTTTTTGGTGAGGCAGGACACTTGGGTCACTTGGACACTTTTGTGATTTATTCTACTGCCAACAACTATAGATAGATAGATAGATAGATAGAAACAATTTATTGTTCACAACACAAAAAGAAAAATAAATAAGGAACTTCGTTCCGATAAACAAAAAGATAAATTCTTAACTCTAGTGGAACAAACGGCGACCTTATCGCTAAAAGCGATCTCTTCCAGGCAACCAGAGGATGGAGAGAAAATTTTAGATAGCAAAAGACGGGGTAACTATATACGAACATTGACTGCCTTAGTAGCTTAGTTGGTAGTAAGTCTGCTTGTAAAGCCGCAGTTCGTGGATTCAACTCCTATCTATGTCAAACATTAAACATGTGATGAATACAAAAAAGGCGTATGTGCGTTGATGTTTCCATAAAGCATAAATAAGTCTGCATCAGATTTTATTGTCTTAAATCTAATAAGTAACATATTTATAAATATGATGTCATCTCAAATTTCGCAAAAGCAACTCGACGAACGCAATACAGTGCTTCGCAATGATTTAGACTCTTCATATCCAAATTACTGTGCGACACTGTACTGTTATGGGCAGGTCTCCTCCTAACCATCAGGTGCATGTTTTGATCGTCTCATCACTTTTCATTAAAAGTTTAGGTTCTTATTGTACGCCACAAATTAAAGAAACCAGTGTGTTTCAAACTTGTAACAAAATAAAATGGCCAATAAAATCGACTTTGATGTTTTTACACAACTTTTCACAAATACCACGCTAACATGAGTCGTAAAACTCTATTTCCATATCTCTTTTATTTGAAGCCTGCACTTCGCTATGAGACCACTTAAATAGCTACCGCCCAAATATTTAACGAGTCAGTGTTTATTACAATTTTGGCTCGAATCCAGTTGGATAACGAAGCGAGTGGCTATTCGTTCGGATGATTGATAGTGTTGGGTTCACACCTCGCTGCATTCGTCTTGGTTAGAGATGTGACAGCGTGTTTGGTCGGAGTCAACAATCTATGAAAACAGCATAAAGTAAACAAAATAGAAACAAAACCGTAAATCAAGTTATTGAAAATAATTTTCTTTTCATATAGAAATAAAGTCAAATAAGCATACAGACGTCTTATGGTAAGTGGTGCTTTAGAATATCATTGTTGTAAAAAATAACTTAGAATTATGCATTTGGGCCTTGCTTTCTTCTTATTTTGTAGCTAATCAATAATGTATGTGTGACGTATTTTTTCGTTAATATTGATATTATTTTTTCGTGTATTTTTTTCAATAATAGGTTTGCTCTGGATTGCCAACTTGCATGATGTCAAGTGACGATACAGTCTATGATGGAGCACGCTAACATAGAAGAAACCGATGTTATTCGTATATGCTGAAAATAAACTATTCTATCTGTATTTAAAATTCTCAGGTCTTAATTGGTACCTACTAAATCTTTCCAAAGGGTCGTAGGTTGTGGTTTCGATTTCCATTCAGGACGAATATATGTGTGATCAAAACATTTTTTGTTCTGGGTCTGTTTTTCTATGTATCATACCATATGTGAAATGTATTTTAACTGTGACACAGTATTGATCGCATATAGTGGCAGAATGATAAGTTGCTACAACGTTACTTCCCCAGGCAAATTCTGCAAAGTATCTCAAAATTATTAACTTTTTAGCCGAACAGGTCGGAATACTGTAACTTCTCGTAGCTTCTCATCTCTAGTTTTGATTGAATGTAGGCTTTTTGTTGTGTTTGATCAGCTAACCGATCGTCTGACTGATTGGATGCCTTCAAAGTTAATTCTTAAACAAGACTCCATTGTGCTGCTAGTTTGTCTATGGGAAGTGACATACAGAAACAAACGAACGATTAGATTTACATAACAACATTTTTTGAAAGAAAGCATTTAAAGAAAAATAACTTTCGGTACAGTCCCAGTACAATAATGTTTTTGGGTGACAGTCCCAGTACAATAATGCTAGACAATGATTTCAGCTCTTCATTTTTAGGGTTCCGTAAAACGTAAAAACGGAACCCTTATAGATTCGTCATGTCTGTCTGTCTGTCTGTCCGTCCGTATGTCACAGCCACTTTTTGCCGAAACTATGAGAACTACACTGTTGAAACTTGGTAAGTAGATGTATTCTGTGAAACGCATTAAGATTTGAACAAAAAAAAAAAAAAAAAAAAATTAGGGTTGCCCCCCCTACTGAGAACTGAAACTCAAAAATTTTTTTTTCATCAAACCTACACGTGATCCCCTCACGTCTATCATATATAGGTCTTCAAAAATGATGTTGAGGTTTCTAAAATAATTTTTGTCCAAACTGAATAATTTGCGCGAGAGACACTTCCAAAGTGGTAAAATGTGTGTCCCCCCCCCCCTCTAACTTCTAAAGTAAGAGAATGAAAAATTCATCTAAAAAAAATATATGATGTACATTAGCATGTAAACTACCAACGAAAATTAGTTTGAACTCGATCTGATGAGTAGTTTTTTTTAGTACGTCATAAATACACTATTATTGAAACTTCGATCAAAGTTACAACGAACTACAAGAACTATGTGTACTATGTATATTATGTTACTTGCTGAAACGGAACCCTTCATGGGCGAGTCCAACTCGCACTTGGCCACTTTATTTTTTAAACTTAATTTTCTCCGTAACATTGAAATATTATGCACGTACGAATTGTTATGCATCAGGCTCGTATTTTGTTTGTTTCGTCACTATGACAAAAAAAATGGAATAACAAATATTTTGTGACTTTTTACACAATTTTTCGCTATGAAACTACATAAATATGTAGGGCAAGCACCATTTAGATCAGAGATTTTATTAAAAACAATAAGTACGTTACTTGACTAACCAGCAACTAAGCACATCCGAATTATACAAAGACCGGTCAAAGTCTACAAATAATAAAAATGATCAAACCCACTGCCAGACAGAAGCGTACCCGTCATGCTGCATGCTGGTGACATTACTATACCTTTACAATAATATACAGTCTGTATTACGATTACAAAAGCATTGTTTAAACAATTTGACTCCCATTATAAAGACTTTGGCCAACATTTGTTTATTTATTTATTTATTCAAACATAGTGTTAACATACAAAAATACGTAAAATTTCGCAAAAACGTTCTTAAATTCTAAAACCGTTAGATTTTTATGCGCTTTTTGTAACATTACTGTATTTTTCGTGTTTACTTCACGTCCAGAACGGCCGTATGTCAGGAACATAAGTGGCGGTAATAAGACTGTCAATAAATCATGCTTTTTATATCTGGTTACCATATACAATAAAAACATCGATTGCAAATTGTACTCGTGCTCGTGTAATGGTAAATTGGTTTTGTGATATAAACGCCAGTGAGAAACTAATTGTAGGGCGTTGACCTCTGATGGTATGTGTATTTTATTACACGTTTTGAACTAGCTATAAGTTGTTTTGAGCTATCATGGTTGTTCTTCACTACGAGTATTCTATTAATTAAGGAATGTGTGCTGTGTATTTATGATAGAGTCTTCAAAGCCAGATCCACGAATACAAAGAGTCAATTCCACCACAGTAACAACGGTAAATAATACTAGTGATATATCTTATATATAAAATTCTCGTGTCACAGTGTTTGTTTCCTTACTCCTCCGAAACGGCTTTACTGATTTTAACCAAATTTTATATGCTTATTCTGTAGGTATGAGAATCGGCTACTAGCTATTTTTCATACCCCTAAGTGACAAGGGTTGTTCACTAAGGCAAAACAACGTTTGCGGGGTCAGCTAGTATACCTATATAATAATACTATTGGGTATTTTAGCTTTTGGCAGTACTGGTTTTGCGCTTGACAACAATCTTGCCTGATTTTAATGACCAAGAAGATGCATCAACATCATCAACATCAACAGCCCACTAAACGTTCCCACTGCTGGGACTCGGGGCCTTCTCTCGCAAGGAGAGAGTTAAGGCCATAATCCACCACGCTGGTCGGCGGATGACACATGACTTCGAAAGATTCTAGGTACATGTCGGTTTCCTCACGATGTTTTCCTTCAACGTTTTAAGTTAGCGGCATTACGCGCATGACTTCGAAAAGACAGTGGTGCGTGTGGGGTTTGAACCCGGGGTCTCCGGATCGGCAGCCGCCGTTCTCCCGATTAGACCACCGCAACTTATACTAGACCACCGTAACTTATGCATCCGGCGATTATTACTCATTACTTATTGTCTTTTTATTTAATGTTCCATAACTCGAATGGTGCCTAAAGACACATTTACAAGTTAAGATATTGGGGTATGAAATGATAATTTACCAAAAATAAATCACTATAATATATTCATCAGCAGAGGCTAAAGGGTTCCTCTCAGGATTGGGGCGCAAGCTCAAGGAGAATACGGGTGACTCCCGCTCTGGCGCGTTCCTGGACCAAAGGTTGGCAATTGCCATTCAGCGTGGGAACGCGGCGAGCATCATGGGCTTTTTTGCGCCGGGAGCAGTTAGGGGTGGGTTATTCGGAGATTAGTTTTTTAATTAAGAGTCTAGTTACATATTTTCACATTTACCTGTATTTAAAGAAAAGTGATAGTTCTTTGATGTTCTGAAGGTGATATTTCTTTGAATTCGTAATTAAAATTGTTAAAGTCTTTTGCAGACTACTTTAAAACTTTAGAAGATCAACTTAGTAAAAAGTTATTAATTTCACAGTTCCACTGCTAGGTCTTCAAGATCATAATCAACCATATTGGCAAAGCGCGGCTTGAGGCGCCTAGTGCCAGAAAACGAAAAAAGGACATTTTCGACGCCGCTCACTGCAGTAAAGAAACTAAAAACTATGACAAAAAATATATTGACATGTGGGTACAATCAAGAAGAAGCACAAAAACTGAATAGAATTTTAAAAACAGATCAGAGTTTTTTACAATAAAAAAAAATGACACCGAAAAAACCCGTTTTAATTCAAGTACTCGAAATTATCAGCGATGACCCCACATAATTTTTTGGTAATAAAACTCCTAATTGTACGTTCTAGTAAAGTAACCGAAGCCTTTTTTATATTTATGTTAAATTATTGAGTAATTTAATAAAACTTGGTTAACTTGACTTAAAATACCTATTTACAAGTTGAACCAGTATATTCGATTTGCCAGAATTCATATTAAAATGAACCTTATCGGCCCGGCAACCTATCCAAGTCAGGCATTCCAAACAACAACTATTTTCATTGAAAATTCATTCTATCAAAATCATAGCGTTACAGCCGTCACGAATCCGTATAAACATTGGCAGTACTGACCTATTTTTTGTATTTTTATTCGTTTAAAACTGACTACGCTATTTTTAAATCTATACTAATATTATAAAGCTGAATAGTTTGTTTGTTTGATTAAGCGCGATAATCTCAGAAACTGCTGGTTCAAATTGATAGATGTTTTTTTTTGTTGGATAGTCCTTTTATTGAGGAAGGTTATATGTATATAACATTACGATACCATCAATGGAAGCGCAGCATGAGTGAAGGGCGTATTTTCAACCCTCTGAGAAAATTACAAATATTAGTCATACATTTTTAGTCTACATTTAAATTCTTATTTAGACAATTTTCTCTTCTTTTTGAATCATTTTAGAAATTGGAATTTTCTTCGAAAGTTTTTGATTTATTGGAAAACAACGAAACCCTCTTTTTATATTCACTTAATTGTGTCTAACTATTGCAACTTTTGCGGGTGGGCTTAGCGTTTCCTAAACCTATAATACTTAGATGCCATTCCGAATCCAATGACACCTCAATCATAATGTTAGGGGAGTTCGATTTTTTTTTAGCAAAAAATCACTTGTTGACTAGATTATTAGTAGTATTTACGTGAAAGAATGAAAGATCCATACTCTTAAACGATTTTTTTGTAATATTAGTAAGAATGGTTTTTAGAATAAGTATAGATTTTTCGTACAATTCCATGTAAACCCGTGTAGAGCGGCATGTGTAAAATAATGGCATAGTTTGGAAAGTTAGCTCTGGATGGCAGCCTCGTGCTTTGTTTGATTGATTGCAACACAAACACAGCTTTTTTGTTTCGCCTGTTCGATCACGGATGTTTACTCGATTCCGAGAACCGAGAGGGATTCCGTTTTGTGACGTCATAGTGGGAGGAATATGTACAGTATCGGAATATTTAATAAACTCTTTTAAAAAAGAAGAGTATTTTTTATTTTTATGATGTTGTAGGTTATTGGCTACCATCTCACCTGATGTTATGCGACGATGCAGTCTACGATGGAATGTGACTACCTAAAAGAAACCGATTCACTGTAGATTTGACACCAAGATTGTGACCATCGGGAAAACCTTCAAGCAAAGCCTTCCACAGCCTAGACGTTATTATCGTAAAAATAGCGTCAAACTTCTTCGTTCCAGCTTTTGTAACATCAACCACGAAACGGTATCGCTTTTTGAGCTACGAACAGTTCAATAGAATAATAGGCAAGGTGTACTGTATCAGAGAGTTGCAGTAACAGTACGAACATGAGCAATATAAACAGTTCATTTTAGGTCTCCCAGTCATATTAGGTCTCAAGGCCTTCTATTCCAAGAAAGGAGTACGCTGGCGTTTTGGTGAATGTTACATGTCTTTTTGTAGCTGATTAGTTTCCCCGTATATTAAGTCTTTACTAACTATTAGTAATAATGATTTATGTGTATCTGCATAAGGTAAAAACCAACGGTGCATACAGGGTTCAAATCTACAATTTGATCGTGACATCCGACGTTCTCACTTCTGGGCCAACACGGCAAAATTTTAAGAGAGTGGCCTAGAACATTATTCAATAATAACATATCCACTCATCATTATTATTATAAAGGCAATAAGCTTTTTTTCAAGGTGTTGGCGTATAAAATGTTTGTGGACTAAATAAATTGTTATAATTGTAGGTTATGGTGATTAAACATAATTCAATCGTATTTAAAATAAAAAAAGTTATTTCTTGGTATGTGCAACATACACTGCAGCAATTACCCAATTATGTTATAGATTTTTTTTTCGATAAAAATTTCCAATGTATGTTCAAAGATAATAATATTATTCGCTAGAAATCGACTTTAAGCCAAAACATATTTTTGTAACTATTATTATGCACATCCACTTGACCGCCATCTAGCCTGATGCTAAGTGACGATGCGGTCTACAATAAAGCGTACATACGAAAAATTAAAATTTGTTTTGATTAAACTAAACATTGTACAGATAGACCATTACAACACGACCCAGTGTTCCGATTAAAAATCTTATCAGCTTCCATTTATCAACTTGAGCTAAATTTAACTGAACTGTTGACATTCCCGCTTAAGTAGTGAGATCACTTTTGCATCATCGCCTGAGAATCTCGGCTACAATGGAGGCTATTAAGAAATTTATCGTAACAGGAATATGTAGGGCACCCATTAGACTAATGACAACTAATTCTAACTTTGGAAAACAAATGCGGATCGCAGTCAAGTGGCCGCAATGACTATTACACTCAAAAATAATAGCAGAAAAGCACGCACAGCATTTTGAGTATCGCAAATTATATGTTTCCTTATTATGTGTGATCAAAATCAAAATCTTGGTATATAAGTTGCTTTAAAGATTTTACATTTTGTATTTTGTTTATCCGAGGTAGAGTTTGGTTTTTACTTTTTTAATGATTACTTGCAGCTTTAAAATTTTAGTTCAAATTTAGAAGCAGTTTTTCTCTAAATTATTGTTGAAACTGTTAGGCTATTAGGTTGTGCATATAACTATGGTTACGTGGCTTACACGAATGTGGATCTAAGCTCTAAGCTAAGTCACTAAGCTGTGGGTCCTGAGTTCGACTCCCTACGTCTACGACTATGAGTAAGTATTATTATGAAAACATTCTTATTGTGATCTGAATTTTTGATATTTTTGTGATTAAATTATACACTAAGCCTACGTAAAATAAACTTTTCTTTACACGTGTCAGATACACGTGTAAATTAGAGCAGATATTGAGTTTCAAATTTCTAAATTAAAGCGGAGCTTTAATAACGTTAAAATTAAGATATTAGATACAAAGTTAAAATTGTGATTGTGTTACGTCAGATTATGCGAATTTAAATTTTACAGGTATGATGTGAGAAAGAATATTAAAATACATCACTGCTTATATAAAGAAAAAACAACACTTTTAAGGCTGAAAAATAAATTTAAGTATGATAAATAAACCAAATGAATCCAGAGAACGAAGTATAATGACCACGGAATTATTGTAATCAATTCTGCCAAGCCAATATTTCTAGTATAATCCGTAAAAATAAAGTAAAATTTTAAAAATGTTGCTCTCTCATTTGCACACCGTAGTCTATAAAAGAGAGGGAAAGACAGTTCAAAACATCGCTTAATGGTCCAGCAAGTACGATTTCATTGCGTATGCTTCTGCGCAGGCAACTTTAAAGATGATTTGTTTAAAATACTCCTACCGAAGCTCTGTGATGAATATCGCAGCAGCATATTGGAATAATGATTCTGCCTTGCACTGCATTCAATGGCTTTTTGCATACAATATGGAAGATGGATTTATATTAAAATATGGCAAACGTCACCAGCCGCTGCCCACGATAAATTATTCATCGCACACAGTCAATTTTCAAGATAAACAGGAGCAGATATAACCTTGTCAATTTCACAGATGCGCTTATAAATATTCAGATTACGTATTATTGTTCTCGGCTTGTCGGTAATTAGATCGCCCACTAAAGGTAACTGCTTTAATAAGCTGGTAGCGACAAAGTTCTTAATAAATTACCACGACGGGCGAGAAGGTTTAATACATGGACCTCATTAGAGTCACATTCAAGATAATGTTACATGGGAAGCGAGATTTTGTACTTAGCGAAAGTTTTACGGTGACGATTAGACGAAAATTGGGCTAGTTGCTCATTGGAAATGTTGTAGTTTTAGGTTCGGTACGTATTAGGTCAGAAAACAGCTTTATATATTGTTCGGAGAATGTACAACTGGTCTGCATAATCTACATTTGCCAAATTTCTGTCGGACTGCTCGTAGCTAGAAAAAACGTCATCGTTTCATGGTTGACGTTCCAAAGAATAGAACGAAGAGGTTTTTATAGGTACTATTGTTATAAGAACAGCTTAGGCCTAGATGGCTGTGGACTGCGTTGCCTGATTGAGTTTTTCCCTATGGTTTCAAGCTTGGTGTCTTCAAATTGAGAGTGAATCGGTTTTTTCTTGCACGCTCTATCGTAGGCCGAATCGTCGTTTATCATCAAATAAACAGATTTTAGAGTTATTTTCGTTCATTACGAATCTTAGCTGTCTCAATAGAGCAGTACTTTAACTTGGCCTACCCAGCCTATTTTAATTTCACTAATTTTATTGAAATTACTTGTGGGTGTACTGTGTATGTTTAATTGTTGTTAAATTAAAGTTGACCGTAGTTTTTCAGACGAAGATAATTAGATATACCTAAATAAATAAATATTGGTGGACATTTCACACACAACACAATCTGATCCCAAACTAAGCAAAACTTGTGCTGTGGAAGCCATATAGCTGATATAGTACTTATATATTTTTAAATACATACTTATTATACATAGAAAACACCCAGGCACAGTACAAATATTTGTATTCATCACACAAACATTTACACTGGGTGTGGACCCACACCCAGTGTAAATGTTCGAACCCACGACCCACGGCTTCGCAGGCGAACCAACTAAGGCAACAGGCCAGCCAATTATTTACCGAATGTTTATAAATGTAAGTAACAAATTTAAATGTATGGCTTTACATCAATGAACAACAGTGAAATTATTCTGATATTACTCACACACAACTACTTAAATTACTAATACTAAATTAAAGTTACGTCACTGTCCCGGTGAAAAATCATTAAACTTGGTTAAATTCACAACGACCTCTTTTTGTACGATTACAAAAATCGTGACACAGAAAGTTATATGTTTCATCAAACTTTTTAACCACATGGCTTATCGCTTCTACAGTGAAACTTTAAAAAAACCATTGACACCAGAAGTTCACAAAGCCTAAGTTTTGGGTTTTATTTTAATATCTAGAATTTAATTTGAGAAACATATCGGTCAATTCAGTTCAACGAGAAAGAGCTCCAAGTGTTAGTTCTGGACGAAAAGCAATAAAATGTTTACGATTATAGCATTCATGGGAATAAAATTGTGTGATCAGTGAAAGGAGCTATAGGCCCGAACAGGAAGCGATATTATGAGAATACTCTTTGATATGGCCTCTCTTTATAAGTATTTTATTAGCTAATCAAGTTTATTTGAAGAAATCATTGAATCGTATTCATTTTGCCGTAAATTTTGCTATTTGACGGGTAATACGTTTAATTTCAATCAGGTAGAGTGCCAAATTTTGTGTTGGGAATCTTGAATAAATGTTGATTAAGTGTACAATTTAGGGGTTGTGCCAATGGAAATAGAACAAATTTTGACTGAACTCCCATGAAATATTGTACCCAAAATAAATGTTATAATATTAAAAAGATTGTTAATTAAGTCTCCAAATTACTACTTTACAAATTTTCAGTAACATTTCAGCTACAACTACGTACATCAAAGTATATGTGATACTCTTGTGTCAAAGTGTTACCTTTGATAATAACTACTATCCAAACGAATAAACTCACGACTTTTATATGTAATAGATGAAAAACTATAAAAGTATCTGGGTATTTGTAGTCGTACTTCTTCATAACGGTCGATATGTGAAGATTTTTTTAGTAAATTGGGCAGTAACGTGGATAGTTTGTGGAGTATTATTATAAACTAATTTGCCCCAATTTTTATATAACGACTTAATTTGTTTGATTGAAATATATCAACATTATTTAACTGTCCACAATAAAATTGACGTGAAGTTATTTACATAAAATGTCGAGTTTCTTAGACGTTTCATTTGGAAAATGATGTTGTCCAAATCAACTAGTAATTTTGGGTTAATGTTGACGAGATTCTGCTTTGTTTTGTACTCAGTGCAAGCTGCAGTAATGTTTTACCTTTACTCTTACACTGAGAAAAATTCACAACGTCGCTCGCCAGATCCATTTGCATTTTTAATTTCGCTCAAACCGCGCCGGCACGCGAGCGAAACTCATTGAGTCAATTAGACGTCCCAGTGTTGCAACCAATCATCGTTTGACACAAGTCAAATGGGAGTTTGAGCGATTCGCTCTGATTGATACAAATCGAGGTCATCGACTGATTTATCAGTGCAGCTCGCCATGTGTATGGCGAGCTGTAATGATATGTAATGGTTGGCTATTAACTTTCATTAAGCGTGGATCGTTGGTTTGACGACGGTTAATCACTGACTCGACGTAGTACTTATTTTTTTCATATTCAATTGTGTCTGCACTACAATTATTTGATACTGAACTTTATGGTCATATGATGGTAAACACGATGGTGTATTGAAAATTCTACGGCAGCATTCCGTTGAAAGACTATTTCTAATAGTAGTCAGTAGCTACATAACGGTGATAAAGTTACTTATGACCTGTAAAATTTTACATAAAATTAAACTGGTGATATTTTGTTTATAGTGAGCATTTGGACAAAATCTGACCATAAAATAGTATTTCAGTTATATTATTTGGAAAACAAACGATGTTCTTCGTAATCTTCCCTGAGAATGGAAAACTTCATAGTTTAAAAACGTACCAACGTATGTAGGTCTTGAGACCTATGTAGGATGATAGAAGGGTATAAAAGAATAAGGTTCAGCACTATATCGGCATTTGTAAGCTGTTCAACTGAGTGCAGGTGTCTATTATTACCTACTTGTACAAAATATTAATTATTAGTAATTTTGTATTTATAAATATATATTAATACAACAATAGTAAACAAAGTGTCTCTGTAACCAAAATTTTAAAAATATTATTTATACTATTGGCTATTAAAGGTTAGCGGTTAACTGATCTATAAATCTACAATAGCTCCTTCAAAAAACGAGTGTGTATAAAATTGCGGTAAAAATAACAATCCATCATGATGCCAAGTTTTATTGTGCTCAGCGGATGCCAGAATATTATTTACATTGACTTGATGGGCATTGAACATCACTCCGACCCCAATGCAAGGACCGACAAACTTGAAATCGGAAAATGTTCATACCGGTATTTCGATATTTAAATAAATATTGGGCATTTTACACACATAACCATCGAAACCCAAACGAAGCTAATCTTGCTTAGATATCTAGCCGCTATAGTAATTGCAGCCTAAATAGATAAAATTATTATTTATTGCACATTATTTTATAAAATATAGGTAATACAAGACACTTAAAAATTAATTATAAAGTAGCAGTGTAAATGATATTTGACTTAAGTGAACAAAAAATAATGGAAAATCCACAAGTTTTCATAAAACATTTTTGTGAAAACCATTTTTAAATTTAGCCATATTATTCAACAATGAAAAAAACTTTCAACTTTAAGTTTTACCACTATTTTTATTCAGTCCCTGTTTAAAATCCCCGATGTTACTATCTGACCTTAACCCTGACGGCTTCAAAGCTTGAAAGCAACTCCAATAAGCGAAAAATTTTGCATCGTCAATCTTGACTGGCGATCTGTCGAAGAGAATACGCAGCTATTAGTGAGGCTGCGATTGTAATGGACACTGGGATGCCTGTAATTTGTTTACTAGATTTATACCCTCCATGGATCAATCTAGGTTCAAACGTTTGAACGTTGAGTTGGGTTCAGAATTTCACACAATTTAGTCGTATTGAATTTAATATAGTACTAACAAAATTGATTTAGTCTCAGAAACGAGCAAAAATATTAACATCAATATATTTCTGGCAATTAATCTTGTATGAGCAAAATCTAAATATAAAGTTTATCATAACAAATTTTTGGGTGTTAAATTGTGCGAGCCTCATCGCTGCCAGTGCGGTAAAGCTGTTGACCATTTGGGACGTCACGGGCTTTCCTGTGTGAAGAGTGCCGGTCGACCTTTCAGGCATTGGGCAATCAACGACCTAGTGAAACGGGCACTCTGCACAGCGTCAATACCAGCTACGCTAGAACCAACCGGAATGTCGACAGATGGAAAGCGACCAGACGGAGCCACGTTAGTACCGTGGTGTCTCGGCAGGGCATTAGTCTGGGATGCCACGTGTGTGGACACCCTGGCTCCGTCTCATGTCGGTAGTTCGGCTCAAACCGTCGGAGCTGCGGCTGAACAGGCACAGCTCCTTAAACAACGGAAGTACTCCCAGCTCAGCGCAAATTATGATTTTTTTGCGTTGGCTGTGGAGACTATGGGACCGTGGTCGTCCGATATGAAAAAGTTCTCCAAACAACTGTCGAAGCGGTTGGTTCTCGCCTCAGGGGATCTCAGAGCTGGCACTTACTTCGCCCAAAAACTTAGTATCGCCATCCAACGGGGCAGCGCTGCCAGCGTTCTGGGAACCCTGCCGCGCGGCAGCGAACTCGATGGCGTGTTTGATTTGTAGGGAGTGTGTTTTATTTTTATTTTTTTATGTATTATTTGTAAATATTGTAATGTTAGCATTTTATTAATTAATTTGTAAATATATCATAACAATATAATATATGTATGCTGTTAAATTTATCAGAAAGTTTAACTCACAGCAGCATTTCATAACAATTTAAACAAATTTCAACAAGATACATAAAAATAGAATATTCACTGCTATTCGGTGTCGATCAAAGTTATAAATTTTAACGTGACAAATTTACGATGAAATTTATTAAATCACAGTAGGTATTATTAAATTTAAACACTTGTAGTATCAGTTCTTTAAAAAAAATTACATTAATGATATCACTGTTTAGAAAAAATACTAACTATACTTAGGTACCTTTTCGGAAACTAATTAAACTTTATCGTACTTTACATCACTTACAACAATTGTTCAATAAAAAAATCTACCAACTTGACCACGTTATTGTTTTTTTTTTTTTTTTGAGTTGTATGTAGTTGTGGTTATTAATAACTCTAATCTACAGGTTTTTGTGATGTAATTATTAGTATCTGACTAATATGAAAATGAATGAAAAGAAACGTCACCACCAAACTGAATCTACCTCTACAAAAATTATATTCGAAACTGACGTATGTCATTTATACATATATAATTATGCACTTATATATAGGTAGCATAGAGATTTAAGGAGCTTAATAGCTTGCAATTTTGTATTAAATGTCAATAATTGTCATGTAATATGTAATAATAATCATTTATACTGATCAAATAAAAAAAAAAAGATATTTTGAACCCTCAATAAATCGATGAAAAGCACACTGCAGTGCAAGGCAATGATTTTGACTTTACGTGCTCAAATATATTGTTCAGTTATGCCACTTATATTTGAGTTCATGTTTGTCTCATTCCGTAATGCTCAAAAATCATGGCTCAGAGAGTCATTGTCCTAAATATTGTAAGGTCAAGTCCCACTTTTCAATTTTGGCATCCCCTCTTTGACCCAACCCATAATTGATGGACCCTAACTGAAACACAGGCATCAATAGATTAATGACCAGCAGATAGCCAGGTCGGTACCAGATAATGTATCTGGTCACAAGACCATTAATTCTCTGCGGTTACTTAACTTGATCAATTCCAATTTATGGTTTAGTTTACTCCATTTGCTTTGAGATAGTAGTCGTTTCAATGTATTTCTATGTATTGTTTTTCCTGTTTTTGAATTTAAAATTACTGGTTTTGAACCAATGGTATAGCTTAGGAAAAAAAACAACCGATTTGAAAGTTGCTTAATTTGGGTTTCCATAGAAAGAATCACAAAAAAATGTTTACCCATTTGTGGAACTTTAATTTTTTTATTTCTTTACATATGACGACTTTTTGACTACCAATAAAGTATTTGGAAAATAAAGTTATACATACAAACTTGTTTTCATATAACATTTTTTGAGTCTGCAATGGGTAAAGTTGTTTCTGATAGTATATAACCTTTATTAGTATGTACAGTGGTTAATTTTTAGCTTTACTTAGACATTGTTACCTACTTAATTAATCATTGTAGAGGTACCTATAGTTTCCATTATGTAAGCTTTTTTTAACTGCAGTTTTCAAGAGATACACTGAATAATATTAAAAGGATTTGAGTTCACCGAGGCATTTTTAATAAAAACATTATGAATTCATAAATAAAAATGTTTTCATTTATCAAATGTATTCAAATAGAACTTACTGCTGATATTGTACTGGTAACGTCGCATGTTCCTATTACAGAATATACGAATATTTACGGCTGTGCGATGCATATAGGCAGATACCACACATGCTTCGCCTTAATTCAAATAGATGACGTCTAGGGCTGCCACATACTCGTACATGTACATTGTACAACCCGAGTCTCTGCAAAACTAAAGTAAATAAATACTACTTCATGGGAAAGCGTGTCCTCTGAATGATGTGATGAGTTCTGATTAAACGCTGGCCCATATTGACATTAAACAACTTACTTAAGTTGTATAGAGTGGGAGACATTAGAATACATCGTTCCAACATTTAAGTTTATGTGAGCCCTTATATTGCAGATATTAAGAAAAAATATATTCTCGTGACATCCAATTCTAGAAATATAGTTAAATAAATTGTTTTGAATATGAAACAACAATGAATTCTCATATTGGTGTAAGTAATTAAATCAATTGTCAGTATGCTTGTTATCCTTACTTGCTTAAAAGCTGTGGATAGACTTGAGAACGTTAGGTCACATTAATCAAGAAGATTGACGCGTTTTTACGTTTTTAAATTCCAGAATATTTTTTTAAAATTAATAATCAGATTCAAATGTAAAATATAATATTAACCATTTTTTTATTTGTTTGTAGTGCCTACATTATCATTCTTACCAATCACATAATATTTTAGAAACACATACATGCTAGAGGCCAAAAATACAGTTTTTATAACAATGTGACTTTGCTAAAAATTTAACAGACTCGTGAATCACGCAAAGCTGGAGCATACTTGAATACATCGTAGTTAGAGTATGTGCTTTTTTTGGGAGGGTAGAGTTTTTATGATGAAAATTGAAAGAGAAGCAACCCTACTGTTGAAATTCATATCAATGCCGTCCAACAAGACCGTCCCATCGGCGATATTGATATAAATTGATAACGACTGTTCACGACATTCATTACAATGCTCCGATGCAAATACTATCTAGTCCTTTCATTACTCTTAACGATTCTGATGTAAAGATGAGTATGTTCATATCGCAATATCACTTGATTTATGACTGTGACAACAGATACCTTTGTTTCAGAAGTACTTTGTACTGGATAAAAGGAACGTTTTGTTCTAAATTAAAGGTTTTAGTCGTTATACGATAGTTATACTCTCCGCAGCGAATAAACACCTTATACCGCCGTATTGCTAGATCTAAATTGCTTGGTGTCTTCAAATCGATAGTAAATCGGTTTCTTTTAGGTACGCACGCTTTATCGTAGATCGCATTGTCGATTGACATCAGATCATATGGTGGTCAAGTGTGAACTTATAATAGTTTACAAAATGTTTGTCTGTAAAGGCGGTTTACTGACGATAGAACGTGACAACGTCTTAAGAAAATACTGATGGAATGGTAGCATTTTTCAAAAGAAAATTTTAATTTCATTGTATGTAAAAAGTAATCAGTCGGTTTACTGACGATAGAACGTGACAACGTCTTAAGAAAATACTGATGGAATAGTAGCATTTTTCAAAAGAAAATTTTAATTTCATTGTATGTAAAAAGTAATCAGTAGAATTTAGTCATTTTCAATCAAAACAATGCAAAAAAGCTTTTAGATGCCGTGATCGAACCCGGGGCATTTCACATGCAAAGCGAACGCTCTACCACTGAGCTACATCCCCGCTTGAACTACTGGTTGAAATAATTAATACAACTGTAACAAACATGCGGCGAGGTAACGACCGACGGTAACGCGGTAACGGTACCTGACGTCATGTTTTGTGGGCGTGCAGCCGGCTTCATCGAATTATAAGACGTTATCACGTCAAAAAAATATTTTAAGCCGTTGCTATTGTTTTAAGTTTCACGGCAAGTATCTCGTAAATGATAGTGTAATAAGTGTACAACGAAAAAAACAACTATGACCTGCATGTTCGTTTGTCGTTACATACATGAAATTTACTCAAATTTGCTTGCAGTCAGAAAATTGCAGTTTTTGGCCTAGCGCTAACTTTAAAAAAATGTGACTTTTTAATAAATCTTTATTAAATATTTAATGTATTTTATTGTATTGTATTTTACTTTGTAGTACTCGTAACATCTATACCATAAGATTTGAATTATGTATGTATTTTATTCTTTTGTTTTTAAATAAACTACTACGTTTACTAAGCATAGGTAGGTACATCCTTGACAAGCTTTTTAGCTTTTGCAATTCGATCAAGAACAAAAATGAAAGTAATTTCAAAAATTCGGCCTTGTTTGTCCAGGTACCGTATAGGTACTTTAAATATCAAAATCAAGGATATCCTTTATAGGCTGGATGTAAACAACAGGATACATTTTAAACCTTTTACCAAAGACAAGAATTTCGAAATTATTTAGGTCACGCATCCGATCTTGATACTTGTCATATAATACGGTTATTAAAACATGTTTAAAGTTTACAAAATGTCGTATACCTGTGTCGTTGAAATATTGTACGGCACTTAATTTTAGTTATAAGACGACTCCACAAATAGCCTGTCAAAAATAGTTCGCAATTGCACCAAAGGTGGCGTATTTATAATTTAATGAACTCTTTATAGTGACCGGCAAAACCGGTCCATCGAGTATATTGTAGCGTATGTTTACACACATTTGATTTTATCGACATACAGTTACCGAAAATCACTTTTTTTATATACATAGTATAGTGTGACGAGACGAGCAGGTCATGTGACTGATGGTAAGCAACATGCCTGCCACATAACAGCACAGTGACACGCAGATATTGGAACTCGAAGAGTTCAAAACATGACTTAGCACTGCACTGTGCTCGTCACCCAGAGGTCTAAGATATTATATTAGAAACATTGCCCTTCAAACCGGAACATAGTAATGTTTACACATTACTGCTTGGCAGTAGAATAACTGGCAAAGGTGTGGTACTTCCCCAGGCGGACTCTACCAAGAGTCCTACCACTACTAAAGTCTACTAATGAAGAGTACCACTATCACTTGCAGTCTTCTTGAATACTTCGAAGACTTTCGACAGGGTCTGTCCTTATCAGAAAAACTTTTTGCGTATGGTTTGTTTGCGGGTTTTATTACATAGATATCGACTGCTCAAAAGATCGTTTGACATAAGTGGTCATTAATAGAAGCTCATGAAGTCTCTCGAGATACAAGATAATTGGTAGTTCAATGGTTGATATGCCAAAGACTCCAACGAGTCTTGAGTTTTACTGTAGGATTAACTTGTGATTATGCAAATACTAGCTCTACTCGTGTACTGTAATGTACAGCAACATTACACCTCACTAACTCACCTGTAGTGTTGTAATGTTTTTCTGTGTATTTATGTATTTGTATTGATTTTTGTATATTTTTTGATTTATTGAATAAGGTCTGATTCCATTTTCGTAATAAGAACATCGAACTTAAAAATTTAACTTACCATGGATATAAATACAGTATCTTCAAGTTTAGACTGAATTTCTTTTTCTAGGTTAGTGCTCTCCGTCATAGTCCGCATTATTCCTAGCGTGAGGACAGCCAAGAGCGAACCAATAATTAAGAATGAAAATGTACCATTTCGTAAGATACATTTGAAATGGAGATATCAATGTCAATAATTTGACTATTTGTTTTACTCATTTATCATTAATTACCTTCATTTTCAAAACGCTTTATTGCTTGGAAATACTAAAACAATTTTATTATGAGTATAATTTCTAATCCACAAAGAAATCCACGTATATTTTAGACGCGTAATATTTTATGAGATAGCATGCAAATGCTGAGTTTCCGTGATGTTTTATTGCCATTTTATCTAATGACAGCGTTAGTTACGGATTTTATACACTTTCTCTAGTTAAGTTGATTATGAAGCTTTGCGGTTCTTTGCTTGATTCACGTTGATAGGATTTTTGTTACGCAAAATTTCTCTATTTGGCACGGCAACAATTCTTTGATCTAAATAGGGTTACGTAAAAAACTGAATCGTAAGGAAGCGTCGTTGTGCTAATACCATCATCAATAAATAAATTAAGGCTCTATTTATTGACTATGGGCGTGCGTTTTTTAGATGTGTAGATAGACCAATTGCATTATTTCCCCACGTTAAATAGTAGCCTATGTGCAATTTCAGACTATTATCTAACCACGTTCGAAATCGAAATGCCATTCATTTAGTCATTCCGACGTGCATAAGCAACAAACATCCAAACACGCGAACATTCAAACATCTATTACAGGTACATCTAAACATTGACATTTATAATATTAGTAGGATAATTAGTTAGGTACATACATTATACAATGTTAATTTTTACCTTAAAACTAATCCCTGAAAAACCCACTCCGAATTGCTCTCAGCGCAAAGGTGCCATTTGACCAACATTTGGTCTAAGAATGAGCTGAGTTATCCGTATTCTCCTAAAACTTGTTCTCTTCTGAAGAAATGGAAAATTTATATATCTAAAAAATCATATACTATGTAAATTGAAAGTTAGAATGGTTAGTATTAAACAGCATTAATGTCGCACAATACGTTACTTGTATACATACACCACAATTACGCATGTCGGTGACGCCTTTGAGCATTTTACCTAACAAAGTACGGCTAAAAATGTCACTTTAATGTTATAGTTTGTGTCTGAATAAATAAAACCAAAGGTTTGTAAGCCTTGATTGATTGAAGACGATATCTGTTGTTGAAGACACAGAATAACAAATAACAATGACTGAGCGTAAATAAATGAGGTACAATATGAAGGAAACATATACACAGCAGAACGATGGGTCGACCAAGTCGGTGATTTGTTGGAGATTAATTTTAACCCTGTCAAAATTTGTTGTGTGTTCTTGTAATTGAGGTAACGCCTCTTTGTCATTCACCTGCAGTTGGGCGGTTTTTCTGATTGGAATTTATTGTTTGAACATTCTTAATTTTATTTATTTTTTGTATCGATTTTAGTTTTATTACTAATCGATTTGCATTTTATTGGTTTTGTTCTAATAGAAAGTTTGATTGGTATGTTTTAAGAAAAGTTTAACTACCATCAAATATTTATAAATCCATACTGAATATTATAAAGCTGAACAGTTTAATTGTTTCAACAAGCTAATATCAGACGTACGTGATTTTTGTGTCTTATATATAGGTAGGCTATATAATGTATGTACCACTGGCGAAACAGGGTGAACCGCCAGTAAAATTAAATGATATAAAATTTAGACTGGCCTCATGGTTTAGTTGGTAGTATCTCTGCCTGCGAAGCCGAGGGTAGTGGGTTCGATTCCCACCCAGTGCAAATATTGGTGTGATGAATTCAAAGGTTTGCACTGTGCCCGGGTGTTTCTATGTTTAATAAGTAGGTATGTATTTAAAACTGTATAAGTATTATATCAGCTATCTGGCCGCCATCACACAAGCTTTGCTTAGTTTGGGGTCAGATGGTGTTGTGTGTAAAATGTCCACCAATATATTCAATAAAATTAATGCGGCCTAAAATGTGATACGTTTACCTAGAAAGTGTCTGTTAATTCTTGGTTGGAAGACACCTAAATTGTACCTTTAAAAACGTCATTATCAACATTAAAAAAAAACTTGGTTTCAGGAGTATTATTTTACTAAGTGGTAGGTATATCAACAAGTTGTGGTTGTACGTGTAACAATAAGTAGGTATAGTGGGATAACTAAGAATAAGAAAGCTAGCAAGGAATTTATATAAAAAAGAACTTGAAAATACCGATAGATGCTAAGGGTTAAATTTTTAATGCTTATTTTAATCTATGTTCCAAAATAAATTAAGGTAGGTGGGTAAGGTGAGAATGACAAAAATATTTTTGTAGGTACTTATATTTCTGAGTGTTACTCTGTGTGCAATTTGTGGCTTTCTGTACTCATCTCTTTTGGTATATTAACTTACCAAAGGCGACCACTAATTAAGTATCCTCAGAAACCAAATCACCCTTTCTCGACACATTGCATTGTCTACTTTCTTAACAGAATTTGCAGTTCTGCTTTCCCTAACTATGTTTTCCTTTCGAACAACAACTTTATCTTTAGCTCTAGTGATAGAAGTTAATGAGTTTCCTTAATCTTGTTTTAGAGTTTTAGTTTGGGTTAGTTGGTGAGCCACATGATTGTTTAATGGATCTCAGTTATCACAGGCTATTGATACATCTCTGATTATTTATCAAGCATGTACATACTCTTTGTACTAACTTTAAAGTTTTCGTTATTTGAACGCAATTAAAGGATTTTTTTTCAGTTATCAACATTTAGGTAGGATTTAACTCTGTGTCGTGTTCTCAATGCAACATCAACAGCCCACTAAATGTTCCCACTGCTGGGACTCGGGTCCTTCTCTCGCAAGGAGAGAGTTAAGACCATAATCCACCACACTAGCCCAGTGCGGGTTGGTGGATGACACATGACTTCGAAAGATTCTAGGTGCATGTCGGTTTCCTCACGATGTTTGCCTTCACCGTTTTAAGTTAGCGGCATTACGCACATGACGAGTACAAAAAAAATACAATATAAACGATAACAATAAGTAAAAATATTTAACAATGAGCATTTGACCAAAACTACTCTGCTTAGCAACTAATTTGAGATTTTGTTTTGTTGAGCCACAAAATCTCAAACAAGTAAATAAATATTGGTCAAGACTTTTTCACACAACACTCAGTTTCAAACTAAGTGAAACTTACACGTAGGAACCCAGATAGCTAATATAAAACACATAATATAATTAAATACATACTTTAGATACAAACACCCAGCACAGAACAAACATTCATCACAAAAATGCTTGTTTTGAATGAGAATCGAACCCACAGTCTACGGATCTGGCAACAGGCTCTCTAGTCACTACTGCCTGAGCCTCAAGGTCGAGTCAAAGGTTTATTTTATCTCTAAATGACAAATTAAAGGACCTTTCTCATTACGTCTAAAGTGTATTCGAGTCTCAAAATTCATTCGTCTTTTAAATCTCAGGGCTACGATCTAATCGCTAATTTGTCACAGTGGCTGCATGGCCATTGCGTTAGTCATATCCTTTGTGGGGTTTCAGTACAATACGGATTGGAAGACAGTTACAAACCTCGCTACAATAATACGCGTCATGGAACTCGCAACAATAAAAATCAGTTAGTTGTAAATGATGGACGCTTAAACATTAAGTTTTGCAATTTATATTTTCACTACTACAGAATTAATAGCCTCTCAATGTCCTTGGTCACTATTGAGATATTTCGCGCTAGATAGTATTAAATGTAAAGATAATCCATAATTATTTGTAAGTATATTGTGGCTGTAATTGCTTGATAGAACGTTTATTGATAGACAATACTAAATATGGTTTCTTTTCTTAATGTTATCGCGTCATAGTAGGTCCTATCATCCTCATCAGTTTTATTTATTTCTAATCACTCTAATTCAAATACTTGGTCATGTTTTACACAAATTAAACCCCCTCTAAAGTTTGAGGTAAGCCACAAATTACATTATCCCTTACGTACCTATATCGTCACCCCATCGTTTTTCAAGATATCCTACGCTACGTTTGCCGATTCGCAGTCTGCTCTTTAGGATACATCTATTCCAACAGTTGTTTGTCGTACAAAGATAGGACCAGCTCATTGCCACTACAGTCTGCTAAAACGTTGAGCTATGTCTACTTTGCTCATCTAACGGATGACTTCAAGATTAGATGATGCCTCAGTAAAACTCTCAAGTGTATCGGGAGCCTATTAGAACGCATAATTTTTTGTTCCTAATTTACTTTGTCATAACGAATGTGGCATAATATATAGTGTCATAATGCAACTTTCGCATGATAATTTTTTGGCGTTATGTGTTTTAAGCATAACAATCTATTGTACTACATTTAATTCGACTATTGATGAGACGCATAATAGTTTTTAGGCATTTTTTTATTTGTTCTATTTTTTTTAAGGTGCCTTTTAAATCGCATATTATTTTTTACCTAATTTACTTTGTCATAATGAATGTAGCATAATATATAGTGTCATAATGTAACTTTTGCATAATCTTTTTGTGGCGTAATGTGTTTTAATCATAAAAATCTATTGTACTACATTCGATTTGACTGTTGCTCAGACGCATTTAGGATTTTTTAAATTATTTGTTGTGCTACGTAATATATAACCAGGTTACATAGGACCCAGATCCGATTTGGAGCACCTCGACTCCACCTAGTCTTGTCGCTACTACCCCTAGAGTGTATTTAAAAAATGCGGGAGCCAGAAGCTCAAAAGAGGTCTTTATGCAGTAGTATAACAATTTTTGTACTAATTTATGTAGACAACGTTTTTAGGACTTAAAAACCTACATACACCTAAGACATATGGTGCACTTTTTGACTCCGGGTGGGCTCCCGCCAGAAGCTCTGTGGTCAGCCCTGAGTGGAGCGATCCATTACTCGGCTTGCGCTCCACTCAGGGCTGACCGCAGAGCTTCTGGCGGGAGCCCACCCGGAGTCAAAAAGTGCACCATATGTCTTAGGTGTATGTAGGTTTTTAAGTCCTAAAAACGTTGTCTACATAAATTAGTACAAAAATTGTTATACTACTGCATAAAGACCTTTTATAGTACGTACCATAATAACGGTGTTTATCATAAAAAAATTTGGTGTTATTCTCAGACCAACGATTCTTAATCCTCAAAATATACTAAATAGTTTCACAGCAACAGCACAGCAGTATGATAACACGAATGCGACAATGACAGATACTATTGGCAATGATATTCCCTTTAATTAGTAGATACCTACATTGCGAATAATAAATATTGTTGTCAAAGTACCCACCCACATTTCACACACCTACGTATTTTATTTAAATAATGTTGCTACAGTCCGCTCTTTGCACTTGTTTTTTAGTTAGGCGTTTAAAGTTTATTCCGTTGATCATTATGTTTAAGTATTGTTATGCTTTTCTCAATATGTGCCTTTAAACATTATGCTATTTATAGTTATGCGTCGAAACATTATACTAAGTTATCTGTATGCTATATATGGCTATGCGTTTAAATATTATGCTAAGTTATCGTTATGTCATATATGGTTATGCTAGTTAACATTATGCGAAGACAGTTATGCGTTTAGTTGTTATGATAAATTATCATTAGTCCTAAAAACGTTATGCCTACCTAAAATAGGACAAAAAATGTTATGCCACCCCATATAGACCCAAGTGTATCTAGTTTGATAGCACGCTGTGTAACCTTAAACTTGTGGAAGGTCTTCACGTATTTTCTGCGGGTGTTCACGTTTCGGCACCGTTGGTCACGGCCGGTAAAACGCACTGTTTGAATACTCTGAAGTACGTAAAATCAAATTGATAATTTAGTATTCGAGTTTTGTGACATCAAACAAACTCAAGAGAGACAAGACTCTACAGAAGTAATCAAGTTCTGTTCTGAAACAGCAAGTGAAATCTGTTCATGAAAAATATATTGGATTTAAAATTTTATAGTTTACTTCCACTATCTATATGGAAATTAAAGTTTCCTTTTTTTGTAGGGCACCCTGTCTCACCCACATACAAACATTGTCGCGGTATCGGTCTGGATCTCATGTTTGTCTAACAAGCGGAGTGTACGATTGTTATTACTGTTTTTTAGAGTTCTCTTGTTCTTTTCTAAGTAGAGAGTTTGAACAGTGGCTGTTATATGGATGTGACTACAGAATATACATTACTCAATTCTTTAAATCTTTGGTCAAAAAACTCAAAGGCAATTTGAGTTTTGACGTTTTTGAAAAATCTTCCTGAAAAGTTGTTATGGATATTTTTTTTTTAATATTTATGGACAATTCACACACAACACCATCTGACCCCAAACTAAGCAAAGCTTGTATGATGTATCTTAGTCAGTCCTTGTCTTTTTTAAACTCTAGATATAATAGATATTCACTCAGTAATGGCACATAATAAACACATTTTTTAAAAATGGTTGTTAATAAATTGTAAGTTATCTTTGAAATTAAACAACCGTTTCTAACCGGAATAAAGTCAGTAGGTATATAACCTACTGACTTTATTCCGGTTAGAAACGCAATGTTTTTTAAGATATTATTGAGAAGATAAAATAAAGGTGAGGTGACTATCAACACGTAATCTTCTTGAAAGCATTACTTGGCTCTATTAATTATGCACGAATGTACTACTAACAAGTGAGTAGTAATAATAATCTTAAAAGTTCTAACCCTAAACTACATCAGAGAACTTTCCACTTATGTAGATTTAGCGTTATAGAAGCAAACACTTTTGAAATAGTTATTTGTTTTTAGGAAATATATACTATTTTATGTTAATTACGCGCATTCAAGGCAGTTTCTTTATGCAGTAGATTTTGTGTTTTTTACCATAAGAAAACATTCGTAAAAATAGAGGTAGACCTGACGTTTGAGTTTTGGCACGAATGTTTGGAATAATGGCAGTAAGTCGTATCCATGCTATGTTTCCTTCCGAAGAACTCTGATTTTAATAAGATTAAAATAATTGTACGCATCCTCCGAGGTCTAAACTAAGGTGATGGACAAAAACTGTGAGGCACGTTATTAGATCCTTTGTGAGGGACGTGAGATGATGTAGTTGTGATAAATGGTCCTGTTAGTTTAACTACTTTCTAAGTTTGACATGGGATTTTTTAAACAGTGTGTTATATAACGAGTCATATGTATACAGAGATTTTTAAAACACTGCTGTTGTTGTTTTACAATTAAATTTAAGTAGAGGTCAGAACTAGGAGGTATAACCATTTTCGCAGAGATGTTAATTTTGGTCTGTTTCTATGGATAAAAATACGCTTTGTTGCTTTGTCTCAAACGAAATGACAGTCAAGATCAAATTTGTTTTCTTTTAAAAGCCACTTTTTGCTAAAAAAATGTAAAAGTGTAAAACATCTGAAAAATAAAACGTTATTTTTCAGATTTACGCTCATATAATAACCTGATAACATAATTGTTTACTGTCGTCAATTTGTAATTTTTGTTCGTCGTTTTTTGGACTATGAGTCATGCACAATTTTGTGTACTTGAATTATTTCATAAATATTTATAGAGTTTTTAAAATACTAATTTGACCACTTCAAAATTTAGTAAAATGTTTGTAATGTAGCAGTAATAAACAAAGTTACAACGTAGAGTTCTTAAATATATATTTAAAAGTTATGAATGCAACTGCATGCCTTTAAACAACGTGTTTTTTCCTCACGTGAAGTTAATGCCACAGAAGTTGTTCATGGTTCTACATCAAGGGATTTTTTTGTAACAAAACATAGGGTACATAAATATTGATGGAAATATAGTAGGTCTTTACACATCACTGCCTAACCCCTAATTAACAAAGACCTACTTTTTCCTTTGCTGCATGCAATTTGAATTGAAAGTGTAACAATACGACATAGGTATGGATCACAATTAAAAATATCGAACGCCCATGAAGCGTGCAAGGGTCAATTAGAAATTATTTATTACAATTTCCACTTATTTATTATTTCCACTTAGTTATTTTAACGTTTTGCGATTGTTTACTTACCGAGATTGGATCATAATGACCGTCAATTGAAGCCCAATGTCACTTCCACCAGCACTTGTGCTAATCGCATTACCAATAATAGTTCAGGCGTAAGACTATTAGGTAATCAAATTAAAGGATTACGAAGGTTTTATGGCTTTTAAGCGGATCAATTAGACTTGTTATGCGGCGATCATAATTTGAAAATAAGTAGATACATATTTATGTAATCGATAATGACCTCATTAAGGTAATTTGCGTGTTAAGCGGTTAAATTTAAGAGAAGGTCAGAACTAAGAGGTAAAAATATTTTGGCAGAGATGTTAAATTTGGTCTGGTTGCATGGATTCAAATAAATAATACGCTTTGTTGCTTTGTCTCAAGCGAGATGACAGTAAAGATCAAATTATTTAAAAAAAAAATACAACGATCACTATAAATATGTATAATGTGTGCCTTTTGTCTATTGATTCGCTGCTTCGTAAGCCAATATGAAGCATACTTTCAATTGCGCATACTTAAATATAACATGCGTTAATTCCTTCAAATTACACTAATCAAATAAAAGCGACAGTCTGTGGGTTAGTAGTGTGTATGTTTGTTTTCAACTATTTCTGTAATGACCGTAAGGTTTACAATGAAATTAAAATACGTAGGTCAATTATTTTGATTAACACCTAGGTTTTTTTTACATAAAAATTAGTGATTGTTATGTCTCAAGTTACGCCTACACCACAGTTAGCAATAGGTAAATAATAATAAATTCAAAACGTTATAAATTTAATTAGGTAGTATTTTCTGTTCGCAGTAATGAAACCTCAATAACTTAAATGTTTGGAATCCAACTTATTTTTTGGTCCTTAACGTTATCTAAATTCTCACAAATAAGCTCTTGTAGAACGTGAGCCAGCATGCATTATTGATGGCAATCTCGGCAAGAAACATGGTCAGAAATTCATTCAATTAAAATTACTTTAAGGCACTGATAATTCTAAAGGAGAACTAAAAGCACCAATCCCATTTTCCCGAGATACATTTTGCAGAATCGGATAACATTTTTATTGTTAACAAGCTGGGCCACGACGCGCCATGATGATATCTCGAGCATGAATGATGACTTCGTGCTGAGCCTCTGGAACCAGTGCCAAGGGTGTGTGTACACTTGAGAAATTCTCTGCAAATCAGCAAATGACACGTTACGGGTAGGATGATTTCTGGAAGCGCCAGTAGCAAAAAAAATTGGTAGTCATAGGAACTGCCGATAGAAGTGAAAACTTTTAACTCAGAATTTGATAGCTTACCTTGGAAACTACACGGATGTAACCGGAGGGCGTGGCCTCACCATCTTGGCATGTCCATCTAGAAATGCGTCAGCATTTTCCATTGGCTGATGAGTTTCTAGATGGCCATGGCATGATGGCCTGTCCACGCCCTTTCAGCATTTCCCATTGGCTGACGTATTTCTAGATGGCCAATAGCCATGGTCCTAAGTTTACCCGAAGCTTTCTTATCATACCCGAGTGTGACGCATGAATTCAATTCACAGCCCACGAAAAATCTGTCTAGGCGCGCTTATAAGAAGTTTTCACTTCAAAAATATTATGAAGAATTTTTAGGTGCTGTGATGGATTTTATTGCCTGTGTCGTCCTCCTTGACCAAGTAATCAGGAACAAACCTGGTACTTTTGTAAATTATGAGCACTTGATTTTTTTAAAGCACACCTAGGCTTGAGCACCATCTCTTCTGATGTAAAGACACAATGGTCTACCATAGAGCGTGCTTAGATTTACACGTTAATATTATTGATTATGGAATACTTACAATAAACTCTGGTAAAGACGTCAAGGAGGATAAAACAGACAATAAAAGTCATCAAGAAACAGTAGCTAAAGATCTTTCTTAGCTGATAATATCTACTAGTATAGTGAACAACAGTAATAGTTGATAGAGCAATGCTAAATTCACTCTCAACTTAAGGACACCAACATTATTTCCATCGAAAGAAATGGATAGAAACGTCAGTCTTACATAAATAAAAAAGATATACCGTGGTATCCAGATTAAAATATACAAGACACATATATACTTCCGAAGCTTAAGTGCTAGTCACGCGTACTATCAGAAAAAAATAAGATATTTGAAAAAAGGCTGGGCAGCTTATAATCATCTTTCAGGTTATGTATAATATGATTTAAATCAACAAGTTAAAATTAATGTTTTAATAATTTAAATATTATTCAGCTTTATTATTATTTCACGTTATTCGAAACTTGAGTTGCAATGTGGAAACACTTCTATTTATGATCTCGTTGGATTTGTTGTTACTGAAGAATTAGTAACAAATTCTCAAGTCTTATCGCAAATGTGTACACAGCCTATGATAGACATGAGCGAAGGAGACCCGGCACGAATATGGAAATTATGTTGCTGATCTCTATTTGAGGGGGAATACAGGTACCTACAGCTGTGAAAAGATACGGTTTTGGAAATTAGATACGTGATGTTACCCAGCTTATTTTCAAGTTCAAGAGTAAAGAGTATACCTACATTTTATGTGTAAACTAGTAGAACCCCGCGGTTTTACTCGTGCAGTTCCCGTTCGCATTATTTTCCGTGATAATAAGGAACAGAGTATTATTCCGGAAAAATCTGTTTTACAAACGTTCCAACGTGATTGAGCAACAAATATCCACACTTACGCATTTTTAACTAATATTAATAGGATGTACCTTTCTAAGAATTTGTGAGATTTTAGATAATAACTGGCAGCGCCTCGCGGTTTCACCCGCGAAGTTCACATTCTTGAAATTGTCTTGCAGTCATCAGTAGCATATCTATTGTTTAAGACTAAACTCTATCTTATACACAATAATGAATTAATACAATTAAATATCAGTACGTATCAAACGCTTTTTTGTCTTTCAATAAAAAATAAATTTACTATCTTCATTAAACAATTACAACAACTTTATTTTTCAATTATAATTTTTCGTCAAATAAATAATTATCAATTATTTAACAATCTTCGTCAGGTAAAATTATAAGTTATAATCATCTCGTTTCACACCGTGTAGTTAATATAAAGATGTTTTTGTTAGTAATTAACCGAACATTACCGTAAACGTAATTATTTAGATATTGTGATCAGGTAGGAATTAATTTTAATTTCCTACCCTACTTTATGTTTCCAATGTAGTCCAGTAACTTTGTCGCCTGAATGTATGGAGTAGGATGCGTTAAATCCGGTAGATCTGATTTTTTGCAGACTTGTTTATGATGTTGGCCTAATGATTGTCCCAAGTTTGTGACCTCGAGCGACGAACGCAACTTTGTCAAAAATCGAAAAAACCGCGAAAAAATCGTTTATTTTTCAAATTTTGGCGATTATAACCCTAAACGACTAGTTTTTGTAAAAACTTTCTTAGAGCGTTTATAAAGTAGACTAAATTGGCTACAGTATGATACTAGAATTGTCTCTGTACACTCAATAGTTTCTGAGAATAAGTCTTTCAAAGTTTATAATTTTTTTTTAACTTCGCAATTTTTAGCAATATTTTAACTCCTACTTGACCACTTTGTGGCACAGTTACGGCGGTTTTTAACCCCCGACCAAGAAAAGAGGTGTTATAAATTTGACGTCGAAGTCTGTCTGTCTATCAGACAGACACACATACTGGTCTGTCTCTATGTGTATCTGCCTGTGTGTGTATCTGTCTATGGCACCGTAGAACTCAAACGGATGGGCCGATTTCGATGCGGTTTTTTTAATTTGAAGATAAATTTTTGTGTTGATGTTTTGAGCTGTTTTTGGTTAATATCGATTCAAGATGGCCGCCTCCACCAAATGGCAGACCAAATATTTCATCACAATCTACCTTGATATGGGTATCAAATGAAAGGGCTTGACTAGTAGAGTACTATACAGTATAACAAATTTCAAATCACAAAATGGCGAACTCCATTTTTTTTTTTAACTAATGCCTTAATATGGATATCAAATGAAAGGGCTTGACTAGTAGACTACTATGGACTATGACAAAGTTCAAATCTATGATGGCCGCAACCACAAAATGACGAAATACGTTTCTTTTTTCACAACTACCTCGATATGGTATAAATATAAATTGTTCATAGTATATAGTAGTCTACTAGTCAAGCTCTTTCATTTGACACCCATATTAAGGCATTAGTGAAAATTTTTTTTTATGGAGTTCGCCATTTTGTGATTTGAAATTTGTTATACTGTATAGTACTCTACTAGTCAAGCCCTTTCATTTGATACCCATATTGAGGTGAATTGTGATGAAATATTTGGTCTGCCATTTGGTGGAGGCGGCCATCTTGAATCAATATTAACCAAAAATAGCTCAAAACATCAACACAAAAATGTATCTTCAAATAAAAAAAACCGCATCGAAATCGGCCCATCCGTTTGAGCTCTACGGTGCCATAGACAGATACACACACAGGCAGATACACATAGAGACAGACCTGTATGCGTGTCTGTCTGAGAGACAGACAGACTTCGACGTCAAATTTATAACACCTTTTTTTTGGTTGGGGGTTAAAAACCGCTGTAACTGTGCCACAAAGTGGTCAAGTAGGAGTTAAAATATTGCTAAAAATTGCGAAGTACGAAAAAAATTATAAACTTTGAAAGACTTATTCTCAGAAACTATTGGGAGTACAGATACAATTCTAGTATCATATTGTAGCAAATTTAGTCTACTTTATAAATGCCATAAGAAAGTTTTTACAAAAACTAGTCGTTTAGGGTTATAATCGCCAAAATTTGGAAAATAAACGATATTTTCGCGGTTTTTTCGATTTTTGACAAAGTTGCGTTCGTCGCTCGAGGTCACAAACTTGGGACAATCATTAGGCCAACGTCATAAACAAGTCTGCAAAAAATCAGATCTACCGGATTTAACGCCTACGGTAATGTATAAAGTTACTGTACTAATGATGGAATTTGGGGATGTCGAACACAACTATAGAGTCAAGGCCATAATTCGCCACGCTGACGAATTGTTAAGTCTCGTTTTTGTAACATGCTGGTTACCTTACGTTGTTTTCCGTTATATTTAAATAGGTGATTTTTTTAAGTAACATCTGTTTTTGAAAAACTCGGAGGTGCAGATACGATTCAAACTTACGATCTACAATCTCATGATCGATGATAATCGGCCCGTTCTCATACTATTACACTGTGTTTTACAGTTTATCGTAATTTAACGCCCAATTGCTTCCATTTTAAAAAGCTTATCCACAATTTTGTTATCACTTGATAACTTCACTCTATATCACTTGATAAATTTTCATGTAAAATTCAGAAATTTTGATTTTTTGATAATGTTGTTTGATTTGACTGTGCTCAAAAATTTTACAGTTTCTTGAGACACAGAATCTTCTTGAATAACTGTTCATAACACGGCAGTTAGATGATCTTCCTCGGTCTATAGTAACGACCTATCTAAGAAAGATAAGAGGTCGACGTTTTTAGCACAAAGCATTTTCTGTTTCGAATCTTTCTTGCAAGTCGTTTGACTCAAACGTGGCTTAAAAGTACCTGTTTGCTGGGACCACCTTTATCGAGACCCGGGCAATATTTTGTCGAGATTATCTCTCGAAACACCTTTAACGTTCAACATTCAGAGCTGAATGATGTGATGTCTTACTTAACAAATAATCACGCTTTTAGATTGTCTTAAAACGTGACCGTTGGAGATAAGATGAGGTGATTTTCTGGCAGATTAGATTGACGAGGATTGTGCAACGGCAATTCGATGAGACAATTAAGGAACATGAACATTTTCTTAGAAAAGTTATATATAAGTTGAGAAAGGCTCTTGTCTGAAGACAATGCCATTATATCGTGTAAAGAATTTGTCGTGTATAATTTTACTCAGTTTGATAATTTTATATATTATCGAAATATTATACTGAGGTATGTATTTGCAGCAGGTGTGCAAGTGTGCAGGTGTAAATGCTCGTCATTGGCTGGCTGTAATGGTGAAGGAAAACATCACGAGGAATCGGACATGTTCAAAACAGGTTTTTTTCCAAGACATGCTTCGTCTGCCACCCTGTAGTAGGCAAGCGTGGTGGACTATGGCCTTGATTCTCTCCGTTTAAGGAAAAACCCCGAGTCCCAGCTCCCACCATACTCGGCTGTTTATCTTAATCTCTATAGTTACAAAAATAGATTTCAATAAACTATTGACCAGAAAAATATTGAAGCTGTATTTAGATGTGCTCTTAGAGCATTAAAATAAACAAATTAAGGCTGTAACTATCTTGATTTGATTATGTTTACTGTAAGAAAAGGTTAAACAATTCTTAAAATTGCTTGCACCAAACATGGAAGTATAAAAAAATATTTACCATTTTCAACCATCCCAAATGCGATGTGAAAGATTTACAACAAGACAACAACTAAGAACTAAACAAGGCAACTTCATTTATTTGCGGTGTTGACAACCATAAACTTACTAACCTTAAAAGGTATTGTCTTAAAGAATATTTATAGTGGCTATAACGTAATTGCGGTAGAATTCTTTTCACTCAGCGGGACCGTTGTTGGCCTCGGGATTTTTATTGGGTATCGTAACTTTGTAAAGATTTTTTGCTGGGATCCCAGAAACTACCCATTTCGTAGCTCCAGAACCTGTATTCACGCGCTTTTGTTTTTCGTCCACAAAAGAACCAATTTCTCTTTGCTGTTCTTTAGAATTTCGGTTAAAAATAAAGTTTCGAGATATTGTCATTCACGTGTTTGTTCTGGTTTTCAACTCGGCTACCTATTTGCATTTTGTCCTTTTACCAAAAATATCACGCAGAGCTTTTGTCATTAGTATTGGTTCAAAATGCTTCCGTTAAAAAATTTTGTTTGTCAAGAAATAAATAAGTCATTTTGCTTAGGGATGCTATGTAGACATGCTCAAATGATAGAGGAAGAAGTCTCGATTTTTGAATATCTGTTTAAGGCTTACGTGCGTGTAGGTTATATTTTTTTTTACCTTTGTTAGCTTCACAAGTAACAACGTTCTCAAATAGACAAGATAAAGACTAATTTAGGTTTTTAATTTGACGAAAACAGTAACAAACATTATATTTATTTGGTAAACTCCAAACGAGTGTCCATAAAATAATCAGAGTCCAATTCACGAATTGAATGGAATAATTGGTTCCTTTCCGGCATTGCTACAAATAGTCTATAATAGCTAAACGTACTGTATTTAAGTGGTCTATTATGACAGACAACGTAATTGTTAGCTAAATAATTGAAGCTACTATAAGAACCATAATATAAGAGCCGTTACTTGAACTGTGTTGTATGAATTGTCCATTGATTATCTTTTGTTTATTCAAATAGATAGTACCTTTTTGTTGAATTTCTTAATAAACAACCCACACAAGGTTTTCATTGAAGCATCCATTTAAACTCAATCAGTAATAGATAGTTTGGGTCATAAATTTGATTCGATAAAGGGGTCTATTCTTCTACAGAAATGTGAAGTTGAACTGTCGATATCAACTTGTGTCAATACTCTCCATAGGGAAGATTTCCGTAAGATGTTTTTCAACTTAGTTGTTACGAGATAAGTGGTAATATTGTGTTTGATGTCCTCACGTCAATATTTAGTCGTCTCATGGGCCCGTGAGATATTTGCTCTCAATATTGACTGATCAATAGTCGAGTCGATAATGACCTTCGTGCTAGAGATCTCTTTCTCAGAAAGATCCTTAATATACCTCTAGTACGTTTCAGGTTTTTACGGTTTGCCTAGACAAATACACTTGTTTTAGTAATATGACAGATGTAATAAATCGTCAACCAGAATATTTGATGGTTACTTTAATTTTTAATCCTAGATAGTCTTTTGTTCAACCACTGTTTCATCCGATAACAATCAACAATGATGTGGTTTAGAATAAACCGTACTTAATAAAATATTGCGATTGTTTTTGTCTGGCAATTTCCACTCAAGCAACTCATGCCACAATTTAGTTAGTGAAGTTCATGCAACTGTATAGTAAGTACATAAATGTGTATATCTCGAATGAAAATTAATTTAATTCACACTAGCATTACAGCTCTGCAACTTTGTACATGTATGTTTGTTTATGAATTCACTCTTTTATTTCTTGTTCTATTGTTTCAGTTTGTCTTGAATTAGGGCATCTAAGGTTATTTTGCTGTCTTTTAAACCACGTCACAAATACACATCGTCGACATACATATAAATACACATACATTTTATTATGTTAAAACCATTGAAATAAAACTTTGGGATCATATCAATTCAGACTAAGTATAAAACACTTCATTTGTTGAGGCAGTAGGAATAATAAAATTCAAGGACTAGCACCACCCCACAAACGTACGTCTTACATTGTAAGAACATTATTTTATACTCCATGCCTTACATACTACTTCTTTTAGTATCTGACCTCCGCCACATGCAAGAAATATTGACTTTCGAAAACGTCAACATCTTCAAGAGTGTAATTTCGTTCTATAAGATATAATGTAGTCTGTGTAAAAAAACGGTTTAGTTTGGCGTAGTCTGTGATGGTATTGAAGATGCTGAGAGGTCTAACCGTGTCTCCCACGGTGGAAGCAATTTGACACGCACGTGTTATGGCATCAGATGGCCCGCGATTACGACTTGCGGTGACGCACGGCCCAGACTCCTCAATGGACGTGTTTTTGTACCTAACTAGCTGGAACCATCTTTTGGATAAGCTTGTTGACATTATTCTGGATTTTCGAGTGTTGTTTAGAAGAATTATGTAATGGAGTTTTGTTAAAAATAATTTCTCACGCAACAACCGATAGAGATAACAAATATAATCTATGAATATGTAAATAGATTATATTAATATGGATCTCGCAAACATAATTATAAAAAATCTAAAACTAAATCATGGAGCTTAACAAAATTATATTTCATTGTTAGGTGTAGACAAATTAAAGGTTTGAATTAAAATTACACTTTTAATCTCCTTAAATGAATAATTTTCGTTCAAAAGCAATTTCTTAATTTAATTTACTACGTTAATAATGGCACGTATATTTTACTTTCTTCGTTATTTTCTTTGATCATCTGCTAGCACTCGTAATTCACATTATTATTTTTACAGTACGACTACGTTTGTAAAATTAGTTAATAATCATGACTGGATGATTTGAAAAATGTTTTGACATTGAACATCTGTACTTCAAAATCATTACATAATACAGTTAGAAGAAAAAGGAAGTACATTGTAATTTTAACTTCCTTCTATTCACAGTGTCAATCAATTTTGCATTGAAATAAAAATGTCCGCCCTTTTCGTCAAATGTAGGGATTTAAAATAAACGGTGAGTATAAGAACATAAAAATAAAATAAGTTACCTACTTTAGTTTAGTTATGTATGAACAAAAAACAGATATAGTTTTGTAAATGAATGAATTCTAAAGTTTTATGTGGTTGTAGACGATTAAACTTGCAGTCAGATTTATTTAGAGTGACCAATATTAGAAATTGAAAGACTTTTTGTTATAGTAGATCTGATTATTATATCTGTGAAAACTCTGTTTTTATTTCAAATAATAGTTATGATTAAATTCCATTAAATTTCCGTGATTTAAAAATTGACGTCAACATTATTTTATGTCGGTATCTCAAGTTTAAATTTATTTTGACAGAACAAGTGGTGGTCGTCACAGATTCGTATTCGTGTCACGTCGCTACTGTTTCAGATGTCACCACGACCTCCTTTGAGATGAAACCTGAGGCGATGCACCCAACGAATCACGCAGGCCTAAGTCTTCGACTGCATAACCAATATTTCAAGTGTTCAAAAAACACGCGTGCCATCTGTTGTAAGCCGATGCATTGCCGGGTCCCACCCGTCCTCATTGTGAGCCCCCACACCCCGCGCTTGTCTTCCCCCTCCTCCAATACCCATGCGGCTTTCGTTCGTTCAAACTTCGTAGGTCAGTTACCGCCAGACCGCAGGGGAGCATGGCTGCGTCAAAAGTTTTACCGCGATCTCGCACTCTCTGTTTACATGCGCTGTAAAAGTTCGTGTACACAACAACATAGACTTTGAAACATTATTTTGAGTGAAAGAAAGTTTTGTGAAATACTCTAAGTGAATGTATCAGTGACCAATGTACTGTTTTTTTGTGACAATATGATTGAAAACTTTTTCGGAATGATTTCGGTTAAAGTTTGGATGTGTTTGGTGTTGATGGTGGGTGCGCGCGCACGGTCCGCGCCGCCCGCCCCCGCCGGCTGTCACTGGGACTACTCGGACCCGAAGTTGAGTGAATCAAACTTTCTCACGTGTAACATCAAGACCATCGGCTCAGTAGACTTTTTGTTTAAAAACATCACCACTGCGCAGGCGTACGGCATCAACAAGTTAAAGCTGACTTGCACTGATTTACTTTTCTTTGAAAGCTCATTACACATGAATACTGGAAGCTTTTTGGGTCAGTTGAGAAAACTTGAAGATCTGCGCATGGAATATTGCAAAATACGTTACGTTCCTGCTACAGTCCTGTCACCGCTTCGTGATTTGACAAGTTTGAGCTTACGGTCTTACAACAATGACTGGCCTGCTATGACAATGGAGTTTCATGCTGAAAGTTTTCGAGGATTAATGGAACTTCGGTTATTGGATCTCGGAGATAATAATATTTATATGTTGCCTTCTGAAGTTTTCTGCCCATTATTTAGTTTGGAGTCTTTGAATCTCACAAATAATAGAATACAAGATATATCAGATATTGGTTTCTCGGACTGGGGTAAAGGACCTATTGCCCCAGGTAAATCATGCAATACTGGACTCAAACAACTTGATTTATCTCACAACAGTGTATTGAGGCTTCCTGACAACGGACTTTCTAGCCTGAGATCTTTAGAAGTCTTGAATATTCAAAACAACTTAATCAATGAGATAGGAGATAGAGCGTTCGTCGGATTGAATTCATTAAAAATTCTTAACTTGTCTGGTAATAAGTTAGTCGCTGTCCCACCGGAACTATTTCAATCGTCACGAGTTATCAAAGAAATCTCATTAGCAAATAACTCACTCTCTGTGTTGGCGCCTGGGCTACTGGAAGGACTTGATCAATTAGAGAAACTGGATTTATCAAAAAATCGTCTAACCAATGATTGGGTTAACCGAGATACTTTTGCAGGTCTTATCCGGTTGGTTATTTTAAATTTATCCCACAATTCTCTCGCTCGCTTGGATCCCAAATCTTTTCAAGATTTAAACAACTTACAAGTTTTGAACTTGGATAATAATGCAATTGAGACAATTAGCAATGGCGCGTTTGCAGAACTCAAGAATCTCCATCAACTTTCTATCTCGGATAATAAAATCAAAGCACTGAACGAACACATTTTTTCAAATTTATTTGTACTGAGCCAACTCTATTTGGACAACAATAAAATTTCGACGATTCATGAACGCTGTTTTGAAAATATCACTTATTTGCAAGATCTTGGATTGAATGGGAATAGTTTGAACTTGATTCCAGATGGTATCAAAAAACTTCGGTTTTTAAAATCGCTTGATATTGGAAAAAACAATATTACTAAAGTTTCTAATACATCATTTGAAGGTCTCGAGGAACTTTATGGCTTGCGTCTAGTTGACAACAGCATTGTTAACATACCTAAAGACACATTTAGCACATTGCCCTCGTTACAAGTTCTAAATTTAGCATCTAATAAAATCGAGAGCATTGAGCAAGACGCATTTGTTTCAAATCCTACATTGAAGGCTATCCGTTTAGATGGGAATAAACTAAACGATATTCGAGGAGTTTTTGACAAACTGAGTACTCTTGGATGGCTCAATATATCGGACAACAAACTTATCTACTTCGATTACGGCTACATGCCCGAATCTTTGGAATGGTTGGATATTCACAATAATAACATCACAAAATTGGAAAACGAACACAATGCCCAACAAAATATCAGAATGCTCGACGTAAGCTACAATGCTTTGGAAAACGTCGATGAACGGTCGATACCTGATTCTATTGAGATCCTTTTCTTGAATAACAACAAAATTCACACGATTCATCCAGGTACGTTTTTACAAAAAAGAAACTTAGAAAAAGTTGTCATGACAGACAATAAATTGAGGACCGTTGAGCTATCTGCGTTTACATTGCCCCATATTCCAAAGCACAGATTGTTGCCAAAATTTTTTATTGACAATAATCCGTTTGTATGCAACTGTCATATGATTTGGCTACAAAAGATAAACCTGTGGAATCACATGAGACAGTACCCAAGGTTTATGGATTTAGACTCAGTAACGTGCGAAGTTGTAAATAATAAATATGGCGGCAAAGCAAACTTGATGGACGTTCCAGAGACACAGTTCCTCTGCTCATATGAGACTCACTGCTCATCGAGCTGTTTTTGTTGCGATTTTGAAGCTTGCGACTGCAAAATGACTTGCCCTGAAGGTTGTTCTTGTTTTCATGACAGCAATTGGAATTCCAACGTGATCGATTGTTCCAATGTTGGCTACACTGAAGTACCTGAAAAAATACCAATGGACGCTACTGAACTTTACTTAGACGGAAATGACTTTGGTATCCTAGGAAGTCACTTATTTATTGGTAAAAAGAAACTTCACAAACTTTATTTGAATAACAGTAACATAAATGGCATGGACAATGACACTCTCAATGGCTTACACTCATTAAACGTCCTTCATCTTGAAAACAACCACCTGACTGAATTATCTGGAGGAGAATTCTCACAAACAAAACACTTGAGAGAGTTATACTTGAGCGATAATCTGTTGGCATCTGTTGCGAACTCGACATTTGAGAACTTGTCATCTTTAAGAATCGCGCATTTCCAAGCCAATAAGATTGTAGATCTTGACAAAAAGCTTATTCATGTTCTTCAACTGGAAAGTGTTAACGTGCAAGGAAATGTGTTTACGTGTACATGTGACAACGTTATGCCATTACAAAACTGGCTAAAGAAAGTTAGTGTTGATTCCGCGGAAGTGTATTGTGCCGGTGAAAATGGATTTTTATCAAACGTAACTGTGTTTGATGCTATTGATAAGTGCCGTGACTCTAACGTAATGGACAATACTATCCCGACTGAAAATCAGCCTTATCAGTACGATGAAGTGAGCACTATTAAACTGAACTTTGTACCACTTTTGGCTGTAGTTTTGATAAGTGTTATTCTTATTCTTTTGTTCGGTGCCTTAGCATTCTCTTTTAGACAAAACGTCCGGTTATGGGCGCATTCTAAATATGGAGTAAGATTGTTCAAAAGTGCTTCTATTCAAGAGAGTGAACTCGACAGAGATAGATTGTATGATGGATATGCTGTATATAGTTTATTGGATGATGACTTTGTATCTAAAGTTGTAGCTCCTGAAATGGAACACTCAGGATACACAATGTGTTTCCATTACAGAGATTTACAACATGCTCCCGAGAATTACTTGTCTGACCAAATTACTCACGCTGCTGAATCTGCTAAAAGAATACTTGTTTTTGTGTCGTTCAACTTTTTACAAAATGAATGGTCTAAAATTTCATTTAAAGCAGCTATTAAACATGTTATTACTTCAATTCACCCCTCAATCAGACGTCACAGAGTCGTGTTTATTTTAACCACTGATGTCAGTGCTTTGAACTTGGATCAAGACTTCCAAAGCTATTTAAAAACATGTAACGTTTTACTGTGGGGTGAAAAGAAATTCTGGGAGAAAATTAGGTTTGTTATGCCAGATATATCCAACTTGCACTGGAACAAAGACACAATGAATTACAATCATGGCGTATGTCCAAATGGGAGAAGGCACCCCTCTAGATATACTGCCTCGCCCACTGCGCCGGAACATTGGTATAAATACGACGCTATTCCTCCTCAGACGCCCACTACTGTTAATGTTGGTATTAGTGTTGAGGATGACACGTCAATGTTGACGAACACAACACTGACGAGTCAGATTCAAGACGGGGAGAACCTACATCACAGTTACATTTCCATTGACACTCAAAATTACGAGCAACCATATGGCGGTCGGCCTAGACCACCTAATACGTTGCGTAAACATCCTGGCCACAATTCCCCTTCTATGCTCGACGAGCAGGGTTACTTACAGCCACGGTCGTCTATACACGACTGCTTACCTCAAACTCATGCAGCCGCTCATAGATGATAAGATTCATTTATCTCCAGCTGATATATTTTAATGGAGCCTCACATTCCAAACACATGTGTAGCTTTTACTACCTTTGAGTTAGCCATGCCTTAATGCTTAAAAGGTGATAAAACACGCTGAGTCAGATAATTTGGCCAAAATACTCTGTTCCTTCCTATGTAGATAGATAGTGTTGAGAATTATCATTGTAAAGAGACTGTTGATAAATGTACCTATATCCTAAAATTTCATTAATTTAGTGTTATGGTTGTATTTCGATGTATTGTATAAATGTAATGTGTATAGAATTTGTCCATTAAGACTGATGCATGTATAATGAGTAAAGGAAGCCTTCGCCAGTATCAAGTATGATTTAATAATGTATTTTGGTATAGTATATTATCTCATTGTTACCAAATATTTTGTAGATAGACTTTGTAATATAGTGAAATTGTAAAAATAATATTATTTTGTAGATAGTTGTACTAGTCATTAGTTAGGTGTTAAAATATTAAAATCTTCAATCCTAAATGAAAGTCGAGCTATGGATGAATATTTTTGCCAACTATGAAAATTAAAAAATGAAATGAAATAAAATGTAATTAGTTATTACTTACTGGTTCTACAATATTTATGTGTCTATCTGTAATTTAAATAACTGTTATGATAGTTATAAGATAATCAAATATGAAAAGGAAAATAAAACGGAAATTGATTTGAAAATTAAAATTTTGTTTAAATCATTCTACTTGTAAGGGTCATGCTACGTAAAAATCTTTGAGTTTTCAATCTTCTACATGCCTACCTCATAAAATACATATTCTTTTGAAAACATTGAACTTACAACTGCTTTTGTGAAATTTTTATTTTCCGTCTAACATACAGATAATTTTAAATTGCGTTTGTAGTTTGTTTGAAGAGCAAAGGCGACGGTTTCACAAAATCCTTTGTCTTTGCCGCCAACTCTTGGCAAAAAATCTTTTTGTAACTCAAATGTCCGAAAAGCTGTTAAGTTCGTTGTTTCGGAATCGCTCTATAAAGAGATGAGACGTAAAAAACAATCGAAAATAATTTCGGTTTGCCGACAATCATCGAAAGCCATAATTACGGTCCCTTTTCAGGTAGAAAACGCACCCAAGTAATATTTCAACCGTCACGAATACGGCATAGTAGCTATAAAAAAGATTTACAATACATGGTACATTCATAGCTAGTTAGAGATATATTTATGTGACCTTATGTTGGACACGGTCCGAAGGGCAGTTATTGATTTTTTTCTTTAATAGTTTTTCAAAGTGTGAGTTTGATGGGATAAAGGGACATATGGCGCGAACTGGCAACATGCTTTGAGTGACCGCCGACCGACTGGCTTAATTTTTTTCTTGATGAGAACATCGGCAACATTGCTCCATCTGACGCTGTTTACTTTTAATTCAGTATGGGTGTTGACTATCGTCGATTCCATCGATGAAATTTTAATAATCTTTTGCAAGAAGTGTTGTGTAATCGACCACCGGCGATTCTTGAACGTGACCAAAGTTATCAAGGTAAGTACCTACAATTTCTTGATATTTTTATTCATATTGCGTCAAGGAGATTCGAAGCTTACTTATCACTAAAGTTTCAATAGTTAGAAACGTTTGAAGATTTAAACAAGCCTTATTTTAACCAATTTCCAAAAAGCAAAACTGTACTCCGCTGTACATATTATTTATTTTTTAACTTTTGTAGGTTTACACTTGACCTCCATCTCGCCTGATGTTAAGTTTCGATGCGCTCTACGATGGAGCGTGCTAACATAAATGAAACCGATTCACTCTCGATTTGATGACACCTAGATTAAAACCCACTCAGGCTACACATTCCACTAGACGTTTTTATCACAAAAGTAGAGCCAACCCTCTTTGTTCGTGTCCTTGGAACATCAACCATAAAACGATGTCACTTTTTTGAGCTACGAGAAGTCCAATAGAAAAATGGAAAAGATGATATTAGATCATGCAGGTCTGCTGCACATTCTCCGAAGTGTATCCGATGAAAAATCCTATTTATAGCTAAGCTATCAATTTTACGGCGATGTTCAAGACTTTGAAATCTTTTTTGGATGATTGTCTATGAACCTTTTGCCACTATTTTATGGGAAAAATTTACTAGACGAGCAGGACATGTTTGTGCCGGATGGTAAACAACATGCTTGTCCATAACAGCACAGTGACAAGCAGCTATTGGTACATGAAGAGTCCAAATCATTACCTAGTACTGCACTGTGCTCGTCACCCAGATATACAAATAGGTGACATGTTTTATCTGTTTATCATGTAATTTCAGTGGAAACATTGGAAACACAAACAACACCTTCAATCCGGACCACAGTAATGTTTGCACATTAGGTACTGTTTGGCGGTAGAATAACTGGAAAAAGATCCTACCATGACTTATATTAAAGATTTTTTTTTATATTATTTATTTCTTTATTTAAATTCCTTAGACGAATTTATGGAGTTTGTAATTACATCATTCATCAACATTGTTTCTATTTGAAATAATTTTTTTTCTAAAGATAACAATTCATTAAAAGTTACATTATTTTACTAATCTAATGTTATTGCGTAAAAAACTATAAAAAAAAAAAAAAGTTTTTAGTTATTAGTTTTTTCGGAAAAGTTCGTGATTTTCCGACGCTTAAATTTGGGCATTTGATTATGTACGGCATTGGTTCCATACAGTTTCAATACCTCTCCTTATCCATTATTTCGCAATGCCGTACAAAAATCATGCGTCAAGGAGAAATGATCGAGGGTTGCAACACCCCCTCTTCGACTGTACTCAGTTGGACAGCTTACTAGTGACGGCATAGTGCTGAATCTTATTGCTTTATACCCTTCTATCATCCTACATAGGTCTCCTGGTGGTTCATCTACTACGTAAATTTTGTTCACGGGCCTGTAGTCTATACCTAACGTAATTTATTTACGTTTACTTAATCGTCATTATCAGACTTTTAGTGACTCATTTAAATTATGATTGTTACAAACTATCTGTCTTATTTACCATCATTTTTCTATATAGGTACTACCGATAACCACGGCAACGAATTTTAAGGTCGGCCATTTATATCATGAAAACCGCAAACCCAAAGCGGATCCCAATTCTATTTTCAATAAGTCACCAAAACTATCTGATCCCCGATACCTGCTATCAATAACCGGGATATCGTAGTATCTCTGGATTTCACGGTTAACGCACCATTGGCTGCCTCTATCATCCTCGGCGTGTCCTCAAAACTAGATAAGAAATTGACCAGATATCGGTCGGGTCCTTTCGGTGCTCCTTTCAAGCTTAATGGATTATTATTTTATCTCGGTCTGTGTTCAATTTGTGTGAAATCGTTGGAAGTGGTCTTCGATGTTTTGATTCTGAATTAGATGGGGTCGATTTTATTTTCTGGTGTAGGTAAAGGTAAAAAAAGAGTTTATGGGTAGGTAGTGTAAAGTACTGCTGGTAAATAAACCCAGTTAGATCATTGTTATCTTTGAGAATTAGGTTTTTTTAATAGGTAATAAGACGAATAAGACGTATGCCTATGTGTAAGTATACGCTTTCTTACAATAGCATAGTACTAAGAAATTATTATAACAGAGAGCTTTCAAACCACTGCCTAGCACTGCACTACGATCGTCACCTAGATATAGGTGTATGTTGAAATTGTTCTCTTTGCAATTACTTTGATAACATTGCCCTTCAAACTAAAACACATTAATGTTTCCACAATACTTCTTAGCGATATTTTAATTAGCAAATAGTTGAATATTCAGTCTGTTTTGGGGGATTTTTTTTCCACACAATTTTTCGTGGAACTAAGGGCAAACTAGACCCTGACAAGATTTTAATAATATTATAAATTTAAAAGATTACATGATTAGGTTATATAACTAAAGAGCGTATTATACCCATGCAAAAAATGTTTATGATGTAGATTTTTTGTAAACCAATCTCCGAATATTAATAAAATCACCAGGCGGTCAGGATAGTTTGCTGATCAAATGAAGATATTCCAATCAATCATTGACCACTGTTATTCACGAAACCTTTTAAACATTCATCATGTGGCTACTTTTCAGACGTACCCAAACCGTAACAAAAGCAACGATGACTAATCCCAGCCAGGGTCGAATCAAATCAGATAGCGCTTCCACAGTGACATTGATCGACGTTTGATATCCGAAAGGATGGTTAGAAATATTCAACCATTTTTTAAGGTTCCGTGCTTGAAAGGTTTCATGAGAATTCGAACTCGAGCCTTTGCCATGACTGTATCTTATAATTTATGAATATAAGCACTCCAGTTTATGTGCCTATAGCTGGGATTCTGGGCCTTTTATCACAAGAACATAATCCACTAAAAATAAATTTGTAGAAATATTCAGGTACTATGATCTAATAATGTCTTTGAAGCTAGGTCTGGATACAGATGCAAATCTTGATCGTTAATGAAATTCAAAAAGACGCAAAGAGCACGCTTTGAGTCTTTTATCGAGTATATACCCTCAAAACTAAAATACACATTCGTATCCACTCTAAAATGTTTACTTACTTTTTAAGTATTTACAAATCAAAGTAACGCTCTCAATTCAAATCAAAGAAATGGAAAGTAGTATCTGAATTTTAGTACGGAATCCTTGGTCTCAGGATCTGCATCGCATTTGATCAAACTTTATAACGTTTGGTAGAATTTCGTAGGTTGGTCAACCCGCACCTCCCGCTGGTTAGACGTGGCGGTTCACACTCGAGCTTCGTTGGAAATCGTTCAAAGGTCACGTCTTCTCACTCAAAACTCGAGCGGGAGCGGCTCTGAATTGGATCGTGACAACGGCCAGATACTTATCGTGATTTTCTGGCCAATTCCGATGCACATTGTTAGTGCGAGTAATGGGAGCATGGGAACACTCAGGTTTACAAATAATACGAGATTCACTCACTTTTTCCTTATTTCATTCTAACTACTTACGGCATTCAGTGACTATACGGACGTCTGTGCATATATTATGCTGGTCAGATGTTTCTATGTATAATAACTATGCATTTAAAGACTATATAAGTATTAGGTATATCAGCTACCTGACCACCAAATCACAAGCTTTGCTTAGTTTGGGGTTAAATGATGTTGTGCGTGAATTGTCCACCAATATAAAAAAAGAGAATAATTGTTTTTTTGTTAGATATGGACTGATGTTGGACTCACTCAAGATTGTGAATCAGATGTTCTGGCCGCTAGAAACGCGTTTATCTAAAAAAGATTGATTACATTGAAACATTAGGTTTGAAGATATTCATAATATAAGTAGTTAAAACTAGAACTAGATTTTGAACATAAAGTTCTAGATAGTTACTAGATAATGCAGAACTGTGCTATGAAAACATACATTTTCTATATTTCGGTAATATGACCTACATGGTACAACAATGGTATGAGCAAGCAGTCGCACCTAAGTATATTGTTTTTTTTTCTGTCGCTTAATTTACTGATATTTTCTGCTAGTTTGATTCAAAACGTTGTCCACGCAGAATGTATAAATAGCATTACATACCTACCTATTAGGTAAAAAAGGATTTGTTTAATATATCAAGATAATTATCATAATATTTGTGTTATTTCATACTATGACGATCTATATTAGTTTTGACCTGGTCTCAACGGTCTCAACGGCTCAATTGGTAGGAAGTCCTACTGAGTCTGTTTGTACTGAGTGAGTTTATTTTTAACATTCTTAGGAGGATTATTAGTTTTATTTATTTGGTTCGATTCTCGCCCAGAACAAGTATTTAGATGATTAATTCAAATATTTATTAGCAGCACCTCGTCCCTGTTATTTTTCTGAGATAATTTACTGATATAGTATTTCAGACTATAATTTTATTTTGTTTCAAATTAAGATGTTATTTAGATGTTGCTATTATTATTGTTTATTATAGGAGAAAATAAAAATAACGAATTTGAAACTACACGGGTAAAACCGCGGGGCGCTGTTAGTTTATATTATAAGTGGAATTATTATTTATTAAGAGTTAGTAGAATTACTATATATATTTGGGTAATTGTTAAACTAGAATTTGCAATTCTAGAGTTACAAATTATCAGCAAGAAATTATATTTATTCAGAGGGTAATAGTCCTTACTGTTAGTTTTCCCAGAGCACTAACTAAATTATTGTAAGTCAAATAAGGCGTCGTGTTTGTCATACGATGATTGGGGTTACGCCGGGTGTTTTGTTTGTCTATTAAATTTTGTCACATGATTGACGTTCAGGCCACAATTTGGGTCAACTTGTTCTCTGGAAATATCATTCTCTATGAAATACATTCTATGTTCAAGTTTTCTTTATTAATTAATAGATGCAGGGTGACGGGACGATCAAAAGATACACTTGATTGTAAGACCCACTGAGATATTTTATTTCTCTTTAAAAGAAAACATAGTAAGGTAATAATATTGAGTCTTTTACAATATTTTTCTTGAAAACTGTACTCCACGGTAATGTTTTTATTGCAATATCAAGTAGAGTTGTACCAGAATATCCTCTAACCTTTTTTTTTTAAATAAATAGTGACGAGACGAGCAGGACATGTGCCTGATGGTAAGCGACATGCCTGCCACAGAGCAACACAGTGACACGCAGCTATTGGAACATGAAGAGTCCAAATCATTACCTAGCACTGCACTGCGCTCGTCACCCAGATTTCTAAGTTGTTATGTCTCTAGGCCCTGTAATTTCTCTGGAAACATTGCCCTTCAAACCAGAACACAGTAATGTTTGCACATTACTGCTTGACGATAGAATAACTGGCAAAGGTGTGGTCCTTTCCCAGGCGGACTTACTTTGTATTCAATTTCAATCTTTATCGTGAAAACTAAGAGTAGCATCAAAGTATCAAATGACCACGGTAAATACATATTTTGTAGTTAAAGTGCCAAAAATACTAGATTTGGCGTTTGAATTTTTACCATGGAATAATAATTATCATTATGTTCAAGACTAGTTGATCAATAAGAGATTCTATACGAAATTGACCTAAATAAAAACCACTTAACGCTTGAAGCAGCAATAAATACTCACACGTACTTACGCCCATTCGACTTAACTTAAACAGCTTACTAAATGTACCCACTGCTGGGACTCAGGGCCTACTCTCACAAAGTGTGAATGCCATAATCCACCACGCTGATCATGCGCAGGTTATTGGATCCATGTGACTTATACCTGTAGATATTTAATTTGGGTTATATTCTATTTCACCTAGAGCTGCAACTAAAACACGACCTCCATCTGTGAATACTTTTCTAAATGTAGATGTACCAGTTTATCATCAGCTCTGGCTTTTATGGTGAAAGAATACATCAACGTGTTTCTACAATATTTCGTGGTCACGTGTTTGCTCCAACTCGCTCTAGGCCAGCGTGATGGATTATGGCATTGACTCTCTGCTTGTGAAAGAAGACCCCTAGTTCCAGCCATGCAAGTATTTAGTGGATTGCGTACTTATCTATCTATCTAATTCTAATACACGTACCTTTTCATGAGCAATTCTAGTATGTTTAGAATCTGAGTCTCGGAAACGGCTCCAATCATTTTCACATGAAATTTAATGGGTTTCAGGGGCGATAAATCGAACTAGCTAGATTTCATTGTTAGAAAATGTCGTTTTATCCATGTTTTCAATCTATCAATATATATATCACAAACCTAAGCAAAGCTTATTCATCCATGTACCTACTGGTATATTATTAGAAAGCCCATTGTAGTTGTTATTCATGCACATACATTTCCAAATTTCAAAAAGTCATAAAATATCCGACGTATATCTTAATAATTTTTAAGCACACACTTAACTATCACGTTATCATAAAACAAAAAGAATATTGTTAATTAATTAACGTAGCTTGTCATTAAATTGGTGATAAAAGTGACTCACGACTCATAACAAGTTGTATTTTTTAAATAAAGACTCGTTTATTCAACCGTACAAAAACTTCTTTGATTCGGGAGAGATAAAGCGTACTGCGAAATAATTTCATCAGAACAGATAAGAAATTTTATCTTAAAAACATGCAGACTAAATATGTAGGTCATATTTGTCATCTGACTGAACCAACAGACAATCCGAATTCTCGAGTTGCAACATTAATTTCATCTAATTTGGCAAGCAATTTTTTGCTGTAGATAAATTGTTATTGTTATTTTTACATTTTAAATTATTTGTAGATTTTGATGAGATTCTTTTCTATTACGATACTTTTTTATATTATTTTGCATAATTATGAGAGTGTGATAAAAAATTGTGACTTTGGTAAATAAAGATTTGTTTATTTAGATAAATAGAACAAACATGGATGGTAATCACATTAATATTAATATAAAAGCGAAAGTTTGTGGGCTTGTAAGTGTGTTTGTTTGTTCTCAAGTATCTCTAAATGAAACTAAATAAACAGTAAGTAGGTACACTATAAAATACATTGTAAACTAGTATAGGCTACTTTTTATCCCGTTACTGTTATTAGTTATTACGCTACAGACTACACTGCAGAATGCAATTAGTGGGCTTGGGCTTAATATTATCGTAACATTTATTGTCGTTGATTTGATTGTAAGTTATTGTTATGATCGCATGCATGGCCTCAGATAATGATACATTTAAAACTTTTTGATTTTACATATTTTTTTCCCTGAAAACTTTGAGAAGAAAATATTATCAGGCTGGTTGCCTGGAAGAGATTGCTCTCAGCAATAAGGCCGCCATTTGTGGCGCTAGTTTATAAGTGTATCTCTGTAATATTTAAAGTTTTTTTTGTGTCACAATAAAGAGTTTCTATCTATCTATCTATTATCGAAATCTAATTTCAGTGAGTTATCAATTTTAAACATTTAAATCTCTACATTTAGTGTTTTATGTGTATGAGTCATTCCCTCACAACAAAGCCTTTTACAGATGTTTATTTATTTCCAGCTGAAAATGAACAAATAGACGACGCAATTTATGCTTCAAAAGAAACTTCAAACACATAACTCCGAAAATCGTTTTCTCTCACCCAAAAGGAAACATGTTCAACATCATAAGCTCACAAAAAGAAAACACAACAATATCAATTTTTCACCGCGTTATTCGTACCACACGAATGAAATATCTCGATAGAGGAAAATAAATTGGGTTATGGGAAACCGAGTTTGGATAAATCACATCGAAAATACTGTCACGACACTGAGGAAAAAATGTGAGAATGAGAGACTACGGGACCCAAACGTGTGGCGGTCAGTAACCAACATCGAACCATTATAGAACTCTGTAATAAATACAGTTACTTATGAAACAGATGCATTTAAGAAGTGCTAAGTGACAATAACTTTTTGATTCGTTGAACCGTTTTTAGTGTAAGATTTGTTTTGTATAGGTCGTGAAGTCATTTTTAGTCGTATTTGATGTCATATTACTTTTGTGAAGTTGTAATTTTTCTTCACTTACAATTCTTAGATGGAAACCGATACATTTGTTTAATAATTTTAATGAGCCTTTATTGACTTAACTTATTGGCAATCAAACTATACTACACTACATACCTAAGTAGCACTGAAGTAGTAACGCTGAACTTTGAATTACATGACGTAATTAACAATACGAATCTATCGGAGTTAAACTATCCGTCGCTGTAATAATTAGTACCAATGAATATATCTCTAAATAACTAAACCTACTATCGATCGAAGGCATACTCAGCCCAATGACGATATTTCCACACTAAAGGTAACTCTAATCTGTTAATATTAGAAACGCGTTTATTAAATGTGTGGATTTATAAGACGTTCGTTGCACAATCACCTCAGAACGGCTCATAGGATCGAGTAGAAATTTGGATCACAGATAGTTTCTAAGTATATAGTCTGGACTAGCGCATAAACGCTAGCACTAGCAGTAATCCATGGTTTGGACCGGGTAGCTCCCATTCCCTTTATTTTCCCTTGATAAAAAAAACAACCTAAATATTATTCTAAACTACCTCTATAATCTATGTTCCAAATTCCAATCTTTTCAGACGTTACGACGTGATTGAGCAACATACTTCCAAATATCCAAACGTTGACTATAATAATATTAGCGGAATATTAATCATCAATAACTTTTATTAGCTCTATTTCAAACATTTACTCAATGCTAACACAACCAACAATTTGTCAAATTTCTGAGCCAAATCAAATTGCCATGAAAGTAATCAATGTGTGTGACGTCATAAGAACTCAAAGAGTCAGGATTTGTAACACAGAGGCAAAATATTAGCCAGAAAGAGAAGCTTATCTATTTCAGTCCAAGATTTACATTTATAATTTTAATGGCGCACGAACCATGCAACACTCGATCGTAAGGCGGTCACCCATCCAAGCTTTACTACTGCTTTCCTCAATAACGGAACGATTTCATTATCCCGAATGTCCCGGATGGTGAGCATGACCGGCTTCTATGAATGAAAGTTTGTGGACGAAAATAAAACTACGAGTATTTGTGCATTCCTTACAAGTTTAGGAGGACTCGGGCTTGTTGACCGTTCGATGGTGACGGAATGTTTGACTCCAATAGACCCGTGTTTGTTCTTGTTCATTGCGTCATTTTCTATTCTTGTTGAAGGGTTTATTTGTTTGAGTATAGGTAATTGTCATTTGTTACTTTTTAAAGTTCAACCACCTATGTGTTTGTGTTCCTAAATTGTGTGTTTAATAGAAATTTCAACAGTCGAAAATTCCAAAGTGTGCTAGCGTTTTGAAGTGAAAAATACAATTTACTTCATAAAGGTGAATAAACTGGTAAAGTATTTCAGATCATTCTCTCACATGGAGAGAGTCAAGGCTGTAATCCACTATGCTTGTCAAATCGTTGTATATTTTAATTATTTTATCTAAAGGTCATTATGGAGGTCAAATCAACACAAAAACATTTATTACATAATATCTACAAGCAAGTAGTTTTTTATCACGTCTGACAGGTTCTAAGCTAGGCATGATTTTTTCAAATGATTGTAATTGTAGGAGTAGACACGAATCCCATAGATTGCATATTTTATGTTACTCAATTATACATCTAAATTAAGAACTAAATTAGTTGATTCATACTATATATAGTATAAGTTTATTTTAAAGTAAGATGGGCCATAAATTGATATAGTTTATGAATCAAATCCACCACTGAGGCGTTAACAGATTGGAGAATCTCAAAATATCAACGGAAATATGCGATCTGAGAATAACGTAAACCAAATATTATGCTACTAACAAAACCGGGGCTCTCAATGTACAGTCAAGCACGACAAGAAGTTACATTTAGAGGCAAATTAAAGGAATGATTTCCAATATCTATCCGTCCAAGTAAATGTGTGTATAATGTATATTCTAGGTATGTACGTATTAAGTACCTTACTACATTACTAACGAGTAATGCTCGTTTGTTGTTTTAGTCCAATAAATGTACAGTCCGCGAGGTATAAGCTGAGCTTTGCATTAGTGTGAGTGATCATATGCATACGCATCTATTACCAAAAGTACAGTCAGACAACAAACTCTTAAACAACAAGCTGACATTAACTATCCAGGATCAATATGGTCATTGCGAAAAGAAGTATCTCTTTTAGGATTCAAATGGTCAAGGACAGAGAATAACAGAAATTTTTTAATGGAAAAGCATGAGATCCGTCATCTACGTATAACTTATTTACTTAAAATTTCCGAATACCGTATTCAGGGCAGGCCTATCGTTTATACCAATATACAATTGATACTGCATAATAAACAACGATTTATTGAATATAAAATTGACACCTTATTAAGAGAACATGGTCACAGCGTCCTGCGTCTGACTGTACTTTTGGTGATCACTCACACTAATGCAAAGCTCAGCTTATACCTCGCGGACTGTACCTATGTATGCAGTAGAAGGTAACTGCCATAGGTTTTAATTAAAAACAACTTAGATTATGTCTCAATCGGTCTTAATCTTAACTGATTTCTCTATTTCATTCGCCTTGCGGCTATGTAGAATAATATGTATCTTTATTATTGTTCCTATTGTTTTAGCTATGCACCAAGAGGAACTTTTGTTTAGTATTAATAAATCCTAAGCAACATTTCTTGGTTCTGTATTTTTGAATTAGAAATATTTATAAAATCACGTATTACCTATAAAATTGATTAGAGTGATTTATATTTTTTTACTGACCGTACAAGTCCCGTTGTATCGTGTATGCGTACCTATAGGTAATTATTATGTGACCATCAACATTCGACAGCGCTCTTTGTCAGTACACGTGCCTAACTTGCTATTGAGCGTAGAGTTACGAAATGACCTCTAAAAGCCGTTCATTCATAGTTGACCGAATATTTCGTGTCGAAGAATGCATTTGACTGTGAAATAGAGTCGTATAACTGGTAGTTATTTACTTATGAATAGCCAGCAAACGTTATTTTATGAGATTTTAATCTTAACTGCGGCTAAAATCTTGGAGTTTAATATTTATCACTCTTTTCTTGATTTAATTGACGCTAAATTGAGTTAAAAAATAACAGTTGGAAAGAAATGTTGTATGATCTAATTTAATCATAATCATCATTGATGTTCATCGAGCCATATCTTTTCATGAAACGTTTTCGTGCTATAAGTGTTCTTTACGTCTTTAGCTAACTTTTTTATGAACCGAAATGTTATTCTCAATGAAATATTTCAATTTAACTCCACTTTTGCTGAGATAGTTTCCACTTAGCTCTAAATAAGTTATTTGAAATTTCCAAATCGTAAAAACTATCAATAACAACAACATTACTTTACATCAATCATTAATTACAATAACAATTTCACTACACTGTATACCTAAATACTTATAGTAAGCGCATCTGCATTGTCCATAGACGATGATGGTCTATAGATGTAATCAAAATGCCAACCCACTGCCGATAAGAAGGTGCATTATGAAGGTGACAGTATACTGTTGAATGATAGTACATACTTATAGGTTGAGGTATTGGAAGAGATCGGTAGACAGTTGAGACCATTCGAGGCCAAACATATACCATTGTAAAAAGCCAGTTTTTTTGTCACAATGAAGTAGGTACCTATGGCAAGTATTTTTTTATTCAAGTTGAATAGTGAAGAAGTACACTATATTAACAAATTTATATGTACAGTCTATCTATAGACGCCAAAACAATTTTAAGAAACCGTTAAACAAAAAATACACAATAACATCAATTCACAAGAATCCGAATCGACAATTTCTCATCCGAACCCAAAGAAATTGTTTCATACTACCGAGTCATCTCTCCAAACAAAACAAGGTGCCATTAGCGTGTTGCTTTGAATCAATGGTACTTAAAAAAAGCAATAAGTTAATTCTGCTGAGTCACTGCTACCCTCGGATTGTTCAGAACGTCAGGGTGTCTGTCTTGGATACTTGGATGAATCGAGATTTGAATCATCTTGAGACTTTAAATCCTAATAATATTACGAATTAAAGTTTGTGTGTTTGTATGATTTTTGCTCAATCACTTAGCAACGGTTGAACAAATCTGGTTAAAATTTAGATAGCAAATATTAAAGAGTGTATTAGTAGTGTTCTGGTTTAAAGAGCAATATTTCTAGTAAAATTACAGGGCATAGAGATAAAACATCTTATATCTCTGGGTGACGAACGCAGTGCAGGCTCTTCATGTTCCAATAGCTGCGTGTCACTGTGCTGCTATGTGGCAGGCATGTTGTTTACCACCTGACACGTGTCCTGCTCGTTTCGTCACTCTATACTTTATAAAAAAATAGCACATAGGATATTTTTAATTGCGCAAATATTTTTTTATTTCAGTTATTTTGATGTAACACATTTCTACTGGTAGAATACCTATTGTACTTTATTCAAAAATGTCTGTATATCGAGGAGTTTAAGTTACGGAAATCTTTAAAGTTAACCAAATAGAGCGTTTAGTTTTGTTTGGTAAAATAATAAAAGTATTATTTTATTTGACTTCAAACCGTACAAAATTTTTGTGTTCCTTAATCATTTTCCCCGTAAATCCACATTTTGTTAATCTGGCCCAATTTTGTCAATAAAATAAAAAACGTATAATAAAGACGTGTCATGAAGTAAATTCCATATTTTCTTGATCTATAAATATAAAGGCTATTCTCGTATATCACGTAATAATGATTTACGCGTCAAATATTTTGTTTTTATACATAACAAGCAAGGAAAAATCAACCAAATTATTCAATAAAACTTTTGTTCCAGCAGCAACAAAAATAAACTTATTTTCCCTTTGTTATAACAATCTCTTCATTAAAACTTCCTAAACAAACAACTAACTTCAAACAGTAGGTAAACTTCAGTAATTTACTTAAAAGAAGATTTATATATTTTACTATGGGTCAAAGTCGAAATAATGAAATTTGAATCTAATTTCCTAAAGAACCAAGATTATTTTTTCCTCGTTGAAAGCTTATGAAGAGTGACTGAGATGAATGACTTAGATAATTGAAGTGCACGTTCAAAAATCAAAAGTTTTCGAATCAATCTGACGAAAAAATATTTCTTAAAAACTTAAATAAGTTTTTACTATCCAAATTGAAAACAATAGTGTTTGGGCATGGACGTATAAAAAAAAGTCGGACGTAGTGTCGCTAAAATAAAAACTGTGTCCCTCGAGTCGGCCACATAATATGCACATGTGTGCTGTCACATACAGGCTGACACGCATACATCACTACATCAGTGGGTCATTACACGCGCTACTTGTGTGTATGTGTGCGTGTCAGCCTATCAGTGACAACCTGACAACGCACACGTGCAAATGTGGCCGACTCTAGTGACACAGTTTTTGTTTCAGCGAGACTACGTCCGACTTTTTTATGCGTCCATGGTGTTTGGGTATATGATTTAAATTAAAATATTTTTGATTGTCTTAAACAAGGACTCAAATATTATGTAAGGAAACATTTTACATTATATTATTGGTTTTCAGTTAAGTAGTATGACATGCTGATGTACTAAAATATAGATTTGCTATACATAGTGAATCTTTTCGCATGCCTTTTAGGCCAAAATTGTCTAGGTGCTAAGTATTTGTAAGACCTTTAATGTAACCACAATTTAAAGCGAAATAAAGAAACTTGAACTTGAACTATAGTATTTATGCCAGAAATACCGACTTGGGGCCCATAGCAAGTCTAGAACATTATTATTTTGCTTTTATACCGATTTTAATATTTACCCCCTAATTGCAAACAAGGTACCGAAAAGAAATCACTTACGTAGGGTTCCCGGCGTCGTCCAAAGCCCAGTTTGGTCGATAGGAATAAGGAACGGGAGCAAAGGGGAATATGGAAACCAAACCAGACAGATTCCAGACGATCTCCCGTCCCAGCACAAGCAACGGTCCGGCGTTGTAGAAGCGGCCAATCCAGCAGCCACTTCACAATTAATAGTCCAGCACTAATCCAGTAGTCACAATTAATGTTAATAACGTGTTCCCGCACAATATTAAAGCTTTTATCCCGAAAAACACCAGTTAGAAAAACTAACAAAAAAAACCAGTCATTGTCGTTCCCGCGACCAGAGACAACGTACAAGTGACAGCCGGCTGTCAACCGCTAGATCCGCTATGATTTTCCCGGCCGATATAATGTTGCCCGATTATACGGAACAAAACCCCCGACCAATTGAACTCCTGTTCAATTTTAGAAAACCAGTATTTAGCAGTATCCGGACCCCAAATAAAAACGAAATTCCCAACTTTGACCCGAAAGTGGAAATCAAACCAAAAAAAAACTTAGTAATAAAATTAAATAAATTTTAACCATGAAAAATACGTATATCTAATATAGAGGCAAGCGTGCCAGAGAGGACACCGCGCGCTGAAGTCTGGAACCAGAAACCAGAATCTCCGCCACGCGGGGTGTGCCATCAGTACCAGATATCAATTTTAAAATACGTCCCCTACGCCAGAGTAGGGGGGCCAAATTTGCCTCTTTTAATAATACTAAGTCCCCTTCCCGAGGGGCCTCCGTCCTATCTGTCCATTTTACCCGTTGTTGCAACAGATGCAAGTACTCGGCCGACCAGCGCCTCCAGAAGTCTTGACTTATTTGCTGCAATAACTGAAAACGGGACAGGCGTCCGGGGCGCTCATCCTTCCAGGGATACTCCGGCAACGCGGTTAAAGGCTGACCGATCAAGAAGTGACCCGGCGTCAAGACTTCTAGATCGTTAGGGTCAGGCGAGATTGGACAGAGAGGACGGGAATTAAGCACTGCCTCCACGCGGCATAGTACCGTGACTAACTCTTCCCAAGTTAACACGGTCTCCCCGATGACACGGCGGAGATGGGTTTTAGCAGACTTCACCGCAGCCTCAAAAATTCCTCCCCAGTGAGGACAGGCCGGCACACTAAATTGCCAGCTGATTCCCCGCTGGGCGAGAGCCAGACTTAAACTATTATTACCAGAATTTAAAAAATTATTAACTTCGCGTAAATAATTCGCCGCCCCTCGATAATTTGTGCCATTGTCCGAACGTATTAAAGAGGGTACTCCTCTTCGCGCTACAAAGCGATCCAGCGCCGCGACAAAGGCCTCCGTAGACAGCGCAGAGACCAGCTCCAGGTGGACTGCTTTGGTGGCCAAACACACAAAGACGCACAGGTAGGCTTTAACGACCTTGGCGTTACGCAACGTCGATGACTTGACCGAGAAGGGCCCAGCGAAGTCCGTTCCGACCCCGTCGAACGGCCTCGAGGGAGAAATCCTATCCGGAGGAAGATCTCCCATCATGGGCTGCATGGTAGACGCCTTGAGCCTATAACAAGGGACACATCTAAACAGCACCTTTCGGACCGCCCTGCGAGCCGACAAGATCCAGAATTCACGCTGCAACACAGCGAGAAGCGCGCCACATCCAGCGTGCGCGTTACCGATATGCCGATCGGTGATCAGCAGGTCCACCAGAGGACCTCCTTTCGGTAGCAACAGGGGGTGCCTGCTGCTGTACGGCAGGTTGGCTTTCCGGAGCCGACCTCCTACGCGCAGAAGACCATCCTGATCTGTGAAAGGGTTCAACTAGGCGACCACACCCTTCAAGCGAGCGCGTCCGCAGCGCAGCGCCTCAAGTTCCGTCGGAAACCTCTCACCCTGCACCAGCCGAATGAGGTGCAGCAAGGAACTCCGACGCTCCTCCACAGTGGCGATCTGGTCACTCCTCCTCTGACGAGGGTGACGACAGTTGTGGATGAAGCGTTTAATCCAGCTAGTTACCCCCAACAACTTATCCAGCTTGCTGTAACGACCCGTCAACCAGTCAGGGTCTGGGGGCACTTCCGCCACAATCGCATGCACGCGGACTCCGGGCAGCTCCGCTCGCTCCGAGTCCGCGCCGAGAGCTGGCCAGGAAGCTTCTGGCTCCCGCAGCCAGTCCGGACCCCACCATAAGGGGTGATCAACTAGCTCCGGCGCGGAACAGCCGCGCGAAGCACAGTCAGCGGGGTTCAACTCACCCGGGACATGTCTCCAATGTTTTGGATTTGGGAAACCCGATTTCCCACAAAAGTCTCCAAGGTGTGAGGGGCTGCTCGTAACCAGGCAAGTACGACCTGACTGTCTGACCACGCATAGACCTTCCGGATGTCTATCGAGGTGGACAGTTCCTGATATACGTGCTTAAGCAGCCGAGCAAGTAATGTGGCTCCGCTCAATTCCAGTTTCGGAATAGTGAGTCGTGTGCTGATAGGAGCTACCTTGCTCTTCCCCAATAAGAGCGTGACATTGACGTGGCCTCCAGCGTCAACTGTACGCAAGTACACAGATGCGGCATAGCCCAGCTCGGACGCATCACAGAACCCGTGCAGGCTGATCCGGCTACAGCCTGGTGGCAGAATGCGACGGGGCAACGCCACTCGATTGACCGTTTCGAGGTCAGATATTAAACGAAGCCAAATGTTAAGCGAGTCTCCAACCAGGGGGTCGTCCCATGAGACCTTCAGAGTCCAAAGTCGCTGTAACAGACACTTGGCTGCGAACAGAACCGGACTGATCCAACCGTTTGGATCAAACATCCTGGCGATGGTGGACAAAACCGTCCGTTTTGTCCACGCGCGTGTGGCTTCCAGTGCCACCCGAAAGGTGAAGATGTCAGCAACCGGTTGATACTGCATGCCCAGAACCGCAATCCCGTGCGGATCGTCACCTTCCTCGAAGAGCCCCGGATCCTGCTGGTGATCGTCCGGGATACCAGCCAGGACGTTGGGGTCGTTAGAGAGCCATTTCCGAAGCTCATAGCCTCCAGATGCGAGAAGCTCTGTAAGCTCATCCCGGAGCAACAGAGCTTCCTCCACCGTCTGCGCACCAGTGCAAACGTCGTCCACGTACAGGTCGCGTTCCAGAACTGCGGCTGCACGTGGGTACCGAGCCCGTTCTTGCTCCGCCAACTCCAGCAGTGAGCGGATCGCAATGAAGGGGCTTGATCTCAACCCATAGGTGTTGGTGTTCAACTCATACACCATCATAGGGTCCTGAGGACTTTCCCGCCAGAGGATCAACTGGAACCTCCTGTCCTCGGGGTGTATGACCGTTTGTCGGAACATCATACGGATGTCCGCTCCCAACACCACCTGATGCCTACGGAAATTCAGGATGATGTCTACAATATCCCGATGTAACTTCGGTCCAGCGTGGAGGCACTGGTTCAGTGACACTCCTGTCGAAGTCGGAGCGGATCCATCGAACACCGTCCTGAGTTTGCCTGTCGACGCTTTCAAAACAGCGTGATGAGGCAAAAAGTAGTGGTCCATGGTCGACCAGTCGTCGCGAGCCGGAGACATGTGGCCCAGTGCCTCATACTCCCTCATGAACTCGATGTACTTTTCCCGAAGTACAGGATCTCGAGCCATGCGTCGCTCCATGGACCTGAGCCTTTTCTCGGCCAATGATCGAGACTGGCCCAGACGCGGGGGGTTATCCCGGAAAGGCAGCCTAGTCTCCAATCGCCCAGAAACCATTCTCCGAGTGTGAGCCTGATAAAAGTTCTCACACTCCACGTGCTCGGGATCCAGCCGAGACACGGTAGGCGGCTCTTCGATCTCCCAGAACTTCTGCATGATCTGAGCGAGGGCCGTTCCCGTAAAAGAAGCCTGATTCGACTGCTGCCACTCATCCACCATTCCCAAAATGGCGTTCCCGTAAATGGTGGGCAGCGCCATCAGCGAAGACTGATCCAGCAGTCTAGGCTTGCCGTTCATGATGTAACCCAGTACATCAGAACCCAACAAAAGGTCTACCGGACCCGCCATCCCGAAGCGGGGATCCGCCAACCTGAGACCCTTAGTACAGGACAAAAGATCCGGATCTATGTCCGCCTGAGGAAGCCAACCGACAACCGAATCCATGACGGTGGCCCTGACCGCAATCGTTTCCGAATAGGAATGTACGGACGAGAAGGAGAGGCGGGTCTGTCCGGCCGACCGCACCTCTGAGTTCCCGACTCCTCGCAACGGAGTCGGTGACGGAAACCTAGCCAGGCCCAGGCGATGAGCAACCCGGATTGTCAAAATACACCCCTGGGACCCTGTGTCCAAGAGCGGTCGTATCCGGTCGTAGTCGCCTCTTGGACCCCAAACCCTTAACCAGAGGGTGGGCAGCAGGACCACCGGTTGATCCTGTGCCAAGGGAACGGAGGCTAGTCAATCCCTCCGAGGCCCGTCCGAACCCGTCGGACTACAGGGCCCAGCCCAATATGGCTGCCGAGTCATAAGGGCCATCGGAGGGGGGGCATATCCAGCTGCCCTGCCATACTGAAAGTAGGGCGGGTGGTAGTCCAGCCTCGGATGCTCATGGAGGGGAGGCCTCCGCGCCCTCTGTACGCCCTCCATTGCATTAATCGCGGATCCAGCGGCGGAGAAGGATAACGCTGGGGAGGTGGCCCCCGTGGTGACTCCGGTATCACCCCTCCACCTCTCCAGTTCGCCCGCGTCCGCGCGGGCTGTGAGGTCGGTGACCGAGCCACGTGTAGGACGCCCCTTGTTGGGCTGCCCGGTGCTGCCGGGAGTTGGGGTGGAGGGGGTGTGCTCCACGCTGTAGCCACTTCATTGTTGTACAATGCGTGGCTCTGCGTGGGAGCGCCCCCGCCCGTGGAGGGCCCCCTCCCTGAGGGCTGTCGACCAGCACCATCGCTCCTGACGCACAAGAGCTGGTGGTGTGGTCCCCCACACCCAGGACACGGCCGTGCCGTGGGGCAGTCATCGAACAAATGACCCCCCAGGCACCCGTAGCACCGACGCAACCTCCGAACGATGCCTCGTCGGTCGGAAGTCGTCCTCGCAAGCAGGGCCGGACACTGCACCAGCGCGTGAAGCTGGCCACAGTTCGGGCACTCCTGCTCCGACGCACTCGTCACCGTCGCCGTCCGCTTTACCCCACCCTGAGTGCGGGGATTGGTAGGTCGCGGTCCTGTTCCGGCAGGGCCACGAGCTGAAGCGGCGGGCTGCGCCTCCTGCGGCGCCGACTCGACCATCCTCGCCTCCCACTCCAGGACCCGAAGCAGCTCCTCAAACGTGGGGAAGACCTTCGGGTCGCCGTGAAGGCCCCTTTCCCGCTCGAACCGGGCGCGCAACTCCAGCGGCACCTTGCCCAGCAGAATGTGGATCAGCAGAAACGACCAGTGTTCTACTGGCAGTCCCAAGCTGCGCAAGGCGTTGTACGCCACCTTCACGGGCGTGAGGATTAATGGCCTCAACTGAGACCTCTCAGTCACCTTCGGCAGCCCCAGTATTTGGGACACGTGAGCGTCGGCGAGGAGCCGAGGGTTTTGGAACCTCGTCTCCAGCAACTCCATCGCCGTGCCGAAGTTGTCGTCGTCCAGCTCCAGGTGCTGGATCAGGGAGAGTGCCTCACCCTCCAGTGACGTGCGGAGATACGCCAGTTTCTCCGCCCTCGTCAAGTCGGTGCGTGAATCTACGAGAGAGGCGAACATACTCCGGAAGCCGCTCCACTCTCGCAGGTTACCTGTGAACCTGGGCAAGTCCAGGGTGGGAAGGCGTCCCACTACACCCGAACCCGCATTCCTGATGACGGGTCCCGAGTTCGCCCTTCCCTGACGAGACCTCTCCAGCTGGCGAACCCCTTCGGAGACCTCGTCGTACAAATCCAGGATGCGCCGCATGTCCGCGTCGATCCTTTCCATCTGCTCCTCAGGTGGAGGCGGCCTTGCATCCCGCAGCAATCCTGTGCTCCTCTCAGCGATCTCCAGGCGCCTGTCGAGGTGTTCTGCCCTGTTTAATAGCGCCTCCTCCCGGTCTCTCCTGCCGACCAATCCTTGCAAGGATTCAAACCACCGGAGCTGGTTGGCCAAATCCGAAGCCATTTTAAATTTAAATTAAAATTTTAAATTAACCTAAAGTTCGGACAATGTCACAACAATTATATCCGCAACCTATTAAGCCGGATACCACTTAATACAAATTTCCTGACAGTTTGGGGAGAAATTATAAACTGGGAACCCCCAATATCTGGCCTACCCGATATATTTTCCCAGAAAAATAAAAACAAAAAAGGGGTATTTACGGCTAACCGCGCTCCTGCTACCAGAAAATGTATAGTATTTATGCCAGAAATACCGATTTGGGACCCATAGCAAGTCTAGAACATTATTATTTTGCTTTTATACCGATTTTAATATTTACCCCCTAATTGCAAACAAGGTACCGAAAAGAAATTACTTACGTAGGGTTCCCGGCGTCGTCCAAAGCCCAGTTTGGTCGATAGGAATAAGGAACGGGAGCAAAGGGGAATATGGAAACCAAACCAGACAGATTCCAGACGATCTCCCGTCCCAGCACAAGCAACGGTCCGGCGTTGTAGAAGCGGCCAATCCAGCAGCCACTTCACAATTAATAGTCCAGCACTAATCCAGTAGTCACAATTAATGTTAATAACGTGTTCCCGCACAATATTAAAGCTTTTATCCCGAAAAACACCAGTTAGAAAAACTAACAAAAAAAAACCAGTCATTGTCGTTCCCGCGACCAGAGACAACGTACAAGTGACAGCCGGCTGTCAACCGCTAGATCCGCTATGATTTTCCCGGCCGATATAATGTTGCCCGATTATACGGAACAATTATTACGTTACGTATTAGACCAGTCGGCATTTTATAATGCTAGTTAATTTAAAAAACTCGAAAAAAATTACAAGTTTAGAAAATTTGCGTTTTTTAACATGACCTAAATGCTGCTTGTAACTATATTTCAAAGTTTTTAAAATATGGGTGAGTAAATATTGGTGGACAATTCACACACAACACCGTCTGACCCCAAACTAAGCAAAGCTTGTATGATGGCGGCCAGATGGCTGATATATATTTATATGTATAATACTTATATTTATAGTTTTAAATACATACTTATTATACATAGAAACACCCAGACACGGTACACACATTTGAATTCATCACACAAATACATATTTGCACTGGGTGGGAATCGAACTCACGACCCTCAGCTTGGCAGGCAGAGCTACTACCCACTGAGCCACGAGGCCGAACCAGACAATCGTGTTGTTGTTTTCTTTCTTAGGAAGGATCCTACGGCAGTTGGTTTCAAATGGATTCTATAGTGCACCGAGCTTTGGATTAGCACAGAAATGCAGGGATGTAATTCTTAAACACTCTTGCAATATTGTCAATTGACGTACTATCTCGTATCAATCTTCTAAAGAAGAAATTAAATTATCCACACTTTAGTATTCATCCGGAAATCGTTAGAATGCCAAAAGGTGCTAAATTTCTTTCATTATCAAACAAAAGACAGATTTTTACCTTCGACCTGAATGAGTTATCTCAGTTGGAAAGATAAATTATCTAATAGACGCGACATAGTCGTTGGTTGGTTTTATAACTTTAACAAATCTTTGTGAGTGTTTAATATATTTTAGATGAGGAGATATATATGAGTAAAACCTACTAAGATTGTGTCTTTTTGTTTATGTTTTCTGACCTAAAAATTGCCAATTTGTTTATGGAGCTGTTTGACTGTTGGAAAAAAATAATATTTTTGAGAATCTTTCTTTCATTGCAAAAGTTAGATATTGTGGTTCTGCAGGTAAAATTAAGTACTTACTACAAATCCTATCCAGACTTTATAATATTAATAAGTAATTATTATTATTATGTGGATGTAATTGTTTCTTTACAATTTACAGTGACGGGGCCAGCAAGCATCTTTCTGACGGTAAGCAACGCGTGTGCCCATAACAGCACAGTGCTATGCTGCTATTTGAACAAGAAGGATCCAAATCACTGCCTGGCTATGCACTGCGCTCACTGTTGGGTATAAGACGATTAAACTATTTGCCTTGCAGTTTTTAGACACGACCCTACAAACTGGGGCACAGTAGCAATGTTTACACACTACTGTATATTGGCTGAAGAATTGGCAAAGGTATGATACCAGGGCGAGCTCAGTAAAGAACTCTTATACTACAAAAAACTGTTATGCAACAAATAACAATTATAAGTATTATGAGAAGTCATTCGTGTTTATTCTCTCTGACTCCAAGTACCAAAGTGTGAATTTTTAAGGCATTTTGATAACAGCTGTAAAGATTTATTACACCTAGCTAATCGTGGATTAATAGAACAGTTAATCTAAGTAGGTGTATTCTAATTTACAGAAATTTAAAGCTTTATTATGGGACAAATATATGACAGAGCCCTCTGTTAAGAAATGTGGGAACTCGTTGAAAAGAACTGTCGCGATCTGTTTCCGTAACCTTTTATGGTTTAAATTTTGAATAATTAATTTATATTCGTAATAATTTATATCGTAAATGAGATCTAAAATGAATAGATAATCTTTTAATTGTATTGCAAGCCGTTCAAATGAGTTGTTTTTAAACGAGAAAAAAGTTTGCCGTAATTATTTAAATTGGATTTCCCGTGGATTTCCCAAAGAAAATCCTAATAGAAACCCTAAACATCTCTTTACTAATATCTGCTCGTAATTTTGTAGAGTTAAAAAAGAAGATTATCATTGTATTTCGTATAGAATAGTCTTACTTATAGACTATAATATAGGCTATGCTATTCCCGATATCAAAACTATCTTCGTTCCAAATTTTAACCACCGCAGTTACGCTCGTCTAAATAATGAATAATGTATATTGGTATTGGTATGGTAACGTAGCGTTTTCAAAACGAAATTTATCTGCTTAAAATCTACTGCTACTCTAAAAAAAAATCAGTTTGAAAGTGTCTCATTGAGGACCAAACATCCTAACTTTCAATTGAGAAAAATACTTGCTTAGGAACTATACATATTTCAGGATTTAAAGTAAATGTATATACTCGTGAATATTGTTGGATGCTAATACATAGATGTAGCCTTTTTTACAGTTTCTTGTCAGTGTGTTTTCAACAAGTTAATAGTTTACCTAATTATCTAAAATATGCACAATAACCAACATAATCTCGCATTTTATGCATATCGGAAGCTGCTTTTAGAATTGCAAACTATGTCCCGAAGAAGTGATCGAAAATAGTAGACGCATACATATAATATCATTGTTTGGCCATATAAGCAAAGACGAAAAAGGTATACAGAACAAACAATACCAGAAGAATTACAAATGCCGCAATTTTATATGGTACCTATTAAATTCAGTTCGCACAAAAGCTATGCAAGTCGGCAACCTAAAAGGCCCACTAATGATGTCACATGTTCCACAACCTATTGTTGCATTCAATATACTGCGGCTGTATCACAGATTAGTAGCCACTTACTACGTAAATACACCCACAGTTTTATTATTAGTTTGTATTGAATCGACCACAGTTTATTAAATAATTAGTATTAAGCAGACCACAGTATAAGTTAGTAGTAGGTTTGTAAACCGAGGTGTTAAAAGAAAACCGAGCAATTTTATGGCCGTCACTGATTTAAGCGCGGGTGTGAACGCGGTTTTATTGTTTCATTAATGCTGTATTTGGCTTGTGTAATTTTATTGGTCGGTGTATGTACCTACTCGTGTATAAAGTGTTTTACTTCATTTGCTTTTAAACTTATAATGATTTATTTTACATCACAGTGTCTGCTTTCATGTACATAGACAGTTTTGTAAGTTTATTATTATTAACTTTACAAGATGAATGGAAACATACTGAAGAAAACGACATATCAATGACAATCTTGTTTATACGCGTAGGTATCATAACTGTGAGGTCGTAGGTTCGATTCTCGTCTCTGAGGTTTTTTTCCAAGTATAAATGCACGAGTTTGTTATCACCACTAGATTCATGTTGAAGGACAACCGGCATGTTGCAAGAAATATATCTTTGAAAGACATGCTTCTGCCGCCAACTAGCACTTTTCCAACATGGTGGATTATGGCTTTGAATCTCTCCTTGTGAGAGGAAACCGTCAGTTCTGGCAGTGGTAACATATAATATCCTGCTAAGACTGATTAGATAACCTAAACTGTGAACTAAACGTAATCTTATGTAATTAAAGTAAAGATACTTTATACGCTCCAAATAATTAATTAAAAAAAAATTATTGAAATTAAAAGAAATAACGATCTATTAATGAAGTCAACATTCACCTACCCTATGATATATCACTAAAACACCCGTCATGGCTATTCAAATAAATTCCCGAGATCGTTTAAAATTCGTTTAACCAGCCGACCCAAAAATCCACACAATAAAATACCATTTTAATGGAGATGGAGCTATAAACTGTCTCTAATAACTGAAATATTTCACGAATAAATAGTTTACAAAAAAAGTGTTCTATGTTTGAATTTTACGATAGACCATTCGTTTTTTAAAAATACTCGCCTTTGACCGTGCGATCCGATCTAGAGACAGAAAAAGGATAACCGCTACCCACCTCTGCCAAGCGGGTGTCCTACTTTTTTGGTCCGTAATTTTAGAGATCCCCCCGGTTTAGTGATGATTTAAATCTTTAGTTCACCATAAAACTGTAAGATTTTAAACATCATTTTAGGTGGTGGACAATTCACACATAACACCATCTGACCCCAAACTAAGCAAAGCTTGTACTATGGTGGCCAGATAGCTGATATAATACTTATTTTAAATACATACTTATTTTAATTAAACCTTATCGCGTGAAATAAACTACTTAAATTAATTTTATTTGCTAATGATCAACTTCTATTGTTAGATAAAGTATGTGCCTACTGATTTTACTTACATATAAAAAAATATTAGTCACATTGTAACAAAAACTGACGAATGATATTATTGACACCCAGAAGCCGTAGACTTTGAACTTATACTTTGTACCTGCTGCCTTTTGCAGGTCGTTACTCCAATTAAGTGAGAGTGTTTTGGTAAAATACATTTGTAATTTTGAAACAACAATGTTTTCTAGTTATCTTATACCTTTAAACGAGCAATTCTTGTATATATATATAATATATCGAATCTAAATCTCGGAAACGGCTCGAACGATTTTCATGAAATTATGTATTTAAGGGGTTTCGGGATGATTAATCGATGTAGCTAGATTGTATAATTAAAAAATGACATTTTATGTGCTTTTTCAGACAATGAAAAACTTCTATAATATCATTTGAAAACGATATCACGAAATCGTCATCGGATGAATAGCTCAAGCGGTAGAGGGCCGTCCTCGGTAGCGAGAGATCCCGATTCGAATCCTGATGATTACTTTCTCGGTCTTTTTTTAGTTTTTTTAAATGTAATATTTTAATAAGTTTTATACTATGTGATATTTCATGGGAACGTAATTTGTATCTGCCTAAATATTATAAAAAGAAACCGAGCTAAGCTCGGTCAACCAGGTTCTTATTATTAATAGACCAGCAGAGCCTCGTGGTTTCTCGAAATTAGTAACTTTACCAAATCCTTTAATCATATTGTGATATTAAGAAAATGTATTCACGATGCGTAATTTTATTAAATTTTCCAAAGTCCATAAAATTTTATAACCTACTGAACTCATCAGTAAAGTGTTCCACAAACTGTTGGTGTTACCATTCCATGGGTGCAGGTATACCCAATTTTATTTTTATTAATTCCAATATGACAGATGAAGATGACCAGCCAAATGGGTGTGTCATATCACTTGAGACCGTAGAAAATTTGATTTTGTAAAAAAACTAACTAGGGATAAATGTCAGATATTGTAATTTGTCACGAATATTTGAACATTTAAAGAGACGCCTAAAACCTTTTTTGATCCTTTGTAATTTTGTAAACTATTTGATTGAAGACTGCTGGTGTAAAATTGAGACTTCGCATAATAATGTTTATCGTTGTACGTATTACTATGTAGTTGTACCTCTCTCTTCTCTTCTTGATCGTATCCTCATTACTGAGGGTCGTGACTACCATCGACGTCCTTAACCACCTTCCTCCATGCACTCCTGTCTTGGGCCATCCGTAAGCTATGTAGAAACCATTATTTATGCAATAATTTCAATAACATGAATTACAATGGTGCTGCCAAAGACTTTGTATAAAATCTATGGGTGCTGCCGTATTATAAGCAGTCATGTTATTTATCACCAGGCGCGTGTTTTGCTCGTCTGTCGTCCGGTCACTTTTTATTATGAAAGTAAAAACGCAAAATAATACTAGATAAATTTAATTGTGATATAATAGAAGGATTTTCAAAAATATATCTCCAACTAAACCAAATCCAATGCAAGCTAGCTTTAATTCCGTTCGTGCGTTACCTTATGCGAATGGTTGGAAGTTTTTTCTCATGACAATTGTGTCATGAACTTGCTTATTGTTTGGAAAGTATCCACTAGGCTATCATGACTCCGTCTGACCTCAGATCGCATTGCGGAGGTCGCCAGTTTATCTGATCTCAGCCAGATCTTGTCTTCTCATATGTTTGTACGATTATGATTTGTATTTACATTTTACAACTTCAATTGCTTTCTAAACAATCTATTTTCCTGCGGAAGTTTTTAACAGACTTCAAAAAAGGACGTTCTTAATTCAACATCCGGTTGTATGTTTTTTGTAATGTACGTAGGTATGTTACTTGATACCTACCTCCGCCGATAATTGTGATTCGATTTTGATACTTATTTGTTTATCGCCTGAAACACAGGTTCTAACTAGTACAGGCTAACAAAATAATCTACCTATTTATAGAAGTAAGAAAATATTGTATAGTTAAGATCAATTTTACTGAAATAAATTTATTTTATTTTATTTAAACGAGAGGTGGTCCTGTATGAATATATGGCGGTTTTGAATTAGGAACAAAAACTTAAATGTAATTTCGTTTATCTAGACAACGTGGTTACAGCTTCATATTAAATTTGGTTGAGTGTATGAATTTAATTTTAAATTGAAGCCGGTCTTTATTTTTTCAGAGAATTAATTATTTCCCATTATTATAAAGTTGGAACTGAGACGTGGTCCTTAACTGTGGTCCTCATAACAAAGCTCAAAGTCACACAGCGAGCTATGGAGACAGTTATGCTAGCAGTCTCTTTGCGCGACAGAATCCGTAATTAGGATATTTGCAAAATAACGAAAGTGGCTGACATAGCTCAAAGAGTAAGCAAGCTGAAGTGGCAATGGGCAGGCCACATTGTTCGCAGAACTGACAACCGATGGGGAAGAAAGGTTCCCACGAACCGGAAGACGCAGTGTTGGACGGCCTCCCACTAGATGGACAGATGACCTCACAAAGTTTGCTGGAAACCACTGGTTGCAGGTTGCGCAGGACCGTTCGTTGTGTGGAAATCTAGGGGGGAGGCCTATGTTCAGCAGTGGGCGTCTTGCGGCTGATGATGATGATGATTATAAAGTTGAAATTTGTATGTCTTCAAGCCAAGAGTGAATTGGTTTCTTCTACATAAGCACAATTCATCGTAGACGATAATATCGTCACTTAACATCAGGCCAGATGACGGTCAAGCTTAAGCATATATGTGAACTGTCCACCAATATTAATTTATAATACATAAAAAAAAACTATTTTGATTTACTATTTCTACACCGTAGTATACTTTTTGTAACAGTATAAAGTTTGTATACCCTATACATATAGTATGTAAAAAGTGAGTAATTTCAATATAGTTTTTGGTTTACACCACGTAATTGTTAAAATCATTAATAATTCTTAAGAAATCATTAATCTCAACTTTTTTCAAACTCAACAACAATATCCGGAGCAGATGCTGTGAACAAGAGAATGGATTTTTTTACCACAAAAAATATTCTTAAGTTTAAATAAACAAGGTGTTAATATAGAAGATAAGTATCGTAACTAACTCTCCCCTTCTTTATAAAATATTGATATTTAATAGTCACCTTATAGAGTAACATAGCAGCTCTGAATCTGATAGAATACCAGATCAAAACATGGCATTTTTTAAACTATAATTGTAGAAATTAAACCTTACGTGTTCATTACTAAAGTTCATATTTGTTTAACACATTTCAGGTCAAACACGCAGGTGCTATAGGGTAGCATCTCAGACTTTATCTTTATAACATCTACCAATATTAAACTTTTACTTTTATGGTGTCTTAAAATGCAAGTCGTGTCATCTAACGGACACCTCATAAACGCCATAGAAATAGAGTTCTATGAAAATGTTGGTATAGGAAGTTGTGGGTTGAAATGAAAAGTTCAAAAAGCTATGATTTATGGTTTAATGTAGATTGGAAGTTGGATTTGTGATAAAAACAACTGTTTGGAGACCAAAATAAAACGAAATTTTGTTCAAAGTTTTGATATAGCATAAACTTTTCCGTTATATGTACATTTTTTATTCATTGATAGGTTAACTGATTGATAGATGCTATCTCGCTTGATTTTAAAGGACATCTGAGCTACAATAGAGCCCCTTTACCTGAAATAAGTCTATTCACTGATGACTTACTAAAACGTTTTCATCGTGAAAATCTCTATACCTTCTATTCTGGGTCATAGGAACGTCAACCTAGAAATGACGTCGCTTTTTCGAGCAGTTCACATTACCTGCTTTGTTTAAAATCTTGTTATCTGACCTAACGTCAGGTAGGTACACAGTAGATTGGATGGTAATGTAGGACGTCAGATGTTACACCAGTATAGAGAAGTTCCTTGGATCCAGATATGCAGCCAACTTAAGCAACAATAGCTTGCTGTTGTGAGAGATGGCATTATATCCCCAGAAACACACCATTCATGAGGGTGCCAATTTATTTTTTCATGGTAAAGGGTGGTGGGACGAGCAGGAATTGTGCCTGCTGGTAATCTGCACTGTCCATAACATCACAGTGTCACGCAGCTATTGGAACATGAAGAGTTCACAACACTATCTATTAAACTCCGCTCATCACCCAAAGGCATAGAATGATTTGGGTATGCGCTCACTACATCAACTCCGTAGCTTCATCGGATCGCCTCAGTCGTAAGCCTTCCACGCGCGGACGGCGGGTGGACTACTCGGTGACGACCTGACGACTCGCTGCTCGCATGCTTGCCTTGCGTTGCTGCCCATTGCCAACGCGTGGGTTCCGAGTTAGTAGACCGCGTGCTGCCCGCGAATGATTTGTGTCTTTCATTTTCTTCTTCACCAAACGCGACATGCAAAGCTATGAGTGCCAATTTACGTTCCGTAAAATTTTACATTACGAAACACACGTCTAGTGCCAATTATTAACAGACTACTCGAAAATTTGTGAACCGACGTCCACTAGTTGACCACGCGGCGTTCACTCTATGACCGCGCGGGGTCCACTGGTTGACCGCTCAACGTTAACTGTTGATAACGCGGCCTGCACCCGTGGAACACTGGCGACAACGAGTGGACGCCATGCGACGAGGCGGTGCCGGGTGGCTCAAATCAGCTGTGACCTTTAATATGATTGCTTTATTTGTCCTGTGAAATTTATTTTCTGTTTTTTAACTTTTATACGTTTACACTTGACCACCATCTGGCCTGATGTTAAACGACGATGCGGTGTACGATGGAGCGTGTTTACCTAGAAGAAACCGACTCACTCTCTATTTGAAGACACAAATATTGTTACCAACAGAGAAAACCCACTCAGGCAACGCATTCCACAGCTTAGACGTTCTTATCACAAAAGTAGAGTCAAATCTCTTCGTTCGTGTCTTTGGAACATCAACCACGAAACGATATCGATACGAGCATTCTGATAGAAAAAATGGGCGAGGTGGTATTAGATGATCTATTGAAAACATTGGTCTTCAAATTGAACCATAGTCATAGTATTTTTGTTTGGCGGTAAAATAACTGGAAAAACTGTGGATAGAAAGATCCTATCACTACCAATAATCAACCACATTTTACTTTACTCGCAAACAATTCTGTTTACAATATTAGAAAGTTAGAAACTAAACAGTATAATATTAACTAACTTGTTTTGAAATGTGCTTTAAATTTAATCAAAAACCTTCGTTAAAAACTGAACAAAGCAAATTTTAATGAGAATATCAAACATTGTAATGTTCGTAACAATAACTTTTAGTTAAATAGAGAATGACCTTAATCGAAAATAGTCGAGACTAGTCAAAACTTTGCGAAGGTCAACATTGTTGTAACTTTGTTATTACGGTTGAACGTTGAGTTAAAACAATAGGCCGCTTGCAATGAGTTCATTATGTTTACTCATTGACATTATTTAGCCCACGGGCCTTTTTGCGTACTATTGAACAAGTACAAAACGGTAGTCGTGTAAAGTTTGAACTTATAACATTTTATGCTTTATTCATTTTTACAGTGAACGAATTTTTAGATAATAGATTTTAGGAATCTTTTGCAAAATATTTTCAGAAAAATCAACTCTATTAGTCACAAATTTATGCGTATTCCTTTCCAAATAAAAGCAAGAAAAAAATCCTTCCAAAAACCCGTGTAGGTACAGATAGTGCAATCCACGAAGACGCGCCCCACTATTCCTCCTAACCGTTTATAGTATATGTGTGCAAGCTTCCGTCAATGTTTGAGTGTTATCGGTACACACTAATTACCTATGAATGCACACGCACACTACAATGACTGGTGAATGGTTCGCGACTGACGCTCGGAGCAAACGCGATTGGTGGATAAAAAAATTGGTGGGGCGCGTCTTCGTAGATTGCACTATCTATACTCATATTATTTATACGCCGGTGCACCAAGCGGATAAAAAGTGCTTATTTGATTTACTTATAAAAACTTTAAACAAACGTTTATACAATAACAGTTCAAATCAGTTCCGTTCACATTTATCTACATCACTGTTATATGATTAAATAACAATTTTAAAACGATTTATAAAGCAACAACAAATACATTTTATGACGCGATACAGTTTTAGAGCCGAGGTCGTTATATTTGACGAGCACTTCCTTTGGTTTCGACGTTGTAAATCAATAAACTGTTTGATTACAACGAGTTATTTTAGAAATTCAGATGATATGATGGTATTTTTAGTGGTGATCGGAGATGCGATATTGATGTTGATAGACATTTCTGGGCCTTGACATAAATATGATCAATGTAGCTATTATAATTTATTGTCCATCTGCCTGCTATGTTGCATTGTTTGTGGAAGAATTGTACCACTTCCGTATCGCACTAATATTATACAGGCAAAAGTTAGTGTGTTTGCTAATCGCCTACTACTATTAAACTTGGCATTTTGTTCTATTCTATCAATCAAAAAGAGAATTGATATAACTGGCTATCTCCCTCTCAACGTTCCACAGTTCAACGCATCGCAAAAGTCCGTAATTGGCATGCTTTATCATGTTTCGAAATATAAAATAACATAGCTTTGATCTCAAATTTTCGGAAACGTAACGTGTAATTTCTCCGTCGAGGCATGAACGTGAATTGAGAGATGGCTTGTTTCTTACTGATTCTTTGACTTTATTCTATCTTGTATCTTTATTTCGTTGGTACTATGTAAATATGATGAATTGTTTGTTCTGAAAGTATGTTTAATAATTTGTATTGGAAGCTTCTTGTTGGTTCTTATTTGACTGCTAAGTTTCTGAGGTTAAGTAACAGGTAATTTTGTCTGATACCGATATACATCGGTAATTATATATAGGTATTTTTTTTTAGTAAACATATGTTTACTTAAAAAAAAACCGGTAGAAATGAGATTTGAAATCATCAAAATTGGACCTTTATACATAATTATATAGGCAAAAAGCTACTACTCAACCGCGTCAGCAGCACAAGCCTTTGTTTTTCATTTTGAATATCTTTACAAAAATAGATTTCTTGAGTCCATCCATCAAGTGCAATATTGCGCCATGATTGTAGATACCAAGCTCAAACATTTTGTTTTTCGTGTTGGCGCTTGATAATGATAACACTTCGTACAGATTAAACAAAAAAAAGATATAATACAAAATAATGCTAGAATTCGCGTTTTGTTATATTAGAATTCGAAGTGAGTCATCAATTATACCTAACCAAATTTAATACGACATCCAGTCACACAAATCTAATAACCTATTATTGAGTCAAAGTGTTTCCTAAAAGCTAAAAATAATGAACGGTTCAATTCAATAGATATTTGCAATCAAAGAAGCCACCGCCAAATCAAAGAATCATCTGTTGAGTCATGCAAAAAACTGCAGTTAAATAGTGCATCATAGAACACCAGAACAATAATTATTTTGCCAAACATACTTATTAAAACAGACCTTTGCGGCATTTACCGCAGACTTAAGAAAATAATAGTTAGACGTTCTCGGAATTAAGCAATTAAGTTTATGTTTTTACGCGCCTCACAAATGAAGGGTTGGGAAGGTTGCAGCAAAAGGTTTAAAAAATCACGTTTCGAGCGAGCGGCCACCGCGGCGCACTGGATGGACCTCACATGTCAATCATTAGATGTACCACAGAAACTAAATAAGGAAATCTTTTACTTTGACTGATTATTTTGTGGTACAAAAGCGTCTTAATAAATTAAGTCTTAAGCTATTAATAAAGTTCTATTCAATTTACACAGTGTTAACTAAACTCGATAGCTGAAATTCCAAATACGAAAGTTTGGATGATTATTGTTCAATCAAGTCGGAATGGCTAAACGGATTGCGTTGATATTTGAAAAACTGTCAGAAAAACACAAAAAGTAATTTTTGTTGCGGGAAAATTATTGAAACGGGAAATACGCGGGAAAACCACGGGGCGCTGTTGGAATAAATATAGAGCAAACATCTAACTGTAGGTACTGATAAAGATTAATTAACTGAAAAGTAAAATTGGTTCTACAAATAAAAAATATTTGATGATATTTCCGCAATAAAAACATCTAAGCTGTGACTGAGTGGGATTTTCCAATAGAGATAATCCTGAAGGCACCAAGATTATTCGACAGTTGCTTCTTGGTAAATTAGCCACTTCTAGGTAAGCACACTCCAATATAGACCGAATCGTCGCTTTATCTTAGGCCAATCTTATTTCAGGTTAATCCATTTTTAATTTGTGTTGTCTTTAGCAAAGAGTATAGAATTATATAACATCACCGATAAAAAGTATTTTTCTCAATAATTCAAGTTAACCATCTTGTTTTACTGAAATAAAACGGAGAAATATTCATAATCATCATCAAACCATCATCAATATTCTATTTAAGTTGTGTGTGCATGTTTTGGATAACAGTTTAGAACATCACAATATAATAATTTATCTGTTATTTAACATTAACTGTAATCTGTTATGTACGCCTAATTAAATAAATAAATAAAAATAAATAAATAAACCGAAGTGAGAAACTGTATCTTGCGCAGGAATCAATTTTAAACACTAATTGTATCTATAGATATCGAGTATAATAATAAAGAAAAACACCTCATTATATATTATCAGTAACATATTTATAAGAAGAAAAAAAAGTAAAGTATCGAGAAATATAAATTCAAAAATCAGATTTCTTACATAGGTACATATTTTTAATTATTTTATTTGAGCAGTGAAACTCAATGCTCTAAAAAATTTTTTTTTTCTTAATTATATTTTTCTAGGAACTGCGAGTTAACTCTCTGCTATTTATATGCTAAACTATGTTTCAACTACGCCCAAAGCAATTTCCATACATTGTGTTGTCCAGTTGCAACTTTTTACTACGTTTGCTTTTTACCAAGCCCTTGGCTAACGTGTAATTTAATAAACCACTTCTTCTATGGGAAGAACGCGGATCTTCTATATTAATAATTACGTTATGTATTAGAAGTTTACATTACTATTTTCAACTTTCAACTATGTTAGTAGAAAATACTATTGTTGAAAAAAATAACTAGGAAGCTTTTTTAACATAATTTACTATTTCTTATAGTATATTATGTTAAAGTTCTAGCTTTTTTAACATAATAGAATTCAATCAAACAAAGGCTTACTTTTGTAAATAGGCAAAAAGGAAATCTCATATAAAGTTAGAATATTATGCTTTTACACTAATTTAAACCCTTGAGAGCACAAGGTCATGGCCTGATATCTTGATAGTCTAGTCTTGAACTATCGAGTGGCTTCCGTGAGAACAATACAGTTTGTCAACATCTTTTAAGGCGCTGAATAGAGCCAAATGGCACTTTTTAAACACATTTTTAGCAAAATGTATAGGGTTTGAGATGTTGAATAAAATATATGTTATTCTTGAACATATTTATAAGGGAACCATTGCTCTCAAAACACGATTTTGAAAAGATATCTTGACAAGAAAAAATCGTAAACTAACCTCTAAAATGAGTTTTAAACGTAAATATCTGTGTTATTAATGAACATACATTATTCAAATTTTAAAGATTAACGTATTATTTCTTAATAAAGGGCAAGGATGTTTTATATTTTAGATTAAGTTGTTTCATTCGCATTAATTAATTGTTTTTTAATACGCTAACTCGACCGAACCGGCCTGAGTCTTGCTTCTCGCTCACTACTATGAAGTCCGGCAGAAAGCGCTGATGCGCCGTGCAGGAGGGACGCTACGTCGCGTCGCTTCGCTGCGCGGCACTCGCTATTCAAAAAAATAAAAATTCTCACAAATGGAATGCAGAAACGTCAAGAGAGGTCATATGATTTGAAAATTTGACGCGTTGGTTATTAGTAGGTTTAGCATGACCGTGGTGGACGTTTATGACCCTGTGTCCAAATCTTTGAACCGTGATTTTCTTTTTGCATATTTTTTTTCATATTGTTGTTGTATGTTTTCTCTGTAGTTTTCAAGCTCTTATTTTTTAGTTTCACCTGCCCTGAGGCACAGATGAGAATATAGTTATTATGGAACCCATGAATATCCGTGATGTAACCCGAGGCTTATCATGAAATCTTGCAAATTAAATCTACTTCCCGATTTACAGATTGCGTGAAAATTTGCATAATACTTGTGTAAATTGCAAGACAATAAATAAATTGCAATATGATAATTATGATGCTGATCTGATGATGGAGCTGGAAGGTTGCCATGCCATATCATTGATGTTTAATTCAGATCAATCAATTGTTTTTAAAAAGCTAACTCGACTGAACGGCCCTTCTACCAGCTAACTAAATCGGCAAAAAAATTAAAATGATAAATTCTCACAAACGAAATGCGGAAACGTCAAGAGAGGTCATATTATGATTTGAAAATTTGACACGTTGGATATTAGTCGGGGTGGCTCGGTGGTTAAGCATGACCGTGGTACGCGTTCATGACCCTGTGTTCAAATCTCAGAACCGCGAACTTCTCTTTGCATGTTTTTTTTCATATTATTGTATGTTTTCTCTGTAGTTTTTCAAGCTTTTATTTTTTAGTTTTACCTGCCCTGAGGCATAGGTGAGAATATAGTTACTATGGAACAAGACATTAAAACAATACTAAATTGCAAGACAATTATATTATGCTAATTAATTAATTATGATGCTGATCTGATGATGGAGCTGGAAGGTTGCTATGCCATGCAAAATGTTTAATTCACATCAATCAATTGTTTTTAAAAAGCTAACTCGACTGAACGGCCCTTCTACCAGCTAACTAAACCGGTAAAAAAATAAAAATGATAAATTCTCACAAACGAAATGCGGAAACGTCAAGAGAGGTCATATGATTTGAAAATTTGACACGTTGGATATTAGTCGGGTTGGCTCGATGGTTTAGCATGACCGTGGTACGCGTTCATGACCCTGTGTTCAAATCTCAGAACCGTGAACTTCTTTTTGCATGTTTTTTTTCATATTGAGCCGGAAGGTGGTCATAGAAACTCAGTAATTAAACGACATAGCACAACCGAGCTTGGACTCGTTTTCTTTGTCTTAACGAGTACTTTGGTGCTAAATTATTACCAGGGTCTGATGATGGAGCCGGAAAGGGAATAAGGGTCATAGGAACTCAACAATTAAATGACATAACTCCATCGAGTTTGGGCTCATTTGATTTGTCTTGATGAGTACTTTGGTGCTAAATGGTAACAAGGGTCTGATGAAGGTGCTGGAACATGGTTAAGGGTTGCCAGTAATTAAACGAGTACATTGGTGTTAAAGTCCAAGTCGCTGTTATGGCTCATCTATTCGGGAGAACGGTGACTGCCGATTCGGAGCCCCACGCGCACCACTCGATGTTAGCATGTAATGCCGGTAACTTAAAAACGATGAAGGAAAACATCGTGAGGAAACCGAAATGTACCTATTAAGTACATGTAGGTACCTAGTGTTTTCACCTCATGTGACATTTACCAACCCACACTTGGCTAGCGCGGTGGATTATAACCTAGTCCCAGCCTAGATCTCTCCTTGCGAATGAATGCCTCGAGTCCCAGCAATGAGAACATATAGTGGGTTGTTTACGCAGATTGTAACCGGGTCTGCTGGAGGATGGCCCTACGTAGTTAAATTTCACAAGATACGTTATTTCTTTAATACTACATTTTTAGATTTGGCGATGAATTGAAAATAAATCGCTGCTTTGAGACTAAAAAGCCACAACTCAAAATTCAGTTATTTTACTTTTCTACTTCTGACGATTTTCTATCATTCTCTATGTATTTTAATGGGATATTACTTTATTATTTCTACGTTGTGTTAAAATTAATAATCATAAGAATAAAGTTAATATAAATATGTGGAAGTAGGGTTCCTATAAAATAGATCTGATTTTTTGCCGTTTTCATAGATATTGGTACGGAATCCTTCATTCGTTCATTCGACTTGCACTTGGCTTATTTTAAACACATTTGATATTATCTAATGTTTTATGTAAAAATGCCGTATTAGTCTCTTACCCCTCGAAAGCCCATTAACTACATTAACTACTAAGCTTCGTCGAATCGACGATGCGAATGTGAAAAAAATGATGTAATTTTTAAGTGCGCTGTTGCACCCATTGCTGCTTCTGATTATATGGATTAGTGGCACCATTGCCTTTTTTTTATATATTTAAATTTCCACTCCACAAACTCCGGGGTCCGTAGCTTTCATCATTTCAAATCTTATTTATTTTTACATATTTCTTGTATAATCTGAAGAGGAAAATATGGGGGAAGCTGGGAACATTTTTAACCTAATACTAGTGCTCGTCTGTTGTGCCGATCACTATTGGTTGGGATTCCGCAAGTAATCGGCTCGACATCGATTTTTTGTCTTATTACCATTTGCCTAAGCCGTCTCCTCCCGGCCCAGAGCCTCCACTACGGCTGCATTTCTGTCCCTGATGGCCATCTGTAGGTTGAACTCTCGGATGGTCTTCGGTGATGCAGCCAACGCTCGCCGCACGAACCGACCAATGTTGTCATCGGTGTCGTTAGCGTAGTACGTGAAGGTCCCCGTGTGCCGTGAGATTGCAACAACCGCATGGGGCACGCTCTCGTGCAGTTTCATGTTTGCCTTGGTTTTTATTGCGATTACCGACTCATATGTCAGTCCCTGAGCTTCATGAATGGTAAGGATACATGACCCTGTGCCTGACCCATAACCCTGGTTTGTCAGGGCCTCCTTCTCCTCTTGAGTGTGAACTAAAAAGAGGGTGTTTGGTAGGGTGTTGGGTATTTGCGCTCCCTTGTACCTTTTCTGTTCTAGGGATTTTATACGGGGTGCTGAGGAGTACATACCTGAGTATATTTCCCTCAACGCATATGCTACATCCATCGGATTGCGATGTGTGCAACTCCTGGCTGATTTTTGTTACCAGGTTCGGGCGGTGATACCTCATTTCGAAGAGATTTTCCTTGGCGGAGTTAAGACCAATCAAAGTTATATATTATTTTGGATTTTTGTACGGGCTTAGTGACATCGTGTTTTTTTTAGCGGTTAAGATTTATTATCGCTTTTTCGAAATATCACTTAAATTCTAGGGTAATCGTGCTATCAGATTTGCTGTAAGCTGTAAGTCATATCGAAGCTGAGTTATGGCTTTTCAAAGTATTTTTTTTGGTATTTTTGTATGGATTAGTGGCGTCATTTCCTTTAGCAGCCAAAGATCTGCTGTCACTTATTTGAAAGGGTATTACTCAAGGGTAATTGTGTAATCAGACACACACGAAAAAGACATGTAAAAAAACACGATGTCACTAAGCCCGTACAAATATCCAAAAAATAAATAACTTTGATTGGTCATAACTCCGCTCCGATATTACTTGAAGCAAATATTCATTGATACAAGAAAGTGATAACAGATTTTTGGCCGCTAAAAAATACGACGCCACTAGTCCATACAAAAGTACCCAAACGCCTTTGTTGTTGTCCAATTTCACTGATTATATTTTAATTTGAAAAAAAAATATGAAAGGACATTGTTCAAAATAGGCTATCTGTGGCCAAAATGTTCTTGATAATTAGATTTTGTAAAAAAAAATATGTATAATTAGTGATAAAGATGCACAGTGGGATTTCGATAGACAAGTGATTTATTGTCAAAGACTTACACACTAGTATGACAGATGGCGCTAGTAGTTATATTTTGTTACAATATTAACACCTCCGCTTAACAAAATCATTTATACTTTGAAATAGGTAATATACCAAGCTTTTTTGTGAAATATTTATGCTTTAAAGGCCCCAAACTTTTTGTAAATATATCTGCTGGCATTTCAGCCGTTTCTAAATAATCAATTTTAACAAACTTATTTGCAACTGCCTCTCTCACAAAATGATATCTTATATCTATATGTTTAGACCTTCTATGGTATACCGGATTCAAAATAAGTTTTTGTGCACTTTGACAATCATTATACATAGTTATTGTTTCTGAATGGCCTAAAATCTCAAACAATAAATTCTTTAAATAAATAGCCTCTTTGCTGGCTTCTGACATGGAAATATACTCAGCTTCTGTTGATGACAGGGCTACATTTCTCTGTTTTCTACATTCAAAAGATATAACTGTACCAGACAGTTTAAAACAAAACCCAGAAAAAGATTTTCTATCAATTGAATCTGAACCCCAATCTGCATCAACATAGCCTTCTTTAAAATGTTGCTAAACAGTGTATTTAATATTTTTTATGTAGATTATGGTTGTAGCCTTCGTTTCTGGATATTGATTAATTTGGATAGTTTCAAGGATTAGCTATCTTTTTCAACTGCATTAATATGTAAATAAACTATTATGCAAAATTGACATTATGGCACTATATAATGCTACATTCATTATGACAAAGTAAATTACGGAAAAAAATTATGCGTTTTCAAACAAAGTTCATATTAAAATAAAAAATATTAACTTAGGCATTTGTGACTCATATCCAGTATATGTTATTTTTTGTACTTGTAGAAACTGTTTTTTGTCGTGTTTCGTTTTGCTGACCGGTATATGATACGAACTTCTCTTTTTTTCTGTGATATAGTGAGCTGCAGCTTTATTCTCTCAATCTCAAGAATTATCTGTTTATTTCTGAGTGGTTGTTTCATTTTTGTATTTTTTATATTTTATTGCATAGGTACTCAACACTAGTAAGTATAGGTGAAATTTATATTTTCAAATCATATGTTCGCTATGTCTCATATAATATGGCACCACTAGTCCATATAAAAACCCAAAAAAAACTTTATCCATTTGACATTTTAAAACCAACTTTTTGCATGATATAAATTCCAAAACTTTTTCCATTGCAATTTATAAATGTTTCATTTTATAAACGTTCCGCATGGTTTAAATAAAAAAAAATAATTTTGAATTTAAAATATTTTTGTAAAATTTTGTTTGTGGACCTTTCGTTACAAAGCAGCGAAATGGGGTTGTTTCAAAAACTTGTTTTTCGTGTTATAATGAGCAATAGTTGTGGATTATTAACTTGCGAGCTCGTCTATTGATGATGATGATGATAACTATTATGTTTGTATTAATACACGTATTTAATATAATTGACGACGTGCATAGCGCGTGAAAACACTTGTTCTCGTCCGATCACCGAAGTTAAGCAACACCAGGCGTGGTCAGTACTTGGATGGGTGACCGCCTGGGAACACCACGTAATGTTGGCTTTTTGCTGTAGCTACTTTAATGCAATTAATGTTTATGTCGAATAAATCTATTTGACTTCAAATAGATGAGTGCGTAGCGCTTACAATAATTAAATGAACTTTTTTTGCGCTTTCGAGTGCCTATTTGTGATTTTGAAGTTGGTTTAATTTTCTGTATAAAAAGAGTTTATTGTAATTGTAGACTATTTATTATTTACATTATTATTTATAAGCTTTACTAATAGAATTTCGATAATGTTCTTCACAATCTGCAAAAGTGCAAAAAGATATCGAAGGAAACAAAAAGTTATGTTAAATTAATTACAAAATATTTTAAAAGCGCCATCTATGAGCTTGGAGCGGTAACTTTTTGTTTCCACGTTTTGTTCAATACTAATAATGTCGCCGGCTGGACGCGGTTTAGTTTGGTGGCGCTGTCTTATCGAAGTAGTAAATAGGCGTGGCTTAATTTCGAATTCGTGAATTTCAGTTAGCTGTTGTCAGCACCTTAACTGTAGCTCTTGTGATGATTGTCATAAGGTTGAAATTGTAGCTATGTTCAAGTTGGACCGAACACTTCATGGCAATGTGTTTCAATATTGAAAAGGGAGCATCGATATCTCGTCACGATACGACTCGTTCGGTCGTGGTTGAGTTACTCGTAGGGTTAAAAAGTTTCAATATTCTCCTGAGCATAATAATATTTCATTTAAAACTGAATAAAATATCTTACTTATAGTTTATTATACACTTTATAAAGACCATTGATCGAAATACAAACAATCTTATCTCTCAAGTTGGAACAACTTAGATCGGTTGACTTGGTGAGTTCACTAAGAACAAACATCATGACAACTGTTTTTTTTTACAAGATTAAATTTAGTAATACATACATTTGTCCTGACATTCCAAGTAGATGTATGCATGTCTGTTTGTGTGTGTTCAAGTTTGTGTTATTATTTTAGCTCAACGGCTAAGCAGAATGAAACAGTTAAAAAATAACTAATCTAAAATCATTTCTAATATGAAACACATACATAAATGCTCCAGGATAAAGAGTAATAAGACTTATCACCATTACTTCAAGTCTGTTTAGATCAACTGCTGTATATTTATGTAAGTTGTAAGTTTCTACGCACCTAAGTGTAGGTAGTTAGTAAATTTTTATTAAATAGAGTCCTGTGTCTTCTTCGGTAGTCCAAGATTTGGTAGACAGTAGAGGTCAGTAGATATAGGGGCCGTCATAAAATAAGAAAAAAAATGGTAGTTAACTAGACTGCTGATCGAATTGAAAACTTATCACAACAGCACTAAAGCCGCACAATACGCAATACTGCTATTATGCATGTCGATGATGCAACTTGCAAGATTTCACAAATCCAAAAACCGTCTAATGCACAGACTCCACAGATATAAGTACCCTAAAAAAAGTGTTCAACGAGATTATAGAAATGTTCATTTCCATACCAAACTTTTGAATTTAGGTCTCCTGCCGTGTGCCATAAGACACATTTTTAACAATAATAAATTGCATGATGCTTAAAACAAATTATTCACAAAGATAATGTGCTTATTTTGCCGACTACAAAGAGTTCTTTGACCATATTTCCTATCTACCCGTTTTATCTCAAAACATTAGGCATATGACAGACAAGTTCAAAATGTCATGAGGTATGTAATATGTCCACGCGTGGGTCGTGGGGTGATCCACGATACCAGTAAATGTAACTTGAAATACTTGTCGCATGTCCTACGTGGGCTTAATGCTAAGCTATGAATGATGGAAGGCTTATCTTTTGCATGCGTGTCGTAAATTAAAGGTGAAGATTGCACTTTTTCCAATATCTTGTAAGGTTTTAATGTATTTATTCTTACAGTATTAGAAAACCGGACTTGATTGTTTGGTTTTAACACTTTGAGGTCGTTTTACGTCACAAGGGTCGAATATTTATTTCTATGCCGACTTACATAAAAAAAAAAAAATATCGACTTGATTTCAGATCTAGCAATAATAGTATTTTTTCCAGACAACTATTAACTGAAAATAAAGTTAAACACAATGATACCCCCAAACTAGATGATAAGATAAATATATAATATTAGTGCTCAGAATATTAGTACCGCAAATTAATGTATAATGTTTTGCAATTGACTCATGGACTGTAAACTCTTTTCATTCCGCTTCAATGTGCTGAATAAAAAGTTATTTAATAATTTTACATGTTTAATATAAATGTATTTTCTAATATGCCTCTCGCATATCTACATAGAACAACAGCATAGACGCAGGGTGCCATTGCCTCTGTCGGTACAACTTCAACGTCAGAGCGATTTGATACGACGCGTCACACAGACGTAGACGGACAGTTTCCTTTGTTAGCTGTTATTAAATTATCTAATAATAGTGCATTCGACCAAACATATCTTGAGCCTAATACTTTTATCTATTCTGTGATAAATGCGTGACTCTGTTTGGATTTGGATCTGATTCGAAGAATCGCTGATTTCCTTTTCGGGGTGTCATGGAAATGCTCTGATTTGTTCACTGGAATTGTTTTGACATGCGTTTTGGTGTCTTGTCTTTCTTTTGTAATTTAGCACCGTATTCAAACAATTGCTCGAGGCTTACGCAAACCAACAGCCAAATTTTTGAGCAAAGTCATTTCGGTTTAGACATTTTCGACGTTTGTGACGTCAAAGGGACCAAGATTGAGCTTCAGACAAGTTTTACTAAACCGCGGTAAGCGTTCGTATTAGTGTGTTATGTTTTAAAATTTAGATAGTATTTATAAAAATATTAGCAGCATGCCAGCAAGTATTACCAGCGTATTTCCCATTCCCGTAATTTTCAGTTTTCGGGTTAGTCACATCCGATAATCACCAGTTTATCAATAATTTATTTAGTATTTGTGCAAGTTGCAAAACGGTCGTGTACGCGTTAGCACTAATATATCTTTTGTTTATTTATTATCTAAATACGTTTAAATAGATATACTATAGACCTTTTGAACTAGAAAATCAAGGTTCACAGTTCTGGTCTCTTCTAGATCAATGTACATACGTAATCTTCGACAACACCGACATACCATCAGGTGAGTTGAGGGTCTAACACGGACCTACGTATGATAAAACGAAATTATCAAATCAACCAGTCTACCTATTATTGCTTTGTGTGTAATGACCATAGTACAGACATATTGAATCGGTAAAAATCGTTATCTTTACCGAATCAGGAACTACATGAGAGACACCGCGGGAAGCTACTCGTTTGGAAAAAAGTCAAAATAAATTATACGCTTTTTGCATTACGCTTCATCAATAAACTGTTATGATTATGACTAATTTTGCATACAAAACTCTTTAATGTACCGATCGACCGCAGATAATTTTACAGACGTATCAATATAGTCTTTAAAAACAGACATTCAAATGTCCGAATATTATTGATGGACGTTACAAAAAAGACACAATGCAGGACCTGCATTAAAAATTATAAATACGCGGGACGGAAGATCAAACCGCCGTTGGGTATCATAGGGTTGACTCCACTTACATTTCATAGCGTGCAACACACTTTTGTTTTAATTTCTGGGTCTTGGGACTTTCTCTCACAAGGTCACAAGGAAAGAGTCAACGTCACAGTCCATCACAATGGCCTTGTGGCCTTGTGGGGGTTGGTGGATGACACATATCTTCGAAAGTACAACTTACTGATTAACTTTAGACAAGGTTCATTAGTTGACAAAAAAAATGGCAGTCATAGGAACTGCCGATAGAAGTGAAAACTTATAACTCAGAATTTCATAGCTCACTTTGGAAACTACACGGGTGTAACCGGAGGGTGTGGCCTGGTCATCATGGCATGACCATCTAGAAATGCACCAGCATTTCCCATTGGCTGACGCATTTCTAGATGGCCATGCCACGCCTTTTAGCATTTCCCATTGGATGACGCATTTCTAGATAGCCATTGGCTATGGTCCCGAGTTTACCCGAAGATTTCTTATCATATCCGAGCGTGACGCTAGAACCCATTTCACAGCCCATGAAAGGTCTGTCTAGGCGCGCCAAAAGAAGTTTTCACTTCAAAAATTTAAATATAATATGGTTAATTACTTATAATTTCTTTGAAAACCTTAGACAATGTTCAAACTGGAATAGCGTTTTTAGCCTGGTTGATGATATTCAGCTTGATGTCGTTTTTAAGCCCGGAAATAAAAAGTGTAGTGTTTTAGTATATGTTTGAAGTGCCTGTGATTTCACGATTACAGCGTTTACATTTTTAAAATTTTATTCAATTTGACATTAGCTGACACCGATGTCATAATTTTTTTATTTACAATTGTAGATATCTTACTTACAGTTTTACGTGGCAGCCCTACCGTAAAGTAAATGTGCCCAGGACGTATGGGAATATAAGCTAAAATTGTCGGTTCAGTTTTTAAATAAAGTCTTTGAGTGGAATTTAATATTCGTATTCGGCCGCGGGTCCGCGCCGTGTGGGCGTGGCCGCGTTGTTCGAGCTTCACCGGAAAGATTTATATTACGTGCAGATTCGTATGCAAGTGATCTGGAATTGTCGAGGATTAAGACCATGTACTTATTGCGACTATAAGCGATTAAAGGTTTTATTAGTTTAATTAAAAGCAAGTTTGTCCATAAATCTTTATTATTTTTTAAATTTCTTCAAATTTCTTCTTGTTTGAGACTAACCAGTATGTGTTAAGGGAATGGCGAGTTTAGAAGCCGTGATATGAAAATATATTTTATACCTAAATAATAAAAACTGAAAAATACGGAAATAAAAACTTTGTACTTATTATATGTTTACGAAAATTAAGCGAAAGGCGGAGTTTAAAATTTCCCACGCTTATATTAGTTTCTGTACCAGACTGCAGGAAACACTTTTTTTTAAATTTTCATAAAAAATTACCGATATAAAAGACAGTACATACACTCTACCCTGTGTCTTATGTGTTACTGTTTATTGCAACGAAGTTCCTTACGGGAGGCGTGCAGGACATAGGGATTTTGCTGCACTGTACTGAAAAAAAAATGAGACTAAAACAGTAAGATAAATATTTAAAGAAAGCGACGTGCTTAAACTGCCCGTGGCCAGTGTTGCCAACTTTCTTTTTCAGTTGATGGTAACACAGATAATAAAAGTAGGATTTTTTTGCAGACTATGTTGATTCCATATTTATGATCTAAGGGAAATTCGTTCCCACCTGGTTTATTTAGGTCGAATTTCGAGTACAGGGCGAGAACTAGCTTGAACCTATAATTAAATAAAAAAATGTCGATTAGATGGAGGACGCTAAAATTGTATGATCGGATTGCTGTACAAGAGAAGTTTGAACATTAGAGAGTAGGCACTATAATTTCTATCTTTTCATTGATCTGGGTTTTCACCAACAGATTATTGAGAGCCACTCCAAATGTAGAAAGACTGCAAAAAAGTGCAAACTTTTTGAAGTCGATTTATAAGTACACAATCAACGTGAATGAGTGTCCACACAGTTAATAAAACACACACTCATAAAATTATAATAGTGAATGCGTGTATTCTAGATCCACGTTCATGATCTTCTACCACATCGTCAGTCTCCCTCTAGGCAAGTGTATGATCTACCTACTAAGCGCGCGAAAATAAAAAATAAAAGGCAGTTAAATTAAAATCAATGACTAAATGTGTCAAAAAGTTACTTACTAAATTTGAGCTAGGAGTTGGAAACGAAATCCAACATTTGTGGATTTCGTAAAATTTAGACATAAGCTTTTTTTAACATACGAAAAACGCGTCTCCACTCCAAATGTGCGTCCTTATACGCCGGTATTGTCCGCCCATGCCTCTTAACGACTATTCAATACACTCTTGAATGAATGATTGCTCTTTGCCATATTATTCGAGCGGACGATTTTACTTGATAAGAAAAAAAGTCGTGTAAAGCGATCCGGATCTGCGTTTTCGAAAATAAATTGTAACGTGAGCACTTAAGTGAACTTTTACAATTTGTTTTTTTTCGGCGGTCAATATATAGACAATTATATTCTATTTTTTTTAACGTGGCAGGTCTATTAATAACAAAATTAAATTAGGTACAATAAGCACTACACTACGCTACATACCCAACTAATTTACACTAAGTCAATCTGAATAATTCATAAATCAATGAAGGTCTACAGATAATCAAGTTTACTACTGATCGGAAGCGTGACCAACACGTTGGAGGTATTACTACGCGAATGACAACGCTTATTTTTAATAATTAATTTTAATAATTAATTTTTTAACAGGGTTTAATCATAATCAAAATTTTATCATTATTTAGTTATCTCCCAAATTATCGATCGCTTTACAACGGTCGATCGGGAAAAAGACTTTAGTTACGTCGTATTCAATATGAATGAATACTGCGAAAGTTTAAATGCTAAATTAGTTAGCTTTGTGTGTCACACTGATAAATTATTTATTTGTGTAAATATTTTTTTTCCTATTATGCCTACCTTATGACATTAAAGTGTATATTCCTTCTTATTTCCCTCCCGATGACACGGTCTTTTGAAACCAGCTTATGCTAATAGATGGTCGGAAATAGTCAACAAACCCAGCATCTGTACCGACGATCCAATAAAACGATAATTTTTACCATACCACCAAACTGGGCCAACCCTTTCCTTGTCGGATACTCCAATCTTACACTTGAAGGGGACAAAAAAGGGATATTCCATTGTGTTGTTCAAAATAAGGTCATATCTATAGATTTTCTGCTTGAACAATAACGCATTTTTAATATATTTCATTAAGATTGACATGATCGATAATAGCACTTAGCAGTATTTTCTTTTTTAGATAAACTTAAAGATATATCCAGGTGCTTCCGAGTGTTTTTTTCTTTACTAACTTTGGAACATTTGAGAAATTTTCCTGTTATCCTGTAATCAATTGATAATTATTTATACACAATCTGCAAAATAAGAACTATTGACGTAACTATTAACTCTGTCATTAACGTTTCCTAATTTTGGCATTTTTTTTTTTTTGCTGGATGAGTTCTAGTCTCTCTATCATTGTTTTTAATAGTTTTCCATTACGATAGTATTTTTAATTCGTGTATATTTGCCGAAGTGAAACGGTAGATTGTGTCTTAGACGTTTTTCTTTCAGTTTGGTGGCAGTTTCATGCACTATGATAACAGTTAGTAGGTACCTATACCTGTGAAAATGGTGATAAATCTGTATCGGAATATCGGGGATTTGCTCCACCGTATGACCACGATATGGCTAAATATAAAAGTTAATGTTTTCCTGTATGTCCTATATAGAACGATGAGCCGTGCATTGATCATATATGATGATCTTTAGTAAAGTTGTTGTGCATGAACCAAAGACGGTTTGCCAAGACCATTTTTAACAAGATAGGTACAGCTAGTATACTATGAATAATAATACTAGTTTATTTTTTGTAAATGTCTCAGTTATTGTAAAATTATCATTTCAAGTCATCAAGTTCTTCTGTATACCGAAACATTACCTTAAGACTTTTTTTACTTCTTTGAGTTCGCTCTATTACTAATACGTAGTTACTAATACTATAATGATTTTCTGTAATGAATTAATGTTTACTTGTGTAGGCTTTTGCAAGCCTGAAAAATGTTTCGAATACGTTATTAAGTTTCAAACGATATACGTTAACAGCAACACATCTAATGGCTCCTTCTGTAGTAAGCTCACAATATACACGATAGCAATATACCAAAACCGGTTCACTCTTGTTTAATAAAAGTCCACAATGGAAAAAAACTAAACAACTACGCAATAAACACTAATAATAATAAAAAATTCAAATATTAGCAGATAAATCCCAAAGAACTTTCCGCTTATCGGCAAACACCAACAAAAGCCAAGAACAGAAGTTCCTTATACTGTTTCAGCAAATTACGCTCCAAGATTCTTATAAGCCATACAAACCAAAGGCAATTGTTTATAAAAGTCTTGCTAGTTAAATCCACCTCAGTGGGTAACAAAAGACGCGCGGCCGTACAAAAGGGGATTTAAACAAGGTAGCAGCATCATCCTCGCTAAGAGCTTACTTAAGTTTTATGGAAAGTACGTCGGCATGAGACGCTTAGCCATGACTTCCCTTAAAGGGTTGCGCTTTTTGTTAAATCACGTTTAAAGATTCCCTTAAAGTCGATCGCACGCCGATGCTATATCACCTACGTGGGTAAATCCTTTTTTTAGTTGCCTATTCCGACCGGCCTAGCGTCGTGGGGGTTCTAAGAGGTTTTATGAAGGCTACGCTTTTTGTTCCTTTGTTCTCGGTTTAATTAGTAGGTTTATGCCATATTGTTTTAGTTCCACTCTGTCTCAAATCAATTTCGAAATGTGATCGATGTTATTGTGATTAAATTTGTTTTGAATAAAGTTTATGCCCATCGAATTTACTCATTTCTGATTTGAAGTTAAATTTGAAATATATGATCTCGAAGTGTATTTTTTGTTTTTTTTTGAGCGAAGTTAAAATATACCTGAACGTCTTTATTACAATATCTACATCAATAAATTATAAACAGCTATCAATAGTTACATTAACGAAGGTAAACTACCAACCGGACTAAAATCGACATGAGTAAAAAATACAAGAATGAATTTCAACGAATCCCATCCCAATAGACGCATTTATCATTTTTGCTATTAAAAGGAGCTACAATACACCCCGAAGGAGTCAGAAGGGCCATCACAACAGCAAATGAATACATAGATTAGACAAACATGCAGATAGTAAACTCTAGAATACGGGTCGCCAAATGGCGAACTACTAACTGTCAGGATCAAAACTGCTGATTTGCTTTGTACGTAACTGAAGTACACAGTGATGTGTAGGTATTTAAAATAAAAACACCTGGATATTTTCAGTCATTAGATAAGCTTTAGATACATTCTCAAGTGTTTTTTTGCAGTGAAAATTTATTTAGGCGCACCTAGACAGATTTTTCGTGGGATGTGAATTGAATCCTAGCGTCACGCTCGGTATGATAAGAAATCTTCGGGTAAACTCGGGACCATGGCCATTGGCTATCTAGAAATGCATCAGCCAAAGGGAAATGCTGACGCATTTCTAGATGGCCATGCCATGATAGGCACGCCACGCCCTCCGGTTACACCCGTGTAGTTTCCAAAGTAAGCTATCAAATTCTGAGTTATAAGTTTTCACTTCTATCGGCAGTTCTTATGACTGCCAATTTTTTTGAATTATTAATTTACACACTCTCAATCACTAATTAGTGAATAACGCTTCGGAGCAATTCCAAATTGAGCTGTTCGTACATTCCCATACGTAATGTATTATATCAGTTTATTCCTACTTTTTCTAGACCAACTAGAATTCTGTTCATTATACTCGTGTACCTATAACCGTTAACGCTACTGAACCCATCCTTTTAGTGCTCGCCTTATTTAATTTTCTACAGATCAAAATACTGAATAGTGAGCTAAAGGTCGGTACTATTTTCAAGTATACATGTTGAAAATGTATTGTTGCTCCTTCTTTTCTTGCCTATTTAAAATTGTTTGTTGCGTTTGATCTTTTTATAGTCATTCACACTATACCTATATATAAGCTGGTAAGTAAGTAATATTTATATTTGCATCTTTTGAACCACAAAATAAATCTACTTCGATTTTTTGTTGTAAATTAATAGGATTCTATTACCGAAAAACGTATTGTTCGACTTGTCTCTCTGTGATATTCTTTAACGATACCTCGGGGCCCAAACCGACTGAATCCCACTTAATTAACCCCAACTACTTATTATAGGAATAATGATCCCTTGTTTATTTTATGGCTTCAAATAAGACGGAAATCTGACAATTTAAATACACGGAGAATTGGCAGTGTTAATATGTTTGTGGTTTCGGAAATGATTCGTTTTATAACGCTAATGACTCACGTTATTAGGCTCATTACTTGTAGCTACGGTAAAAAAATAACAATAAAATTATCATATATCCTTGTAACAAATTGCCTAACCTATATCACAACCAAATAAATTCTAATGATAATTCAGAAGCTGACCTAAATTGAGCATTTTATTTATGATCCCAGTTATCTTATTCGATACGAGTACATATTTCTTTTAATCGAGTCTAAAGATTTGAATAACAAGAAATTGGAATATGTTCATGCTTACCTAAATAACTCTTCCTAGTTCTAAAATTTTTAAGGGTTTCGTACTATATAAGTAATTAACTACCATTCTGCACAAAGTGACACTATTCTCATACGGCACGTGTTGCTTTCCATCAGACACATGCCCTTCTCATTCCGTCAATTAATCAATAGTCGTCCTATACCTACTCTAAAAGTAGTATGTTATAATTGCGAAGAAATACTAACTATTTGAGACCGTGGTATTAAAATGCTTGACTCATGGTTGATCTTCTCTCTTCGATTTCGTTTGAAATCAGCCGCAAACGACGAATATTTCTATACAAATTAGATGTTGCTCAAAAACTTGACAGATTTTTGTCTCACGTATGCCATAGGTATAAACATTTGAAATGTGGTGATTATTGTAATAAGTAAATATTTTATACATTGTCAAATTTAAGTAGTTATGGTTTTATTTGTTGTTTAAGGTAACAATGAGCAACTTCTTTGCGTCTTTAGCTGCGTTTTTTGTAGTCAGGTCATTACATGTATTGTCAGTCTGACAAAGTAAAATTTAGTTATTTTAAGTGTCAATTTGTTCTCTCTGCTACTACAAGCTTAATTTTAATTCGAGTTCGTTTGCCGCACACATCAAATATAAAAAAAAACCTTGTAACATTATTTACTCAAAAAAATGTAAGGTCTCTTGCAAGGCTTGAGCAAATTTTTGGTACAAGGAAATGTGTCTATTTTTAGAAAGTTAATTAGGTTAATTCAAAAGCAAAAAACTGCATAAAATTCAAATTTCAGTTCTTTAAGTAACCGTATTACAATGATAATTAAAAATGCTATTGTTCAGACAAGAATGGCATACAAAATGAATGTTGATCGTTTTTATGCATTTTAACAGTCGGTCAGCAAGGCAGGTGGTATGAAACAGGTGTAGTTAAGGCCATTTTTTAGTCATTATCCTTTAAAATATAGGGCAGAGCATCATCGGTTAGTAAAGTTTGTTTTCGGGCCGTTACGGTATTGTGTAAATAACGTGAAATGTTTCGCGGCAGTATATTTTTAATTTTGCCGACGTCACTTTTTAGTCTGAGTTGTATAATAGTTTTTTTTTTTGGAATGACGATGTTTTTTTTTGTGATCGCTAATGTTGTGTTTGTGGAGGGTTGCGTTTTGTTCAAAGGTCGGCGAAGATAAAAGGGATAATTATTTTCGTGGGTCCGCGTCTTGTTTGTTTCTCTAATAGTTACGTTAATAATAGTAGCTTTGCGGACGGTTGGGGTGTGTTAATGCATAAATTAGGAATGGTATCTTTCGTAGATCGGCTTTTTACCTAACTTTTAGATGAACATCTAAAAGTTACCTAATTTATATTATTTATGTATATCTGTCTTTTAACCATTCTAATTTCTAGATTGTTTAGAGAAATGTTCAACAAAATTGTATCGCAAATGGATACATGTGCCTTTATTATTAACTAGTAGCGCTCCGTGGTTTTGCCCGCGCAGTTCTCGTTCCCGTTAAGTATTTTCATGTAATAAAAAGTAGTCTATGTGTTTTTTCAACCCGATCCGTTGTATGTGATCCGAATGTATGGATGTTTATTGTTCAATCACGTCGTAACGTATGCACGGATTTAGCTGGAATTCAGAATACAGAACATAAACTACGCGGGTACAACTGCGGGGCGCTGCTACTATACCATTTACCTACATTTACCTGTAACATACTATTTACCGACGACGTATGAAAAAATAACAAACCAAAATAAATAAGAAATAAATATACAACACTAGCGGTTATCCCGGCTTCGCCCGTGGCATATATAATATAAATATAATCTACCTATACCTAGCACTCAAGAGTGACTAGATATCCAATGGTGAAAGAATTTGAGATTAGCGCAATCAAACGAATGAAATCTTCAGCATTATAACATTAGAAAGAAATTTATGTAATTTCCAGTGAAATTACAGGGCTTAGAGATATAACATCTTAGATCGCTGGGTGACGAGCGCAGTGCAGTGCTGGGTAATGATTTGGACTCTTCGTGTTCCAATAGCTACGTGTCACTGTGCTGTTATGTGGCAGGCATGTTGCTTACCATCAGGCAAATGTCCTGTTCATCTGACGAGATGAACAGGACTCTTTATTTTAAAAAAAGGTATAAAAACCCATCTATTCACTACTTATTTCATTATGTTTTTTTTCAGAATTTTATGGAGCTTATGTGCAGTGTAAATTTAACTAATTTCAGCCAGATTTATTCATTTATTCCAGCATTTAATCTTTTTATTGGAATAAAATTTGGGATTTCCAAAATAATATTAAAAATAACGTAAGATTAAAAAGTGTCAACTATTTCCAGCATTATTCACCATAACATTCATTAACACATCCAGAAAGTTTCATAGCATTAAAATTAGAAAGATTATACTGGTATGTAAGTTAAATAACAAAAATATAATTTTAAATACTATTTCTACCAGTTCCTGATAACAATTGTTCATAACAAATAGTTACATCGTCCAATCTAAAACAAGTTAACTGAACTCAGCCAAAACAATTCCAACTCCTAGCTTTGACTCCGAATCAATTGTAAGGGTCTGGTCTAACTTTATCCCCGTTACCGCACACTGAGGCGAACCGCATTAGCTCCTAAAACTGCCGTGTATCTCGTTTGTGCCGAGACAACTGGGACACCTTACACGACGCTTCCTATGTAATATAAAGCACCCATCCTTACCAATATTATTAATGTGAAAGTACCTATGTGTTTGTCATTTTGTTTATACCAATCTGATGCGATAAATAAGACGCAGCGGCGTCATTTTTTGTAGCAATGTTAAGTACCTATTGGTAATTAAATAGGAGAACAGTATAGATTTTAAATCTGGAAATTAAAGTACATAGAAAAATAAATACATTTACTCAAGCTTTACGCAATTCACAAATAAGTCAGGTATTTATGATGACACACAGTTAAATGACGATTGTATTTATTTTTAAAATCTGCGAAAAATATACTTGAGTTTCACCAATGTTAAACAAACCATTCGGTCTACGATGGAGCACACTTACCTAAAATATTTAATTTTATTTTTTTGCGATATTCATATTTGCGACGCTAAAAGAATCTAAAGAGACAAAGTACAGCAAAATTCAAACTTTTTGTAACTTTTTTATTTGCGTAACAACAAGTGAGAAATAAATTGACGTAATTTTTCGTACTCTTAAATATTGCACGACAGATAATGACGTAATTAAAATAACTACCGTACGAGCGAAGCCGCAGATAAAAGTTACACTAAAATAAACATGACATAAACTGTTTTGCATTCAAGTGCATGTCACTGTTATTGTGTGGTATTGTGCGTACATACCAATATAATTTTGACATCGCGAACCTCTAATTAAAGGATTTAAGGTCTTTAGTGCTTTGGTTTAGAGGTTTACTTTGCTTGAAGTATGCGTTTAGTGATGGTAAGGTGAACTTTGTCGGTATAGGCTAGCATTCGTATTGTGCATCGATGTTTTGCATGAACATTTAAATGCGGTCATCTATGCGCTTAGACATTTTAATACGCGGCTGGAAACCCACGAATCGGACAATTTTCAATGGGACCTCGTGGCCATTGTTTAGGGGTATCCTGTTATTTGCTACAGTTACAAGGACCCACGATGTAACAGACTCTAGTATTGCTACGTGTGTACCTTACATTAGTACAGATTTAAATAAATTTGTCTAAATGCCGAAACACAAATATTAGCCCAAAAAAGGCAAAAACTTGTGAAACAAACATTGAATCACACTGTAGTAAATTAATGTCATTTTACTATTTTAAGCAAGTGCCACTGTTAAAATAGGAAGTTGACAATTTGCACCCTTCACAAATGAAAAATAAATGTACAATGTATTTTCTGATTGTTTTCTGATATTGTTGATCTGGTTAATTTTGAAACATAGCAACATAATAGTACAACATGACTATTGAAATCAATTGTAAGAAAAACAGAAAATTTATTTTTTGATTATACCTATACCTATGTAGGTAAGCAGGAGGAACAACATACATTGGTTTTTAATTAACAAAACTATAATGAGTTGCCAGAGTGTGTAAAAGACCAGAATTACTAAAATTTGTATCTAATATTACTTAATTGTGTTTTTGGCTAACGACGTGATAATTTGCCAATTGTCTACCCATTCTATCTGGTACGTTGAAGCGTGACAAACACGCAAGCTTATTCAACGAACCGGAGTTTTCCACTCACCACCTGACATTATCGCTGGTCCTACATAACCAAATTATCTCTACAAAGACCATGATATACATATTATGTATTTACAAAAATGCCATGTTATAGGTAATCAGTGATCTGATACTAAATAATAAGTCAACTAGCATCAGCTAGAAATTTAAAAAACAGTCAGCTGACACAGATAGACTTTATAGCAACGGAAAATACAGTATATTTTACGTTAGGCTGCTAGGTTAGTTTTTAGTAATTTCTAACAGACCAAGTCGGGGCCGTACCATCTGACTGTTCTTATACTAGTCATTGGACGAGCTGAACAACTCGTAGATGAATAAAACGAACGGCATCACTAACAATTTCAACACAAAACCTAATAAACTGCGCCAATGTGAGTAGATGAATTAAACACCACTGCAGTTGGCTCGAGACTGATTGATTTGTAACATAAGTAGCTAAGCATAATAATTAACAAATACTCACACATCTATAAATCACAGAAGGTATAATATGAAACGCTGTCACTGGAAACCGCTGGTTGCAGGTTGCGCAGGACCGTTCGTTGTGGAAATCCAGGGGAGAGGCCTATGTTCAGCAGTGGACGTCTTGTGGCTGGTGATGATGATGATAATATATATGCCTCGATTATGGTTCATGACACTTTCTGGTACGCCGAACGTTTAATACCTAAGTTTATGTTAATAAGGCTCTTTGTCTTCTGCGCCTGCCCAAAGTATAACAGTCATTGGGTACTATAGGTACCATAGGTTGGTCCTTTAATACACAAAAAAAGTTTAAGATTATACGTTGCAAAAAGAGAATGCCTACTAAAAGAACTAATATGCATTTGATTTTTGAAGTGAAAACTTCTTTAGGCGCGTTATGGACAGAATTTTCGTGGGCTGTGAAATGGATTTATGATCACGTGATCATCACGCTCGGACTCGGATATGATAAGAAATTTCGGGTAAGCTCGGGATGTTAGAGCGAGAAAGATAATGTGGTCAACAAACGTGCCAGACCGAGAAAGATAATTGTTAGAGGAGGACATGGGACAATAGATACTCTCTCTCTCTCTCGCTGCTCGCTACCGGTTACCAGTGTTGACACTTTAGCGACTTTGTCGCTGAAACTGGCGAATTTTTAAAACCTTTTAGAGGATTTAGACGACGTGTTACCGACAAAGGGGAATATACTAGTGTAGTGTAGACGGTTGGAGAAGAAAAAAGCTTATGTATTCTTCCAGACTGTTATTCCCTTAATAATTCAATCAAAACCGGCGACTTTGTTTCATAACTATTTGGCGACAAGCTCAAAATCATAGTGGTAACACTGACGGCTACCTACTCCAAAAGACTTTTCTTTGGGCGGGAAAACACGACGGGTGCTTTATAATTTTCACAATCAAATTAATTAGTTTTGCTGTGTAAATATTTCGTTTCTTTCGTGTAAATTCTAAGTTTTGTATATACATATCAGTCAATAGTATAAATAAATATGAGCGTCGCTAGCGACGGGGGTGACCCCGTCGAACAGACCAGAAAAAGAAAACTATTGAAGCCAAATCCAAGTGAAAATGTTTCTTACAAACTATTTAGAAAACCCCTTTATAAGAGACTAGCGGCCCGTCCCGGCTTCGCACGGGGTCAACTTTTTTTGTTCAGTAGGTATGCTAAATTAAATGTAGGTACATGACCAAATTTTTCCAAATGATCAAAATTAAAAACCAAAAGGTGAGGCTGGCCTGGTGGCTTAGTTGGTTAAAGGCCGTTTTGTAAAACAGCGGTTTAACGATCAGCCGGATTGAATACAGCTGATTTAAAAACTACCGGAATGTATTCAACGCCATACGTTATTCAACACGGCTAGCCGTAATGTAATAAAGCGAGAGATTATCCGCTTCTTTGACAATTTTTAGTTCCGATTCTTAATACTCGTGGCGCTGCCTGATATAACAACAACCATGGCGTTGAATACTGTGTGTTCCTAAATTGCTAACACGGCTAGCCGTAATGTAATAAAGCGAGAGATTAACCGCCTCTTTGACAATTTTTGGTTCCGATTCTTAACATTCATGGCGCTGCCTGACATAACAACAACTATGGGGTTGAATACTGTGTGTTCCTAAATTGCTAAAGTGACAGTGGATTCTGGAGTTTGGAGGAATCGTACACAATATTATTAGGGTGGCACTTGTCACCCTGGGCGTTACTTGGATACTATTTCGTTTCCACCGTCCACCTTGTTAAGACTAAATCGGACCGGGTTGGTTACATGAGACCCAGATCCGACCCGGAGCACCCCGACTCCACCTAGTCTTGGCGCTACTACACCTAGAGTGTATTTAAAAGAATGCGGGAGCCAGAAGCTCAAGGGAGGAGCTGAGTGGAGCGAGCCATGCAAGTAGCCGTAGTGGAGCGCAGGCCGAGTATGGAGAAGCGACACTCAAGGTTGACCGCAGAGCTTCTGACGGGACCCGGAGTCAAATCTTTTTTTTAAACTATAATAGGTTCGCACTTGACCACCATCTCACCTGATGTTAAGCGACGATGCTATCTACGATGGGACATGTTTCGATAATAGACCCTTGTCTATGGAAGTGCACCATGTTTCTTAGGTGTACCGTCACCGATATCAAGTTATGGGCTTTCAAACTTTACGTGAGAGTGGTGAGAGGTAAAATGTTGTAAAAAAAAATACTACGGAATATCGTACGAAATAATCGATAAATTTTTTCAGATAAATGAAATTAATTTAGATTTTGTGTTGTTATTTTTTGAAATATGGTCTCCTTACAACATAAGTAGTAATACAATGCGGCTGAACGTGGACCGCCTTATTGAAGAACGTATTGCAATGACAATGCGGCTAATCGTTGAACCGCCGCATTACAAAACGGCCCCGTTTTTCAAAACGGCTAGCCGTAATGTAATACGGCGAACTATACAATCCGGCTGTGACATATACATCATAATCCGGATCTCGTTGTCGGGCTTTATGTTTGATGTCTTGACACAAATTGTCTTCAAAAATGTGCCATAATTCCGAAGGAAAACAAAATAATAATATTACCACAAACAACTCTCTCAGCCTCAACGGACACCGAGAAATTGAAGCTTCTCTAAAAGTGATTTCTTTTTTTTTTTTGATTTTGAGTAGTCTTGAAACGATGTACCTACGTGGTACATGATAAAGAAGTATTCTGAGATAAAATCACTCTGACTGGGATGAACGCTGCGCTGTACTGTATGTACACTTCATAATTCTGCCGGCCGTCGCGTCGTTGCAAATATTTAGGATGGATATTTTTAATTTCGTAATATATTTTGAATGGAGTGTCCGATTTTAATAATTCAAAAAGGAATCAATAGGTATTAAAACAGTCTTGATTGAGAAATAATTTATTTTGATAAGAATTAAAACAAATGTATGAATAGCATGGTCTTAAGTTGATCGGCATTTTTATCTTCTTTTAAAATGTAAAAAAGCAGTTGTAGCGACGTAATTACTGTAGTTAGACATATGCTCTCGCGAGATTTTTTGTAGATTTTAATACGTTCTACAATATTGTAAAACATTGTTTGGTTCTATCATTGGTACTTTCCGCAGCGTATGCGATGAAAGCCATTTTATGGCTGTTTTTTTTATACCTTGCGTTGGTTTTAGTAAAAAATTCCAAGTATCACTATTTTTTTCTTGTAATAAAAATAGCCTATGTTACTCAGTGATAATGTAGCTTTCTCTTGGCAAAAGAATTTTTGAAATCGGTTTAGTAGTTTTTGAGTTTATTACATACATACAAAAATACAAAAATACAAATCTTTCCTCTTTATAATATTAGTATAGATATATACTATTCCCAGAAAATCGTAGTGGAGACTGTGTAGTGTATGTGGAATCGACGGAACAGGAGAAAGTCGGTAACAAAAATCCTATTACACTCACCAACCTTTTTGCGGACAATGTTAGGGGCATCATAGGGGTGCACCGTGTGAATGCATACAAAGTTGGAGTAACTTTTAAAAAGCCGGCCCCGGCCAACAACTTTTTGAACATGGACACTTTTTTTACTAACCATAAATGTGTATACAATCTGGGTATACAAATAAGTACTGCCTGAGTAACCATAGTATTTATTTCGCGCGGACTAAGTCGCGGGTAACAGCTACTTTGTATATAAATAAAATTTCAATAAATATTTACTTTAATTTCTGGCTTGTTTTACTCGTTTATTCAACTAATACGATCCATAAAATTTTATTATAATACGACACACCTACCTAATACAAAAATCAGCTAATGAAGTTTTCACTTCTGCCGTGTGGTCTTAAGCACACACCTTTTTTTTTTTTGTTTTAAATTTAGAGTGACGAGACGAGCAGGTCATGTGCCTGATGGTAAGCAACATGCCTGCCACATAACAACACAGTGACACGCAGCTATTGGAACATGAAGATTCCAAATCATTACCTAGCACTGCACTGCGCTCGTCACCCAGAGATCTAAGTTGTTATATCTCTAAGCCCTGTAATTTCACTGGAAACATTGCCCTTCAGACCGGAACACAGTAATGTTTGCACATTACTGCTTGGCGGTAGAATATTTGGCAAAGGTGTGGTCCTTCCCCAGTCGGACTCTGCCAAGAGTCCTACCACTACAAGATATTCTAATTGTTTCAGTGAAAGGATTTCTAAACACCCAACATACTTCACAGTTTAGCTGTAAAAAAACGCGATAATTTGCCAATTCAGTAACCGTTTTATACGACACGTGAAGCGTGACAGGCATGCAAGCTTATTCAACGAACCAGAGCTTTGGAATTACACCTTACGTTGTCATTATAATAGCAGCTTCTCATGATGATACGAAAATGCTATTGAGATTCGATAAGATGTATTTCTGTAGTTTTTTTCGCCATTTCAGAGTTGGTGTCTAATAATAAATTGTTCTAATGACAACAATGCATCCCGTACCTACTGTGTTACTGGATATAATTATATTTATCATAGAAATACAATTCACTGGATAACTAACTACACTTAATCTATGCGAATGTTATAAATCTGATGTACGTGATCTTTGAGTGCTATATACTATACTAGCGGCCCACTTCGGCTGCGCACGGATATTGTCATTTAAAAACTATTAATCGAAATAAAAACTATCCTATCTCTCAAGTTGGACCAGACTGCTCACGGTGTGCCAATTTAATTTAAAATCGGTTAAGTAGTTTAGGAATCCATCGCGGACAAACATCGTGACAGGAGATTTATATATATAATAAGATAAGATAAGATATTAGGTACCACAGGCAAAGCCGCTAAAATTCTAGGTACATGTCGATTTTCTCACGATGTTTTCCTTCACCGTTTTTAGTTAGCGGCATTAGGCACATGACTTCAAAAAGACGGTGGTGCGCGTGGTTTTGTACCCGGGGTTTTCGGATTGGCAGCCGCCGTTCTCCCGACTAGACCAGCCGTAACTGGGAAATATTTTCTTTAGATTAAACTTGAGCTAATCACGAACTACTCTACTGGCAGGTTAACTAATTTACTAAGACCTGAACAACATATTTTAAGGCTAGCATCAAACTATTTTTCTCATGTTTCTTTAAGACCATACATTCTTGGAGTAGGTAAATATATCATTTGACCCTTGGAAAGACCTTGGAATGACTATAAACATTAATCGTTTACGCACCGTATTAGATACAATTAATTCGACATTGAGCCAAGAAAAGACCTAAATACTCAATTGGATTCCTAGAATTGAGTTCTATTAACCTATTTGTTCTGGTATTTATTTTGTCAATACGCAAAATAAAGTCGTGAATCATGTATGTTGTCTTACAACATATTTTGTCTGATAACAAATAGGAGTTGATCGTGGAAAGAATAATGTTATTGCTTATAATATGTAGAAAACAGAGATTGCTGGAAAAATCACGTTTATCCTTAATACACAATTTTAGATTAGTTCTAGGTAAAACAAAGTTTTCAAAATAGTTACATAATTTAATGATGAATTTTAGATAGAATATGGATGTGGGTGTCAGTTTTTTAGTATATGAGTTTCTATATACTCCTTCATTAACTCCGGACTCCAGTAGTATAAGATTTTGCTATATTGCAATTAAACCCCCAAAAATATACTTTTACAAATATTGGGTCGTGGGCTAAACTGTACAATGTATCTTATTATTAATAAGTACAAAACAAGGAAGATAATAACATGCTTGTCTGTTTCAAAATAATCACAACATGATGATTTAGCATTCCCAAGAAAACAAAAGAAACATAATTGACGACATTATTTCATCAAAATGATCCTGAATCAAATACTACACATAATAACAGCGCGAGCTCTTAAACTATAAACTCTAAACCATCATACAAACGAATTAGGTCATAAAGTTCGAGCACATAATTGGCTCGGCATCGAGTCAGACGATTGCGTGCTTCCTTTATTAGCTTAGTCGCGAGTCCCGATCGATAAATGAGGCGTAGGTAATTTGTTTTTATAGTCAATGCAAAAAAACAAAGTGGATTGACCTGATGCGGTTGCTTCTGCTAAATAATAAAACACTGACGGATCGCATGCTCTGTGGTGGTCACTCCACGGAAGTATTAAGGCTGTAAAAGGTAACATAGTTACACATTTTTGATTAATTAACGAGTTAATTATATGTCATTTTATCCGTTCAAATATGTACGTTATAACCGTCTTCGCCACTACAACTGTATTTCAAGGAAGACATACGCATGACTGCGTCCTACTCGTATGTGTGCTATGTTAGTCTCTTGGTCATCTGGTCACAGTGTATGAGTATGACCAAACCTTCCCAAATACGCAAAAAAAAAACAAAAGACGAAGAAAAAGTTAAATTAAAGAGGTACTTAGATTAAGCGATGCTTAGAGAAAAAAAAATTGGCAGTCATAGGAACTGCCGATAGAAGTGAAAACTTATAACTCAGAATTTGATTTGATTTCTGTTGCCCTGGTATCTGGTGATAAACGCTGGGCTGTTGGAGGTAGGTAATCGAAACTCTTTACTGTTTCTGTTGCCCTGGTACCTACTTGGCCGTTTTTACCGAGTTTACCCGAAGATTTCTTATCATATCCGAGCGTGACGATGGATGAATCCATTTCACAGCCCACGAAAATTCTGTCTATAGCGCGCCTAAAGATGTTTTCACTTCAAAAAAAAAATCAATAAAACAAAAAAAAACAATTGTTTTTTAACAATCTGTCCAAGATAGTCCACTATTGGATAAGCGCCCCAACTATAGGTCACTTAGCCCTTAAAGCAAAGATCCTTTGCTTTACGTTTCAAACTGACATCAGCTGTTACTCGTATAGCGTCACTCCATCTAGTATTAAGGCGTTCTGCAATACGTTTATCGATTTACGGTGTCTACTCCAAAACCCGTCTACCAACCTACCATCGGCTATAGATTCTGCACCTGATTTGACGGCCATTTCAGCTTGCTAATAATTCGTGGGCGCCTTTTTTCCAGGGGGACATCCTTTGCAGATACATACACTAAAACCCCCTCGGTGACCTACATCTGTGCCTAGGAGGAGGACGCCGGGATCTCGTTCCAACGAACGCACCGGCATTCTTACATTTTGCCTAATGCACCTTCTTTAGGTGATGGACTAAACGACATGGACCGCACCATGCCGTAGTCTTTCCTTTGATGGGTTCAAACTGATTCGCTGCTAATTCGTGGGCCTTGGTCAGCTAACTTTGTCTTCTATGACAGATTACCTTATTACAAATGCAATATTTTAGAGATACCTTAAGCGCTGGTTTTTCCATAGCTCACTGAGCGACTTTGAACTTGTTATATATATACTTTTTCTTTTCAGAGCTACTCAAAAAAGAAAAGGAATTAAGTATGTATTTTTTGTAAAACATCACCTGGAGAGAATTAAATTCAAACTGAAAACTCATTCCTATAGAGTAAAAATACTGGAAATCATCTTTGACACACACAAATGAACCATTATACAAGATTTACGCTTCAACAGATTTATGCGAAGAAGAAACAGTTCTACACTATTGTTGTAGTCTCATTAGAGTCATTAAACTAAATCGTTGTGTTATTTTAGTCAAGTAAAGTAAGATTATAATCAAAGCTGGCTAAAAAGCTATTTTTGCAAAATGTACTCTCAGCAAGAAGTCTACACGGCCAAACTATGTCACAATTTGTAATTCATGTGTTGAGTGTAATGGTACAGAACAATACCCACCTATAACAACTTTTTATTGAAAACTACAAGAACAGAATACAAATTACAAAAAATTATATAATTTAAAAACTCAAAAACCCGACTGCGTAAAAAGTGAACCAAACTACGTTCTCGCATACTAAAAAAACTGAAAAGAATAAAACAAGCATTTAGATTTCTGGTGGTCTAGAATTCTATAATATGTTATTGTATTAATACTATTGAAATATATACCATATTTTCTAATAAAATAACATTACAACTGAAGAGTCGGGATCCATTATTATTCGACATACAATGTAATTGTTCAATGGATCCCGACTGTTCAGTTGTAATGTTCTTTTATTAGAAAATATTGTATATATTTCAATAGTATTAATACAATAACATATTATAGAATTCTAGACCACCAGAAATCTAAATGCTTGTTTTATTCTTTTCAGTTTTTTTAGTATGCGAGAACGTAGTTTGGTTCACTTTTTACGCAGTCGGGTTTTTGAGTTTTTAAATTATATAATTTTTTTTATACTTTTTAGTTATGAACAATGTTGTGAATGTTAATATGCTCAACATAATAATATGCATCTTTTGGTTGTTGACCAAATGTCTTCGTTTCTACTGATATAACATGTAGGATTTTCTACTGCATGTAATTCATATTTATAGTTTTGTGTTAGTATAGGTTTTCGATTGACGTTGAGTACCTACTAAATCGTTTGAAGTTGGAGATGGGCGACCGAGGCGGAGCAATCCGAGAGTGGTTCCGTGGTCCCACTATCAGCGGCAGAGTTGAAACCCCATAGAGGTTTATTAGTAGATACACCATATCCATACATGATATAGAGTCTAACATAACCTGGCTGTGTCTCCCGGGCGGGGCAGTAGGGTTTGCGTACATACATTTCCTGCACGTACGAAAAAAAAGGTAGTCCAATATAACTACTAGCATAGATCGTAGAACGCAAGATGGGCCCCATCCCAAACTTCACGGCGCACGCAATCATGTCAACGTTGGGAAGAGTGAGCTCACTCTTTCCGTTCTAGTCGGTTGCAAGACCCGGTGGACGCCAGACGTTTTTACCTATCATTATTCGGTGTCAACAACCAAAATAAGTAGAACCACAGCAAATCTCGCCGCTAGCAATTATAGGGGTCAAGTAGATTGGTTGTTTGTAAACCACTTACGATACATACAGAAACGCAGTTTATTACCAATTTCAAGGTGCTCAGGGCACATCTATTGATTTATATCGATGCCTACTAGATACATTAGTATATAATGTCCATCCACATTCACACGTACAGTTAGTTATACGAAGTTTTCTGCTACCTAAAAACCTATAAATGTGAGAATGGTTGTTACTCAACTTTAAATCGATATACATCCTAAACGGTCAGTCGAATCGAAAAACATTGAGAGAAAGCTAAACATTATTTTGAAATACCTATTCAACGATACCCCTCTTGACATATTTTGGTGATTTTCATTTTTTTTATTTGGACAATATGGCGTCCTGAAGCCGCCATATTGGACTTACACTAATGTCATGTCTTTAGTGTCACTCGCCAGATTAAGAGGAATCGATTGACGTGTGAATCATAAAAATCGGCCCAGGCGTTTGGTCTGTATAGTGCCTCAAAGGAACATACAAACATACATACATACATACATACATACATACATAGACTGTTAAACACATTACCACTCCTTTGCGTCGCGCAGTCGGGTAAAAAGAAAACATACTATCATCGTGCTAGGCAGTGCTTAAAAATGTCGATAAGTCTTCTCACAATGGAGATACGGCTTTGCTTACCATCGGGCATACGTCTCTCTCGTCTCGTCATTTTTATCGAACACGAACCGCAACGAAACATATTTTCGTTATTTTTTAATTTATTAAGGCTAAATACATTACAAACATTATACTTAGATATTCGATAATATGATTCGAAAATATTATGCATTTACATATAAAATTTTAAATATCAGTTTTTTTGCCATCAAACTTCTTTTTCGTGTTTTAGGCTAAGCATAAAGTTACGGCTGGTCTAGTCGGTAGAACGGCGATCTGCCGATCCGGAGACCCTGGGTTCAAACTCCACACGCACTACTGTCTTGTCGAAGTCATGTGCGTAATGCCGCTAACTTAAAACGGTTAAGGTAAACATCGTGAGGAAACCGACATGTGCCTAGAATCTTTCGAAGTCATGTGTCATCCACCAACCCGCACTGGGCCAGCGTGGTGGATTATGGGCTCTCTCTCTCGTTGCGAGAGAAGGCTCCGAGTCCCAGCAGTGTGAACATTTAGTGGGCTGTTGATGTTGATGTTGAGGCTAAGCATTGTGTTAAATATTTTTATAACTAACAAAAACAAGGAAAAGAATCCAAACGTAATCCAAGAAAAATTCCACCAAACGCTTCATTTTCATACAAGGATTTGAAACACGCTTTGTGAGGACGTGACAACACTTTTTAAGTGTTGAATTAGCTGCCGACGCGAATATAGTTAGTATGAAAAAATGTGCTTAGAATATAAAAATCTTTGAATCCTCTTATGCAAAAATATTTAGGTAAATTCTCTAATTTACTGACTTGGCTTTAGTATAACAATGTGGGTTAGGTATGTAAGTTCATTTGTATGGCTTTTTTCATATATTTTTTTATTTATATATTATTTATTTTAATAAAGTCTAATCAAATTTGTATGTAACCTCCTACATACTTGTAGTATGCTTAAATTAATTTTGAAAGTACCAAATAATTAATCGAATCATGAAACATTCGTTGAATGTACCTATGTATGAATCAAAACTACATAAGGTTCTAGCTTTTCCCGATAAGGAGTATGTAGGAACGTCATGGAATCACTTTTTAGTAAAAATTAAATTAAAAGTTTGACTGGTTTTAAATATTGTTTTTGGCCCTTGTTGGGGCAATGATCCGGATGAAAGACACACCATATTTAATTTCCCGGTAAATAAAGCTTGAAGTTTTCATGGCTCTTTACTGCAGTAGTTTTACGAGATAATATTTACCAGTGAACATAAAATACCAGGATTAGCTGAACAAAAATCGAATTCCTTTTACACATTTCCTTATAACTAAAACTCTCTCCGTCAGAGAGACGTACTTCTTAGCATTCCATGGATTCACCGTGCGGGTGCCGGGTCCATCGTGTGGCAAAGAGAGAAATCTCGAATAGACCCCAAGACTTGTGACTCGGGCGTAGGTTTAAAAGGGGCCCCTTATATTGACGTACGTCAACACTCACCTTCACTACTCGTATTTCTCTCCCTGCCCAGCCAAATCCGATATGATCCTACTAGTACAGCTTTAGATACTCGTTCTAATATAGAACTTACTGCACTTCTGGACAATCCAAGGTCTTTAAGCAGGTTATAGAGAAATTTTGCTGGTATACCTCTCGCTCCTACTTCTACAGTAACAACATCGTAACAACAACGTAAAATAATAAATATATACACAGTCTGTGTCCTATCAAATTTGTGATTTCACATCGTGTAGAATAAGTACGTAAAATAGAAAGCACGTACATAATCTAGTGGGCTTGAAATGTGACAGAACCGAGTCAACCGCATGCCAAATGAGCTTTGGGAGAAAATAGGAACATAGAGTGGTCCCCTAACAATGAAAGATGGAATCGCGGTGAGCCTGAATAGAGCACTACCTTATTATAGACACAGCTAGGTCGCGAAATAAATGTTTGGAAATAATAATATTAGCTTGTATGTGGTAGCACATTTTGTAACAGGTAAAATGCATTATTTGTTGTATTTACCTACTCATCTATCAATATTGTGATAAACTGCTAGCATAACGTTAAAATACATTTTTTCGGGGTTTTCCGACATTAGAAAGGGCTATTAAAAAAATTGAACTATCATAAAAATAAGTGGAATTTTTACACCCAACACCATCGTAACTCATTTTTTTTAATAAATAAATAATAAACATATTGGTGGATAATTCACACACAGCACCATATGACCCCAAACTAAGCAAAGCTTGTATGATGGCGGCCAGATAGCTGATATAATACTTATATAATTTTAAATACATACTTATTATACATAGAAACACCCAGACACAGTGTAAACATTTGAATTCATCACACAAATATTTACGCAAATAAAATATAAAATTTATTTTATTTATATAAATTAAGCAAAGCTTTTACTATAGAGCAGTAGATACCTATCTTTTTGCGATTTTGGGTTTTACCTCGTAGTCAAAATTGTTCTTACGAGTTCAGTTATAATTAACTACCATGCTTTAGTTGTACATGTTTGACGTATATAACCTTATAAACCAGGGTTTTCGAAATCAACTTTATTACTAAGTATTTCTAAATAACACTTTGTAAGAAAGATATTCAATAAACCATGTCACCATGTCATATTATCCAGAAACATCTAAGCTGCATTATATGAGATCAATGAGAATATACTTGACGTCATGTCTACGAACGTATTAATTTCCAACAAACAGAAAGAGCCACATTTAGACTTTTGTAGGTAACAAGGTGTCACCAAGATACAAATGAAATGTCTTTGATCGTACTGAAATCAAAGCATTCTGCTAACTAGAAGTATGACAGATTTATAGCAGTTTACAAAGAAATTCCCTTACAAAGTATTCTTTTATAGGACCGATTAAAACTAATTTGCCCGGAACTGTATTTTGGCGCCTCGTTCTTGAGCCAATTTAGACGATTTCATAATTGAATTGGACTTTTAATAGTGTTTTGGAAGTTCTACTAACATTTGAATGGTAGGTATAATCATTGTCAGATTGTTTTCATGTTCGATTTAAATTTATGACGTGTTTTATAATGTATCTGCTAATATTTCACTTACTGCGTCTTGCGATTAATTTAACATTTTTGCATAAAGATTAAGTGCAATGAATTTGTTCGATTATGTGCAAACATCACTGTGTTCCGGTTTAAAGGGCAACATTTCCAGAGTTATTAAGAGTAGTGATGAGCACAGTGTTAGGTAGGTAATGATTTGCACTCTGCATGTTACAATAGCTAAATGACGTGTGCTGTTAAGGTACTTCTGGTACCTATGAAATGCTATGTGATATTATGATAATTATGATATTATATTATGTGACAGAGATAAGTGTACTTAACTGTGGCGGCAACATAATACATTATATATTCAAACCCAGTTAAAATTGAAATAGTTCTTAGCTCTTATTTTTGCATAATAATACATGAATAAATTCAAAATGTATTAAATAACAAATAACTGGTGGCTTAGTGGCGAAAACGTCAAATTTCACATAACATGATGTAAGTTCGAATCTCGCCTGTTTTTTTAATTATTTTTGTTTGTGTCGATGTGTAAGTTTGTCATTACTACAGGCTTTAACGGTTAATGAAAACATCGGGTAGATACTCGTATAAGCAAGACAAATTGAAATAATTGGCATCTGCCAACTCACGCTTGTTTAGTATCGTGGGTTTATCTCTCTCCATATAAGAGAAGACACCGAGTCTCAGCTGAGGGTAAACAATGTGTGCTGTTCAGAGCCGATGCGGTCTACATCGTTTTTTCATAACCTAGAACATATTATTACCTCATTTTATCCTCGTCGCTGTTGAAAATGAAATACAACGCGTCACGCATACCAATCAATAACATGACAGTTCCCCATGATTTAGCAACCGCGGTCAACGTACGATGCTCATTGCTTTTTGATTGACTCCAGACAATGACACCGTCACGGTCAGCAGAAGAAACCATAGCCATTGAACAAAACAAGAATGATCAATTCTCAACCATGAAACTGCTTAAAACTCAAAGTACTCAAATCTGTAGTTCATTAACACTTTCGCAATTGTTTTTACGGTTCTTTAATTGTGACCAATGCGCAATGAAGAGTTGAAAACCGTTTTGATTTAGTATTTTTTTTTGTTTGTTAGGAATCCGTATTCAGTTCCCAAAGGGTGTCTCTTCTTAAACGTTTTAACAGTTGAAATTACTTTTAAGCTCATTTGAAGGGTAACACATTGAAAACCATTATAATATCCATGATACGATACTAATGCCCATCACATTATAGTACGCCTATTTTCTGAGCTAGCCTAAAGTCTGGTATGCAGTAGAGTTCACTTAAGAGCTTGAGACCAACTGCAGTAGGTCACTTTCATTACTCGAATCTTGGACTACTACGGCAGTTACATACATTCTTGTCATAGTTCGATAAACAATTGAATGTTGTTTTGCTTTGGCTAAGGAATCTAAAAACGACGAAAATAAGGATCGATTCAAAAACGATGACAAATGTTAAATGTGTCAAGATTTCGCGATCACAAAGACACGGACCTTACAAAAATACCGCATGAATACTTTTTAATGTGCCAGTGATACGACCAATGCTTTGTCGAGAATGACAATAGATTTTTTGCGTGAGACTGTGATCTCGAGAGTTTCTTTTGAGGAATTCACATAAACTGCGTTTATATGAAGTCGTATCTGTTGCGGACAAAGAATAGCTGTCGCGGTCCGAGAATGTGAGTTTATGTGAGACAGCTGCAGTTTCTAGGCCCATAACAGACCGTGAAACGTACTGCGAATCGACAAAGAGTCCGTTAGAAATAACAATTCGAATATCGTTTAAACCTCTTGACATTCAGTTGATGAAGTGTAGCCACACCTACTGAATGTAGGTATCCATTGTGGCATCTTCTTGGTCGATTGCAAATCGATTATCGAACAATAACTAGACTGTGGCCAGAAGTGATTTTTAATAGTTTTCATAGATTTATGCGGTCACGAACGATTGATCGCACCCACTGGTTTAAAAGATTTGCAGATACGGTCAAATTGCAAATTAGATCGGAATCCTCGTGCCTCTTTGAAATTAAATGCATTTTACAACTGTATCGAATGTATCGCCTAGAACGTGCAATAAGTCACTTAATATGTAATCCTAAAAAGTACATTGAAGTTACCGCTACTTGTTTTATGAGTGTGAAAGTTAAGGTTCGGTAGGCTTAAAAAGTTTTGGGCTTCAACTCTGTTTTTATGAGTAGGTATAAATAATTCTGTAATTCAGTTTTTTTATACCATACATAGTAACGGGACGAGCAAGACATGCACCTGATGGTAAACAATAAAGAAAACAAACGTGACTAGAACTGCACTGCGCTCGTGATCTAAAATCATTTATCTCTTTGCTCTATACATAATTTGTCTGAAAATTTCAGCATTTAAAGTACAGTACACCGAGATAAAGTAATGTTTGGACATTACTGCTTGGCATGACTGGCCAAAACGTGGTATTTCCTCAGATGAACTTTACGAAGAATCCCATCACTACATATTTATGTATATAATTATAAAATAACAGATATCCGTAAATTATTATTGAGCGTTTTATTTTTAAATATGACTTAATATTTTACCATTGAAATACCGAATGTATAGTTAGTGGTATGGTGATGGTTCAAAAATCGGAATAAACGTTTCCATATTACAGCAACGTTTCTCCATACTGAATTTAATAATTCATTGTTAAAAGTTTATTTCTTTCAATAAGTTTTCATCAAACTTTTGCAATAGAAATCGAGAAATAACGGACAAGTACTTCACAGACTTCGAAAAAAAAAATCAAAGTATTAATAGATCTATATCTTACCTCAAATTTTCTTTACGCCAAATATTTTTATAGGATGAATCGTTCAATCGGGGTAGTATTGTGCAACCACTCGGGCCCTATCAATCAATTTGTGACGTCATTGTGATGACCTGCATCAGTTTGATAGACATTTTTGGAGCAAAATATGACAGTTTTATTAAAAATAATACAACGGATACTATGAAGAATGGTGTGACGTGAGGTGTCCCGAGTTTTGTTATTATAATACTATAACCACTTTTTCTTGTCCATCGACGTTGATATTTGGTGTTGTGTAATAAACAAAAAAATTTAAAGGCATAAATGTAAAATTGTTTAATTTATTATATACGTTTAATAACATATTATTCATACATTTTAATTGGTGAAAAAAAAAGTTTGACTGTTTTATTTTATTATACACATGGCAACGTATTTTTTTAGGTACCAAATAATAAAAATATCCTTTTAGTTAAGTTTCATTCAGAGAGACAAAGAAATGAAAGGAAACAATCATGCAGTTTTAGCATCATTTATACATAGCTAATTATAAAAAGCCCTCATTTTTTTTCCAAACACATATGTAGAACGTTAAATATGTGAAGAAACATAAGCCGAAGTGGTTAAAATTGTCCCCGGACAATGCAAAAAAATATGGTTTACCAATTAATAACATCCTTATTTTAAAATTCGTTAAATAAATTAATAATTTTATAGATAACACAATTATAAGGTATTTCTGTAAAACCGCGTTCAATATGAAGATTAATTCAATTTCGTTAGCTAATTTATCAATTTAAACTTGCTCATTTAACTTCAATCGATACATGGGGTTGAATTTAATCGTGTGACAACTTTTTCCTATACCAAAACTGTTTAGTACGTTATATCGTTGTCAAAATCGCTTGAATACAATGTGTAATCGAGAAGAAAATAAGCAGCTGAACAGTTTAGCATCCGATCGGCACCTCACAGAGCTGATAAGCCAGTCCCAAACCTGAATATAATCTGTATTCAGTTACAAACCCAATTGTCCGTATATTTTTTTCTATAAAATAAAAGGACACTTTTGTTGTGACGATTCGATTGCGTTCGCGACGCAATTCCGACGTAGTTATGTGAAAGATACTCGCACAATAGATAAAACTTATTGATATGCGATACCTGATGTTTTTCTGTTATTTTCTATTATATTGTGGATGGACACAAAAGGTTTAAGTTTCTCATTAGTTTGGCAAACGCATTGAGTAATAATAGGGTAGTACAATGTATGGTAAAACTTTTATACTTATTTTGTAGAAATAGATTTTGTAGCGGTGCGATTATTTTTCCTCACTTAAGTCTGTTATTCTGTGGACCGCTGATATATTCTGGCAGGAAAGGAGATAGCATTTTATAACACGTAGAAAAAAAAATTAGAACCCATTTAATGGTTCCCACTGCTGAGACTTGAGGCTTTATGACACAGGACGATAATTAAGGCTATAATGCACCTCAATCGCCAAATGCAAGTTGGTGAATGACGCTTGTACTTCGAAGATGGCTATCTTGGAATATGCTGGTTTCCTAATGATGTATTTTTTTCACCGTCATAATAGGCGATGACAAATTTGTGAAATGTACACTTGGTAAAATACGGGTTAGGTAAACATTTTTATAGCATGTGTAAATGTCATGTAAGTACAGTAATTTACTTACATGACATTTACACGTTTGAAGAAGAGCGCCGGACGCGATCGAAACTCGAGTCGGACTGTTCTGACTATATTAAACGTGAGTTACCCGTGTATTTGTTTTAAAATACAGTAATTTAGTTACAAATTCGCATGATTAGACCTACGTTGGCTCTTACTTGCGCATTTTCTCCTTTCGATTGACTAAGTAGTTTAACCAAATCAATACAGGAGTAAGGCTTTATGTTGCTGGTATACTCTTGCGACCCATACTTTCTAAATTATTAACATTAAATTAGTATTAGATCGAAAAAGTTTAGTTAGTAAAAAACCACAAAAACAGCGATAAAATCATGTTTTTAACCTAACAAATGACAAAGGTAGGTGTGTATACTCTGCCTACCGATTGTTTACCTAGAAGGTTTTGAAAAAAACAAAATCTATAAAAAATCATTTAACAAGAAACATTTTAGAAAGGTACCAGCACTTTTCTGCATAGAGGTATTATTGTCAACGTCTTCGATGTTGCGATGTCTAGAAACTGCGATTACCTCAACGTAATATGTCAACTTGAATATCACTTTATACCCATTTACAAAAACTAAATTCTTACAAACTAAAACTTAACTAATTCACCTATAAAGTAAATAAAATCTAGAACATTTTCTAGCTTTAGGTAATTATTTTATGGTCCCAGTTACTTTTAGACTAATGAAAGTCTCGACATAATCCAGGTGTTGAAATAGGTAATGGTTGTAAAATAACCAACGTTATATCTGATGGTTAAGCTCAAAAACAAAAATAGAATTATACCTCTATATAGTTCTCCAAAGGATTTAAATAAACTGGAGATACAACAAATTACATGTATGTAAATGTAAATAATAAATACATAAAACCTTATTTGTCTACAATTCACAGTTTTTCTAGTAGGTACCTACTTACAAATAATAACTAAGCTGTAACAAGTTCATTTTTATTATCGATTTTTAGATGTTTACTTATGGTGTCTATTGCATGGACCTCTCCTCAGGTCAAAACTAGTTGAATTGATATTCAACTCCCTATGACTCAAATAAATTCACTTCAGCAAAAAAAATGTTTTTTTTTGCTACAGTCATTAAAAAGTACGCTTTTAGTACAAATTTACATAAACTTATATTTAAAAAAAATCTTTAATGCTAGTTGCAGCCCGCAGTTTTACTTGCGTTTGCAAGTAAAACCGTGGTTTGCGTTCCCATTATTTTTCCATAGTTTTTATATTTATGAAAAGTTCATGTGTTATTCCAGACTATAATCTATTCGTGTTTCAAATTTCAACCCGATCCATTCAGGCGTTCTGGCGTGATTGAGCTACAAACATTCATTTATCTAAACATCCAAACATATGGATGTTTCGCATTTATAATATCAGTATTTATAGTAATTCAATATTTTTAGAAATTTCAATGTTACGTGACTTTTTCACTACACGTACATTTCTCTAGAATTTAAAATAACAAACAAAATGTTACGACAATTTGCCAAAAACCATTTTTGTCTTTCCCGGAAACCCAGTGGGCAGTCACTTTGTGAGTCTTTTCAATAACAATAAATATCCAGTAGTTCTGTTTCATTATTTAATTCTACGGAAGCCAGAATTACTGCCCAAATGCCATTGTTAATATCTGCTACTGCACTGACGGACGTCATTTGTTTTCTTGAGCATAATAGGGTTAAAGAATCTATTGTTAGCATCTGTTGCTTACCTTCAGAGCACAGCGGTAGCCAAAATATTGTTTGTTTTACACTTGAATGCTTTTAAGAGGTGACATATGGACTACAAGTTGTTTTACCCAACTATAAAGTATTTCTGGCTGGGTTTTAATTTATGGCCCGTTGACCACGGAAGAATTGGGTTGTTGTTCGAATTTAGAAAGCAGATTCTTGTTAACGCCTTTGTTTTGGATTTCAATGGCCACACACCGTTGCTAATTTATGTAAAGCTTCGATTTTTGATAGGGTTTTGATTGTGGGAAAACAATGAAGTGAGTTTTGGTGTAATCTTTTGTGGATTAGGTGGTAACAAAAGTTTTTTTTTTTAAATTGATGTTGATAACGTTGATAACTGATAACTGACGAGTGTTGGTTTTATTAGTTTACCAGTAAATAAATCAAAGTTATGTTTGACTCATATACTGATACTGATTAATTTAATAGTAATTCTAATGACAACATTTTAAATTTCGTAACATACAGTTGTTAATATTAGTAGCATAAAAATATTGTGCCTATCTTTAAGTGTACTGAATGCAGTATTTTCTTAAATTGTATTTAAAACAGTTAATGCTGAAATAAAGCCTCATGATTCTGCTCGTGTAATATATTTTTGGCCTGTGTTATTACCGACTTGAATGAACCATATACCATGAATTACGTTCTGATCCATTCCGTAGATTTTGCGTCAAAGAGTAACTAACATCCATCTATAATACAAACTTTCACGTTTACAATATTAGTATAATCTCCAAACACGCAATCGTATCTCTTACTAGATATAATATAATATATATATAATATTTATATTTCAGTTTTTACAATAAAATAGAATCAAAACCAAATTCCATTCCTCTTAACGTCCGTCACACAAACTAGTATGTATCGCTTTAAAACTGTTTAGTTATACTGAAGTAAAATAAAGTAGCCAAGTGCGAGTTGGACTAGCCCATGAAGGGTTCCGTTCCAGCAAGTAACATAATATACATAGTACACATAGTTCTTGTAGTTCGTTGTAACTTTGATCGAAGTTTTAATAATAGTGTATTTATGACGTACTAAAAAAAAACTACTCATCAGATCGAGTTCAAACTAATTTTCGTTGGTAGTTTTCATGGTAATGTACATCATATATTTCTTTTAGTTTTTTCATTCTCTTACTTTAGAAGTTAGAGGGGGGGGGGACACACATTTTACCACTTTGGAAGCGTCTCTCGCGCAAGTTATTCAGTGTAGACAAAAATTATATTAGAAACCTCAACATCATTTTTTAAGATCTATCGATAGACACCCCACACGTGTAGGTTTGATGAAAAAAAAATTTTTGAGCTTCAGTTCTCAGTATGGGGGGCACCCCTAATTTTTGTTTTTTTTAAAAACTTTTGTAAAAATCTTAATGCGGTTCACAGAATACATCTACTTACCAAGTTTCAACAGTGTAGTTCTCATAGTTTCGGCAAAAAGTGGCTGTGACATACGGACGGACAGACAGACAGACAGACAGACAGACAGACAGACAGACAGACAGACATGACGAATCTATAAGGGTTCCGTTTTTACGTTTTACGGAACCCTAAAAACCTGACTTATGTTTAATTATGTCTCTAAAAGGTCATTTAAGATCACAAACATGGAACATTTCAATACCAATTTGACTTTTTTCATTAATTTGAATTGTACCTAAATAAATAAATAAATGTTGGTGGACAATTCACACACAACACCATCTGACCCTGAACTAAGCAAAGCTTGTACTATGGCGGTCAGATAGCTGATATAATTACTTAAGTATATTTATAGTTTTAAACACATACTTATTATACATATAAACATGTGTTTGACTCACTCAAGTTCTGAGGAAATGTTTGAAATAGGTACAACTGTTAGTTTCAGACTAAAGCTAGAGAATAGTTGGCGGTATTCATGTGAACTTTGACACTGGCAAGTACGAGTATAAATTATATCGAATTACTACGGAATACAAGATACCTAATTTGTGCAGGTGTTGCTTTTGCTAATTAAGCAAAACAATGTTATGGTAAATTGAACCGTAAGATACTTGCAGATATTTCTTTAGTATTAAGATGCCGAAAACTAAATACTTTCTAAAAAACTGATGCGGAAGGATATGGGAACCCACCGCAATTACCTTCCCAAGAAAACCACTACTGATCATGAACAGAGATAATAGAGAATGCGATTTGTTGGACGACCCGACTAACACTCGGCGCCATTCGGTGTCCGGGCTGAATGGTGTGAAATTGGCTACCGAAGTTCCTCTGGGAAAAAATAACATATTTAGCAATAGAGATGATCTCGGGGTCCCTGTAGCACACAAAAGATCTATACGAAGTCATCATCGTATTGGTACCTGGAACGTAAGAGGGCTACTAAAACCGGGCAAACTTAGTATCGTTGAAAAAGAAATGGAACAACACAAGCTCAGTATACTTGGACTGTCTGAGACCCACATGCGCGGTAAAGGCCATTTCAGAACTGCTAGTGGTAATTACATGTACTTCTCGGGATGTGAAGGCTCTAGTCTACACGGAGTGGGAATTATAGTGCCACCTAAGTTAAACACTTGTGTCCTCGGCTACAATCCGGTTTCGGAGCGCATTATACATATGAGGCTGAACACCAAACCATGCATACTGAACATCATCCAGATCTATGCGCCAACGAGTACTGGAGAAAATTCTGAGGAGGAGTTGGAACGATTGTATGGAGGGCTGGAAGAAATATTGAATGCTATACCAAGTCGTGAGATAGCCTTGGTCTTGGGCGACTGGAATGCAAAGGTTGGCAGCACTGCAGCTGATGGCCACATAAGGGAAGTTGTCGGAAAGTATGGACTGGGTGTCAGGAACGACCGTGGGGGAAAGCTTATAGACTATTGCACTAGTAATAGTCTCACAATACTGAATACGTGTTTTCAACATCACTCTAGGCGTCTCTACACATGGATGTCCCCAGGCGATAGATACAGAAATCAAATTGATTATATCCTCATAAATACTCGCTGGAGATCATCAGTCTTTAACGTAAAAACCTTTCCTGGTGCTGACTGTGGGTCCGATCACAATTTGCTTGTGGCCACCTTTATGATTCGTTTAAAAGCGCCTAGAAAGCGACCCGGACCAAGTCTTAAAGAGTTAAGTACACCAGAAAAAACTGTTTTTAAACAAATAATGGAAGATAAGCTTGGAAAGTCTGTAACGGATTCTAGTGCCACAGAAGATTGGAACCAACTAAAAAAGCTTATAAACGAAACTCTTACCGACATTCAGAAGACACAAAAGCAGAATCCTAAGAAAACTGCTTGGATTTCGGATCGCACTTGGGCACTCACTAAGCAGCGGAAGGACTTGAAAGCTAAAGGTTTGCAGAGTCCCGCGGTTAGGTTTGAGTATGGTCGTCTCTGCAAGTCTATAAATGCATGCTGTAGGGAAGATAAGAACAACTTTATTGAAGGGATATGTCTTGACATAGAAAGCCATGCTCTTAAATATCAGACTGCAGACCTTTTTAAGAAGGTTCGATTACTCGCTAAAAGGTTCAAGCCTAAATCATGGGTGATTGAAGACGCCAACGGAAGATTGTTGCATCAGTTGGATGATATCACAGAAAGATGGCGTGCATATTGTGAGGATTTGTACAAGGACTCTTCACCGGGGCTTCGCGACACCCGGAGTTGTCCGGATAGGGAACCGGACATTCTTCGTTCCGAAATTGTTACGGCGTTGAATGCCTTAAAGACCAATAAAGCTCCTGGTCCTGATGCAATTACGGCGGAAACTCTGAAGGCTCTTGGTGAGGGAGGAATTGAAGTTCTCCACAAAATCTGTAACAAAATTTGGGTATCTGGCGAGTGGCCGAAAGACTGGACGGAGTCCATTGTACTTCCTTTACACAAGAAGGGTTCCACGAGACGTTGTGACAATTACCGTACTCTGGCGTTGATATCCCACGCAAGCAAGATCTTGCTTCATATTCTAAATAATCGTATCCGTTACTATCTGGATCAGCAGATTCCACAGGAGCAAGCCGGCTTTGTTAAAGGCAAAGGCACGCGTGAACAAATCCTCAATGTAAGACAGCTAATTGAGAAAGCCTACGAGTACAATGTGCCTGTCGTTATGTGTTTCGTGGATTACAGCAAAGCATTTGACTGTGTCAATTGGCACTCTTTGTGGAAGGTGCTTGCGGCCCTGGGTGTTCCAAACCACTTGATCACGTTGCTCCAAGGGCTCTACCATTCAAGTCAAGGAGTGGTAAGGATTGGTGAAATTACATCTCAACCATTCTTTTTTGGAAAAGGCGTACGCCAGGGCTGCATTGTGTCACCCATATTATTCAATGCATATGGGGAGTATATAATGCGACAGACTTGTGAAAATTGGGATGGAGGCGTAAGTGTGGGTGGAGTTAAAATCACAAATCTCAGATATGCTGATGATACGACACTTTTGGCTACCAGTGAACACGAAATGTCGCTATTATTGGGTCGTATGGAGCATGTCAGCGCTGAACTTGGACTGTCCATAAACAGAGCAAAAACCAAACTCATGGTGGTAGATCGTGCTGGTTCCTTGCGCTCCACTGGTGTGTTGGGCCTGGAGACGGTCGAGGACTTCATCTATCTCGGTTCCGGCATCAACAACAAAGGCTCCAGCGAAACAGATGTTCGGCGGCGTATAGCAATGGCAAAGGGTGCCATGCTGCAGCTTAGTAAGATATGGAAGAACAGAGGGATAAATCTCAAGACGAAAATGAGATTAGTCCGGACCCTGGTCTTTTCTATTTTTCTCTATGGAGCTGAGACTTGGACACTTAAATCAGCAGACCGCGGCCGTATTGATGCCTTTGAGATGTGGTGTTGGAGAAGAATGCTCAGGATACCTTGGACAGCGCGTCGGACCAATATTTCGATACTTCAGCAACTAAAGATCAAGACAAGGCTCTCTACCATCTGCCTCAAACGAGTGCTAGAGTACTTTGGGCATATAGCCAGGAAGGAAGGTCACAACCTCGAGAAGCTGATAGTTACTGGGAAAGTTGACGGCAAAAGAACAAGAGGCCGCAGTCCGATGCGTTGGTCAGATCAGATTCGCACTACTTTAGACACATCAGTCTACGACGCCCTACATGTCGCCGGTGATAGAGGGAGATGGCGTAGTTTCATCTTGGAGAAATTGTTGAGACGTGGTGGTCACGACCCTCAGACATGAGGAATACGACTCTCGGAGGAGGAAGATGCCGAAATGAATGGTTGATCTATAGGTAGCGAGTTTGTTCTTCATGATAAAAAAATATTTCGAATAAATTTATACTCTAGTTACATTCTTACATTCCGGGGCTCAACAGTTTTTCACAATAATTGTTTTTGGCCAAATAGGAACAATTCACACAAATGTTTTATTTCTTTGAGTATGTATCGTATTTAATATCTACAAACGACGCATACTGAATGGGAATCACTAATTTTAACGAGACAATAAGAAAGCTACGTGTTAATTAAGGTAATGTTCTTACCGTAAAGCTATTTCATATATATATATTTGTGCAATCAACACTGAGATTAATGGGAACATACAATTAAGTATTTTACCTTTGTAAGAATATCTAATAATTAGTGTGATAGTGTGATTTCGTATCCTCACAATACATAAAACTATCAGTATATCTATTTGGAAGATTCGCGCAGTTTTTGTGATAAATCCAGGCTGTAACTTTTCTATAAAGAGAAACTTGTTTTTTAGTCATTTTGAGTTAATTAAAAGGTTACTCACCAAATATGGTCGGTCTACTTAGTATAATTGAGTTACATCCATATTCAGCTATGATACGCCATATGAAATGATTTCTTTCACATAATTGAATTTTAAAACTAAAATCATAAAAACTATTACACAAACTCCAGAGAAAAATACTGGAATATGCGCATACGAATACATAAATGCGAACTGGAAAACGCATATTTTTCGGTACTTATTTATTTGTTACATCGCCCATATTACCGGATAGATTACTTCACAAATTGCATGTACTGTCATAAAAATATAGTATTCATTTGTATTTCATACATTTCAAAACTTGAGCAAAATCAAATTGCTTCAGGAATTGCTATCCTTTGTGATTAAACTGAAAAACTCGTGATTAGTAAATTTTTGGAACGCAGAGCTTAAGTGACCTATATAACGATATATGAACTATTCTGTGTTTAAGTTTTCTCTTCTTATAGATATTAACATAATCCGAACTTCGTCGAAGTTATTTGCCAAGAAAATTCAATATTTCAAACCATTTTACATACCAACTCAAGCATTTACACCTCGTTAAATATATTTCCTATAATAACTTTTTAAATTGTTAACGATTCTCGTTTCGTAACCGCAGTCATAAAGAGAAATATCCACTCATTAAACATTGGAAGCTGGTTAAATGATTGTTGAATGAAATTAGAAAAAGGTATACATATTATCTTTATTGGAGACATTAGAATCGACAGCCTTTAAAGAAAGTTCCGATGAAGCAATTATAATGAAATGACCGCAATTAAAATCAATGGAGTGCCATGTGTGAGCGAACAGGGAACTGGTTTTTATTAGTGTGGGATAATAATTCTGATTGTAAAATTGCTGGTTAGTTAGAAACATTGATAGTGATAATGTGGCAATATAATAGTAAATTTTTTAGTTGGTCTTAAATCATACTTAACTAGGACCTAGCAAATGTAACTCTTTAACTTTAGTGGTTTAAACTCATACAAAAACATAATACTCAGGAGTTGGTAGAATAATGTAGAGTAGAGTAAAAAAATAGAAATCATTTTTTAGATTGCAATTGACTTTAAGTGTAATGCTTTCAATAGTCGGTACATTGCAATGAATTTAAAAATAACTGCTTCATATTGGATTAAAAAAAAATATTAAGTCATCACAAAGTTTTTGTTGTTAAGTAGGTAATATGGAAAATGTTAAAATATTTTTTATTACTAAAACAACAAACAGGCGTCAAAAACCAAATTATTACCAAAGTGTGATATTAAATATTATTAAGTGATGTTTAACCATGTGTAACGAATTAAATTTCTTGATGGCGGATGATTATGCCAAATTTTTTCAATCGACTTGTACAAGTAGTATTTTCTCGAATCGGTTTTATTTGACAATTGGCAAATTTTTTGGTCATGTTCAACAAATTTACTTTAATTTGTGATGTGTACAAAATCCTCTTTATTAAATGTTTTCAACTAAAATAATATCGGCTTGCATCACTAAACAGTGACGCAGTGACGTAATGCGACCTTCAAACTAATATTTGTTTTATTGTTCAAATAAAATGATACTTGCACAATCCAAAAAGTTACATGATGATTATGCGATTCGGTAATAACGAATACTAATGATTTACCTTTAACCCCAAAAATTCATAGAAAAATAGACCTTAACATATAGGTGGAAGAGGTCAGGGGGCTTCAAAAACTGTTGTAACAGTGATCATCATATGTATGCATAGTCTGGCAAAATTGATCATAGTAATTGCATCTCTATTGTAATGTAATTTGCAGCGTAATTTTGGTGGTATGGATCATGAAGCCCTTCTTGAGGATGCTGGGAAGATTGATTGGGATTCGGTCATAAACGCTGATTCTGTAAATGACCAAATTGTTGCATTTAATTCGGTAATTACTCAGTTGTACGACATACATGCTCCTTTACGTGCAATTAAAATAAAACACCTTCCGGCACCATGGCTTACAGAGGACATCAAAATTTTAATTCACAAAAAAGCTGTTGCCAAGACAAAGTATAAGATTCGCCCTACAGATATTAACAGGGATAAATACGTTCAGGCTCGCAATCGCTGCAATAAGGTGTGTAGGGATGCACTGCGCCGCCATGTTCACAAATCAGTAGATGATGAAAATCCAGCAAAAGTCTGGAAATTTCTCAGGTCATTGGGTATTGGCAAACCTCGTCAAACTATTAATTCTAGTAATATAGATATAAATGCTCTAAATCACCATTTCTCATCCGCATCTTCGATGCCGGAATCATTAAAAAAATCAACTATTAACTATCTTTCTGCCATTCCTTTACCCGAATTTTCTCCTTTTTCGTTTGATCGTTTCACAGAAAGTGATGTTAAGAAGAGTTTATTGTCGATATCCTCCAATGCCGTCGGCGGTGACAGCATAAGTCGGAACATGCTTGTGCCTATTCTGGACATCATCCTTCCTATCTTATGCATCCTTCTCAATAATTCCATATCGTCTGCTGTATTCCCCACTATCTGGAAAGATGCTCAGGTTATTCCTTTACCCAAAAAACCAAATCCTAAATCCTTTACTGAATACCGTCCTATTTCTATCCTCCCGTTTCTATCCAAAGTCTTGGAGCGTCTTGTACACAAACAACTTAACCACTTCCTTAATAGACATGACCTCCTTAATCCTCTACAATCCGGTTTCCGTCCTGGGCATAGCACTGTGTCTGCACTTGTGAAAATCACCGACGATATACGGCTGGGTATGGAAAACGGCAAGCTTACTGTTCTAGCTCTGTTAGACTTCAGTAATGCTTTTAATGCCGTTGACTTCGATATCCTACTGACAATCTTGCGCTCCCTTAACATATCTCCATCGGTGATCGACTGGTTTCATAGCTATTTATACGGACGCCGGCAATGTATTCGCTTAGACGATATTTTTTCGTCATGGTGTAATACTGAAGCTGGTGTCCCTCAAGGCGGTGTGCTATCACCTCTTCTTTTTGCCATTTTTATTAATTCTATATCTTTATATCTTACTTCTTCCTACCACCTTTATGCAGACGATCTTCAAATTTATTCCCTGGCGTCACTCTCCGACTTGCATGTGGCAGTTGATGCTGTGAACTCCGATCTGCGCCAAATTTTGAATTGGAGTAAAAATTTCGGTTTGAGCGTTAATCCCGCAAAAACACAAATCATTATCATAGGCAGTACTTATATGGTTTCTAGGGTGAACTGGGCCACAGTGCCTCAAATTGTTTTTGACGGGATTACAATACCTTACAGTAAATCGGTAAAAAATCTTGGGGTAATTTTTGATCAAACTTTGAGTTGGGAAGCACACTTGGAGTCAATTAGCAAAAAAATATTCGCGTCTGGCGGATCTTTAAGGCGACTCCGCAATTTTCTACCCACTGCCACCAAAGTTACGCTTGCTCAGTCTCTCCTTCTTCCAATCCTAGACTATGCAGACGTTTGCTTTCTTAACCTCACCGAGACCCAGCTTGATAAACTTGAGCGACTTCAGAATTACTGTATTAGATATATATTTGGTTTGCGCAAATATGATCACGTATCCGAATTTCGCAATCAGCTCAAGTGGCTCCCCATTCGTTTTCGCCGGAATGCTCATATCTTATCTCTTGTTTATAATGTCTTGTTTAGTCCTTTAACCCCTCGCTATTTGAAAGAAAACTTCACATTTTGGAGCAATATGCATTCTCGTCCTTTGCGATCTAATGACAATTTATCATTAAAACCACCCTCTGTGCGTTCTGAAACCTTTTACGGCAAATCTTTCGCGTTCCAGGCAGTCCTACTATGGAATGCCTTGCCCGTTCCTATCAGACATGCTCCGTCATTACCTGTGTTTCAGAAGCAAGTCAAGGCCTTTTATCTGTCACAGCCGTCACCACACTGAATTTATTCTTATCAAGTACTCATATTTACTTATTAATTTTATTTAAGTAGGTATATTATTATCAATATATATATTAGTTTATTATTGTAGGTTAAATATATCTATTCCAAGTATTAGCATGTATGATTATTATTGATATGTATGTTTATGTAATATCTTTAGTCACACTGTACCCTAACCCCGTCTATTTCTACTTCATGTTTCTCACCATCCTTCGGTTGCCTGGAAGAGATCGCTTTTAGCGATAAGGTCGCCGCTTGATCACTAGTTCTAGGCTAAGTCTTTTTGTTATTTAAGTTGTATATTGTGAACAATAAAGAGTTTTCTATCTATCTATCTATCTATCTCTATTTCAATTGGCATATAGATAAAACTACATTGAACCATTCAAAGATTCTGCACATTTGTTAAATCAAAGAAAATTTAACTTTATTACAATAGTTATAGTATTACAACTTCATAGGTTAATTTTGATAGACGTTGCAATGTAAAGTGGCCTTTTAGACCCCCATTACCGATTGTGGTACAAATCAATGTGTAAATTTAATATCGATCAGGTTTAAAACACAACTGTGGACGCCTAGTGATTAGATCGTCTGATTTCAAAATCGTGGGATCCTAGGTTCAAAAAATTTCTGCACTTCTGAGTATTTTGTTTTTTGCCAATCCACACATAGCCAGCGTTGTGGTTTATGTATGATTTCGACTATTCTTTGTCCGCAATCCATATAGTATATAGTATAGATTGTCCATATAGCATTTAAAAATATATTTATTTTTTAGTTTCTTTTTGGGATAAAAAGCAGACTATGTGTTCTTCTAGACCACGATGCATTCGATCTCATATTGTTAGCCTGATCCGTTTAGTTCTAATGACGTGATGGATAAACAAACATTCATACTTATAATATTAGCAAGATTCTATCAGATCTCTGGTATTTATCTTTAATACAAGCTTTGTAACGTTGGCGATACACTTTGAAATTGTCTACTAATTATAAGTAGAATCAAATTTAACACCCAATTCAAAATCGATTTTTAAAGCCCTGCATGGTAAAACCACACATCAAAGGGTGAATCAAGGAAATCATACAAAGCACTTACCCTTTGCATTCGTAATTTGCACCAAATTACATCGAACATGTTGTCCTTGATCATCAGCCAGAACCAACATTTTCTTCTTCTTATTTTTGAGTGTAATGTCTTAATGTTAATTTCTTCATCAATGATTTTCGAATCATGATTTTCATTGCCTTCGTTTGATTGAGCAATAGATGTATCCGTATTCGTATCCACGTTTTCTCTTACTTTTATACCACGAGTTTTAAGTTTATTTGCGTAGGTTTTCTTTGATTTCCGTGGCTTTTTAAACTGGTGATGTTTTTGTTTTCGCTACATTTTTTTCAGTTGTAGTTGTTTGAGTCTTTGAGCTATTACTTGAAATTATTGGGTATGTTAATTATGTTTTCCATATGTCATTGCGTTTCTGTTTCTGTAACTTGTAATATTTTCTTGCTTCCCCTTCTTTAGATGTAGTTGTGTTGGGGCAATATTTGAACTATTTTGACCTTTGTTTTGTTTCGAACGAGGTATTTTCATAGTTGGACTGGCAACAAATCCAATCTGCTTATTTCTATTAATGATTTTTTTGAAATGACTATTTTTAATCTGGTAACTGGTAAATTTCATGGAAAAGATTATGTGTTTCTTGGTGTGCGGACTGTAATTGTAAAGTTAGATTCGTATGGGTATGACTTTCGTTTTGAGTATTATCAGGCAAACTCAGTAGCAGGTAGAAATATTGTTCATTGAACTGGACTTTGTTTTTAATGGTCGATATCTAATAATTTCAGATTCCATGGTGAAACTGATAAATCAGGCCGTGTACAAGACCCTTTATTTTATATAATATCTATCTATCTTATATTAAACAACTAGCAGCGCCCCGCGGTGTTCCCGTTCCCGTTGTTTCAACCCGATCCGTTCATACGTTAGGACGTGATTGAGCAACAAACATCCAAACATCCAAATATCCAAACATCCATAAATTGACATTTATAATATTAGTGGGATGATTTCAAAACGTTAATGTCACACTCGTCACATAATCAGTTGATCTGTTTAATAGTTCAATCTATTTATTACCCACAATCACAAGTTAATTTAATAGTAATGTCATAAATAATTGCCAAAACACAAATGTAGTGAAATCTGACCGCTTTTCAAAATAACTAACGGCTTTTCTAAAATGTAAAGTTATAAATAAAGTGCCCAAGTGCGAGTTGGAGTCGCCCATGAAGGGTTCCGTTGCAGCAAGTAACAAAATATACATAGTACACATAATTCTTGTAGTTCGTTGTAACTTTGATCGAAGTTTCAATAATAGTGTATTTATGACGTACTAAAAAAACTACTCATCAGATCGAGTTCAAACTAATTTTCGTTGGTAGTTTACATGGTAATGTACATCATATATTTTTTTTAGATTTTTCATTTTCTTACTTTAGAAGTTAGAGGGGGGGGGACACACATTTTACCACTTTGGAAGTGTCTCTCGCGCAAATTATTCAGTGTAGACGAAAATGATTTTAGAAACATTAACATCATTTTTGAAGACCTATCGATAGACACTCCACACGTGTAGGTTAGACGAAAAAAAAAATTTTGAGTTTCAGTTCTCAGTATGGGGGGCAACCCTAATTTTTCATTTTTTTAATTTTTTTTGTTCAAATCTTAATGCGGTTAACAGAATACATATACTTACCCAGTTTCAATAGTGTGGTTCTCATAGTTTCGGCAAAAAGTGTCTGTGACATACGGACGGACAGACAGACAGACAGACAGACAGACATGACGAATCTATAAGGGTTCCGTTTTTACGTTTTACGGAACCCTAATGAAGAAACAAAATGACGAAATATGTCAATTGTTCTTTATCTCACCTGGGTGTCCAATGTCAGAGGATGCTTGTTGGTGAATTTGCTTGTTATTTGTGAACCGTAAGTTACTGAGATCCCTAACTTGGCAGTTGTTTTGTAAATAATTACGCTGACCTGTGTTTGAACCTGTTTACACGGCCAGGGTTTCCAGTCGAACCCCATTAATTTACACCATATTTAAATAAGATCTAAGCAGTTTGGTAGTAGATATGGGGGCAAAAGAAATAATTCCACTAATGGACCAACTAAAAATAAAACCTAAGCCGCATGAATTGTCTAAGAAATGACAGCTTTTCAACTCAAACAATCCAGTGCCGTAATAACAGAGTAGTTAATCTCAATGGTCGGTATCCGAGCATCGGCATTGTGGGTGTTTTAATTAGCTAAATTGCTTTATCTAGTAGAGACAATGGCTTAAAGGGAGGGAGTTTTATTAACACGTATGATCCTTATCTGTGTCAGGCATACGGGCGGGCAAGTTTACTTAACAAATGGAATTGATTTGTTTGATTTTAATCAGTAAAGTTGGTCTAATTTTATTTTTTCAATCGAATTTGTGGCCGTAAATCTAAATTACATTTTCTTATAGGAAAAAATATCGTCATCGTTGTATAATTTTCTCAGTAGCCTAAGGATTTGGAATGTTCCTTTTTTACACTTTTTTATTTTGGAACTTATGGCAGCTGGCCTCAGGTGGTCACTACGGCTTACAAAAATATTTTATGTACTTTTCTTTGTCATTGTTCGTTTTCAAACAATTCTAATTGGAAAAATACAATAGGTATACCAAATTGAGGCTAGTTGGAACCAATACTTTTTTATTATATAGAGTGAAAACACGAGCAGGATATGTAACCAACATGCTTGAATATAACAGCACAGCGAGACGCAACTGTTGGAGTATAAAAAGCCCAAATTATTACCTAGCACTGCACTACGCTCATCACCCAGATATATAAGACGGATTATTAGCTATATGCCCTGTAATTTCACTGAAAACAGTGCCCTTCAGACCGGAACACAACTTTGTTTTCACATTAATACCACCTAGCCCATTTTTCTATCGGACTTCTCGTAACTCGAAGAAGCGGCATCGTTTCATGGTTGATGTTCCAAAGACACGAACAAAGAGGTTTGACTCTACTTTTGTGATAAGAACGTCTCGACTGTGGAATGAGTTGCCTGAGTGGGTTTTTCCCGATGGTTATAATCTTGGTGTCTTCAAATCGAGAGTGAATCGGTTTCTTCTAGGTAAGCACGCTCCATCTTAGACCACATCGTCGCTTAACATCAGGCGAGATGGTGGTCAAGTGTAAACCTATAAATGTTAAAAAAAAAAATATTACTGCTGTCGTTAAGAACCAGACACTTCAGTTAGTAGATAGGTATGTAGCCTGCACTTGTTCATATACAGAGTGAATTAAACTATTGGTGCGTAATCGTGATACTACAAAACAGTATCTTTAGTTATTTAACGTGCTTTTATGGCGGAGATCACCGAATATATTGATGCAATTTCAAGCACATAAAACACATTTTATGTCTCATGTGAAGATGAACAGAATTAAAATGTGTTCATTCTCATGGTTCTTCTCAAAGTTTTTTTCCACCCAGATCAAACATTTATGCAATATTATGCATTTTATTTCTACTTCTGCATGTGATTTATGTATCTTAAATATTAGCATGTTTTTGCAACGTTATAAGTAAGTACATCTTAGAGTAAAAGCGTTGAGTGATTTAAGGATGAAATGAGTTTCAAAATATTGACATTGACATACGTGTATTAAGTTCTTCTTATTTTTTCGTCATGGCTTCCATTCGGTAATGTTACCGCGATTTCGCCGTAATGTGTTCCGGTTCGAAGGACAATGTTTCCAGAGACATTACAGGGCTTAGAGATATAATATCTTTGATCTCTGGGTGACGAGCGCAGTGCTGTGCTAGGTAATGATTATACTTTCATGTCCCAACAGCTGCATGTCACTTTGCTGTTATGTGGCAGGCATGTTGCTTACCATCAGGCACATGTCCTGTTCGTCTCGTCACACTTTATTTAAAAAAAAAAGCGTCCAACGTTTGAACATTGAGAGTGTCTTCGTTCTATATAATGATGTTCTTAATTCACGTGATCAGTCTTCTAGAGTATTAAGTTATTAAATTTCTAAAAAACAAAACTTTGGCGCCACATTGAGTTATCAATTAAATTTGAAAGATATTTTTTTCTGAAAATGCCATTAGCACAATTTTGCTTATAGTGATTTAACAATATCTTCAGCATTATTGTGTAGATTGCCGGCTTCACGGTTTTATACCTCTAGATACAATTCAGGAGTTTTCTGGGTATCATCGAGGTCAGCGTGTATTACCTTCCAGCCTACCATGGCTTGCCATCAAGCGAACTGGTGATCAAATGGTAATCTGTATTCCATCTCGTATGAGATGGAAAAATACATCTATGTTTCACTACTTTTGTCATAGACTCGTTATTTGATAAATAAGTATGTTGATATCCACCAAGATTTATTGGTTTTAGTCATTATCTAATCTTATATAAATTGTATTATTACATATTAACATTCCCAGAAATATGTCAAACGAGATAAGCTTTTATTTGTACTTAATTTCAACATTAATTAGTGGTTTATACTTTGACAATTATTCAATGATTTTGATTATTGTTATCTGTTATATTATAAGTAAGTACCTGGTTGACCGAGCTGTGCTCAGATTTTTTGAAATTATATTTAGGCAGATACAATTAAAAAAAAAGCATTAAAATCCATTACGTAAGTAGTTTTAAAGATCTAAGCATACATAGGTAGGTACATAAAAAAGAACAAAACAAGAAATGAAAAATAATAAAAAATAATAACTAATAAATGTAATCATCAAGATTCGAACCGGGGTCTGTTGAATTCCGAGGGCGCCGTTTTACCACCTGAGCTATTTAGACTTTCAGGACGGTGGCGAAATTTGCTATCATATTCTAATGATATTCTACGAGTTTTTCATTGCCTGAAAAAATACATAAAATGAATTTTTTTAATAATGCAATCAAGCTAGATCGCTTTATCGTCCCCGAAACCCCCTGCATACATAATTTCCTGAAAATCGTTCGAGCCGTTTCCGAGATATATTAGATATATAAATAATATCTATATATATACAAGAATTGCTCGTTTAAAGGTATAAGATAGTAGTAGCAGCATTCAGTTTCGTAAATATTGCAAAATAATTGTGCTTAAATTTCGACAAAAAATATCCAACACTTAATTTAATACCAGGATTATGTAGTACTACTCGTTGAATATGATGAATTTGACAGAAAGGCATACTTTATTGAATACACCAATTAAAATTAAATAACAGGTCAAAATAATAATTAAACTTAAGACTAGTGAGACCGAGGGCGATTTATCGATAGTAGCGATCTGTTCAAGCAGCAACATTAAAATGGAAAATAAATATGAGTAGTAACAACATAATACTAATAAATCGCTATGTATCAAAAAAATTATAACGCGGCCATAGTTTTGCCAAATATTTCAAGTAACGAAAAACGTGATAGATACAGCAATTCTTTTCCCAACGCAATCAAAATGTACAAGAAGACCAAATCAGAGCTCGGTAAGTAAACGAAATGTGTCCAGCTATGTTCTACACATGTAAGTAAATAAGACACCTTCATTTCAAGTAAAGTTAGTCATTATGCTTAGGTTAGTACATGCGCCAAAATTCTACAGACAGTACAAGTTAGCCAAGCCAACGTTTAAAAATATTTTACTAGAGGTACACAATTATTCCGTTAAAAGCAATAATATTAATTTGCAATAATTTTTTGAAGGTATACATTTTTCTTCACTATTTCATTCATTTCACAATTTTTTCACTACACAAAATCAGACATTATTTTTTACAGAATTTTGTTAAAATACTTTTTTCGTCATAGATCTTACACACTTCTCAAAAAGCTATAAATATTTGTCCTCACTGTGTTGAAACGTAACCCCTTATCAAGATTACGCATGTCTGGTTCAATTTGTTTATTTTTAAAACATCTTCCCTATTTATAAGACCTGAAAATATTTTCCTGCTAGTGTACAGAGTGTAAGTCAATCATCTTCAAATACTAAACAGTCTATCTTATTCTTATGGTTCACACCGGCAAACTGTATAAGTACGAGTACATATGTTCTAGGTTCGATATCTACTCAGTACAAACATGTGTGCTAGATGTACATATATTAAGTGTTGTATCAGCTATATTCTAGATGTGCATTAATTAGGGATCATAAACATAAAATACGTTTGTACACAACACACACATACCTATGCTTGTGTCCTGGTTGGAAATTAAACGCACAGCCTTCAAGTCTTCACCAAACCAAGCCTTCACCACTAGACTTACTACCTACTAAGCCACGAACGAGTCAACAACAACATTTAATTTTGTAACAGCGGGTTTTCTTTTAAATTTTACCAGTTTTTATATTTGCAGTACACTGTCCTATCCTATTCAAGTTATAAAAATTTTTTTTGGGTGTTTGGATATTTGTTGCTAAATCACGTCATAACTTATGAACGGATTAGGCTGAAATTTAGAATACAGTCAGATTATGGTTTGAAAGACACAAAGGCTACATTTGAACTCGAGAAAATAGCGGAAACGGGAAATGCGCGTGTAAAACCGCGGGGCGGTGCTAGTTTATAATATAATTCAACACTTTGTACACACTTTGTTTTATTTCTTTGCTAGCCAGGGTTTATCCGCGTAGTTCCCGTTCTCGTATTTTTTTCGCAATGAAAAGTAGCCTGCATATTCTTCCAGACTATAATCTAACTGTGTTCTAAATTTCAGCCCGATCTTTTCATACGTTACGACGTGATTGAGTAACAAACATTCAAAATCGAAATATCTACAGATTGACATTTATAATATTAGTAGGTAGGATATATTTTTTTGATTTATTTATCCTAAAGAAAAACTAGTCAACGTATTTTATATTCCCGCATATTTTTACAATTAACACATAAACATATGTTGCCTTTTTTTTAATTCGCAATAAAAATTGTTCGTGTACAGTAGAACAACACCCGGTATTTCAGTGTGACATAATAGATTCAACCGTGACCTTTGAAAATCATTGATCTCGTACAGTTTAGTTATATTTTTCCCGTATCTATCAAGTTGCCTCAAGTAATAACGTAATAACGTACACGTGTCTGAAACAGGGTTACATGCTTAGCCTTAGCGACAGCGCAATTTTACTTCTTACTACTGGGACTTAGAGCCTATTCTCATTAATAATAAGTCACCATACATGTCCTTAAAATGTGTTATACGTAGTATAAAGAAATACTACCAGTTAGTAGTTCATGGCTTTTGAGCTTGGGATAAACGGCGATAATATCTAGACACGGCTAGGGTTGTCGCAAACACCAAATACAACCCCCAATAATAAAATTAAAACATACGGAAGACGTCAGCTCTCAGCCGCGCTCCAGGAATACTAACATTGTAAAGTAGGCAATGCAGGAGCGCGCTTCCCGCCTATCACCCCGCACGCCCCGCACGATTGCCCCGTCTTCGTCGAACGGACTGTATGATTTAATAGAATGTGGTAGTAGGGATGATGACTGGGTTAAAAATATAGGTACCATTCTAATTAGTCCGCCATGTACCTAGTTCCCGTTCCCGTTGTTCCCGTTGTTTTTCCGAGATAAAAAGTAGCCTATGTGTTCTTCCAGACTATAATCTATCTGTGTTCCAAATTTCAGCCTGATCCGTTCATACGTTAGAACGTGATAGAGCAACAAACATCCAAACATCCAAATATCCATACATTGACATTTATAATATTAGTAGGATAATAGGATTAAAAATCGACAAAAATGTAGACTTGTACACCATCAAGCTTCCGGAGTGAGTGGTTGTGACTTGTGACGTCAAGTTTACATAAAAATCGTATGTAGACGTGACGTCAGTCGAAACTTCTAAGCACTATATCTTCGTTATTTTTTGGTTATGAAACAAAGGAAAATATAGGTATACATTTTTTTAAATAATCTAACTGACGGACTAATTAGTTTTTTAGTCATCATGCCTACTTGATGTTTCCTTCATCGTTGTAAACAGTATTGATGATCAATTTACAAATCTACACTTGGACATATAATCAAAATTTCAAGCGGGATTAGAATCCACGGCTTGTGATATCAGACGTTATCGCCACTAGTTCTCCACGAGTATGTGAAATTTGAAAATAAATATATGAAATTTACCACCATAATTATTATACAACTCAAATTAGGACGAAGTTTGTTTCTGTGGGTATATTTGACGTAAAAGATATCATTGATTTTCTGAACCTCAAATTCTGAAAGTCGATCAAAAATTTAAAAAGATTTTGTTAAATATAAATATTAAAAAAGTATCGAAATAATATAAATTTATTCCAAAAAGGTGGGTTTCCCGGGGTCTTACCCGCGATATTCCCGTACTCGTAATTTCCCCGCATTACATTTTAGCGTATGTGTTATTCCAGACTATAATCTATCAGTGTTCCTAATTTAAACCCGTTTCGACGTGACTGACACCAAACATCCAAACTTTCACAACTATAATATTAGTAGGATAGAAAAACTACATTGTTACCACTGCAGGTTATACTACAGAGTTTTTTTGGAAGCGCAGAGGAAGAGCATAATAAACGGCTGATCACAGCGGGTAAGTCCAGCCACTTAGCTATATATATATGCCATTGAGCGTAACCCAATTTAAGTCAAGATGATTTTCAACAAAATTTTGAATTCTTACTCTAAATGATCTTATTTAAAATCTTTACCAGTGCCGTGAAAAACCACAGGACGCTGACAGTCTTGAAATTAAGATAGCGTCTTATCAATACAAATAAATATATTGGTCACTATTTACAATATACACTTGTGTAATTACATTAATCTACTTGTTTATGTTGTCGAGGTCAGAACCCTTTGATTGAGAATATCTTTGAATAAATTTACACTTCGATTGTAATGAACTTACCCTTTTGGATAGTAATATCGCTGTTTGTAGTTGTGTCTCAATGGTTTGGGCTTAATAGCACTAGGATTCTTTTTTATCACCTTTATTTTAATAGATTACGGGCCGAAACATACGATTGCAACGTGTGACAAGGTACACAGTCATATTATGTAACATGTCTTCCCAGAACCACTTAATAATTTAATAAAACAAAAAAATATCATAATTTCCCTAACTAATTAGAATGGTATGTTTTTGACACTTCTGGGTAGATGTGTTACTGGGTAGTACTACTGGTGGTGGTACTGGTAATGACTGGGTAGACTTCATACCCACTGATTTAGCTTATACTTCTATTAATATTATATAGTCTGATAAAACGAACATCATGAATACCCAGAGCCAAAGTAAAGTAGTAGGTACCTATATCTTGCGCACATGTGTTCTATCTTAGAATACCTATATTGTTTTCTATCATGCGAGTTGTGATCAAAGACTAACCCATTTGGACAAATAAACTTTTGTCAAATACTTACGAACATAATGGCACTAAACAACTGTATGACTCATGTTTATGATACACGAAACTGCTATAGAATGTAATGTAATAATATCAATTTACATACATTTTCTATAATATTTACATTAGAATAAAATGAATAGTGGTAAGCGTCAAACTGAAATTTGTTGGGTGCCTATCTTACTTCGTACCAAAATCAAATCAAATACCTAGTTTATTTGTAAACTATAATGAATGTGAAAATTTGGCTGTTATAATGTTTGTGTGTGATTGAGCAATCACGTCGTAAAAATTGAAGTTAGGAACTCAAATAGATTAGTCTAAAACAACAGGCTTTTAGTAGTGGTAGGACTCTTAGCAGAGTCCGCCTGGGGAAGTACCACACCTTTGCCAAATATTCTACCGCCAAGCAGTAATGTGCAAACATTACTGTGTTCCGGTTTGAAGGGCAATGATTCCAGAGAAATTACAGGGCTTAGAGACATAATATCTTAGATCTCTGGGTGACGAGCGCAGTGCAGTGCTAGGTAATGATTTGGACTATCATGTTCCAATAGCTGCGTGTTACTGTGCTGTTATGTGGCAGGCATGTTGCTTACCATCAGGCACATGACGTGCTCGTCTCGTCACTCTGTGCTATTAAAAAAAAAAAAAGGCTACTCATCATCCCGAAAAAATCAGAGTTTGTTAGAAAATAGTTATTTTCCTAATTAATTATAATTGGACAAAGCCACGAATAGGCATTGTTTTTTTTACACGGAAAAAATAGTAAATAAATAACGTTCCTCTCTCAACACTAACTAGCTCCAAATTAGCCAAAGTTTGTATTATGGGTGCTTATGTAACAATTGAATATTGCAAAATATTGATAAATAATCTTATATGTTACTAACAACCAACCTAAAATTTTAGCTGACCTGGTGTAGTGAATGGAGGGTAATGCTTTCAAAGAAATTATAGGGTATAGATAAAATGACCTTACCTTATACAATTATCTCTAGGTGACGCGCTCAGTGCAGTGCTATGTAATGATTTGCACTTTTCATGTTCCAAAAACTGCGTAACACTGTGCTTTTATGGGCTGGGGCTTTGCATACCATCAGGCACACTTTGGTTGTCGAGTTACTTTACAATAAAAAAAATAATGGTTCTAAGAAAATTAAAGTAAATTTAATTAGAGCATAAATAATGTCTTGATTTTGATTTCAATTAAATTTACATTTGCCATGTATATTACTGATTCAGAAAATGAATAAAAATAAATTTCGACATCACCAGACTGCTCATTATTTTCGGATACCCATAAAAATCGAGAGCGATTCGATTACTTAGGCAATGATCGGTTACCATTTTATTCAAAAATGGAAATTTATCCGGTCAAGAACTCGTGCGCACCTTATGTTCCATTCCAGGCAACATAAAAAGTCGAACAGAGCCAATTCACAACAACGTATGAGGTCATAAAATCATTTAACCAAACCATCGACAGCTTAATCTGTAACTGTATCTTATTTTACTGCAATTTAACGACAAAGATGTATAAATTCTTTTCTATCAGCGTTTTGAAATCGATTTCGTAAACCTAGTCAACGTTACGATCGATATGATATGGTTTGTAAGGTTCAAAGTAATTGAAACATCTTGAATTCACAAAAAAATTGTGTTTTTTTTTTAATACGAATTTCCTGATTGTAAACAATACCGTCGCTTATCAACTCTACAGGATGTAACACTACAAGAGGATACTGAAATTTCCAGACATGTAGGTATAATTTATTGTTACGAATTTTAAAAAGCCTAAACTTTATAATGTTTTATCCATGTTAGACTTTGGTTAAAACTACATATTCATAAGTTAAACAAATATATGTTTTAGGGATTAAAGATTTAAAATGGCTTAATGAACGGTGAAGTAAGTACTTTATGAGCTTAGTTTTGTATATTTCTTTTGAAATGTAATGTTATGTTCATTGGAACAGAATCTGGAAATATTGTTTGACAACTAACAGATCAAGAGTAGGATAACGAACGCCTACAATTATGTGCATCAAACAACATAATCCAACCACAAGAAACAGCGATCGACACGCAAGTCGATGGCCTTACATAAAATACGTAAGTAATTCACCGATTAATTAAAACGTATACAACCGTGACCGTTTGTAATTACTGCCAGATTTGTGTTACGTTTAGTGCATAAGGTTTTATGAGTCAGGTTTATGGTTTGTACAATCAGCTGCACTTAAAAATGCGTAGTTAGAAACTGTTTTAACGAAACATCAAAGTTACGTTACAAGAGACGTTACGTCGGTCGCAACAGTAGTGATAATACATAAATAGGCTTGAGCAGGACATATTGGTAGCACTCTGAAGTGTGACAAAGTTGTAACTAAATGGTGGCCAAGGCAAACGTCGTATTTTTCATCATGGGTCAATGATATTGTAATTATTGCGGGTTGAACCAGGTTTTATTGACACAGGACCGAGGAAGACGATAAATTAAGAAAAATACTACTGAATGATTATACTATTGTTGTCTTATTAGTAGAAAAGTCTTTCTCAAGTACTATTTTTACTTTTTTAATATCGGTCTTGCAACTATAAATATACAACTTTATATATAGTATACCATTTCAGTTTTCAGTTTCACTTTTCATTCAGTGTTTCTTTAATTTTCTTTTTTCATAAAAGTTTTTCTGATAATTATAGCCAACATTTATTAAGTGAAGAATAAATGATTGGAATGTATATTCCAAAATAAATGTGATAATAATTAATTCTACCGCCCGTTTTAGGGACCCCTTAAAATTGTAGCCAACGGTACGAGTCACATACACTACATACTGATTTCAAATGTGGAAATGTGGGTGAATGCCAATTGAAGTTTTCGTTTTTTTGTGTCGTTTTAGGAAGTGCTTCTTGTTGAAAGAGCTTGGTTTTATTAGTTTCTTTTGAAATTTAAATTATGCTCGTTTTAATTCACTAGCGTTAGTACGCCGCTGTTGGAGACGGTTATTTTAGTTCCTAAAATAACTTTGAAATGTATTTCAAAATACATAGTCATACTTCTAATCTTCATATACACATCATCATCATACGTAAACTTCCCGATCCCACCTCTGGGTATTGATGATACTCTGGGTATTGAGGTACAGAATCAAACCTGAATCTGATTGGCTCAAGGTTTTTGACATGAATTATGAAGCTTTTTATTAGAAGGCCACAAAACGTAGTTTAATATATTAAATAAACTATAAGCTATTATTTAATGTTATTTGTTAGTTTTCTCGCTTAACAAGAACAGTAGCTAATAATATGATAGTACGTTTTGCATACGCTTCTGGGTTAAAAAGAGAAGAGGTGAAGAAATACATCGTGACAAAACCGGCGCGAACCAAGAAATACATATTTTGGAGACATACATCATCCGTCAACTTGGCCAGCGAGAAGGTTATAGCTTAAACTTACTCCTTTTGAGAGAAGGCCACAAATTTTATCAGAATTGGAAGTGGGTTGCTTATGTTATGCTTAAAATACGAGTACATTAAGTGACCTCAATGAGCGGTCAACGCTTAGTTATTATGTATGCTATCGATCGCCCTAGTACCAATCAAGCCCACGCAATTAGTACCCAGAAATACCTAAGTACTATATCAATGTGATCTATCACGTCAAGATTAATACTGATATCGGGAAATTAGCAATGTTCGTATTATCGCAACTAACTAGCATGCCCTGAATACCTAGTCTGCACAAAATTAGCTGGGGCTTCATACTGAAACTACCAATTTCATCACACCCACGTCTTAAATGAAATGTATTAAAGGTTACTTTATATAGAACTTAATCGATATACAAGTTATTATTTGACTAGCAGTGCCCTGTGGGTTTAGCCGCGTAGTCTCCGTTTCGGTTATTTTTTCGGTATAAAAAATGTCCCGTAATTCGTAATCCCTAAATAAGTGTTATTTACATGTTATGTACAATATGCTGCTTTAACTTTCTTCCCAAAGTTTTTTTTTTTAGAAAACCATTAACGATTTACCGAAAAGGGGTTAAATGAAATATTTGACAACTAAACTGTGTATGTTCCGAGTATTAGTGTTGCCACTCATAAATTTAATTACAATGTATTACATTTTCCATTCAATACATTATTGTTTATTCTTTAATTAACTGGTGATAATTTTCTAAGTGCAAATGGATTATGAACGAAATAGTTTTAATGGTACAGATAGTTTTAATACTAATAACAGGTTTTATAACTTGCTACCATTTTTCAAGCATGAGTCACAACCCCTCGAGCGTCATTTGGATACAAATAATTCGAAGAACTCGGCTGGATTTGGTTCTACATCCGTTCAATTGGAAACAAAACAGTAGCTAAAAGAGCACAATTTTGTGACTTTGGTGGTCTACCTTTTCTTTTAGAATTCGGTTGATGAAATGTTTTATGGTATGCCACAAATGAGAACATTGGACCAAAGCAAATTTCTTGTGTTGGAGACAGAACAATGGAGGTGGGATTGCATGGTTGGGGTGTGACGGATTGGGTGATAGTTGCAGTAAACGTGTTAAGGCTTAGAATACTTTAAATAATAATATATTAATAAATATGTATAACACTATTATCCAAAGATATCGGATCAAAAGCAAAAAAAAAACGAAATCTATCCTATTATCATTAATTACGGAATATTTAGGTAGGTACCACGGTAATTTGGTAAAGCGAATTCCAGATATTATAATGTATTTTCATTAATTAATTATGATCACACATGTAAGCTTTGCTTAATTTAATGTTAGATGTTGTGATGTGGACCATTTTCACAGATGTTTATAAATTAAAATAGTTCGGATAACGATATAGGCAATGTATATTTAAGCTGATGAATGAAAATGTTAAGAAAATTATTTTATAGAGTAAATAAAATTATTCACATTTGAGATAAATTAATTTATTGATTAGCACAAAATATTTCATTAAAACAACTATTTAACATTAGGAGCCCATTAAATGTTCCCATGTAATGTGTTAATGAGACCTTCACAAGGAGATCAATATAAACCTGTGAAGACTTTAATCATTTTCATTTGTGCTAGCACTAACCCACAAACGCCTACGATTAGGATCCTATACGCCCTATATGCCATGATAAGGCCCTCCTGAAGTCGATAGGAAACTAACGAAAGTAATGTTTCCCCGACAAAGTCAAGGTCATGATCCACCACGCTGGCCAAGTTGGGGTTGGTTGATGATACATGACCTCGAAAGATTCAAGGTGCATGTCGGTTTCCTTGTGATGTTTTCCTTCACCATTTTAAGTTAGCGGCATTACGCACATGTCTTCGAAAATACAGTGGTGTGCTTGGGATTTGAACTCGGGGCTTCCGGATCAGCAGTCGCCGTTTTCCCGACTTTAATAATTATCTAACTACCTCTAAAATAACTATTTAATGTCACTAAATATCTTCGTACAAATACTTTTAGTCCACGTTTCTGAGACTCCTTCCTTTAGATTAAAACGAATTTGAGGCTGCCTTGTTTCCCTGAAGTTTTAACAGGGATGTTTTTAATTCTTAATATGTATAAAACAGGTATGTATTTCTTACTGATTTTGAATACTTCGTCTACATGCAACAAGAGAATCGGTAGTGGAAAGTGGTAAACGAAGTCTAAAAATTCAAGTTTAACATCTAAAAACTCAAACCTTAGACCTTCATTGGTCTATGGATAATTCATGTTTGCTTAGTGTAAGTAGTTAGTTAGGTATGTAGCGTAGTGTAGTTCACATTGTATTTTAGTTTTATTAATAAAGACTGCTTGTTTTAAAAAAACTCAAATAAGTAATAGTATCTCTGATAGGTATATTTTCCATAAACTAGATATTAAATTTATATTTTTGAAGTCAAAATAATGTAAGGGAATTTCAAACTTTTATAAATAGTTATTTGTTGTACAAGAGTGCAAAGTGGCTTTTTAACCGCGTGCTCAATTTTGATGACCGAGCAAGCGAAGGATTCTATAATTGAATCACGAGCGTAGCGAGGGATTCAAAATTAGAATCCTGAGCGTAGCAAGGGAATCAAAAGGGCACAAGGTGAAAAATCTTTGCACTCGAGTGCAACACGTAATTTTTCATCCCACCTTAGCGAGGAAATTACGAGGCATTTTCAGTTTCAGTCAATTCTGTTGTTGTCAAATAAACTTCTTAGTCGCTAGAATCACTTAGGTATTTCGGATTTTCACTTGTATTCAATTTTCCTATTTTTAACTTTGAGTTTATTTAACCATGGTTTTAACAATAATGATGTGAAAATATGGAGAGTTGAGCGATTGAGGTAAGGAGTTTCATCTGAGTACATGAAAAAGTGTCCGGGCGGACAAATGCATTACATTATACTAAGTTTGCATGAGGGTATATTTTAAAGGAAATAAATAAACATTACCATTTTGAATTCGTGAAAAAAAAATAGGCAGTCATAGCCACTGCCTATAGAAGTGAAAACTTATAACTCAGAATTTGATTGCTTATTTTGGAAACTACGCGGGTGAAACCAGAAGGCGTGGTTATGAGCATGCCTATCTAGAAATGGTGATGGCCAATGGGAAAGGTTGTCGCATTTCTAGATGGTCACTGGCCATGGTCCCACGTAATGGTCACGTTTACTCGAAGATTTATTATCGTTCCCGAGCGTGACGCTAGAATTCAATTGACAGCCTACGAAAAATCTGTCTTTGGCGCGCCAAAATAATTTTTTTACTTCAAAATATATTGTAGCTACATGTTTTCTCAAATTAGTAATTATTTATTTGTTGTTATATTTACCACATTATTTTGTACTGCACAAGTAGTTGAAATTATCTATTAGTTAATATTTTAGTCGTCCATAATATTTAATTATTAAATCGGCATAGGTACTTCAATTTGATTGCAATTGATTTGATGAATTGATATTTCATAGCATTTTAAAATATTCTGCCATTTGAAATAACATTCCTTACCTCTGTCTTCCATACGTGAAAAGAAAATTGCGCGCAAAGGATTTAAAAAAAAGTACACCAAGGAGGTTCCGAGTCTGAGTTTTTAACGAATTAAAAAAAATGTATGTTGGATTCGGCACCAAGGAGGTAGAAATAAATAGGTAGTAAATAACTACTTTTGCGCCCTGATATCGAGGAGCAAAAGTACTCTTTCCGAGCTGGTGGGATGAAAATGTAATTTTTTGTACTTATATCATATATATGAAAATTTGGATGTTGGTCGCTCAACAGATCGGTACGTCTAATTTGATTGAAATTTAGAAGACAGATTATATAGTCTGGAATAGCACCATAGGCTGCGTTTAATTGAAGAAAAAGCATGAGGCAGTCCGATCTATCTATAAGGAAATAAGCTGTTCTATAGGTATATCGAGCCCGTTTCAAACATACTTGCTTGTAGCTTGTTTTTTGCGCAATTTTAAGATTATATATTTTTGGGCAGGTATATAACAGAATCTCATCAGTTTAGTAGTTCGGCTCTTATGCATGACTCTGTTTTAAATTATAATGCCCAAATAGTTTTAAATTATAATTAATTAATTAATAATTAAATGACCAAAACTTTTGGCCTATATAAGTTCCAAAAAACATACTGAGGAATATTTTTTATTGCAATAATATCTTGCATATGTTTCTTTAAATCATCATTTTAAGTTGTTCTAAATCCTAAATATTGCAACAACAAAAAATAGAATCCCATTTAGCCACCTTAGGTATGACTCAAAAGAATAAAAAAAAACATATAATAACTTCCAAACCCTTTCGTTACCAAAGAAGCCACATCAAGTTAAATACATGAAGACCGAGACAGATACGAATAATATGTCCACGATTCGCAACGCTACACCATAAATTAGCCAGATAAATGGCTGAACAACAATGGCTAAGTAAACCCGCCACTTCTTTTAACACTCCAAAATGAGCTTTGTTGAATTATAAAAACTTGAATTGTCCTTTCGCGTCACACAATATATCGACTGTGAGGATACATACAAAAAATATGATTGGGCGTTTGCAATATACCATTTATGGACGCATTAAGGTCTATCAAAACATGGGGCAATAATAGCTTACAATCTATAGAATGAATTAGCATGTAAATATTATTATCATGAATATTATGCTGGAGCTTAAGCTTCCGTGTCATGTTTTAAGCAGTCTCTTGCGACTTTTCTCCGTCGGTCTTGGTAGGTACTCGGCAAGGTTTTTCCACATTGAAAAGTCTAGGAAAACATTATCATACCAATTATTTTCAATAGCAATAGAAATCCTCCTTAGAGAACAACGGTTTTACCGTCAAGTGGGAATGTGCAAATATTATGGTATTCCGTTTTAAAGAGCAATAAGTATTTCCAGATAAATTACGAAAATCATTCACCACCCATACTCTGTGGATATTCCCAAAATTTTTACAAATCGGTCCACTTTCCCCATACGTACAGCTTTAGAGTAGATTACGTTATCAGTAGGCATAGGTACTTTCTACCTTTCTAGGTCTGCGTGCGTCATATTCTACCACACTGTATGTGTTACTGTGAGTTGGTGGTCGAACGCGGACCTATGCACAATTAAAAAATATATAACTATCTCCTCGAATTCAGCACCGGCGGATTCCCGTTCCTTTTTTCCTCAATGTGAATGAAAGTAATTTACAAACGTCTAGTGTTCGAAAGATTTTCCTAGTCACGTTTACAAATGAACGGAACCATTTATTTATCACTTTTTATGAAACGGTAATCTAAATACATTTGTTGCCACTGGTTACAGCAATATCCGCAACGTTTCTATCCAAACCGAGTATTAGTAAACTCAGTGAGAGATCACAAAGAGTCTGTTCTCATAAAAACGGCGAGGTACAAGTGTTTATTCTGTCGGAAGTTTCAAGCGTTGCTTTGAAGTGGCATTCATTCCGTTAATAGCAACCCTTTAGAAAGATAACGATAAAAATGCTACTATTTATATTTGGTTACTGTTCCCCCTTTGTAGATATTATCTGTAAAGCTACAAAATAGGCATTAATTTCATTTTTGAAGAATAATATCTCACCGACTGTGTTATGAACGCTTCGAATTTATGTAGGTAGGTCTTACGCATTGCGAAATTGTAGAACGTTTATTTCTGAAGTTTGTGATAAAGAACAGAATCCAAAATTTAAGTTATTACAAGAATAAGAATTTTCTTTATCATCAAGCATAAAAAAAAACAGTTGTTTGCAATATTATGCAACAAATTGTTACTGTAAGCACAGTCTATTAATTTTTCTTCATACTGTGCTATCAGGCTTTCTATACTTGCTCGGTCCGTCAATCTAATGCAACGCATGCGGGTTCTATGAACTCCTAGTCGTAAGGAAATTCACATTTACAACAACTGTAATCACAGCAGTGTTTGAAAATATATTATTACACTAATTTCGATATACCTCCTATCTGTTAGAGTGCGAAAGGCGTGATAACGAACTTACATCCAAATGTAGTTTAAATTTTTTATAATTATTACTATTGAATACAATAAAAAGTAATTGTTACTTTGACCATGGGTATTTCCGCAGTCATAAAATCTGGAAACCTTTTAACGAATAGTGAACCTGGGCTGGTGTGTTACCGTTTTGATCAAGGTCCCTGCATTCATCGATATAAACCGTTGGATAACGGTGCCCTCCCAAACTTCAGGCGCAAGGAATTATGTCATCGTTGGGAAGAGTGAGTGCTTCACTTAGGTACGCTACAGACACAGACGGAGTTTATTACCAATTTCAAGGAGCTCAGGGCACATCTAATGGCTTATATCGATGCCTGTATTGCTTTGTAAGGCGAGCTCAAACTTAAGCTATTAGATACACAAAATATTTAAATGTATGTATGTCCAATTTAATAATAACTGAATAAATAATCTAATAAAAATGTCAAGTAAGTATTGAGCCTTCCTCAGTCCATCAGGATTAAGGTAATCAAAGTGATCAAGCCTACTTCTAGTCGGACACGTACTCAGCATACTGGCGGCATTACCACGCTGAATATATGTTTAATAACTTGGATTATTCAGATGTGCTTAAAGTCAGTAGTTAGTATGGAGTGTAGTTTCATTGTAATTTAGTTTTATGAATAAAAGCTCTGCCCGATAAAAGAAATATACATCGAGTTCAACGATCATTGAATAATATACAATGATTTCAATAATTGATCCACACCGAGACCCCCAGTGTTAAGACATCAGAAGATACATACCTACCGGTAACCCCTACCTACAAATTACATGAAGCAATTTAGCCACAATCTTAGCAATGACATTACTGCAACGGAATCTCGCCCACCGTGTTTTTGGTGAAAACTATAGAACAAACTAGAAATAAAAATGTTCAGAGAAGGCAATTTGGGTTTTTGGGTAGTTTTTGATAGAAATAAATAATATTTTATAACAATAACTTATTTGTTTAGTGATAATAATGTATAGAAAACACGTCGGCATACTGAGAATACTTTTTGTGTATGAAAAAGTGCTGCAGTTTCCAAAATCTTAATTAACTTTTTTTAACGACTATACACTTGACCGCCATCTCGCCATATCAAGCTTGTAACCATAAACCCCGCTCAGGCAGCGCATTCCACAGCCTAGCCGTTCTTATCATAAATGTAGAGTTAAACGTTTTCGTTCGAGTTACCAGCTGAAAGATGAGTACAGTACATTTTTACAAGAAACTTAGATTATGCTGTATTGGGATTTTTTCGATGATGCAAACTTGAGTATTTTGTGAATGATCTTTTTAATTACTTCACATACAAATTAATAGTTCAAACTGATAGTAACTTTTTATGGTCCATCATAAAACAAAGGTCAACCAAAGCAAATGCATGTTATGTGATATTATCTTTTGAAATAATGTTATGACATCGGCGTAAAACAAATCAGAAAACAGTTACGCTACAAAATGTTGTTTAAATTGATTTAAAGTAATAGTGATAACCTGTTGATAACTACAATTAAATTGAATACTTCCCTGAGAACAAAAACACACGAATACTTTAACAACAATACTTGTAAGCACTAACATTCAAATGATAGTGTTAGTTTTTTGTTCTTTTAAAGGTCTTGTTTCAGTTGGTCTCTAAAGGCTTGTTTTCATTTTGATTATTGCGATTGCTTAATAATCAGTCGCGATTACCCGCTCGCACTCGCAATTGCACTCGAACTCGCACTCGCACTAATCAAAATGCAAACCGGCCTCTATGGATCTTTGTGGCAGCTTAGTAGCAACTAGACTGTGAAATTCATAACCATAAGGTTGTAAGTTCAAATCCCACCTCTTAGTATTTTTTTCATGGCAGATGTAAAAACTTGTCACCACCAATGGCTTTAATGGTGAACGGACATATTGAGAAAAAACCAGCTATTCCTTGAATATTTCGAGGTCATGTATCTTCCACTAAACACTAAAACCAAATATCACTACAAAATTATACCTAAATAATAGGACTTGAGTAAAATAATTCCACTTTAGTAGATATCCAATTTTTGAACTTCTTTGAATAAAAAGTGTATCACAAGTTTTCAGGATTATTTAAAAAAATATTGCTATATTCACTTTGATATCGTGAACTAAATATTAAACTGTGAGTTCGTATGAAAAGCATATCTACAGTTTCACACATCTTAGACTACCCCCTAAAACTATTCCGTCTACGCATCGCATCCTACCCTCAGCATAGTTGCAGCCCCTCAAAATTTAGGGGAAGCAATCATTCCCTTTGATTTCGTCCTATTCAATTAGAAGGCGTCTCGAAATGACTTTACGGAAAAATAGATTCTATTCGGGTAACTGCTTTTGTATAGAAATCACTGCAAAATATAAGCTGATGAATCATCAAGAATGTCTATTTGAATTATCATCTTAGTTTTTTAAATCTTTTATTTATTACTTAATTTACTAACAAAAGCATTATTTATTAACAAAACTAAGTTTTGATGAAAATAAATACTTACACTTAACACATCTCAATTTTAGTATCCAAGACCGATGAAGGATTTTTTTACTTTTATAGGTTTACACTTGACCGCCATCTCGACGATTCGGTCTACGATGGAACGTATTTACCTAGAAGAAACCGATTGACCCTCGATTTGAAGACACAACGATTGTTACCTAGACGTTCTTCTTAAAAGTAGAGTAAAATCCCTTCGTTCGTGTGTTTGGAACATCAACCATGAAACGATGTCATTTTTCGAGCTACAAGATTTTTTGACTTAAACATCATCAAAATGATCAAGCCAGCTACCGGTTGGAAGCACGTCCGTCATGCTAGTGACTACCATGCTGAATGGATGAGATTATACTACAAATAAACGCCCGCATTTTGATCATGCGTCACGACGACCAAGCACTTGGAAAGAGTTTTCAAAATGAGAAGAGCTAACGACTTCTAATGCCACCTAATTCTTTTAGCAATAAGGCCGCTAATCGTTACATAATGTTTAGGGTAAGTTCAGTTTTTCTTACCTATATTTGGAATGTGGTTCAGTCGATTGCCAACTTTTTTTACAGGTATATTGTCCAGTTGTTGATATAAATATACATAGTGACACCTCTAGCTCCTCTAGCTGAACTGGATAAAATGGCATAAGAATAAATTGAAAATGGAACTATTATGTTTGGTTTCGAAGATTTGTCACTATTAACATCTAAGCACTCCGTTAATGAATGAATCCAAAAAATAATTATGTACAACATATCATAAACCATTAGTGACCTCAGTGACATGCATTCTGTACACCCGTCCTATAATGTCACCCCTTCATTCTTCGAAATTAGTCAACATCATTGCGCACACTGTATATCCTTCCTGTATCCGACAGTCGAATCAAAAGCCTTTGAAAGAACAACAATAGCATATTATACGTACTTTTTTATCTGAAATATTGAACGTTATACAAAACAGTGTTCCTCTTATGGGAGATGTTATTATCTATGAGTATACCAAATTGGGTCAATGTGGAGGAACTAATACGGCCACGTATGATATGAACATGTTTGATGGGCTCAAATTTAAGAAAAAGTCTAATTCAAATTACGCACATTATGAGTGTATTAAAATGTTGGTTTTATAAATACTCTTAGTTTTTCCATATACACAAATAATTACAAAATGGAAATTTTTCGCTAATAGTATTAAGTAGAGTCTCATTTGAGTTTAGTCGATTTTAAACAAAGTTTTTAAATAAATAAATTGATATTTATGCCCAAAATTACAAACGTATCTTATGGCAGGTATGTATTACAGCGTAGAGCTTACGACTGTTTTCTTCAAATAATGATTTTGGTTGAGTTACTGAAGTTTTATTTACACTAACGGAGTTAAAATACTTACAGAAATAAAATTTAAAATTCTGGGTATAATAAAAATCTTAACAGAAATATGCATTTCTTATGGACGATAATTATGGTGGTGAAATTCAAACCTATTATTGATAAAAAAAAATGGCAGTCAAAGGGACTGCCGATGGAAGTGAAAACTAATAACTCAGAATTTTATACCTCACTTTCGAAACTACGCGGGTGAAACCGGAGGGCGAGGTCATGACCATGGCCATCTAGATCATCCGTGTTCACTCGAAAATTTCTTTCATTTACGAACGTGACGCTCGAGTTCAATCCACAGCTCACGAAAAATTTGTATGTGGTGCGCCAAAAGAAGTTTTCACTTAAAAAAATATCCATCCCTTGTGTACAATTTTATGGTACAGTCGGACAACGGAGGTAACAGTAGAGACATAAATCACCGTATTACGAATTTATAGGTTACTCGCGTAACTGTTAGTACGAGAACTGAGAGTACGTAGGTGTGTGGACTCCAGCAGCAGGGTACATGTTCACTCAAAACTTTATGTACCAGCTTCGCAGTTTAAGAGTCGCTTTACACTCAGTTTGTTCCGGACTAATGAGACGGCGTCGGCGCTTGCGCAAGCGTTCGCGACGACAGCTAGCGTCGGCGCGGATTCGCTACGGCCCGGAACAAATCTCGCCCGAATATGGGATCATGTGGATGACTGCGATATTTTACTGCGTCACTAGTGACAGTTCACGGGTTTTCTAGTTTCTAAGCGTGGCGTGCAGAACTTATTAATGTTTTCACTTTTTGTTTGCATACATTTTGCATACGTTTTTAGGTTTACTAGTCGTTACTTGGTCGAAATTCGACCATAAAGCAATTTTATTCATAATTAATAAATAAAAGTGTGTGTGTGTGTGAGGGTGTGTATGCGTCTGTGAACTACATGTTGATTGTTGGTATTTGTGTAATGTGTTTTGATTAACTTAGTTTATTTATTACGCATAATAAAAAAAAAACTATCACCATTCTGCACTCTTTCTGCATAAATAAACTCTCTATATACTCGTAACTTAAGTGTGCGAAATTTCAAGCTGTCCATGTCCGCGCAATTTTTGCAAAAAAAAATATTAAAAAAAAATCGAATTCTGTAGTTCAATTTCAATCATAGCCCATTGAATAATAACTTAAACAACAGAAACGAATTCAAAATTCATGAACGTTAGTAAATATTTGCAAGCGTAACAATTTCTATGTTTATTGTTATTAAAACAACAAGATATGATTAAAAGGCAGATGTTTACAAAATACTTTAGGGTTCGTTAAATGTGTGTAATATATGAAACAACCAATGCTATTTTTACAATTTTATTAGTAACTAGCTGAACCCGCTACTTCGTTCGCGTACGTTGTTCTTGCGAACTTAGTAGTACCTACTTACGTAAAAATATTTGGATGGGTGGCCATTACACAAACCGAGTGAATTTGTTTTTCCACACAAAAATATATTTATTCGAGTTTAGCAACTTCATATTTTATATTTTTAGCAACATCTAACATAGGTTGTGGAATATCGAACACAGCCGCAGTGTTAAGTTTGTAGGATTTTTATACGATACATTACGATGGTGATGATCATTTTGGTGCTGACGCAAGCTGCGGCGATACTCTGGCACCATCACATCTTCCAGGGACACATAGCAGGGGCCAGTGCAGCGGCTAATTCAGCTGAGCGGGCCAAACGGCGCAAATATGCAACCCTCGGTAGTGGTTTTATATTTAAGCCTTTTGGGGTTAAGACATCGTGCCTGTGGGGGCCAGGAACTCACCTCATCTTCAAAAGCCTTTCCGAGCGCTTGGCCGACGCAACGCGTGACTAAAATGCTGGCGTTTATTTGGCCCAATGCCATAGAATAGACCAATGCATAAACATTGCCATTCAGCGTGGTACTGCCGCCAGCATGCTGGGCACGCTTTGACTGGTAGTGGGCTTGCACATCTTGTCATCCAGTTTTTGTTAATATTCAAAAAACCGCCTCCCTGTTTTCCATATAATATATGTACATGGTAAAAACGGGACCCTATTACTTAGACTTCGCTGTCCGTCCGTTCGTCCATCTGTCTGTCACCAGACTATACCTCAAGAACGATGATAGCTAGACAGTTGTAAATAACTTTAGCCTGGATCCCAGCTCATACAGGCATTTTAGAAAATGAGTGCGCCGATTTCCATGCTAAACAGGCTACCACATTGGGCAATAAAGACCACTACCATGTGTACTCCCATGACTTATCTGCAACGTGCCAACCTAAGTTACTTGAAAGTTGGAATACACTCTGGTCTCGTACAAAGTCTATAACAGGCAAATTTTATGGTCAAGTACAGCCTACAATTTCCCCTAAACCCTGGTTTTTTTAATACAAAAATATCCCCAAAGGGACTACATCTACCATTTTCCACTTGCGGTTGGGTTTTGCCTGCACTCCGGTGTTCCTCTCAAAATTAAGAATCCGTGATAACTCTCTGTGTGAATGTGAGTTAGCTGATGGTACCACCGACCACATTTTTTTTAGTGTAGTAGAAATCAATTCTCCCTGTATGACATGATCCCACCTGACCTTCCCCGTCCCACTAACTTTTCCAATTTACTCCCCTTTGATTTGTGTATGTCCCTAGTAAATATATTCAGAAAAATAATATTAAATTGTGATAGTTTTTGTGTAAATTAGATATTTATATATTTGTATTTTAATTTTACTATAAGTTATATCTTTTTATGTCTATTTTGTGATGTCATGTTTGTATTTGTCCCATACAGTAAAGTTATCTATCATATTATATGAAGTACATATCTACTTACAAAAGTGTTCAAAGTTGACCGATCATCAGAGTCAAGAATCCTATTCACCGATTACCAGACGTTTCTGACCATCATGAAACCCAAGACTATATAAGTATTATATCAGCTATCTGGCCGCCATCATACAAGCTTTGCTTAGTTTGGGGTCAGATGGTGTTGTGTGTGAATTGTCCACCAATATTTATTTATTTATTTATAAGACTACCTGAAGTGGCCTGATCACCTGTGGCAAGACTCATATCTCTACTACAAAATAAACTTCAGAAGACTATAACAACAATCAAACGCTGGACATTGGCGAAATTACGGTAACATTACCAAATGGAGGCCATACAAAAAAGTTGAAGTAGTTGACGGATGGCGGATTTGACTGCGGTGTGTGTACCAGGATGAGCTTCCACTCCGATAAGTCGGAACTTCCGATTACAATTACACCTTTGGTTCCGAATTTTAAAACGGAGGTTTTAATTGTAAGGTGTATAAATATTGCAGATTGTTCGGGTTTTTAACGCCAAACACAATATTGTAATGATTTATGGTTTATTTCTAAACCAGTTTTGTAATATTTTACATTTAGGCTCCGAAACTTTTAAAACGAAGGTTATCGGAGGGAAGGTGTATAAATATTGCAGATAATCCCTTATTGTGGTGGATACTGCATAGTAAATGGAAATACAAAATCCCAACTTCCTGAATCAATTGTTCGTCAATGTTTATAGTGTCCACGTGTTTTACAAAAAAAAATAGCCAATAAATAAAAACTAAATAAAAAATAAATAAAAAATGTTTTATTGCGGCAAATTTACAATCTGTCTTACCAAATACTATCACAGTCCCAATTTTAAGCAATTGTGCTCGAAATTCAGACTGTGCCACAACTTAAATAGTCAATTTGAACATTGTTTTGCGATTTTCGATATAACATAATCAACCAAACTGCATTGCGACAGTTGCTTAGTAATAGTCGCTAGTCATCGCATTAGGATTCCCTGAGTCGCGATGACTAGTGCTCTTCAAGGTGTGGTGATATGCTGATCAGTTCATCCATAAAGCAGATTCTTAAAACTTGACAAATTGAATCTATAATTTATAAACCTAGTTGAGGAGTTTTACCTCAAAAATAAGCTTACATATACACAACAAATGCACACGAATTTACAAATATAAATATATACCTACGCATGATTTCACGTTCACTGACATGACCGCACACGGACACACACATAAGTACCGTACGTATATCTGATGCACAGAAACATATTATTATATAGGCCGTAATGCGCCACTCATTAACCGTATTCCAAAATAGACCCTTTGTTTATTAGCGAGTTTTTAGCAAAACCTCCTAACACCAATCAGAAACCAATCCCCAGAACAAATGTCTCTCTTTCCACCACTTCTAATCCTGCCTATGCCTCCGACTTCGGTTTCGACTCCGATAAATCAAATTTTGAAACTCCGACTCCGCCTTCGGTTCCGGTAAAATGACCTCCGTTACATCCCTAGTGTGTACATTGCCACAGAATACTTAAAAGTTAGTATGTACCGAACTTATTATTACCGTTATTATTTAATTTCTGTGTGATTTCCGAACCACATGACCTATAACGTTAAAATTTTGATGGGACTATATTGAAAATGTGTTCTTTCTAACAAAATAAGAATTAATGAAATTGAACAACGCAAACATGAGTTACAACCAAATACACATTCTGACTTTCACCCCTTTCTGCAAGAAAACCGTGCAGAATTTGGGGATTAAAAGTAGACAGCTACCATCTACTTAGTATGATCTTAAATCATGTCAAGTTTCATTTGAATTGAATCAGTAGTTTCGGCGTGATGAGAGTTCCCTATACAGACAGACAGACAGACAGACAGACAGACATGAAAGAAAAAAATTGCAGTTTCGCCATCAGTATCGACTATGGAGTGCCGCCAAAATTTTTTTTTCTAAATATCTTCAATGTACAGAATTCAACCCGCTACAGTTTTATTATAAGTATAGATATATATAGATATAGATATAGAATAGATATGACTTTTTACAATGATATGTACAAATAAACTGACACGCATACAAAATGAATATACTTATTTTATGGGTTCTTGTAGGAAGCGCCCATATATTTGAAAGGGTCGTAAAGTTTAAATAAATTATTGTTTGGATCCGTGTAGGCTTGATTATGGGTGTAGATACGTAATTGACAATAATCGGAATAACAACTGGGTCTCTGAATGGTGTTTTTTATTTTGAAATACGGATTTAGGAAGAAATTTTACTATGGTGAAAATGGTATCATCTAAACCAAAAACTCTCGTACATAAAGTGGCTTGACTGGTAGTTTTTCGAGTAGGTATAGATCTTACTTTGGGAAGTGTGCTCTACGCAGGAAATCAACGTTATTGCGGGAAACCAACGGGAACAAGAACAACACGGGTGAAATCACGGGATGGTGCTAGTAAATAAATAGAATGAAACATGTCTTATAAAGTCCGCATTCCGCACTCGGCCTTAAAAATTAACTCGTCTATTAGTTGCCTAGGGTAAGCCGTAACTCACGTTATTTTCGAAACTTCTTATCATTATTAAGTTGACTTCTCAAAGACGATTTACGGGCACAGTATGATTTCAAACTTATTCAAATACAATACAATTCTATTTTCAAAAAATCCCCATACTCCAATATATTTGGAATAAATCTTGCATCGATTCAATTTTAAAACTTTATCTTGAAACTTAATCGGTTCAAAGACAGCTCTGTTAAGATTACTCGCGCTCTTAAAAGACTTTATTATGGTTATCTTAACAAATACTCAGCTCTAAGCTGTCTAAACCGTAAAGTAAGACCTAAACACTCAACGTCAGTCGATTGAAAGCACGAGCGCACTACATCAGTTGAATATCGATTTAAAATGCAAATTCGAACAGCTGTTTATCAGTTTAGCGATTAAATTAAGTCAGTTAGCATGCTTCAGGCTTAATTACTGCTTTGTGTGGGCGCACTGAGATGGTTAAACTAGTGATGGGAAAACGAGACTGATGAAAATTATTCAAGGCTTTGAAGTTGTGAAACTTTAGAATTGGTACTTCAGATCGACTAATACTTTTAAACACAATTTTTTGAAGCGCAAAATTTTTTGTGTCATTTATTCATCACTTGTGGGTGCTTCTACGGGAAATAAGAATAAATTTAAAACCTAAACTAGTTTATAAGGGGTTTAGTGTCATTGAGCTGTATTTATTGTAAACCTCTAGTCTAGAGGTTAAATAAGTACTAGCCCATATTTTACCGAGGACGCCTTAATATTACGTATTAAGGTAGCAAGTGTAGGTTTACTTGGTTACTAGTATGATCATAAAATTATAGGAAGTGCCGTCCTGCCGTCTTATTATAATCTAATTAAAAAAAAAAAGAGTATTTATCTATCTAATTGTATTTTCTTGATATTTACCCATACAGGAGATGCCTATTATGTAAATACTTTTTATTCGCCTTTATTAGTAAAACTTAATTACAATGAGAACACTACACTTTTTTTTATTAATTCGCGTGTAAAATGGTTGGTTCAGTCCGAGTTTTGTTCGCGTGTAGCGTTAGTTACGGCTGGTCTAGTCGGGAGAACGGCGACTGCCAATCTGGAGGCCTTGGTTTGAATCCCACGTGCACTACTTCCTTTTCAAAGTCATGTGCAATGCTGCTTACTTGAAACGGTTCAGGAAAAATATCGTGAGGAAACCGGCATATTCTAAAAATCTTTCGAGGTCATGCGTCATCCACCAACCCGCACTGGGCCAGTGTAGTGGATTATGACCTTGACTCTGTCTTTGCGAGAAAATGACCTAGTGCCAGCTGTGAGAACATTTAGCGGACTTCTTAACCTTATGTAGCTTTTTTGAACAGCAGCATAATAAATGTTGAGCAACTTTTTGGAGTCTTGACTTCATAAAACTATTTTGCATTCCCATCCCTGACGTGTACGGATCTATACGCCAATCTACTTACTGACAGACAGACATACGACTCTTTAGCACAAAACCGGTAATAATTAATTAGATGTGACGATAGTGGGAAAAAAAATCAACCTAATGCCGTTTCTGTGGAACCACGTCTGATCCGTTTACTGATTTAATTGTATTGGAGGTTGACATGAGACATCGTTCACTTCTCACTTGGTATAGATACTATACTTTTTCATGCCCAATAACGGCTTATGATAAACTAATAGACGATTAAGATATTAAGTCACTAACCATCGTATTCCAAACATTTGCTCTACGTTTATAAACCTAACCCACTAGTAGAAAATTCTTGAACAAAGTGAATTCAGTATTCTACCAATATTACAAATGTAGAATATAGATTAAGAATCTGAGACAGTATATAATTTTAAATAATGTAAAATTTAGATTGTTTGCGTTTATTTTCATAGACGCAGTTCAATTAAACATTAAAGTTAAAATAAACTCTAAAGTTTAGTTTTTTGTTTCGTTTAACTAGCTAATGCACATTGTAGTCACAGTGCTGATTCGAGTACAATGACACACATTGCAAATTACAATAAATGATATTATTTTTACACATTATTTTGCGTTCAAGATCAATTTACCTTTATTATTACTGTTGATCAGAAAGTAATTAGTAATTTTAATCATAATTTTCATAGCTTTCTTCAGAAGAGCTAAAATCAGAACCACTAGAGAACACTGGCCATTTAAGTTTGACTTGTAATCCTTGCAGAATTTTAGCAAGTTGCTTTTTGAGTCCGCATGTGCTTTGATCGTAGGGAGCACGTGTGTTTCCTGCTTGAATGCCGCTGATGATCGAAAAAGAGGCCTTCGCAATTGTAGTGCTATCCACTAAAACTACAGAAATAATAAATTTGCTAATAAATTATCAACATCATCAACAACATCAACAGCCCACTAAACGTTCCCACTGCTGGGACTCGGGGCCATCTCTCGCAAGGAGAGAGTTAAGGCCGTAATCCACCATGCTGGCCCAGTGCGGGTTGGCGGATGACACATGACTTCGAAAGATTCTAGGTACATGTCGGTTTCCTCACGATGTTTTCCTTCACCGTTTTAAGTTAGCGGCATTACGCACATGACTTCGAAAAGACAGTGGTGCGTGTGGGGTTTGAACCCGGGGTCTCCGGATCGGCAGCCGCCGTTCTCCCGACTAGACCACCGTAAATTATGCATTATGTAAACTACAACCTGAAAGATGGACCATAGATGATCACCTCGATGTATCGTCAATCGAGTTGACATCGCTGTAAGGACTCCAGAACAGCCCACGTTTCGACTGAGTCGCAGCGGAGCGGGACGGTGACTTGAGACGCTTTTTACATTGGTAAAATCTTGTGAGCTCACGTCGCCGACATGCGAAACAGCAGTATATTTGTAGATATGTTTGACTGGCCTTGTGGCTTAGTGGTTAGTAGCTCGACCTGCGAAGCCGAGGGTCGTGGGTTCGATTCCCACCCAGTTCAAATATTTGTGTAATGAATTCAAATGTTTGCATTGTGTCTGTGTATCTCTTATTCTGCAACACCGTACCAAAATCATGCGACAAGGAGAAATAATCGAGGGTTGCAACCCCCCCTCTTCGACTGTACTTAGTTGGATAGTTTACAAGTGACGGCATAGTGCTGAATCTTTATACTTTATACCTTTTACCTTATACCTTACTTTATACCTTTCTATCATCCTACATAGGTCTCCTGGTGGTTCATTTACTACGTTAGTGTTGTTCACGGGCCTGTTGTAGTCTATTACAAAATTAATTTAAGTTGAAAATCACAATATTTCACTGTTCGCTGTTGTATGATATGTAAATAATAATAAACTTGCTTCATATCTTAAATGCTTGGTGAACCGTGATAATGCCTTACAGAATGCAACGTATGAACTGTACTTTAATGTTTTGTGACTAGCCTATAATGAAATATGCAATATCTGGATAATATATTGTCAGAATAAAGTTTTCTTTGAACCGAATATGCACTAAAACCAATAAGTGCCTATCTCATCTTTTTTGTTTTATATCTTCTCCGTTCTGATTTAAAAAGTTCTATTTGCATTGGAAAATCCAACGCGAAATAAGGATTATGTTTTATTTATTTAATTAGTGAAGTTTCAGGCTACTTAACACCGGCAGGTGAACTCACGGGACACAGCTATTCAATCAAGCAAAAGGGATGTTAACACTAATCACAAATCAACGTTTAGTGGTATAACATGTTGTATTTTTTAAGCTACGCAAAAGTTATAGTGTGACCTTACAAAAACCACCACACCGGTTGCCGTACAATTTATAGATCACTTATCACACGTAATCACTTCTGAACTATGTATGATCTACCAAATAAAAATATTACCATCAAAATCGATTCACAATTGACGGCGCTATCGCGTAACATTGGTACTCACAAAAAAAACATATAATTGAATTGAGAATTTCCTCCTTTCTTGAAGTAAACATTACTGTGTTCTGGTTTGAAAGGCAATGTTTCCAGAGAAATTACAGGGCTTAGAGATACAACAACTTAAATCTCTGGGTGACGAGCGCAGTGCAGCGCTAGGTAATGATTTGGACTTTTCGTGTTCCAATAGCTGCGTGTCACTGTGATGTTATGTGGACATGACAGACATGTTGCTTACTATCAGGCACATGGCCTGCTCGTTTCGTCACTCTTTATTTAAAAACAAAAGTCTGCTAATAACATCTCAATTTCATTTAGGTATAGTATGAATAGAATTAAATAATACATGTTTTCACTCTTTTAAGCAACTTTTTAACTCACCGTATGTCATGCTCTCTTAAAAATGCATAAAACTGTACACCATGTGGGTACTTCATTTTAATAAATGTCGTTTTAAATGTTTTATCAATGTACCACCACCATTTTTTATCAATAGTCTAAAACTATCATTTATTTCAGGGGTACGTTGTATTGAAGGTTATAAATTACTCTCACGTAGATTCGTCACACTTTTTACATCTATTATAGTCAATTATTATAAATTTTGTATCAGTGTCTACTTGATTTTTTACACATTAAAATCAATTGATGGTTTGTTGAAAGGGTGCATTAATAAACCTCAGTGATTTTTATTTTTTGTCGTTGGTACGTTAGAGATTTTTTTTATTTTTCTTTGCATACTCACGGTTTTATTTCAAATTAAACATTTCCATAGTACGAGTATTTTAAACTCGCCAGCTTAATAAATGTTTACTTAGTTGCAGTTTGTTAATTTTATTTTAAATCTATACGTTTTTAATAAACTTGTTAAAGCATCGTGGAAAATGGGACATCGTTATAAAACTATTTTGTCGAAACATAGTTTTTATAAAATCACTGGCTGACCCGGCAAATATGTTGTTTTGCCATATAAATCATGAAGATCATTACAGTACTAATATTGTAATTAAAGTAGGAGTTGGTGATAGAACGGTGAAAATTAAGTTTTATGTTTGAACTTTTGTACAAATCATAAAATGTTGTCCCAAAAAGAAAATTGGGTTGGGCTACCATTTTCATTTGGGGCTCAGAAACAATACGATTTATTCTCAGATCTACCGAAATACACATCAAATTTGATAAAAGTTGGTCAAATCTTTTAGAGAATATTTCTTGTACAGAATATTCCTTATAGTCCTTTAATTCATAGTAATACTAAGAGAGGAACACCTTTATACAAACTTCCTTTTATATAAAATTAGCAGATTGTATAAGTCTAGTATTGTACGTACGGTGTAACTCATGGCTTGACAATGACGATTTTTAACAGAATAAAAAGTAGTTTATGTGTTTATCTGGTTAATGTCCTTCATAGCAGGATTGTACTAGGTTTATTTAATTTAACTTACTGACACAGAGATGTGTGAGTGAAAAAAAATACTTTACTACCTTTGACTTTTTTTGAAGACCACAGCCATTTTCTTCGATAGAAATAACTTTGAGACCTGTAACACATACGACGAGTCAACAGCAGGACGTCTACTCTAATTCAACAAAAACGTAATTTCGAAATAAACTCACGATTTTCCAACTCCGATTCTACTTCGATCCGTCGTTTTGTCCGTTTAAATGTTCTAAGCCTACTCTAATTAGAGTATGCTTAGAACATTTAAATGTCAAACAATGTTGTATCGGACGAAATGAAGTAGAACGAGAGCAGCACAGTCGCGAGTTTTTTTCGAAATTTCGTTTTCGTAGAAACAGAGTAGACGTCCAGACTATCAGACAATCAAATTCTTTTATAACCTGTTATGTCGTTCTTGGACAAATACGAGTACACATTAAAAAGGTAAATATATTTGTTAGAAAGTAAAAAACTTGGTACTACTTATTACGTAAACATAAAAAATATTGTATAATAGACCTTTTCCTAACAGTTTACAAAATTTTCCTTGAATTTGAACTTGAAACTCAGTTAAAGCAATCGCGTATTTATGTCAATTAATATCAATGTTAAACGTCGCTAGACACGTACATATCGACATTGACTTCATAGATAGATCATTAAACTCGTTTAAAATATTTAGGAAGGAAGTAGTTAAATTTGATAAAAAACAATAAAAGTTACATTCATTAAGTGAATGATTTTGAACATAAAATCATTTTCAATAATGTCATAGGTAAGTATGTAAGTATAGGTAAGTCATGGAAATAAAATTAATTCATCCAGAATGTGGATTTTCACGTTAAATATTTGTAAAATACTGAGTGTTGGCGCATTAATAATTGATGCTAGAATATCGGGAAGAAGACGTACCTCTCCAGACGGACCCATTTTTGAAGGGAAAACTTCTTTAGGCACGCCACAGACTGATCTCGTGAGCTGTAAATTGAATTCTAGCGTTATGCTCGGAAATGATGAGAAATCTTCGGGTAAACTCGGGAACATTGACCGTCTAGAAATGCGTCAGCATGAGCATGAGCATGAGAGGGCATGCTCATGACCATGCCCTCCAGTTTCACCCGTTGTTTCCAAAGTAAGCTATCAAATTCTGAGTTATAAGTTTTCACTTCTATCGACAGTTCCTATAACTGCCAATTTTTTATTTCTATTTTGTACATTTTTGGGCTTACGTTAGACCGTTATTTTTTTGCTAGATGCGGTACGCGATGGAGTTCGTTTATTTGGAATAAATATATACACTTTCAGCTTATAGATAGTAAGATTTTTTTAGTTTCTTTAAACTAATGAAGGTTAATCATGAACGTCAGAAATTATTAGATCAATCTGATTTTGCTCAAAAAGTACTTTTTGGTTCGAGTTAGCTTTAAAGAATTTATTGATGAAATACGGTGAAAAATTACTAAAAGAAACTTTCTTGCAAAATGCAACCGACCCAAAATCACATCCCGCGCAAAATGACCTAAAACCAGCTTAAAATGTTGCACAACTAATTTACACCGCACCTATTAGGATAGTGTCAAACACTTTCCACGATTTCTAAGCAATGCTCTCAATTGGCAATTTCTATGTTTCGACACTATTCCGCGACTATGTGATCTCACGCGCGCTAAACGGCGTACAGCGTAGGGTCGAACCGGTCTATTTACTCTGACTTTTCGTCGGCAAAGGGCGCTAAAAGGTTTGTAAATAGAACGGCTAAGTAACGTGTCAACTTAGACAAAGACGGCTGTTTTCCCACAATGCTGCGGTTATACAGAAACGAGAGCAGTAAGAGCAATCTGCCGTCACAGTTTTTCGGGCAATACTTATAAACCTTTATACCATCCATACACAACATTTCATTGTATTAAATTATTGATAAGTTTTCACTTGATCACCATGTCACTAATGTTTATCGCGTCTTAAAACCGACTCACTGTTGATGTAAAAGCACCAAAATTATAGGTATCCGAAGTCTACCTGATGGTAACTGATAACCGACTGATAACCGGCTTATGGACAATAGCAACATTATAAACATTAACGATGTACGTCCAACCCTAGACGTTTGTGAAAAGATGTTAAATTCATAGTTCTTTACATAAATTATAATTAACAGACACCAATTAACATACTAGTCACAATTTACTTAGTTATAGAGCTGTAAAACGGTTGCGATTGGTCCCTGGTCATCGTACTTTTGAAATCGGATACAAGTTTTTTAAAACATATCGGACTTCAATAATTATCTATATTTTTTACCCTTCTCGTATTTCTCGTATCTCAATAAAGCGACATTGTTTCATGAGTGATGTTCCAAAAACACGAACGAAGAGATTTAACTCCACGTTTGTGATAAGAACGTCTAGATTGTGGAATACGTTGCCTGAATGGGGTTTTCCCGATAGTTACAATCTTGGTGTCTTCAAATCGAGAGTGAATCGGTTTCTTCTAGGTAAGCACGTTCCATCGTAGATCGCATCATCGCTGTACATCAGGCGAGATGGTGGTCAAGAGCGAACCTATTTTAGTTAAAAAAAAACCCTTATAATGAAACATAATTTACCGTAATCTCGGTTAACGCAAGTCAAATAATTTTGTGATTTGTAGAAAAGTTAAGTTATTGTGAAAAAAAAATCGGTATTTGCTACATCAAACTAACAAAAAGACACAAAATTGAGCCTAATACAGGCTTTGAAAAACTCCGATAAACGTAGTTACGATTGATAATGATATTATGAGTCTCTTCAGGATTCAAATTTGATGGCAATATAATAACAGCAGTTAATTTCTTTGTCAGTTAGTTGCACTCAACGAGTTTACATTAACTACGTATAGAGTCAGAACACCGAAAACACGGGTCTGATTGTTTTTTACTTGTCGCTCTTGTGGAAGTGTCATACTTTTGTCGCGGCACATCACTTTGTTTCCCTAAGGCCAATTGTCCACGTAGCTGCACGTCATCCGCACGATTTCGACAATTGTCGGATGCAAGACGAATGCTTGCATCTTGCGTACAAATAATGAAGTCTGTGTCCACGAATCGACAACGACACGACAGCCGCACGTCTTGCATTCGACAAAAGACGCGTGCGTGGACAGTAGGCCTTACTAACATACGCCTCATCTGCTAACGATTGACACAAAGGAACCGTGCGGAAAAACCAGATCCACTTACTTATTCTTTATCTAAAGTTGCATTATAATCAATTCGTTGGAACCAACTACTGTGACCAGAAAGAAACTCTAATCAATACGATTTAGGTTTGGATTTTTTGAAATTGAGATACTGCAATCTTGAGTAGTGTTCAATAAATAGTGTGTGACTCACGTGCGTACGCGTGTATTGATTTTCGTTTCGCAAGAGGTCAGATGGTAAGTAGATCGTTCTAGTCACATATTATAAACAAAACTATTCACAAAGTTAACCATATATTTCGAAACACTTCATTTTTTATTTAGTACTTGCATTTGGAGCCATCACTGTCTTGACGGTTGATGTAAAAAGATGATGCGGTTCACTATGGCTTGCGTTTACCTAGAAGAAACCGATTCACTTTGTTACAATATCTTTAAATATTATTCAGGCAACATATTCCGTACTTTGGATGGTCAAAAAACTCAAAAGCCTTTTTTTTTTTTTATTTAAATTTTACAGCTCCACAGACTCCGGGGTCCGTGACCTTTGTCAACCGTTTTCTTTTTGTTACATGAATCTTGGATTGGAGAAGAAAAGGAAATAGGGGAGAGTAGGGAGCATTTTCTTGCTAATTCTAGGACTATTTTATTTTCTAAGTCGCCTCCTCCCGGCTCAGCGCCTCCACCACGACTGCATTTTTATCCTTGATGGCCATCTGCAAATTGAACTCTCGACTCAAAAGCCTTAAATATAAGGCTTTTGAATTTTCTGACCCAAATGGTCAGAAAATTCAAAAGCCTAGCCTTAAGCCGTTTAATTTCTAGTCAACTAAAAATAATGTAAAGATAATAATAAGCAATCAATAAATTCAATTCAATTAATTTATTTCTTCAGTTTTTATTCACTTAACAATTTTTCCGGAAGTTTTTAAATTTCTGACAATCACATAAGTTCTTTTAGGTAACTGTAAGATTGCCAAACAAATAAATTATCCGACATATCTGGGTGGTGAGCACAACGCAGTGTTAGGCTGTAAATCGAACTTTTCTTTTCAAACTACGACTACGAGCTGTAATAGAAAGGCGTGTTGCTGGTCACTTCATGGAGACTTCATGGAGTCTCATTAATACCTTTTCGAATACTACAATAACAAAAATTCCTGATATAAAAATGTAATCATTTAAACATCGTAACGTACGTATTTATTGACTTTTAACCTATGTACATGCCCATAACTCAGTTTTATTTGTAGTTTCTCAGATGTTGTTATAAAATTCTATCAAACTTGTACACGTTTTCATCTACTAACAACCAATAACAGTCCCACGCCCATCTAAGCAAGTTCAACACCTTTAATGACACTAATTTCTCTAAATCCCTTACATTATTCTACACTACTAAAGAATGTATCCCTGTCGTACCTTAACCTTCAATCTCTACAACATAAGAACATCTAGACTCCGCACCATCAATGATGACCGTTCACGATTGGAGCTTTTGTCGCATTCTACAATAATAAATGAAAGGTAGAGTATGAAAGTGATTTAGTTCAATAATCTTGCCTCGTGATTTCAGATAAGGCGCGGATTTTAATGCTTTGGTACCAGGCGCGGTGAGAGTCAAAGCGATCGGATTCGGCTTGTGGCAGTGATCGTATATTGTCACCCGAGATGGCTTCGATAGCGCGGTAATGTAAGGTAGAGTTAATGTGGCGAGCGAACGCGACTTAGGCTAAATTTGGCTTTTGTAAGTTGACTTATTAACACAGATATTTAGTAAAACTTGATTGACGTATTATAGGAGAGGACTATCTCCAGCAGTGGACGAACACAGACTGATGATGATGATGATGAAATGGAATTAGTAAATACCTATAGTATTTGAACATATAAAATCTTATACCTTTAAACGAGCAATTCTTGTGTATATATATAGAATCTGAATCTCGGAAACAGCTGGAACGATTTTCATGAAATTATGTATGCAGGGGGTTTCGGGGACGATAAATCGATCTAGGTAGGTTTTATTTTTTTAAAACGCCATTTACCTATTGTGCGTTTATAGCCAATGAAAAACTGTCACATTAGACATTAGAATGCGAAGGTAAATTTCGCCGCGTGACGCGACAGTACAATAGATCAGGTGAGAAATCGGGCGGTCACGAATTAGTAGGTAGATCCGGATTCGAATCCAAAAGGCTTCTTTTTTTAAATTTTTTTTTTAAATTTAATGACTTGGCTAATTTATCCTATGTATTGTTTTTTGAATTTCTTTAGCGTCCTCTTGAATATTACAGAAAAACATGAATATTGAAAAGAGGTCAACGGACTCTGAAATAAAATTTAAAAGTAGTTCGGGGATGGTAGATCCACGTTTCTTTCTATCATTTAAGCAGTCAAAGAATTTGAGTTTGATAGATATTAATATATGTAAAGTTATCATGTTCGTATGGTTTTATTAGGGCTCCGTCCTTGGATGTCCGCCCGTCCGTCTGTCACCAAACTGTATCTCAAGAACGGTAATAGCTAGACAGTTGAAATTTTCACAGATGATATATTTCTATACATACACATACTAATAAAAATACAATAAAAATACACATATGAATCTAATATGTTTTATATCTATACTACCTACTTACATAAACATTCATGAACTAAAAATATAATAATATTGATTATTATTTCACGGTGATACTAAACAATACGGTAAAATTGTGTTAAATTACAGTAGCATCGAGTAATACGTTTGAAATACAAAAAGTTTTGATTTTGACGACTCATTCCAAAAATTAACTCAAAACTAACGGCGATCGAAAAATCTGTTTTTTATTGGTTCAGATGTGTGGTATAACTGGACGTAAATATAATAAGTATGTTGGGGTTTGTAAGGAAGTGTACCTTCTGTTACATAAAAACATCCAGACGCAGAGCAATCGCTGAGCGTTGGGAGCGCTGGGAATCGAAACCACGATCAATGGTTTCGCTAGCAGACTTAATACCAGCTAAACCACTCGGCCAGTCATATAGAAAAGTGTGGTTTGACTTGAAGTCAATAAAACGCTCTTAGAATATTTTTGCATACCAAAATATGAAAATTTTACGAGATCAAAGCATCTTTAAGTAACCATACATGTTCTATTAACTAAATCGATCGAATATGAAAACGATACGAGCTCATATCTAAACCGCTTGCGAGTTGCAACATAACATCTCGATTTTAATTCTCGATATGAAATCATTCGACTCAGCGTGCTTCCCTATCTTATCTGATGTCATTTATAGGATTAAGGCTAGATGTGACAGATACTGTGGTTCGACAGATACATTTTTGATTTAATTTGTGAAACAGTGTTTAGCAGAAAACCTTGACTCTTCTTATTTCAATAACTTATTTTAATAATTCAGTCATTTCAAGTATGAGAGACCCATTACAAAGTAATTAGTTAAATGATTTAGATACATTACATTAATAACTTTGATTTATAAAACCCAACTGCATAAAGTCAACAGGGAAAAATATTACAAGTATTTACCTACTATTTAAGGACACTTGGGTGAATGAGACGAATCTAACGATATCTTAATTAACAAATTGCATCCAGCCGTTTGGAAGGTACGTGGAATTATGGAAATTTACAAACATACAAGATACGCGCGTAAAACTTAACCTTTCTTTCAGTCGGGTAAAAATACAAGTAATTAAATAATTTTACGCAGAATATATCAATATTAATAAATAATAACAACAATGCACTTGTATCTAGACAGGTACGGCTAAGTAACTGATGTGACTTAGTACAACGCTCCTTTCCCTGTTTGAGTTATGCTTCAGATTTTATTTTGTTGATAAAATAGGCTTACACTTGATCTCCGTCTCAACAATGCAGCCTGTGATCCTTGTCGAAAGAAATAACCCAAATTATATGCATCCGCTTCTTTTTACAAGCCAAGTTTGACGGTGCAGGAAAACGTAGTATAAACCGAAATGTCTGAACACATTTTTTTCCAATTGGTAGTCCCGTATCCAGCAATAGGATGTATGTCAAGTATGAGACTATTGGGTTTTAATCCTAAATGAATGTGTTTTACTCATCCAATGTCAATCTAATTCACTACACTCTGATTTGGATTGCTCCATTAATAATAATTTCTTAGAAATAGCGTCACGTAATAATGTAAAAAAATTAAGTTATTTTATTATGTTATTGAACGCAATTGGCGTTTTGTATGTTGACTTTTTTTGACAAGTTTAGTGTAGCGAATTCACCGTGAATCTTATGGAACATAGAATTAGCCTGAAACAGCATATTGCCCACTTTTTATCTAAATGTTTTTTATCTATTACGTGAACCACGCAGGTAAAACTTCGAGATGCAAATAGTCGTTCATAAAAATAATGATGTGTTTCTTTCGATGTATGTCCATTTTACGCATTACTTTGATATTCTGTGGAATGTTTGGAGAAATCATTGAATTTCTAGCTTTGTTTTTATATTAATTAGTGACGACCGGTCGAACGTGAACTAACTTCCGCTATAGGTGTTTGATTACACATCGCACATTACGTGGGTTCCTGACCTATTTCCTCTCTTTCTAACAGCATTGAGGTGAAAGAAACAACGAATGGATAGGACTTGTCGAGTGAGTAACAGATCATTTTGACAAACATATCGATGTTATTACCTTCACTGCGTGATTAAGAGAACACGACGATGCTAATGAGTTAAGCCAAGGAATTGTAAGTACAAAATGATTAGGCTGTATTAAGCAGTGCCCACCACAGATGTGGTTGCTTATCTGATTGCCTCATTCGAGTGAGTGGGCTGATTCAATTTTCCAATTATGTAGATTCCTGATTAGCTAGTTATTTTTATCTTTTGACTTCTAGAGCTCTATCTTGGAATTTCAATTCGAATATTTTAACTTTACTTCAAAAAATGCATTTTTTATGTAGTCATGTTAAGACATTAATTTTAGTAAGGTCGTATCAACTTACCGAATCTATTAATGTTTTTCAACATGTAACTCGATATTGAATATTAATAAATTAATTTGAAGTTCTTAATAAATTATTTTGAATTCGGTTCATACTTAATAATGCAAGTTAATATATTTATTTTTTTGTACTGTATGGAATTTACATGAGTTATGTCTTCTTGTACCAAACTATTCCTAAAGCTGGGTGATACTTTTCGTAGGTAATGAGTAAGTTTCGTTTTACGTAATCACGTGTATGTATCGCATCATATCATTCTTCTTCTTATACGTAGAGCCTTGGAGCGGAATGAGTTGAAGTAAGAATAAATTCCTGAGAGACAATTAGAGATAATATTCTAGAACTTTTCAAGGTCATATTTCATTATAGTCTTCGTAGTCATCTTCTTATAACCGTCACTAACCTTTTAGTCAAGATTGTGGTCAAATAAATTAGTGCAACCGACAAAATTAAAAAGTAAATTAAACTATGTAGTACCATAAAGCCATTTGCTTATACGAGATGACTTACAAAACGAACAAAATGAATGCTTAGTGGCAACTCGCCTATTTATAGCAATAATACAATAATATTATACCTAATGGTTTTTAATACTGAGTTAACGAATGTTAGACTATTCGTATTGTACCTGTTTTAGGGTTTGATTGAAGAAAGAATTCCTAATACTAAACTTATATACATGCTAGCAATACCTCGCGGATTTACCCGCGTACTTTTCGTTTCTAAAAATTACCCGTATAAAAGTAGCCTATATGGTATTCCTGACCATATTCAACTGTGTTTATAATTTCAACCTGATCTGTTTATTTGAACACATTTCAATGTGATTGAGAAACAAACATTGAAACATCCAAACTTTCGCATTTATATTATTTGGTAAAGTTTTTTTTTTTTTCATAAAGAATGATGATACGAGCAGGACATGTGCCTGATGGTAAGCAACATGCCTGCCACAGCACAGTGGCACGCAGCTATTGGAACATGAAGAGTCCAATTCATTACCTAGCACTACACTGCGCTCGTCACCCAGAGATCTAAGTTGTTATATCTTCAGCCCTGTAATTTATCTGGAAACATTGCCCTTCAAACCGGAACACAGTAATGTTTGCACATTACTGCTTGGCGGTAGAATAAATGGCAAAGGTGTAGTACTTACCCAGGTGGACTCTGCTAAGAGTCCTACCACTACAAAATATATATATTATACTATATATAAAAAAAATATAGAAAAAGTTATATATTAGTTAGTGTTTTGGACTACATAATGGCTGCTGTTAGATAACCAAAGTATTAGATCAAAGGATTATTCCACGAACCAGGACACGATAGTCACAGAACCTAAGAAGATACAATTATATTAAACCAGACTCCTATCCCCATAAGTGAAAAAAACTATTCGTATTTAATTAAAAGTGAAACAAATAGCCAATTTACTTTTCTATGGGAACAAGCATAGTTACAATAATAACTTTACAAATTATAAATCATGTTCAGATTCTGGGAAAAGCTTGTTTGTGACGGGAAGTGTAAAATCTAACTAATTAAATAGATAATTACATCTTATTATTGTCATTTACGGTACAACGATTTGACACAAACTTGGGAAGTCCGTTGCAGGGACGATAATTACAAATTGTTAGTTTAAGGTTCCGTGACGGAATTTTTAACTATAAGCCTACTCTCGCAAGCAGAGGGTCAAAGCCATAATATCAACAACAGATATCTGCAACTGTTTGCCTCGAGGAAGGATCTGGACTGCCCAATCATGCAACACTGGACTTAGCTGCATGTTGAGCATTCCGGATCCATGCCTCAATATTGACTTAGATAATTTTGATTTTTTATTATTTAATTTAACATCGTTCTCCATTTATACCTACTTTTAATTATTTTGAAATGTTTGACTTAATTTAATCTTAGTTACTTTGCTGTAGATTGTCATTAAGGTATTTAAAATTGTATTTATATGGACTAGTCCTGAAATAAATGATTTATTATTATAATCCACAGAACACGTCTTATAAAGATTCTGGTATTATATTATTTACTCTACAATCATTTTTTTCACCATTAAAGCTAGTAATGACAAACATAAGATGAATTATTGTAATATACAGATTGCGAAAGAAATAATTAATTTTCTTCGAAAAAACAAAATCCGACTCCACTTAAAAATTAAATTCAGGCATTCCACCAAATTCAAAAGGAATCACTGTGTCATCGAGGCAACGAAAATAAGTTTTAGTTGTTTTTGTTTATATTTCGAAAACCACTATACCGTATATTGATATAAACTCACTTAATCTTCACTTTTCTTCGTCTTCAAACATTAATCAGAATGACAAATTAGCTAATTTAAATTATCTATCGTCTCTTCCTACACCCAACCACGCTCCTTTTGTCATAAGTCAGTTTGCCGATTGTGATGTTAAGAAGAGCATTTTATCCATATCATCTAATGCTGTTGGTAGTGACAGTATCGGTCGTTGCATGATTGTGCCTATCCTGGAGGAAATCCTTCCTGTCTTGTGTCATCTTTTAAATTCCTTTATTGAGCAGGGTACGGTGCCCTCTTGCTGGAAAGAAGCAAACATTGTTCCTATCCCAAAGAAACCTAATCCTAAATCGTTCTCCGAGTACCGTCCTATCTCTACTCTCCCGTTCCTTTCCAAAGTTCTAGAACGCCTCATTCACTCCCAGCTCAACTCCTTTCTTAATCGTAATGATCTCCTTAGTCCTTTACAGTCCGGCTTTCGTTCTGGTCATAGCACCGTAACTACTCTTGTAAAAATCACGGATGATATCAGGATGGGAATGGACGATAGGAAACTTACAATCCTTACTCTGCTTGACTTCAGCAATGCATTTAACACGATCGATTTCGATGTCCTACTCGCTATACTCCGCTCTATTAACATATCTCCGACGGCAATTGACTGGTTTCGCAGTTATCTGCTTGGACGTCGGCAACGTGTACGCCTGGGCGAGTCTTTCTCTACTTGGTGCGATACGAGTGCTGGTGTTCCCCAAGGTGGCGTTCTTTCTCCTCTTCTTTTCGCAATCTTTATTAACTCAATTACATCCCATGTTACTTCTTCCTACCACCTATATGCTGATGATTTTCAAATTTATTCGCAGGCATCACTAGACCGTCTGAGTGTAGCTGTGGGGTATATTAATGATGACTTGCGTCGTATCGAGGCCTGGAGTCGATCGTTTGGACTTGCAGTCAATCCCTCGAAGACTCAAGCCATTATTATTGGAAGTAAAAGGCTGATCTCGCGGATAGACTGGGCTGTTCTGCCCCGACTCATGTTTGGCAGTGCTATTATTCCATATAGTTCCCAAATTAAAAACCTAGGGGTTATTTTTGATAGTTGTATGACGTGGGACCCACAATTGCAATCTGTCAAACGCAAGTTGTTTGCCTCTGCCGCGTCATTGAGAAGAATAAGAAACTTTTTACCAACGGCTACTAAAGTTGCGTTAGCACATTCTCTTTTACTACCTATTTTGGACTATGCGGATGCCTGTTACCTCGACTTGACCCAGGAGCAATTTGAAAGACTCGAGCGTCTCCAGAATTTTTGTATCAGGTTTATTTTCGGCCTTCGAAAATACGACCATGTTTCGCAGTTCCGTAAAAAACTCGAGTGGCTCCCTATCAGGCTTCGCCGGGATACACATATACTCTCTCTTTTCTATAATACACTATTTAATCCCATGTCACCCACCTATCTTAGTTCTCGTTTCATATTTCTTTGTGATACTCACTCTAGCAATCTTAGGTCATCTAATAATCTTCTTCTGTCCACTCCGTCTCACACTAGTTCCTTCTGTGGGTCTTCGTTCTGCGTGAGAGCGGTTGCTCTCTGGAATGCACTTCCGGTGGGTATTAGGCGTGCGCAGAGCTTAGACTCCTTCAAGGCTCAGATTAAGAAACACTATCTCTCTGAATTAATCGCTTGACTTATCTTACTTCTTATTGTTCCTGAATTATCACTATCATTGGCTATGTATATTTATGTATGTTTATTTTATTTATTTATTATTATGTATTTTTATTTTAATATCTAAATTGTATGTGTAAAATTTTGTTAAGTAGTTTATTATTATTATTTAAACTATCAGTTTGTTATATGTTATTAAGTGACGTCACTTTATTACAATTTTTCTCATGTTCTTACTTTTGCACTCTATCCTCACTGTACTCTCATTGACATGTTTTTCCTGCTGTTAATGGTTGCTTGGAAGAGATCGCTTTTAGCGATAAAGCCGCCATTTATGGCACTAGATAGTAAGTAATTGTTTTTATTGTTTAAGTGTTTGTAATTTACTATATAGTGTGCATAATAAAGAGTTTCTGTCTGTCTGTCTGTCTGTATACCGATTTCGATCAAGATTATTTGGGAGTTTGGGACCACCTCTAAACTATGGTCTACCAAACAAAAATGGTAATGGTGATATGGTATATGAAAAAAAGAATCATTGAAATTGATTCACAATTGGCGGAGCTATCGCGTAACAAACATACAACCGAATTGAGAACCTCATCTTTTTTGAAGTCGGTTAAAAAGGAACGAAACGCCTTTAGGGGGTTAGCAATAATAATACTGACAAAGACAATTTTAAAGTAAAAAAAAATGTTTGTTTCTGTCCTTAATCATGATTTCTGATAACCAATAAAAAAACGCAAACACACGCTGATATAACTTGATCTACAATTGTGTTGAAACGCAGTAAATTTTAGGACCATACAAAATCGGTAATCTGTTAGTACCCATGTATGGAACTCCTAATGCTTCAGAATGACACTCTTTTGACCACTTGTTCAAATATGTAAGCAGTTATTTTGTTTGATTGTTTAATAGCAGGTTAAATCCATAATTAATTATGTGAGGACAGAAACGATAAGTCCATTGTTAATGCAATTCCCAAAATTAGGGTCATTTGGACAATACAGGAAATAATCAACTTTGTATCGAAAGCAATAAAAAATGTTAGATCACTGCTGGTATAAACCACATTGAGACGGTTCAATAAAAAAACTTGTTAGGCTACAGAAAAATTAGAAGTAATGTGACCGGAAACAAGACACCTCGAAAAAAACTAAGTTCATTTTTAGGATTGCGTACCCAAAGGGTAAAAACGGAACCCTATTACTGCGACTTGGCTGTCCGTCCGTCCGTCTGTCACCAGGTTGTATCTCAAGAACGGTGAAAGCTATACGGTTGAAATTTTCACAGATGATGTAGGTATTTCTATTTGCCGCTATACCAAAAACTAAAAATAAAAATTTAACGGGGGGCTCCCATACAACAAACTTAATTTTTTACCGTTTCTTGCTCGATTAGTTCGTTCCACACAAACTAGATGGCGCCACTAGTACACTAAAACGCGCATTCTATGTCGTCTAATCGTAAGGTAAAATAAAAAATTTAAAAAAGCTTTTGTTTGACAGCCTATCTGTGGAAACTGCGATGGTACATGTTACAGAATTCGGTTTTCGCCGTTTATTTGCTAATGGTACGGAACCCTTCGGGAGTCCCACTCGCACCTGGCCACTTTTTTTAAAATTTAGAATTCACTTTTCAATCATCATTCTAATTATGTGGTGTTAAGCAACACTAGGTACTAGGTACTTCTCAAATTAATATCTAGTTCTAGGTTACCAGTAAAATTAAATTGAAATTAAAATATAAATGTATTAAGTAATTGAACTTTTGACGATCCAGATTTTCTAACCGTTTATTTCGTCTTAATAACACAAAAAAGATAAAATTGCAAAGTTTTGGGAAAACCGAGTCTTCCCATCTTCATCTTTGGAATATAATATAGTTTATTAAAACCGAGTCTACCCATCTTCATCTTTGGAATATAATATAGTTTATTAAAACCGAGTCTACCCATCTTCGTCTTTGGAATATAATATAGTTTATTAAAACCGAGTCTACCCATCTTCATCTTTGGAATATAATATAGTTTATTAAAACCGAGTCTACCCATCTTCATCTTTGGAATATAATATAGTTTATTAAAACCGAGTCTACCCATCTTCATCTTTGGAATATAATATAGTTTATTAAAACCGAGTCTACCCATCTTCATCTTTGAAATATAATATAGTTTATTAAAACCGAGTCTACCCATCTTCATCTTTGGAATATAATATAGTTTATTAAAACCGAGTCTACCCATCTTCATCTTTGGAATATAATATAGTTTATTAAAACCGAGTCTACCCATCTTCGTCTTTGGAATATCATAATAGGTATTTAGTTTATTACAAAGTTTCTGAATCTGGAAGGAATTTGGTACAGATAAATAATAAATTCCAATAAAATTATGAGATCGGGACTTATGTAGGTGAACCTGGGATGCCCTTAGTTACTTTTAATTGTATTGCTGCTGCTGTTTATCATGATATTTCTGAAAATGAAAAGTTTCCAAGTGCCAAGAAAGTCGAGAATCCAGATAGCGGTCTGGTTCCTCGTCGTTGGCGATCTAGTTTGCGGTTGACTGGAAACGACGTTTGAGATGCGGTCAAGCGACTTTTTTAGAATCATTTTTGAGTTAAACTAGCGTTTTCGTGTATAACTTCATCGCCTTTTAATTATTTCATTTCATTACAGACATGGACGTATAAAAAAGTCGGACGTAGTCTCGCTAAAACAAAAACTGTGTCTATAGAGTCGGCCAGTGCACTGTATAAGTGTGTGTCGGCCTGTTACATACAGGCTGACACGCACACATACATACCTGTATTCGCGCGTAATGACCGACCGATGTGTGTGTATGCGTGTCAGTCAGTCACAGCGCACTGGCCGACTGTTGATAGACACAGTTTTTGGTTTAGCGAGACTGCGTCCGACTTTTTTGTACGTCCATGACCACAGGATACTGATTTATCAAAAGTCTAATACTCATTGCTTTATATTCTCGTCCATTTCACTTGATCCGTTCATCTATTCCGACGCAATTGATCAACAAACATCCAAACGTCCGAACTTGGTATTCACATTAATTATAAATAAATAAATATTGGTGGACAATTCACACACAACACCATCTGACCCCAAACTAAGTAAAGCTTGTATGATGGCGGCCAGATAGCTGATATACTACTTATATAGTTTTAAATACATACTTATTATACATAGAAACCCAGACACAGTGCAAACATTTGAATTCATCACACACATATTTGCACTGGGTGGGAATCGAACCCACGACCCTCGGCTTCGCAGGCAGGACTATTACCAACTAAGCCACGAGGCCAGTATAGGAGGAGAGCTATAATTTATAAACATTATTCTACTAAGACAATGGACCGTTTTGTTAGAAATATAAATATAGACGATCTAATTTTTCAAAACAATTACAAAACTAACAAAATGAATCAACCATAATGTTTAAGTTACCAGTACTACGTCAGCAGGTTCCAAAGAAACATTACTCAGTGCAGATTGTTACCTCCATAAGGTAAGTAGCTGGTGAATCAAAAAGGAAAACCTTAACAATGAGACATCTAACCACAATACGTCGTGCATTGTGATAACACATAAAACGGATTCGTGATTCGTGAGGAACGCGCCTAGCTTTCTCCCATTCATAAGTTGTTGCAAATACAAATGAAATACCCCATATGTGGTTGTTTATTATAACCTTGCATTAGATTGTTCAGAGACATAGTAGAAATCGTTGATATTCCCACGTATATTCGGTCCTTTTCATTGAATCGGTCATTGACCTAATATTGGTTAAACTGCTTTTAATAAACTTCAAATACGACAAAGTTTTCAATTTAATGATATGTATGTTATGCGATCGTTCCGCCGATGTGGCGTTTCAAATAATGGGTTTGAGTAATGGGTCAAAATATATATATTATCTAACTATTGACGTTTATTAAATTCCTCAAAGAAAATAAAGAATCGGCGCCACAACTGACGAAATTCAGAACTCTTTCTGACAGGTATATTGGCATTCTGAAAATACCTCATTAGGTATATTTTGATGACACTGGTCACACTGGTTCAGAGAAACCATGTAAAATTTTTTGCTTGTTTTGAAATAAAAATGTGAACATTACCGAAAATAAATAACGTAAGCCTATGTAGGTAATGTTTTGATTTACAATTTCCTTCACATAAAAATATAATTTCAAAGTTAAATATTTGTTTTTTAACAAACTTAAATATTTATTTAACGGTTTTTTTTTGCTAAAAACGTTGCATAAGATTTTGTGGCTAAAATGTTGCCAGTTTTGAATAGAAGAGATGAGTGTTACTTTAGTACTCTAAAACACTACTTAAGCACGATTTGGTCCCTTTGAATTCTTTTGACAACATTGAATCGTTTAGACTTTCTTTATTGGTATGAATTTACTAAAAAAAACCGAGAATTTTTAGTTTGCGTAAGCCGTTTATAGATTTTAGTTATCATAACTAGAGTGAATTAATTTAAAAACAAAACATTATTGTGTATAAAAATAAAGGACTAATGCTACAAAAAAAATGGTTCCCAAAAAATCGTAAAAACAATTATCTTATTCTGCTTATTACATTATGGCCGTTAGTGTTAAGGCATGGTTTATGTTGCGGTAAAACTTTATAAATGAAGTACTGGATAAGTATTCTGCTTAATATTATAAATAGTTATTATAGTCTGTGACACCAGTCCTTAATTTATAAACTTTTACAAGCTACGCTCCACTGTGTAATTTGTGGCTTAACCATCGCGGGCTTAACGGTATAAATAGTATTAAGTGTTTGAGGCAAGTGGTGTACTTACTATGTATTTAATTTCGTTCAAATTCAATCAGCTGTTACAGAGATACGTGGGAACAAATTAGCTCACTTATAAAATCCAGAAATATTTGCCTTTAGATATATTAATTAGAGTGATATTAGATATTACTGTTTTTTCTTCGTGCCCTGTTGTCCTCTCATTATGATATGTTTAACTGTAGATATAGCCGAGTCCGCCTGAAGACGTACCACACATATTCCAGTTATTAACTTACAAGCAGTAATGTGCAAATATAACTGCGGTTCGATTTTAATGTTTCAAGAGAAATTACAAGGCATAGAGATAAATCATCTTGAATTTCTGCGTGACGAGTGCAGTGCAAGTGCTAGTTAATTAGTGATTTGAACTCTTTAGGTTCTAACAACTGCATGAATGACACTGTTCTTGTCACACACTGACGCTGCGTGATACAATACAAAAACACTTTATTACACCACAAAACAAAACAGAAAACAGTGATTAAACTTAAAATTAAAACAATTTGAGTACAAAAGGCGATCTTATCGCTCATAGCGATCTCTTCCAGATAACCTTTTGGTAGCACTAGAACAAGGTGAAAAGTACGGGCAGTGGTGTGGTATCCTTGGTACACAATTAATTACTACTTAATTATTTAATTAATTGATACTGGCTGTGATAGGGAGGCGTGATGGTTTAGGTACCTACATGTCTAGCTCGTCACGACACTCTGTACTTAATAAAAAAAACAAATGTATTAGCTCAGAAGCTATAAGGAAAATTAGCGCAGCGGCTTTTTCTCAAGCCACTCATACGTCGATACCATCTTTTAAGCTGTCACGTTTATACCCTTTCTTTGAAAAAGAGTGGCTCACATTCGGCCACTTTGGCCCAGCCCGTTGAATCACGAGACATGATTTGCGATTTTATTGTTTTCTGCTTCGTGAATACCAAGCAGGATGATGATGATTCATTTAAGTTTACGACTTTTGAGGATTAAGAGTCGATAAATTAAGAAGTTTCGTATTGGTATCTAGACTTAATTTACTGCTTTTGGTTATAGGATTTTTAAGATGAGACTTAATTTAAAAAGGATAAATACATTAAGTGTTTATTGTAAAACATGGCTGTGGTTACGACGTAGTGTTTTGAGTTTTTTTTCGCAATGTCAGATATCAAGTTTTTTTGTGATTAAAATACCAAATTACCATTGAATCAATTACAAAGTGCCTTTATAAAAAAAAACAAGGAATTCAAAAAGTTAACTTAGGAAATCGAAATGCTCGTCATCTCAATTATTTACAATTGTAATAAAAATTCAAAATTACACACTAGGGATAAAAAACTTGAAAAACCCGCCCCAAACAATACCTGATGTTAAGGATTAAACTAGCTGGCTCCCTTGCCCTACTGAATGGCGAAGGCTATTCTCTGCCTCAAAAACGAGTCAGATCAGGAGTCACCTCTTCGGTTATGGATAGTATCTCATTTACTGATGCGCGTGAGATAAACGTTGGAATAAAATAAATTCAAAACTCAATTAGACTAACGCAGAAAAAAATTTTGCACAATTTAACGTATAACAGGTCACAGGTAACAGGTAGTAGTGGTAGCACTCTTGGCAGAGTCCGTCTGGGGAAGTACCACACATTTGCCAGTTATTCTATCGCCAAGCAGTAATTGCAAACATTACTATGCTCCAGTTTGAAGGGCAATGTTTCCAGAAAAATTGCAGGGCTTAGAGATATAACAACTTAGATCTCTGGGTGACGAGCGCAGTCCAGTGCTAGGTAATGATTTGGACTCTTTATGTTTAACCAAAGCCTAATATTAAGTGGAAAATTAATACTTATCAGCAGTATTTTTTTTTTCAAATGGGCCTTATTATTTAGGTAATATGGTACCATATTGTTTGGTGTTCTGTAGAATAGGCAGTATTAAGAATTTGATAGACAGCTTTATCGTAAAACCTACAAAAACCATTATACTAAACTGAGTGTTAGTATAATGGTTTATAAGATTAATAATTTATCCAACAGAAAATCTCTAAACACAAAAATAAAAGCGCAGGCACGCCAACGTTAACAGGGTTTGATAGAAAATATCCTCTCAGACCCGTGTTAAGCAACTTGGCACCCACTAAACTATCTTAAGATAATAAGGATCATGCCCTTTCAAAGGGTGCGGGCAAGAGTCAATATTTGCAGATATAAGACGTTATTTAGATGCGAGACACGATCGCCTGGTCGAGACTCGAGTGTACTGCCTTTTTGGGGTTCTGTTTCAGGCGCAGAAAGTATCATAATGTACATCTGTTTCAGTAATAATACAGTAGAAAGCAATAGGTTTCCTTTCTTTTTCAATTATTTCTAGATGATTTCCTATTTGCTAAACACTAACTTGTTTCATGACATAATTTAACTAATTTTAAAATATATATTTCACTCACTAATATGTCATCATAATCATCAACAGCCCACTAAACGTTCCCACTGCTGGGACTCGGGGCCTTCTCTCGCAAGCAGAGAGTTACTTTAATAATATGTATCTCACTCAAATTAGAACTGCACATTAATATCAAATTGCTTACTTTTGTCATAATAAATACGTTTTACATCTACGAAAAAATACATATTATTTATAAATACCCCTAAATAATAAACCAGTATACTCGTAATAGCGCACAACATTCCAAGAAAATTTGCTTATCGGAATCCAATACAAAAAAAGTAAAAACCTTTCTATGGGATATCACGGTTATTTATTTAGTCAGCTTCGTAAACTACAACAAAACTATTCAAAATTACCATAAACACATAAAATTACTTACAAGCATTTTATAATTTTCAAACACGTATTTAACAAATTCATAAAAAGTATCGCTTTCTAAAATGCTCCATTTGGTCTGTTTGGTACCAAAATTCTAAGCTATCTAGGTAAATACAGAAATCAGGAAATTGAAACTAGCTGAACCAATCTCCACTGTCCCACCGTAGCACTTGACCAGCCATTATGCAAATCCCTCTATCTGTGTCTATACAGGGAGGTCTATTTGGCGATGTCCTTTGAGATCTCTTCAGTGGGTGTATTAAATTCTTCATAACTGCCCGCTCGAGTCTTTCAAGTGCATTTATTAAAGTGACTTTCCGTATTTGCTGCCCGTTTATTATTATCTAAGAGTTCGTAAGTTTCCGGGTATTAGGTATTTACTTTTAGGAAATAAATGTTACCGTTCGCATTTGAGGAAAGTTGTAAGTATAGGTTACGTGTTTCTCTTTGTGATATCGGTGTAAAACACTTGTAATTTGAAAATAAACAATTTTACAGGATATAAAATTACTGGGTGGTATAAGTATTCATATTCTTTATTTATAAAATATCATTTTAGACGTCAACTTAAATAAACAATAAAAGTTACATGTATAATGTAACTAAAAACGAAACATAGTATGTTAAATTAACTGACCTATTAATCTACTCATACATAAATGATAATAACTAATCGTACAGAAATAATATTCAATCAAGCAATAATCAATCAAATAATAAATTGTCAACCAAATACTAAATAATCAATTAAATAACAAATAATCAACTATATAATAAAAAATAATCAATTAAATGACAAATAGTACTGTTGTTCAGTCAGTGGTTAGGTACTTATATTGTAGTTTAGTTCTAAGTTGATATAAAGCTCACATTAAAATATTACAGACAGCTTAAATTGTACATCCCTGTTTCTATTTATTGGTCTAACTGGTAAACAGATCTAGATATATAATACGCTATATAGTTATGCCTATAGTGGAGCGAGTTTCCGATATTCAGAAGTTACCAGAATCCGGTGTCGGTGGTCACAAAATGACTTTGCAATAATAAAAACAGTGATAACAATACTAAAATTAAAAATACCTTTTGTCATGATTTAAGTGTAAATTTAACGACTAGTCCTAATTGTATCAAGACTGAGAAAGAGGGTTATTTGATATGTTTGTTTATTATTACACGCATTTGTGTTAACTCCTTGCCTTCATAAGAAATCATTTATTGCTAATACTGTGTGCAAAAAATGACATCAAACAAAATAAACAGTTTTTTTTATAGGATAGAGTGACGAGACGAGCAGGTCATGTGCCTGATGGTAAGCAACATGCCTGCCACATAACAGCACAGTAACACGCAGCTATTGGAACATGATAGTCCAAATCATTACCTAGCACTGCACTGCGCTCGTCACCCAGAGATCTAAGATATTATGTCTCTAAGCCCTGTAATTTCTCTGGAATCATTGCCCTTCAAACCGGAACACAGTAATGTTTGCACATTACTGCTTGGCGGTAGAATATTTGGCAAAGGTGTGGTACTTCCCCAGGCGGACTCTGCTAAGAATATATAGATACAACAGTTTAGCCATTTTGGCCATGCAATACCTATTAAATTTGCTGACAAGGTCTGATCAAGTCAATTTGGGATAAAACTTCTTTATATTATTAACGTCAAAATCCCAGCCATACATTTTTTGATTAACCGTGAACGAAATTGCACGAAAATGCATCTAATATGTAATATCAGGAACTAGATCCACCGCGGTAAATACGGTAGTAGTCATTAATCATATTACTTTAGGTATATTCCAATATACTAAAGTATTTTTGGATTTATATTTTTGGCCCTCTATTTGACAATTAATGTTTGAAGAATTACCATGCTTTATCTAAAACTTAGGACATAATCGGAATCTTGTACAATTTATTGTTAATCTCCTCCTATAACCTCCACATCTCCACAAGTAGCAACCCTGTTTCAAGGCTGTTACACGAGTTCATAACTTCTCAACACACATATGTTACTTCACCAATATCTGAGCTTACATTATGAAAGGAATATCATTACTTTTTATCAAAATTGCTCATATTACGGCGAAGCACGTACGCTTATGGTTACCTCTGTGTCTTGTCGGAGCGATTCAATTAATGCTAAAAGGAAGTTTTTGAACGGAAACGTGAATTTTTGAGCCAGTGAATCTTTTTTCGAACCGCAATTCAGCTTTCTCTGAGAATCGTTTTAGCTTTATTTTACTAACGACAGGTTTAGGTATTACATATTCTACAAGAAATCAAAGATCAAAAAGTAAGAATATGTACTGAGTAAGAAATAATTAAAATTTTATTTAAATACATATTAAAATATTTTATTTTAATTAAAAATTTAAATAAATAATGGAGAGAGCTATGCTCGGAGTCTCTTTGCGCGACAGAATCCGTAATGAGGATATTCGCAAAAGAACGAAAGTGGCCGACATAGCTCAAAGAGTAAGCAAGCTGAAGTGGCAATGGGCAGGCCACATCGTTCGCAGAACTGACAACCGATGGGGAAGAAAGGTTCTCGAGTGGCGACCACGAACCGGAACACGCAGTGTTGGACGGCCTCCCACTAGATGGGCAGATGACCTCACAAAGGTCGCTGGAAACCACTGGTTGCAGGTTGCGCAGGACCGTTCGTTGTGGAAATCTAGGGGGGAGGGGGGAGGCCTATGTTCAGCATTGGACGTCTTGCGGATGATGATGATGATGATGAAGAAATAATTAAAAACACACGCTGTCATTATTATCACCACATCATTAAATTGATCTAAGAAAGTTTTGTGTGAAGAATTCAGCCTTCAATGATGATTATTTCGGTATTGTATCCTAAAATGTTTACAATAAAAAATATTATTATTATAAAAAGACGAAATTTTATTGATAGACATTTTATTTGACAAACGATTCTTAAATAAGGATCACTATTTATCCCGCTCTCTAGCATTTTTATTTAATTTCCTTTACGCTATATCTCTCTCTTAGTTCAAGTATTTTATAAAATATGGAGCACAAAACAAATTCAAATATCAGGAAAATAGTCACCCGAAGACAGCAAAGAACCTATTTAATAATTTCAATAGTATACTTCAATGTTAATATTTAATGTAAAATCAACAACATTCTACTTCAGAATGAGAGTCTACCTAAAAATATTTCCTCCTAATTTGTTGAACATTTTTATCTCAGTATACTTATACTCTTTTATTCTAAGCACGTTTGTACCAATCTTCGTATTCATTAAACAGTTGTCTTAATTGCCTTCATAATTTAACTAATAGCCTATCTATCTCTCCATTGATTTTATCTGGGACGCGTAATACATACAAAATGCCTCGTGACATTAAACTACCCACCTTTTTGTACTAAGAGCCCGCACAACTGCACAAAGTTTGTGACCAAAAATATGAACTAAACTACTATGAGAGGTTTTTGGCGTCAGTCTTATGCAAAAGTGCCGCTCGCGCTGCTTGATAGTGACCATGAAATAGTGGCAGGAATCTAAAAACTTTTGCAAGAGGTTCTTACTAAAAGTCCTACGCTTGCAGTTAGCTATTAAGATTATATCCGACTCACGTTTAGGGAACTAGCGGTTTGACAATATACTTTTATGGGGGGTAATTTTTTGCAATAAAATTATCTGAAGTTTTACGAAAGTTCATTTTTATTGCATGCATTTTGCAATTATCTTTTTACCAATACACCTAAAGCTGATAGATTTGCTTCGCTTATTTATTTATTATCTGTTACGTAGGTTTAAGCAGTAAAGTGCAAACATTATTGTGTTCCGGTTTGAAGGTTCCAGTCCAATGTGTCCAGAAAAATTACAGGGCTTAGAGATATAACATCTTAGATATATATCTCTGGGTGACGAGCGCAGTGCAGTGCTAGGTAATGATTTGAATTCTTCATGCTCCAATCATGGACGTATAAAAAAAGTCGGACGTAGTCTCGGTAAAACAAAAACTGTGTCCATCGAGTTGGCCACATAATATTCACGTGTGCGCTGTCACATACAGGCTGACACGCACACATCAGTGAGTCATTACACGCGCTACTTGTGTATATGTATGCGTGTCAGCCTATCAGTGACAACCTGACAACGCACATGTGCAAATGTGGCCGACTCTAGTGACACAGTTTTTGTTTTAGCGAGACTCCGTCCGAGTTTTTTATACGTCCATGGCTCCAATAGCTGAAGGTCACTGTGCTGTTGTGTGGCAGGCATGTTGCTTACCATTCCTTGTCCTGCTAGTCTCGTCACTCTTTATTTAAAAAAAAAGGTGCTCTGCTCTCTTGAAATTTTTATGTGTTGACGATTATCGTCGTAAATAATAATTCTTACGTAAATACTCGATGTACATCTAGAGGTTTTTGTTTATCCGAACTTCACCTGTTGCACCAATGAAATGAATTATAGTATTGCATGTCAAAAAGCACTAAACCAAAAGAATGATGATATCAACATTTCAACAACCATTGTTGTTGTCAAGGGTGAGAAGATAAGTTAATAACATAATGATCTATTATTGCTCCCTATGACTATTCGACTATTTCCACTGTCTTACTTCAAATAATTCATAATTTTGTTCAACTTAAATACTCTCTAAGCTCGTTATGTTAAAGTTGAAAGTTCTGTGACATGAATGTCACGTTTTGTGGGTCAATAAACAATCGTGCCGTTATTATGTTTATGGTATAATGTTAGAATAAAATGTTTCCAGTACTAGGTAAGCGCGTCATTAATTCGAATTTTATTCACATTAGCTTTACATTGTATAAACAGTATGGAAACATTTTGTACAACATTAAATCAGAGAATAAACATTTCATATACATATTTGCGTATCAAATGAGTACAATACAGTGATATGTAGTAATTTTCTCTTTTGGGTCAAAATTATGTATGACATTGTACTGTTTTGAGTGTGCTTCTGATACTAATTAATTATTGAAAAAGGCTTTGTGAATTTGAAAATATGTATGTCTATTTCCACTGTTATCTGTAATGACTTGGCGGAATTGAATGAAATTAAATACGCAGTAAGTAAATTAAATAGGTTAACACATGGATTACTGTTATTTTCTGCTAAAGTTTGCAAATTATACCAGGGGTGCTAATTTTGAATAGTTTTTTCTTCGATAATAATTGAATATTATAAAAATATATTATTATTAATTATAGTAAATATGTAAATTCGTATCAAGTACAAACAATGTTCCTTTTTGAAGCATTAGTATTCACATGGCGCCTGTCTGTTGTATCTACTGATATGACATCCATACTGTTATTATGGACCCCAAAGTTCGTGACCACCTTTTCATTTGGAAATTATTTTGATAACGCATCTTAATAGGGCATTTCCATAAACAACACGTGATTAAATGAACAAATATGGTTCTTAATGTTTTAATTAACGAACGTTCAGAAGCAACCTGATCTGTCTCATCCAATGAGATTTGACTTAGACAGCAATTAAAAAAAAGATACATTGGCATAGAAGTTAAATCGATACTTAAATTTTTCAGGTTCAGAACGCAACAATTACTAAAACTAAATTGTGCTCAAATTAAATAGTCGTATGTTTTTTCACATAAATATTACCCCTGGGTGGGAATCAAACTTAATACCTACGGCTCAGTGACTAGACTTCCAGAACTACTTTACCACCGGAGCAGTTGTTCCTATAAAAAGTTTTTAAATCTATTTGTCAGAAAAAAAAGAGAATGACTTCATGTGAATTTAGACCCGAACATATTATAGTGATTCATCATAAACAGGATGCTCTAGTTAGCACTTGTTCGACAAAACCTATACACGGCCTGTGCCAGTTTCATATTTAATCAGCTAATTGAAAACAAATACAGTTATCGATAGCTCATGCACTTATTAGTAGGTTAGTGTATGTTTTGTGCAAGAGCTAGTTTAAAAATTATCAGTAGAATTTGATAAAAAGGTATTATATAACAGTTGTTAGTAAGTTCCAACAACTATTTTGTAATAAATATCTATTTAACATGGGTCTGTGTCTGCCCAATGCTAAATAAGTTGCCCAAAAAACTGGGCATTACTTCTTAGCTGCTCATCAAGCCAGCACAGTTTAGAGGCACAAGTACTGTAGCACAGAGACGATATTATATTATATACTGCTCGCACCTCTGGTATGAATTGGTTTAGTCCAGTTAAAGGGTTTGGATACAATCGAAACTTGTACAAAAATATTTATTTGTAGGTAAGTAATCTTACACGAAAGTTCTAATTTTTATGTTTCATTTTTATGAGCCACGAGAAGTCCAACTCCCTCAAGCAGTACCCTTTCACGAGTGTGATCTATGTGTTAGAAATTGCGCTTCTCGGCCAAATTTATTTGATGGTAGCGATGGTACCCGCCATATTATTATTTTACTGGCATCGCGGCTTAGTGGGTAATAACTCTGCCTGCGAAGCCGAGGGTCGTGGGTTCGATTCCGATCCATTGCAAATATTTGTGTGATGAATTAAAATATTTGTACTGTATCTGGGTGTTTCTATGTATAATAATAAGTATGTATTTACAACTATATAAGTATTACATCAGCCATCTGGCCGCCATAGTACAAGCTTTGCTTAGTTTGGGGTCAAATGGTGTTGTGTGTGAATTGTCCATCAATATTCAATATTTATATCACATCGCTGCGAAAACAAGTATGTACATGTATGAGTGAGCATGATTGCTTGTAGCACGTAAGTACGCAGTCCCATAAAAAGTTATTTTAAGTTTCAGTATGAACAAACATAATTACACTTATAAAATATGTATTTAAGAGAACTCACATACTTTACAGTTAAAATGTGTTCTTCCATTACAACAATCATTCTTACAAATGGTTTGTATTGATAACTTTTTATTTTCAAGGATGAAAAAACAAAGAGCCCATTGAGTTTTTCCGTAATATTTCTCTGATACCGTAACGTATGAGAAATGTAGAAATGAAATTCCTATCTCCTAATTTCGTATTCCATACTGACGGTTAACGGAAAAACAATGCTTTCACATTCTCGTCGCATACTACATATTACTTCATAATGACGTCACAGAATTACAGGCTATTGTGCACAACTGCATTCTCAAGATAGGAATGCATTTGTATGATATGGTGGTTGCAGGCGACACTGGGTCTCTAGTAGTGTGTGCTGCATGGAGGAAATTAATAAATGTCTAAATAAATTCATGGATGAAGTGTCTGATAACTGTGCTTATTAAAAAAACAAATCGTTATTCATTAATATTTACGCAAAATATTTTCCTTCCATAAATAGTCAAAAAGTTGATTATATGTATAGTCAAACATTTTCAACGTTAGTGACATCCAAACTCTTCAAAGAGACAACATTGTGCTTTAATTATGTTTTGGAATACGAAGCTTTAAACCTTAACTACACTTAAATATTACCAATGATTATTACCCGTTGCATTACAAATACTCTGAATTCTAACTTTTTAAGTTTTTACCTTGTACAAAAATTTTACAGGTCCTTAAGCCTTGAAGTAAATGTGGTAGGAAAATTAATGAAAATGTCACTTAAAATCCAAAAACATTAATTACAATGGTATTTTTCATCAATACTTTGGTTATATGGTGAAGGACTTCGGTGTATATCGATCGAATAACGTAGTTCCCGAAACCTATTTCGATACGTTTTCATACATCACGTATGAAGACAGACTACAGGCCCGTGAACAAAATTTACGGGTCAAATGAACCACCCGGAGACCTATGTAGGATGATAGAAGGGTATAAAATAATAAGATTCAGCACTATCCTGTCACTTGTAAGTTGTCCAACTGAGTAGGTACAGTCGAAGAGATACCTCTTCTAATCTATTATTCCGCAACGCCGTTCAAAAAAAATGCGACAAGGAGAAATGATCGAGGATTGCAACCCCCCCTCTTCAACTGCACTCAGTTGGACAGCTTACAAGTGACGGAATAGTGCTGAATCTTTTTACTTTATACCCTTCTATCATCCTACATAGGTCTCCTGGTCGTTCATTTGACCCGTAAATTTTGTTCACGGGCCTGTAGTCTAGTGCCTACATTAGTAAACAGATGAATGAAGGTAGTTGACATAAACATTTTACAATACCTCACCTTACTATTTCTGCCTAAAACTATAATCGTTAAAGTCGAAATTAAAAAGTCGGTTCGATCATTCCACAAAGTTCTTTCGTCTGGGTAGTAACTAGAAGAGAGAAAGGTTTTTGTACAAGTACACAGACTTAATTTACCACAAAAAACTCGTAGTAACTGCACCGGCAAAGAAAACTTTTATAAATTAAAATCCAGGAACTAAACTTCCGGCATAATATTTTTCCACTTACGGGAATGAGACCCTTGTGTGTGTTAAAGCTGAGTTACTTTAATAACTTGCACTAACTGTAGAGTCTATCTCCACGAGTGAAATTGAAATAAAATGTTCAAGACAAATCAAGCTATATTTGACAATTACCTACTGATACTTTGACACAGGAACATAAAAAGGGTTTTTTTTTTGTAGGTATTATTTTACCACTGAGAATTCGTAGATGTGAATGACCTACGGTTAGAGTCCCTAATACTCACACAGATGGCTTTTTAACTTGTTGATGAAGTTTTTTTTGTTAAAAATAGCTATCACGGTCGTAGATAAGTTCAATCTTTACCCGTAAACATGGTGCGTGCGGTACCTACATCGAAATATCGGGGACTTTTTAACCATATAATATAAATATGTATAACCGTGGACAATACTAGTACAATAAATTTAACATATCACAGTGCTCAAATACATGTGTTTAAATAAATGCAATTAAAAGAAGTAAACATTAAAGATTTATTCAGGGAATGAAATGGCAAACTCTAATCTACTCGTAAAAGTAACGGTAATGTGATCAAGAAATGGATTACTACACCTTTTTCGCATTTTTTTAACTCTGAATTTTACAAAACAAATATTTTGAAACTCGGGCTATTGAAAATGAAGAAACAATTTATTATTTCATTATTTATTTTCATTTAATAAGATGTCTAGATTAGTGGATCAATGCCCTCATCATCATAACCAGCCTACGCTTTTTAATAGTAGGCATAAAAAAGTGACGAGACGAGCAGGACATATGCCTGATGGTAAGCAACAGCCCTGTCACATAACAGCTCAGCGACAAGCAGCTATTGGAATTTGAAGAGTCCAAATCATTACCTAGCACTGCACTGCGCTCGTCAACCAGATATCTATCACTTGTCCATTCCTGGATGTAGATCTATCCCCTAATACGCCAGTCTGATTATCGGCTTTACTGTTCCGACCGCCACTAAACTTTAGTAAATCGTCACTTCATCTTTGAAAAAAATACAACGTTAAAAAATCCGTAACGCCGAATAAAATCTCGTAGAAACAGCGCTTATTTTGGATTCAAGTAGGTGAGGTGCAAACTTGGCAACTCTTTCGTTTGTACGAGAAACGGAAGTAACGCACATGTGAAAAGCAAATTTCGAGATTTGTAGAGTTATGAGATCATGAAATACGATTTCTGACAAACTATAACGAAAAATATTCAATTCTCACCTCTTTTCTAGGTAGGTACTATTGATATCAAGTTTAAGATCCAAAGTATAGAAGCAAAGAACTTAAAACTTGATAAGTTTAAGATAACTATCAAATTCACAATGACTAGAGATTTAAAACTGAGTAGGTAGGTGAGTAGCACACTATGGGGAACTCCTAAATCGAGTAGTGGACTAAAATAGACTGGTGATGATGATGATATAATTTTGAAAGGCAAAGTCCACGGATATGACACTAGATCAGTAATAATAATGACTTTAAAAACCAAGCTAAGATCTTAAAGAAAAATATACCTAATAACTGGGACTCAAAGCTTACTGTCATAAGATGAGATTTAGTTAATGATTCACATCCCTGCGGATAGTAGGTTTGCACTTGACCACCATCTCGCCTGATGTAAAACGACGACATGACGACATGTTCTCAAAACTGGAATTTGTCTTCTGTCTTCAATATTGCAACGTAAACGCAATTCATATCAAAACGGCAAATTGAACAACAGAAAACTTTTATGGCATGTGTAAAATTTATTGTGCATAATATTTATAATTATGTATATAACCTATAATTATGTAATTTGTTTTATATTTTATTTATGTTATTTTGTAAAAAACAAAAACCGCCTTCTTCGATTTACAATTAAATCCAGCCGCTCAACCTAATGTCCAGATAAATAAAAACAGAATTCGATAAAATTTATATGGGAGACCACATTTGAATGATAATCTCCCAAACAAAAAATAAATAATTTACAATTAGCGTAGCTATCGCGTAACACACATTTAAAAAAATATACAACCGAATTGAAAACCTCCTCTTTTGTTTAGGTCGGTTAATAAGAGAAAATTATTTGTTAAAATCACGTGAATATTTTGTCACTTCCTAGGTAATGTGGTAAGACTTGTCATCACACCAAGGTGGCACGATCCGTCCCACTCCTCAACTAAGAGTATTGATATTGTTGGCTCTACCACTTACCGAGCGTGCCGTTATGCAGCTTGACTTACAAATACAAGCTCGAGACGTTTCACTTACTGCCTTATTTGTGCATGAAATGATGCTGAGAATTGGAGAAGAGATGATTGACTGTTATCGTTAGGTTCGTCACGTCCCACTATGCCTGTTTTCTTTTGACAAGATGGGTTGGCGCTTGGCCGCCATCTTGTCTGATCTTAAACGATGATGGAGAAAAAATACCATTATTGTTAGGGTTCCGTAAAACGTAAAAACGGAACCCTTATAGTTTCGTCATGTCTGTCTGTCTGTCTGTCTGTATGTCTGTCTGTCTGTCCGTCCGTATGTCACAGCCACTTTTTGCCGAAACTATGAGAACTACACTGTTGAAACTTGGTAAGTAGATGTATTCTGTGAACCGCATTAAGGTTTGAACAGAAAAATTAAAAAAAAAGAAAAATTAGGGATGCCCCTCATACTGTGAACTAAAACTCAAAAATTTTTTTTTCATCAAACCTACACCTGTGGGGTGTCTATCGATAGGTCTTCAAAAATGATATTGAGGTTGTTAAAATCATTTTCGTACACTGAATAATTTGCGCGAGAGACACTTCCAAAGTGATAAAATGTGTGTCCCCCCCCCCCCCCTCTAACTTCTAAAGTAAGAGAATGAAAAATCTAAAAAAAATATATGATGTACATTACCATGTAAACTACCAACGAAAATTAGTTTGAACTCGATCTGATGAGTAGTTTTTTTTTAGTACGTCATAAATACACTATTATTGAAACTTCGATCAAAGTTACAACGAACTACAAGAACTATGTGTACTATGTATATAATGTTACTTGCTGCAACGGAACCCTTCATGGGCGAGTCCAACTCGCACTTGGCCACTTTATTTTTAAACTTTCGCGATTTGTACACATAATGTTTTATTGTACGGGGGTTAATCACGATGTAATTAAACAATTATTTATATCGTGATTAAGCCCCGTACAATAAAACAAAAATACTACTTCTGTATAATCTAGATTTATGTGGTTAGCGTTAAATTTGCAAAATTGCTTACTAAAAATACAAAATTTACAAAGAAACATACTAAACTCAGTTTACGATCTCTTGTACTTCGACCACTTCAAAATTATCGCCTCTCAAAGAAACCTCAAGAAAACCGCCACGACTAAGTCGTTATCGCCAGCACTATAGCTCTGCATTATTTATATGGGCCTCTATCGGGTCCGCTAAAGCCTTTTCATAAATTTCACACACCTAGGAAGGGTGCCATCTTTCAAGATGACATGGACGTAGCTAGGACCTATACAGGGGTACACAAATCTGTCATTGGGTGTGGAAATTGCATTTGTGAAAAATTCATGATGTATGTAATACGAATACAAAAGCCTACTAAAACAAATGATTAAGACTTTATTATTTACAATTATTTTATAATAAAAGTAATTAATTACAATTATAATTCATTACTTCTATTGTTTTCCGTAAACCTTCATCGATTTACGAATAATTCAAATTTACTTAGCTAAGTACAGTGAAATAGTAAAAGTAATTGATTATTACAATTGATTATTACAATTGATTAATTACTTTTATTATTATCCGGAAACCTTCACCGGCTTACGAATAATTCAATTGTGCTTAGCTAAGTACAGTGAAATCCGTTTACAATAGTAATATCGAAGGAAAATTATTAACACGACATACTAAGCCAACGTCATACAAACATTCGAATTTGACGAGTCTGTTTAAGACTAGTTTGGTTTATAACTAATTTACAAATGTCTTTAATGGCAAATCAAGAAATAAAATATTTAATGTTCTACAAATCTACGGGTATGAGATACCTAGTCTCAATCACACAGGATAACAAGAACAAAATTTAAAAACATGATTTACCCCACAACTACCTTGGATTTGGAAATTCTACTACTTAAAGCCCTTAAATTTGATACCCATATTGAGAAAGGTTGTGAAAAAATATTTTACCCGCCATTTTGTAGAGTTGGCCATTTTGAATCCATGTTAACCAAACATAGAGCTAAGAATCACCGTAACGAAACTGGCTTTGAAATATTAAAAATCGCCTTGAATTCGGTCCATCCATTTGAGAGCTACACTGCCACATACAAAAACACACAGAGAGAGACCACGAGACATCGACGTCAAACTTATAACAACCTCTTTTTTGGTCGGGGGCTGTTTCAAATAGAATCAAATAAAACTGAAACAGATAAAATTCTAACCGAATCTGCTCTTATATAATATGTCTTGAAATTATTATGATTAAATAATTTTATCGAGTCAATATGTTATGACATGTTTTCTTTAGTTTAACCCAGGGTGAAAATATTGTAATCCACGGCGCCTTTAGTACGCCCACGTAAGCCAGACCAGCAATAAAACGCCCTTTGTACATATTACAGTGTTATAATAAAGGTACGGGGACCCACTCTGGGGAACCATCGATTCTCTTTAGCCATTAATAGTAAATTAGTTCGTTGATCATGGATTGAACTCGGCGGGTGACCGATTCAATGCGTTATTTATTTAAAAAAATAAGCACTTATTTCAAGTATCAGATCATGTTTGATATCTACAGTTTGAAGAATTTGAGGTTTTTGTTAGCTGTTTTTTAAATAATAAACCAAACATTCCTTATATTTTTTATATGACTACAGTAGTTCTTATTAATTCTTAGCTTTTACGTCAGATGTTTCTAGTCGCTTAATACAAATACAAATACAAAAATCTTTATTGCTGTTTGTAGGTAAGATAAGATAATACAAAACATTTTAAAAATTGCCCCATACAAACTGGCCTCTGCGAGAGGCATGCAATATGTCTGGCAAGACAATTTGTTAGTCTTAATTTTTTTAAATAATAGTCAGCTGATTAAAGTCTTCTTCTTCCTCATCTTCTATTAATTTCTGGTTTTTATTTATGTCATCTGATTCTTCATCTTCGATTCATTTCTGGCTTCTATTTGGTGATATATATTTGTGTGAGATAAATGTTTGGTGAGCACAATTTCGCCAACGTCTTGTGTTTCATCAGGATATTGTCTTGTGTTTTTGAGTTTGATCAATATGTCCATCCAGGGTCTAAGGTCTTGCATTAGTAGATCTTGCAGTTCATCCATGTGAGGAATGTCAAAGAATGTATAAAGTGCAATAAATGTATATAATCAAAAAATCAAAAATGTCGTTAATTATAATATTCATGTAAATACTCAAAGAATGTCAAAATGTAATACAGTACAAACTAATTCATCATGATACAATATATCATTATTTGGTCTTATGTCAGTTGAATGTCAAATTTCATAATGGAATAATAATATCTATTGATATATTAATGGAATAAGGTTTAAAGATTGTAAAAGTTTCATGTTAAACAATGTCTAAAATATTAGTATTCCAATTAATTTCCTTATCATTTAAAAATTCAGTTACAGTATAATAGCATTTGTGTATAAGCATTTTTTTTAGTTTATTTTTGAACATTGTTATGTTAAGTTCTTTTATGGCATTTGGCAGCTTATTATATAAAAGAGGAGCCATACAAAAAATGCTGTCACTCATAATCTTTTTTTTGCGTTTGTCTATGAGCAGTCTACACTTATCACGCCGGTTACGTTTTACTTTGTCACTCAATAGAGGAAAATAATGAGGGTTATTCCTTACAAAACACATAACTTCAAATATGTACAGGCATGGCAGGGTTAATATTTGGTTGTCTATGAATACTTGTCGACAGCTATCTGTCACTTGCATCCCAACTGCATTAAGAAAATCAAGTCTGATTCTAAAAATAAGCACTTATTTTATGTATCTGATCATGTTGAATATATCCTACTAATATCCTGTCCTACTATCCTACTAATATTATAAATGTCAATGTATCGATGTTTGTTGCTCAATCACATCTGAACGGATCGAGCTGAAATTTGGAATACAGATAGATAATAATAGGCTGGGAGAGTACATATGCTACTTTTTATCCCGAAAAAATAATGGGAACTACGCGGGTAACACCGCGGCACTGCTAGTATAATAATATAATACAGCTTGAATAATTTGACCTTTTAAGGATAGCAGCTTTTATTTTTTCTGAAAATATTTAAATGAGTGTTCGTTATTTTTGTTTAAGCCGCAGTTCTTCTAAACCTGTTGTTAGCTTTTTACGACAGATACTTTTAGCGAGTCTACAGCAGTTTAAAAAAGTTTGTAGGTTGATTAAAAAATAGCTCTTGAGATTCTCAAATGTAAATTTGACAGGAAGACAATTAAATTCCTTATTTTTAAATGAAGCTATTTAAATGGTCCGACATAAAATTGGCAACAAAATCTCATCGACATAACAAGATACCTACTCAAAACGAAAAGAGCATACATCTTTAACGAGTCTCTTCAGCAAAAAAAAATGTATCACTGATGCTTGAGCTACTTAAATGCTTAAAAATTAACATTTTAAAAGGAACTTCTCAACTGAAACAGGGGTTGTAAATTGCATCTTAAAAATACACAGGTTTTACAAGATTAGCTCGAGTGAAATGTCAATACAACACACGGACAGTATGAGCTGATCATAAAAATACAAATCTAATGACGTATTATTACTGATTATGATTCAAGTAAGAACTACTTGTAATACCATGAGCTTTTTTACTTTTAAAAGCAGCACATTTAGTAACAAAACTACAAAATCAAATAAAACATTTAAATAAGATCAGGCATCTTTGCTACCTTTACGTCAACATATAAAATGATTTAAGTCTTTATCCCCTAATTTCTCTAAATATTAAATAAACTTATTTCTAATTGCTAAACTTTCTTATTAAATGACATCAGGATTTCTCATTACATCAGGTCAATCAAATGGTCCTGCGAAAATGATTATTTAACTACGCGGTACTATGTTATATTATAGGTAAGCTCCTTGTTTCCTATTAAATGCACCTTCATATTATGTATTGATCGTCACGTCACTAAATCTGAAGAATTAATATGAATGTTCAGATGAACTCGAAGAGTACAAATAAATAACTGAATAGCACTTTTCACCCGTCGACTTAAGAGGTTTTGATTTTTTGCATACGAAATATTATTCATACTGGAATACAGTAACATGTCTGTTACACATTTTTAAAGAATTAACGGATTACTCACGTTTTAATAGTCGTTTCAGACTTACTTAAGTTTCAATCGTGTTCTCCGACATTTTTCAGTAGGAGTCTGCGGAGCGCAACTGTTTTACACGGTAAAAAAACCTGTAGCTTGTGTATTGAAAAGGTTATACAAGAGGCAACTACAATTTAAATTAGTATATAAATTAGAGTTCAAATCATAAAAGTGTGCAATTAATTCCCTCACATGTGCTCAAATATTATAAATAGGTAAAAGACGAAGATACGCCGTCATGACTTGGTAGCCAATTCGTAAAAAAATTGGAAATCTAAATTATTATTAATGCGAAATACAGCCTTCTATACGTTAATGATGTGACAAAGATAAATAAATTATAATTGTAGTGGTTACAAAATAAATTAATATCGTGGTTAACCTTAATTTGAAACAGTGTGTATGTTAAGGTCGAACTAATGTATAGTGAACCAAGTTACTGCAATTATTATGTGCAATTTAAAAGTGCAATGGAAGTTATGTTACTTCTCTTACTGTCTTTAGGAAACATTGCGCCCTTAGGGCGGCTTTGATATCGGTAGCATCAAAGATCAAACAGTAAATTAAAAAGACTACGGGATGCTTTGAAATTACACCTTTTTGACTAAAGTATGCTTGTTTTCTAAAGGTAATTGATGATTAAAATACTCAAAGGTCCTACGAGTAATTCGTGAACGAAATAACGTGGGGAAATGCGCAACACAGGTGCGTTTGAGAACGTATGTATTAGTCATTTTTAATATTGAGAAATACTCGTATTACGTCGTGTTTACGATAACTAAACATTCTAAGATTTGTAGTAAGTGCAAAATATCTGATTTCAAATACCTATCAAATCATATTTTTTAGATTAATTATTAAATTTTATTAAATGGAAGCCACGCTTACACGACCCATAACTTATATTTTTTTTTGAGTAAATTCGATTCGTGTTAAACATTTTCGACGTGATGATATTAAACGATCTCATAGACAAAGGCATAAAATTGCGCCTAAGCCAAATTTTTAATACAGTTAAGAGGTTGAACTTAACTTGCTTTTTTTAAATAATTTCGGTTCAAATTTTAGTGAAATTTTCTTGATATAATATACGCTTTAAAGTTCAGTATTAATCTAAATCCGAATCCTGTTGTATGTATTTATAAGAAAACTCAGTGTACGCATCTTTTTTGTATAAATATACCTATATTTTGTATAAATATATCTATACTAATATTATAAAGCTGAAGAGTTTGTTTGTATGTTTGTTTGAACACAAGGATCTCTGGAACTACTGGTCCGAATTGAAAGATTCTTTCTTTGTAGGATAGTCCATTTATTGAGGAAGGCTATAGGCTATTTAACATTACCTACGCTACTATCAACAGGAGCGGAGTATGACTGGAGTATAACAAAAACGGGAAAAAATATTGCTTTTTGAGAGCTTTCGTAGCGTGACAGCATATGTCATTATGTCATATGTTAAAGGTTGCGTCATTAGAACCTAAAGTAACCGAATTTGTTCAAAATTTGAATCGACCAATTTTCAATAGATGGCGTAGCAACGCACGCGCGTTCAGCTAGTATATATATTTATATATATATATATATATATATCGTTTTCTAACGGTTTGATGGTCTAAATATAAGTATTATTTCTAGATAAGAAAATGTAATCTATGATTTTAAGGTATCAATAAATATATTTTTAAATGTTCAATGTTCTAATGGTCTAAATATAAATCCAGCATTATTTATTGATAAATGTTTCTAGCCAAGATTTGCTGTATCATCGGATCTAAGAGCTTTGTTTAAGTTATTGGACTTGGTCACGCCCACCACAATGACTTCATAGAAAGGGCTCCACTTAGATGATTTAAAATAATTGTTACTACGAGTTGAAGGAATTCTAATTGAATAATAGGAAAGAAATTGTTCTGTTTGAAGTTTATTGTGAACTTTTATCGAATGATCGAACAGAATTTTGTCAAGTAATCAAAATTGAGAAGCACTCAATTTAGGAACTTTTTAAGTCAATTCTCTCTAAGTACTTAGTCTGTGCCTGTGTGTTACACAAAATGACTTAAGTTAAGTTTCGTTTGACCTAACAAACCTCAAATATATTGACATTGCTAAAAAAATTGACACACAGGTCACAGGTCAGGACTTATTCATTCAAGGTCGGGTTAGCGCGAATAAATAAGTTTTTAGACTTTTTTTTTGTTTTTTTTACATAGTAAAATCTAACGTAACGTTTGTAACGTAAGGATTACAAATAAATTATCAGTAACAATAACAACAATACCAAATATGTTACACTACTGTCATTAGTTCCGAATTATTTACAATGCCTCTATGTATATGCGAGTAGAACAAGTTCCCGATATCTGATGCAGTATAATGAATGCACTATCTTCTCGAGGAATCATGAGGGTGACTGAAACTGCATCAAATTATAGAAATATCGTGTTACCACAAAAATCACGACAAAAGTCCTAGAATGATGCCAGTGTGGACCGACCGGGCTTAACCAAATAAATTGAGTCCAATTTAAATCAGTGTTGCCTTTGCTACATCTATATGTCAAATACTTGCAAAGTTTTTATTATAAATAGTGATGTTACTATTGTATGTAGTGTTTATCAGATGCTATTAAATTCGTACTACCACCTGTTTGAAATACATTTTGTTTTCATGAACTAACGTTTACATAATCTTTTTAGTTTACCTAGGAAAAGAAGACTGTGGAACATTTTTTCTATGATATATTTTACTCGGGTGTAGTATGATAATTCAGTGATTCCATGAAAGAAGCGAATTGATGTATATTAACATTCTAAATAAGTTAAGTACTGTGTAATAATGTCGAAATTGCAAAAAAAAAACATTTTTTGCATTCCCAAATTTACACAATAAATCTTAGAAGTAAAGAAAAACGACTATAAATTCTGCAAAACAAAGGGCGGCCTTATCGCTTAAAGGGATTAAGAGTATTGAAAAAAAAGTACTGGAGTCTTTACTTATCAGCTACTAGCGGCCCGTCCCGGCTTCGCACGGGGTCAACTTTTTTTGTTCAGTAGGTATGCTAAATGAAATGTAGGTTTGTAGGTACATGACCAAATTTTTCCAAATGATCAAAATTAAAAACCAAAAGGTGAGGCTGGCCTGGTGGCTTAGTTGGTTAAAGGCCGTTTTGTAAAACGGCGGTTTAACGATCAGCCGGATTGAATAGAGCTGATTTAAAAACTACCGGAATGTATTCAACGCCATACGTTATTCAACACGGCTAGCCGTAATGTAATAAAGCGAGAGATTAACCGCCTCTTTGACAATTTTTAGTTCCGATTCTTAACACTCATGGCGCTGCCTGACATAACAACAACTATGGCGTTGAATACTGTGTGTTCCTAAATTGCTAAAGTGACAGTGGATTCTGGAGTTTGGAGGAATCGTACACAATATTATTAGGGTGGCACTTGTCACCCTGGGCGTTACTTGGATACTATTTCGTTTCCACCGTCCACCTTGTTAAGACTAAATCGGACCGGGTAGGTTACATGAGACCCAGATCCGACCCGGAGCACCCCGACTCCACCTAGTCTTGGCGCTACTACACCTAGAGTGTATTTAAAAGAATGCGGGAGCCAGAAGCTCAAGGGAGGAGCTGAGTGGAGCGAGCCATGCAAGTAGCCGTAGTGGAGCGCAGGCCGAGTATGGAGAAGCGACACTCAAGGTTGACCGCAGAGCTTCTGACGGGACCCGGAGTCAAATCTTTTTTTTAAAACTATAATAGGTTCGCACTTGACCACCATCTCACCTGATGTTAAGCGACGATGCTATCTACGATGGAACATGTTTCGATAATAGACCCTTGTCTATGGAAGTGCACCATGTTTCTTAGGTGTACCGTCACCGATATCAAGTTATGGGCTTTCAAAATTTACGTGAGAGGTAAAATGTTGTAAAAAAAATAGTACGGAATATCGTACGAAATAATCGATAAATTTTTTCAGATAAATGAAATTAATTTAGATTTTGTGTTGTTATTTTTGAAATATGGTCTCCTTACAACATAAGTAGTAATACAATGCGGCTGAACGTGGACCGCCTTATGGAAGGACGTATTGCAATGACAATGCGGCTAATCGTTGAACCGCCGCATTACAAAACGGGCCCCGTTTTTCAAAACGGCTAGCCGTAATGTAATACGGCGAACTATACAATCCGGCTGTGACATATACATCATAATCCGGATCTCGTTGTTGGGCTGTATGTTTGATGTCTTGACACAAATTGTCTTCAAAAATGTGCCATAATTCCGAAGGAAAACAAAATAATAATAATACCACAAACAACTCTCTCAGACTCAACGGACACCGAGAAATTGTAGCTTCTCTCAAAGTGATTTCTTTGATTTTGAGTAGTCTTGAAACGATGTACCTACGTGGTACATGATAAAGAAGTATTCTGAGATAAAATCACTCTGACTGGGATGAACGCTGCGCTGTACTGTATGTACACTCTTCATAATTCTGCCGGCCGTCGCGTCGTTGCAAATATTTAGGATGGATATTTTTAATTTCGTAATATATTTTGAATGGAATGTCCGATTTTAATAATTCAAAAAGGAATCAATAGCTATTAAAACAGTCTTGATTGAGAAATAATTTATTTTGATAAGAATTAAAACAAATGTATGAATAGCATGGTCTTAAGTTGATCGGCATTTTTATCTTCTTTTAAAATGTAAAAAAGCAGTTGTAGCGACGTAATTACTGTAGTTAGACATATGCTCTCGCGAGGTTTTTTGTATATTTTAATACGTTCTACAATATTGTAGAACATTGTTTGGTTCTATCATTGGTACTTTCCGCAGCGTATGCGATGAAAGCCATTTTATGGCTGTTTTTTTTTTATACCTTGCGTTGGTTTTAGTAAAAAATTCCAAAGATCACTATTTTTTCTTGTAATAAAAATAGCCTATGTTACTCAGTGATAATGTAGCTTTCTTTTGGCAAAAGAATTTTTGAAATCGGTTCAGTAGTTTTTGAGTTTATTACATACATACAAAAATACAAATCTTTCCTCTTTATAATATTAGTATAGATTAGTATAGATAAGTCTACCTCTCAATTATAACGCTATAGGCACAGATTACAGAAATAAAACCAGATGGAGCACGCAGAACAGAGCTACTGAAGCAGACAAAGGAAATACAAACGCCGAAACAAATACAAACTCCAGTCAGTATGAAACGGACTTCCGTGTTGTACGGGAGTCCCGTGTGATTTTAAGTTTTGTTTTAAAATATGCCGTCTTGTGTCTTCAAACATTGCAAACAATGTTCCCAAAAACAAAAAAAGGAAAGAGGAATATAATTTCATAGGAAAATTTGAATATTTTTACTGTTATTTATATAATTTAGGCGATTTCATTTTGGTGATGAATGGAACACAACACCTCAACGAAAATAGGTTAGTGTGGCGATACTAAATGGAAATTATTTTCCCTGAATTTAGGGTAAAATATAGATTATTATTCAATTTAATATAATTTCAAATTAAATTTTGGTAAATGTTAAATTTGTAAAATGAGTAATTTATGACATAAATATGTACAAAAAACAAAATCATTAATACATCATAAGTTTGTGTATTTTTTTTTTCGTTAGTGACACCACTGCCCAAAATAATACAAATTTTGTTTCCTCATGAATCAAAAGGTTATATAGAAGAAAGACATCGCTTTTAGCGACAAGATCGCCTTTTGTGCCCATTTTGTTTTGTTATTATATGTGTTACTTCTTGTCAACTTTGTTTATGGTGCCAATAAAGTGTTTTGTATTGTATTGTAATGTCATTCGATATATTATCTAAGTGAAACGGTGGCAATATAATTGGTTATAAAATGATGGTTTATAAAATAAAATATTTGTTGTAGGAAGATATTTTTGAAGTTAATATTATGCATAACGTTGTTTGTAAAATTAAATATTTTTAAATTGTTAAGTTTTTTAATATTATACGGTTACTTGATTTTAAAGTCTGTAAAGGTGAATAATAAGTGAACTGTTAAAATGATTATTTAGTTAGTTTTTTTTTGTTTGTTGTTTGGACCTATAACATACAGGTAGCCTATAATATGCATTTTATCAAAAATAGTTTGGTGGTAAAGATGGTTGTTTTAATTTTTGTTTAATCTATCTAAGCGAGTAAATTACACTTATTTTATTATTTGCGATTCAAGTTAATTTCTAGTTGCATGCAAAATCAAAATTCTTTTCTTCATAGAATGGAAATAGTAGTAACAAGAAATCCATGCATAATCGGAGTAATAATATTAATATTTTAAAATATCATTATTATACGTGAAGATTTCCCAAGCTAAGACAACAATAGTGGGACTTTTTTCTTAAGACTGACAACATTATACAAGTAATTTGGAACGTTGATTAGACAATTTTATGTCAAAATGACTAATTACGGGCTTCACAGTGTTGTTCACGAAGGTTCCATCTGTGTTTTATTTCTGTAATCTGTGGCTATAGGTATACATGCCCATATATCGTCTGTGACAGATAAAATAAATAAGACTATATAGAAATAAGATTTTAGATAAATATATCACTTGAAATCAATTTTCATGCACAAAATTCAAAATACATGCACTATTCTGACTACTTTAAACTTTTGTATGCCACTGGTTCAAATAAAATAACAATTTAGGAAGTTGTCGCTGCAGTCTGATTAACATTCTACCGCCTCAATTTTGGTGATTAGAGAATCACAAAAGATAAACAATGAATGATGAATGCGTGATCACCCGCAGGTGTTTTGAAACTAACATGTTTCTGATTTGTTAATAACTTTTTTTTTGGCTCCAACCGTAAAATAGGGTATCATTAATTATTACTGGGCAGCAGTTTGTTTAGTTTGGTCACGGCCTACAAATTTATGTATGAGCAAATCCATTAAAGGATTGTCGCCCCAGGTTGCTTTGTTTAATACATTTTTGTATCAGAAATAACCGGAGCATTAGTTATTAGCCGCTTTTCAGTTTTCGTTTTATTAATGTTCCTTATTTCTTATTCTTCGTACCTATTAATCAACCCTACTAAAATTGTAGGGTAGGTACGAAAATAACTATTTATTGTAAACTGTTTCTAGTTTAAGATGACGTTTAACAAATTTTTCGAGATAATATTCGTTACGTATTTAAAAAAAAAATTAAAGACACATATTAGAAATTAGAGAGGCCTTTGCTCAACATTGGCACATATCGAGCTCATAAAATTATAGGGTAGGTACGAAAATAACTATTTATTGTAAACTGTTTCTACTTTAAGATGACGTTTAACAAATTTTTCGAGATAAAATTCGTTACGTAGGTATTTAAAAAAATAATTAAAGACACAAATTAGAAATAAGAGAGGCCTTTGCTCAACATTGGCACATATCGAGCTCTTAAATATACAAAATAAGAAAATTGCGTATTTTTGATTAAATGAAATTGCTTGATCCAGTCGCAGACCAGAATAGTTAAGGTAATATATTAATATACTCGTTTATTTTAATATGCGGTTTACACATTGAGATAATATTACTACGTAGTAATCATTTCTCAAAGGGTTTACATAGATTATTATGCTAACCTTTTTTTTTGCCACGGGTAACACTCAATCTCGATTTGAAAACACTCGAATTATATTATGGCACGCGTAATTACAAATATTTAACGATATTCTACACTAAAAACAAGCCGCCTGTGAGAGACAACCAGACAACCCCATATTATATCTAGGATTGCCCTTGACGATTATTTATGTTTTCTTCGACTTTTGTTTGCGAAATTGTGCTCACCAAACATTTATCTCACACAAATATATATCACCAAATAGAAGCCAGAAATGAATCGAAGATGAAGAATCAGATGACATAAATAAAAACCAGAAATTAATAGAAGATGAGGAAGAAGAAGACTTTAATCAGCTGACTATTATTTAAAAAAAAATCTTTTTGTTTTTATTTAAAAATTAAGACTAACAAATTGTCTTGCCAGACATATTGCATGCCTCTCGCAGAGGCCAGTTTGTATGGGGCAACTTTTAAAATGTTTTGTATTATCTTATCTTACCTACAAACAGCAATAAAGATTTTTGTATTTGTATTTGTATTTGTATTTTTATCATAATAATTTAACGTAAACACAAGGTGTTCAACACTTGCTAACAATAACATCTGAACCAGTATCAAATATCAGATTTAGAGCAGGTGAATATCCACGGCTTGTCCATGGCTTTGCATGTCATCTGGCCACCATCGTCCAAGCAATGTCACCTGTTTCAACCAACGTGGGACCCACCTGACTTAATGAGCAATTTGTTGTGACAATTGAATATTATTTCACGAAATTTCGCAACTTTCCCATGTGTGATTGACATGGGAAGTATTTTAATTGTAACAAAAATCACACTTTCATCTCAACTACCTGGTATTCAAGGTTATAAAATGAATGCGTTATCACGCAATGCATTGCGCATTTATATGACGACCCAATTTTTTTGGTGTTCAGTCACACGCCCACACGTGTGCAAAATCCTTTAACAATAGTCGATTGACTGATCAATCTATATTCAAACTTAGATCATAAAATATATTTTCTGCAAATTGTAAAGGTTAAATGTGGAAGTAAAAAAAATATGTGTTATGAATGAAATTCGCTGTCAGATTCCCCTGACCTAATGACTTGTTCTGCACTTTTGCGACCCATATCAGGTAACTTGACAGATGGTACGAAGCCAGATAGTGGGAAAGTATGAGATGCAAACTAAGGCAGACGTGACTATGGCAGACTTTCTACAGTAATAACGTTCTGGGGTGCACTTAAGTTGTCATCCGTGGGAACGTGAATTATAGGTATGATAATGATCTAGTGCCATCAGCGAAACAATGAGAAAGTTTTGTTTTTATTTTATTATACTTGTAGAATAAGCATGAAGGGCATTCAGATGTAATGGTTCGTAATGATAGTGCAATAATGTGGCGTTTTTTGATATAAATGTATGTGGATATTCCGGTAATTCAGTTATCTGGTTCCTTTAGTTTTCGCCTTAATGATGAGACAGACAAGTTAAAGCCAAATAAGATTAAACTTTTTATACCATAGAGTGACGGAAAGCAAGACATGTGTCTGATGGTAAGCAACATGTCCTGCCCATAACACCACAGTAAGCTATTTGAACATGAATGGTCCAAATCACTGGCTAGCACTGCATTGAACTCGTCACATAGACATATAAAATGATTAGAGATGCATCCGCGTTCCTGATTTCGTTATTTTCCCGGAATAAAAATAGCCAATTTGTTATTCTAAACCATTATCTATCTACCTATATAAAATATAGTACCTTCAGTAGTTTTTACATTAATGAGTAACAAACATACATCCGTACATTCGTATAAACTAACTTTTGCGTTTATAATGTTAGTAGGATCTGTGTCTTTGCCCTTTGATATCTCTAGAAACATTGCCTTCTATCCAGAACGCAGTTATGTTTGTACATTACAGTAGAATAACTGGTAAAGATGTATTGCTTTCCCTAGTAGATTTAGAAAAGAGTCCTACCACTACCATTACGTATGCAAATAAACAAAGCAATTTGAGCAAACATACTTTACCATATTCTCCACAGCATGATAGAATAAGTTGGCTCAACAAATTTACTGGATGAAAACTGTAGTAACTGAAAACTGTAATGCTGACTTTATAAAAAACTTGAAAAACAAGTACTAAACTCGAAATATTCATAACATAAGCTATGAGAATAGTGTAATGAAATACATAGTTTATTTTGCAGTATTGCGAGAAAACTACCGAAAAAGATATTCCCGGATAAAATCACTAGTGTTTCATATTATTGTTATATAGATGACTGTATTACCACTATGCTTTTAGTAGTGATAGGATACTTGGCAGAGTCCGCCTGGGGAAGTACCACACCTTTGCCAGTTATTCTGCCGCCAAGCAGTAATGTGCAAACATTACTGTATTCCGGTTTAAAGCGCAAAGTTTCCAGAGAAATTACAGGGCTTAGAGATATTTATAACAACTTAGATATCTGGGTGGCGAGCGCAGTGCAGTGCTAGGTAATGATTTGGATTCTTCATGTTTCAATAGCTGCGTGTCACTATGATGTTAAGTGGCAGGCATATTGCTTACCTTCAGGCACATGTCCTGCTCGTCTCGTCACTCTTTATTTAAAAATTAAATAAAAAAATGCTAGTTCATTGTTAAACACGGGCCTACGTTTGATAAAAAATACGATTATACGAGCGCTAGCATTCCTATAGTTTAATTCGGAAATACAAAACACAGCTGTACTATTGAAAGCATCAATACAGAAAATTGTTAAATGATAATATATTTCCATGAGTTTAATTACTATACGTTTCAGGCTGTATTACGTACGTGTCCGCTTGTGAATTGGAATTGGACAGCTTTAATTGGCCACAGAATGTGTCAATCTGTGTTCCATTCTGTACCAATTGTCTGGGGCATGTCCAATTTCACATTAATAGGGAAATGGGAGGTTAGGGTCTGAAGGGTTCAGTGGCATTCTAATCACCTCTTTATATGTCTGGTAACTGAAAATATATGGACTTTGCTATTTCACAGGCACTTGAGCACAAGTTTTCGGAACAAAACAAGTATTACCCACAGTAAATAAAAAAAAATAGCACTCAACTTTCAACTTTATTAGACTTTTAAGGATCAGCAATAGATTTAAACGTTTTACAAAACTTGAAATAGTGAAAGTAAACATCGTGAGTAAACCAACGTATATCCAGAAACTTTCGAGGTCATGTGTCATCCTTGTGGATGACACATGACCTCGAAAGTACCGACCCGCACTGGGCTAGCTAGCGTGGTGGATTACGACCTTGACTCTCTCCATGCAAAAGAAGGCCCCGAGTCCCTGGAGTTGGAACATTTAGTGGGCTCCTTATGTATGTAGGTATTTATTAATTATTTATCAATGGCCAACTAACAACAATTGCGGTGATTAATGATGATTTTATACACGTGAATTTTCAACAGGGTTAAAAAACGGGATTTCAGCTCCATTTTATATTGTGTTCGAATTACCTCAAACTCAGAATTTTTATCACTCAACAATTTTACAAGTACTTCCGAGTATATTATAGCACTTACGTTAGTCTTCAGTAAATATATAAAATATGGCGGTTAGTTTGTTATTTTAGTAGTATGTCTATACACACTGCGCTTGTTTAAAAATATCGTCGCCTTTGTTCCTACCTTCAATGTGTTTTCCACAAAGAAACTATGAACGGATTCACTATTCAGAAATCTGTTTGCATTCCCTTTGTATCATTAGGGCGTACCTAATTTAAATGAACAAATTTAACTTCAATTATTTTGAAGTGGGGCGGGTCGAACCGTATCCTTTTCACGTTTCCCCTTCCCTCATTACAATCCACAATACTCTACATTTCTACATCTAGATAAGAGGCACCCATCTTTATTTTTGCTTCACTCCCTGTTCAGTGTACAGTAGATTACAAAACAGAATATAATCTCCTGAATCAGGGCTCTACGTAATATATGAACTAATCCTAATGAAACATGCTGGATTCTACGCAATTTCTACTATGACAGTATATCGGCTGTTCTATACATTTTTCTCAGACCAAAAAATATTTTTTTGAGCCTCGGGGCATTCTTTCGCAGGACGGGAGTCATGGCCATGTCCCACCACGCTCGCCTACTTCGGGTTGGTGGACGGCACGTGACCTCTATAGATATCAGGAGATGTCCGTTTTCTCACGATGTTTTCCTTCTATATTTCTAAGTTGCATGTGCATTGCATTCATGTGCATAATGTCACTCATTATGCACATGCCTTCGAAAAGACAGTGGTGCGTGTGGAATTCGAACTAAGGTCTCCAGATCGGCAGTCGCCGTTCGACCGACTAGACCAATCGTAATTTTTAGAAGACAGTCTACTGCAAGCTTTTTACATGATACACTTTGCTCCCTATTTCGCTTTTTAGGGGAACGTTCATTTCATTTCGATTCAATTCGAGGCAAACAAATTCATTTTTTCGTATTCAACTGTGGAAACTAGAGATTGACCCGCTGATAACACTTTAATCTGTTATTTGACTGCGGGATCCACCTTTATGAACTCTCACTGCGTAAAATAATAATAGAGATGTACATTGTGTAGGTACAAAAGTTTGATGTGAATAATAGATGAAATTTCTGATAAAAATTCTGTACAGCCCTGTTGCAATGGTCTAATGGTTAGAACGTATGATTTCACAATAGTCATGTCTTGGGTTCGAAACCCTTCTGCGAGTATTTTTTCAAGATGACCGAGGAAGTTAACGATATAGGAAAACATTTTATAGATTGTGGTAGTGGTAGGACTCTGGGGAAATACCATACCTTTGCCAGTTTTTCTACCGCCAAGCAGGGATGTGAAGACATCCCTGTGTGCTGGTTTGAAGGGAGATGTTTTCAGATAAATTATAGGGCATAGAGACGGAACATGTTTTATCTTTGGCTGACGAGCACAGTGAAGTGCTAGGTAATGATTTGAATTCTTCTTGTCCCGATGTGTTCATGTTCATCCGTGTTACTGTGTTGTTATGTACAGGCATTTTGCTTACCAGCAGACACATGACTTGCTTGTCTCGTCATTTGTTTGTATATGGGTTTAACTTACCGTGTCTTAACATTATTTTAGCGTAGAGTGACGAAACGAGCAGGTCATGTGCCTGGTGATAAGCAACATGCCTGCCCATAACAGCACGGTGACACGCAGCGATTGAAACATGAAGAGTCCAAATCATTACTCAGCACCGTACTGCGCTCGTCATCCGGTCATATAAAGTGTTTTATCTCTTAGCCCAGTAATTTCTCTGGAAACATTGCCCTTCAAACCGGAACACAGTAATGTTTGCACACTACTGCTTTAATTTTGTTGAATTCAGACTGCCGAGTGCTGAACACGCCAACAGATGCCGAATCTCAACAATTGTTATAACCAAGACTAATTAACAAGCAATTTACAAAAACTACAAAATATAAGCTTACAATTGATCAAAAACTTACTCATTCTTAAGTTGCTTTAAGTTATAGCTAGTCCAGTCGGGAGAACGGCGACTACCGATCCGGAGCCTCTGGTTTGAATCTCACATGCACGACTATCTTTTCGAATTCAGGTGCGTAATACCGCTAACTTTAAAATTTTGAAGGAAAACGTTTCGTGAGGAAACTGGCCTGATTCACGTGTCATCTACCAACTTGCATAGGCCAGCGTGGTGGATAGTGTTGACCCTCTCCTTGCGAGAGGGTCAACACTAGACTAGAGAGGTCCCGAGTCTCAACAACAATGGGAATATTTAGTGGGCTGCTTTAAGTAAGTTTTCATGACAAATTAGTAAATATTTGACACTTAAAAATATTCAGAATTGAACCTATGTCTTACGTGAAATCGGATTTCTTCACCACTAGGCCGCTAGAGCTTCAACTGAAAAGGGGTACCTAGGTACTTTTTATCCCAACGTCAGCGTCATTATAGTGAGTGTGCAACACGATGCAATAATACGATATTGTGATTATTTCCTAAAAGGCAACTTGATGACTAATCAAAATAAATAAATAAATATAAATAAATAAATATTGGTGGACAATTCACACACAACACCATCTGACCCCAAACTAAGCAAAGCTTGTATGATGGCGGCAATACCTATAGCTGATATAATACTTATATAGTTTTAAATACATACTTATTATACATAGAAACACCTAGACACAGTGCAAACATTTGAATTCATCACACAAATATTTGCACTGGGTGGGGTTCGAACCCACGACCCTCGGCTTCGCAGGCAGAGTTACTACCAACTAAGCCACGAGGGCAGTCAAAAAAATAACCGAATGACTATTAAATTCATATGTTTAGCGTATTATAATTTTCCTTTACGTATTCAGAGTACATTTTCTACAAAACATTTACACGATATTGTTAGTTACCAACTCGTACACAAAGTTGTAAACGACGTTCACATGCAGTGTCGTGACATGGGTCTCGGTATCCGTGGCGACATCTCACGACGAGGTTAGCAGTTGTCAAAATCGAGACCATGGAATGCTCCCATCTGTACCTCACTAATAGTCTTTGTAAGAGCCCTTAGACATCACAAATTGGCACCATTGCCCTCTATTCGTGTTTAATCTCTAAAATTATCAACGTCCAATTACGTTCTCTTTGTTACGTTCCGTTCTCAGTAGTTCGTGCCTTCATAAATGGCCGATTGTTGGAATGACACATTTCTGCTTTTAGGAGAGCGTTCTTATGTTTTCTTGCATCATATTCCGTAATAGTGCTTTAAAAATGTCATAAAAAGACGCCGGGATGACGCCCCTCGTAATTCCATTTTCCGAAATGGTACTCTGTGAGGTACTCGTCACCGATCTATTTTGTGAGTGTTGTGTATGAAATGAAATGACATACCGACTGAGCTTTTGATTTGTATTTTTATGAAGTAATTTAAACCTTATGACGTGAAAGATAAGGCCTGAAAACTTGGATTTTTTATGTTGCACGGTCAGGTTTTCTCCCTAGCATTTCACCCTAATCGAATCGCTACGCATGGTGCGTCAGTTGTGGGTCGGACCCCTATGGGCATCAGAGGTCGCACTGCGAAAAATAAATATCCACCCGAATCAAAAGGCGATGCTTTAATTGGACCCTTTTCCGGTCCACTTTGCTGATTACTTAATTCGAACATTGTTTGGTCTAATAAATTACTATCTTGTAACACATTAAATTTTTTGTATTGACTCATTTTGGTCAGCTTAATAAACTTCTTTAATATAAACTAAAATAGCTTAATTTAATAAACCTTTAGTTCATAAATTTTATTATCAATTATTATCATTATCCATTTTGAAGTTTGTACTCTATAAGACCTTTTTATAATCAAAAACTGCACAAACGACACTTTAAAACTCAAATATCTCCATACAACCGTTCGATCGTTTTAGTTAGTTTAGTTTAATCTGGACTTTACCTATTTACTAGTTAGTCGTAGATGATACATCTTCTATACATGTGTAAATTACCATTTTGAAGTCTAGTGTTTTCTTATAAGAAACCACCCATAAGAATGTATTCTCATAAAAGTTGGATTGGCCTACAATACTTAAAAAGATTTATCTTGTAAGAATTTGGCATATTCAATACATTAAAAATAGAGTATACACTCAAACAACTCAACTAAGATACTATACTCTACGTCTATACAGAATTGTAAGACAAATAAGCTTTTAGATAAATAATTTTCCCCATTTGTCTTCAACATTGAAAAATTACCCCAACGAACGTTTTATTAGTTCAACTAATTACTTTTGTCTTCTGTTACAACTATTCTCAAACATCCCTACGCAAATCAGTCCATCATAAATCTTTCTTTGCATCCTAATTTGTTACTAGTAAACTTTCTCTCATGATCCCATCATTTGAAATTTGTATATTTTGAACCTTGTTACTACGACGTTAAAGTAAATACTAGTTTAGCAATATAATAGACACAATGGCTGGTAATCCAGTGGAAGTAGAAGCGCGTGGCTTGGACTTGACTGTGTCGACCTTTCGTTGCGCCTGACTGGAACGAATCGTCTAGACGGGGGAAGAATTCCGTGGGTACCATTATTGGCAGGGCCAGCTAGGTTTTACTTTTAAGAATAAACGTTTAAAAATTATAGCGTCGAACATTGTACGTTGTAGTTTTGTAGTATTATTTATGCTAATCAGGATGTATGCACTATGCACGCACACACAACGATGTCTACGACTAACGATGTTTTAGATCTAAATTTGGAGTAAAAATGTAGGTTCAGGGATAAAGATAAGCGTCAAATATGTATCATCATCACCAGCGTATGAAGTAGCACAGTGCTGTTCAAAAGATTTTGTTGTTATAATATAGAATAGTGGTTACCGACTCACACCCAAAAACGGATTTAAATAAATCTTACAAGAGTTGGGGCTCGAAGCTTAATCTCGCAAAAAGAGTGTCAGTACCATAATCTATCATGATGGCCAAGTGTGGGTTTCTGGGTGGCACTTCTCTTTATCTCTTTCTTATAAAATGCTGATTTTTCTTCACTGTTTTAGCAAGCGATGATGACAAATTCATACATCTTGGTAAAATACTCAGAAGTGGGGTTGACGTTATACCCATTAAATCACCACGGAATTTTGCACAGGGAACACAGTAAGTAACAATTGCAATAATAATTTTAGAGTTTACTCGGCAATTTATGTGATGGATGCCAAACTAGGTTAAGCCTCATGATGCGGCGTTTGTGACTCAAATTTAGATTGTGCATTAAAACGTCAATATTTAAATAAAATAGCAGTACATTCCTCTACTGCTACGCTCAAAACATAACACATGAAACAAAAACTGATAAACCGTGATTTTTCGATAACCCAAAAACAAAATAAAGCAATCAAATTAGAGCTGACCCCAGCAGGACGCAGATGCATCTGAGCATCACGACAAATGCAACATCCGGAAGAATCACCCTTTAGTCACAGTATAAGTTATAGTCCACAATACTCATAGCCGTTGTCAAGCCCGAAATCATTTCTAATACGAACTTTGTCACATGTCGAAAACAAAAACTGGAGGGTGACATTGAATTATTAGATACAGTTTGACTCAACATTGGTTTGATTTGGAACGTTATTGACTTTCTTTACTTTACTTAATGATACTAACATTCTAATAAGACTTTAAGAACTGAGTGTTTTGCACACTATTACTTTAAGTTTAAGTGCACGATTTACGGTGCGCTCTTCAGTGAGACACTTTCGTATAAAATACCTAATTGTTTTTGTTTTCTTCTAAAACGACTACACAATTGCACAGTAATGATATATAAATAACCAACTAAATGTCTCTACTGCTGAGACTTTGGCCTTTATGTCATGAGAAAAATGCAAAAACCAGCACGTTTACCAAGTACGGATTAGCAGCTGATAAGTATCCATGAAAGATTTCGTTGTTGAAACATGTCGATTTCCTCACTGTGATTTTTCATCTTTAAATTCAGAAGTTGCACATTTGCACTTGCGGATTCAAACCAACGACCTTAGTCTTGTGAACTCACTGACACTCACTGGGCACAATGGCGTAGAGGACCGCTCTATAATTAAACCACGGCTATAAATGTACACGTGCATATAGAGAATATAAATAATTAAGTTAAAACCGTCTCAATTGCACGTCTTTAAGCATAAGTACATAGATATATCTATTCCGGAAAACCCAGTATTGAGCACAGCATACTTAATGGTAGATTGTTTCAGAGCTCTATAAATAAAATCCATTATAATTCCAAAGACAATTGGTCCATTTGTCACTACATCTATAAGAACAAGGAGATTCAAGCGCCTATTAGACTATTCCCGTGGCAATATATTAGACAACATCGGCTTATAAGAATTTAATTCACTTTGTGTCAAAAGCGTAGCCATAAAAACCGACTTATACTCATTTCAATTTAATATATGACAAAAATTAGATAGGATAGGAGTATTTTTAGGAAGCTTACGATGCCTGTTTTTTTCTCTTCTCAATAAAGAATAAATTTTGATTAGTGTCTTTGACGTCTCCGGGCTTACAGATTTTTTCGATAAAATACTTAGTTATAGCTTTACCCACGTCTATAAATGATGTTGGATTTTCCGTTGTAAAAATTTCCATGGTTACGTTTTTTTTTTTCGAAATAATAAATCTACCAACGTCATTGTCTCCCTAGGAGCAATAATAGGCTGACACTTGTCCGCCCGATGTGAAGCGATGTTCCAGTCTACGATAGAGTGCGCTTATTTTGAACAAATCAATGCTCTCTGAAATTGACGACATCCAGATTAAAAAAGTTCTTGATTATACTTATCAGGAAATAATGAGGCTGGAAACTTATTCCACTCCAAATCTGTTCCTATAAGAACAGAAGACCAAATTTAAAAAAGGTAACTAACGCAACCCAAAAACCTATAAAAGTTTTTGAGTAAAGTCAAGAAATTGTATACGTACTCATCATGTTGCTTACCTCATGCCAATCATGTGGAGTCGTTACAATACGTACGTTATATCCACTTTCCCTCGTAATCTGCTGCGATTCACTCACTTTACCTTGACATCCTCATTTGTCTAATTCATCTATATTTTTTAGGTATTCCTCTTCCACTTATATATTCACTCATGAGATTCATCGTCTTTTTTGTAAAGTGTTCATCATAATTTGTATCTACTCAGTCAACGAAAATAAAGATAAAAAATTTAATGTGTTAGTCGGGTTACTTAGGTATGCAAAAAAAAACGTTAGGTGGTCAGAACAGCACATCAAATAGTCAATTTCGATGCACCAAAACCTGTCAAAACAAAAGGCGTCAAACTTTCAATATTAGATTTCAAATTCGCACCAATTTGATCAAACACTTCACTGATTTCGGACCCCTGCCGACACAAAAGGGCATTGTAAGTGTCGAGTCGAGTGAAGTCCTGGAAAGTGAAATTGTTATTTTGAGAAGAAATAAACTAATCCGTAGTCGCAGCGGGGGGCTTTGTCACATGATCTTGGCTACCGTTTACGCAGGCTCTGGGTCATTCGATCACCAAGGCGTATCGGGTTCCTACTCGATAGATTTAACATGACTTGATGGTGAATCGATTGGAACGACAGCTCGTGTTTGCTGACTTACATTGTTGTTTTATTAAAAATTAGCAGCGTTCCGTGGTCTTACTCGCGTAGATCCCGTTTTAGTAATTTTATCATGATAAAAAGTAGCCGATGTGTTATTTAAAACAATAATTAATCTAACTATGTTCTACATTTCAGCGATTTTGACGCGATTTAACAACAAACATCCAAACTTTGACATTAAAGTATAATATTAGTAGAACTTGTTAATCTGCTTTTAACGTTTTAAATCTACAAAATTCAGTTCTTTACTTACTTCTACTGTATTTTTTCCAAGGCTACAGTGTTTTTTTTTTTCAAGACAATAATTATTTTATTAGGTATACTTACCGATTTCCTATTTTTAGTCTTCACTAATCATAATAACGCTTTATTGTCTTAATAACTGTAATATTAACTTTATACTAATAACCCAAGACTTAGGCAAGCCAAATAATTGTAAAATATTTGAGTATCTACACTCAAAATATAGTCATTTTTGACGATTGTGACGTCAAACGAACTCAAAAGTGCAAGATTGATCATAGCACGGTCGAGGCAGACATTGAAATAGAAAAAATTCCGGGGAGCGATTTTTTTTTATGAAACGTCGGGGAGGGTTGTTGGAAGTATAAATCTCGATTTTCGAACTAATCCCGGTAGAGGGTTCGCCGCCATCTTGTTTTAAAGTTTTTGTGAAATAACTCGTTCATTTTCAACTTTAGAGCAAAAATGATGGTTACCAAAATTGTTGGAAATTTAATTTCTCACAAGTTTGCTTCATATAGGTTTTACGCTAGGATCAATATTTGCAGAGTTATACTATCAAGTTTATCAAAAAAATCGTAATGGGTGGAATGTTATTTTCTTCAACTTCGGTTCTCGCACTTTTTAGGGTTCCGTACCCAAAGGGTAAAAACGGAACCCTATTACTGAGACTTGGTTGTCCATCCGTCCGTCCGTCCGTCCGTCTGTCACCAGACTGTATCTCAAGAACGGTGATAGCTAGACAGTTGAAATTTTCACAGATGATGTATTTCTATTGCCGCTGTAACAACAAATACTAAAAATAAAATAAGTAAAAAAATGCGAGAACCAAAGTTGAAGAAAATAAAATTGCACCCATTACGATTTTTTTGATAAACTTCATAGCATAACTCTGCAAATATTGATCCTAGCGTAAAAACTATTTGAAGCAAACTTGTGAGAAATTAAATTTCCAACAACTTTGGTCACCACCATTTTTGCTCTAAAGTTGAAAATGAACGAGTTATTTCACAAAAACTTTAAAACAAGATGGTGGCGAACCCTCTACCGGGATAAGTTAGAAAATCGAGATTTATACTTCCAACAACCCTCCCCGACGTTTCATAAAAAAAAATCGCTCCCCGGAATTTTTTCTATTTCAGGCTAGTTTTATGTTTACCTCGACTGTACTATCATGACTCAAATCCTACTAATGTTATAAATTGAATGTCAATGTTTGGATGTGTGTTGCTTAATTATGTCGTAACGCATGAACGGATCTGACTGAAATTTGGAACACAGTTAGATTGTATTTTGGAAGAACACATAGGCTACTTTCTATCCCGGATAGCTGACGGGAACGGGAACTACGCGGGTAAAACCGCGGAGCGCTGCTAGTAGTTTAATACGGCTTTTGGCATTTTTCAAACCAACCGGTCCCACTTACGTGGGTAGGTACATGAATTTCATGTCTCAAAGTATCGTTCATTTTTTAAACACTTTTATTGAAACAAATTTGTTTACGTCAAATAAATGTTCTAACTAACTGATTCCTGTGTCTCGATTTCAAAGATTTCTCACAGTACCACGATACGCGTTCACAATTTTAATGATGTTTGCGCAAAAACAAGATTGTGAGCATCCGTTACTCGCAATTTGCTATAATCACTGTACAAAGAAAGGTGTACCCTTCCAAGTTGATTCCGAAACTCATTTGCGGTCTGTGTTTTTGATCTCAACCGTTTCTCTGCACCCATTTTGTGCGGAGACCACGCTACGCTAATAGGCGAGGATAAAATTAAATAATTTATTTTATTTTTAAGTAAACGTCACAGTCCTATTTTTGAGCTACACTGTAGTAAGACCTTGTGGCTCAGTCGGTAGTAAATCTGCTCGCAGAGGCGTACGTCGTGGGTTCGATTCACGCCCAGCACAAACATTTGTCTGATGAAAACAATTAATAATATTAAATGTTTGTTATATTTCTGGATGTTTATATTCATCTTAATTATCTATTTACAATTACGTAATAATATAACACAAAATAAAAGTTTTAGCTTAGTTTGTGGCCCAACGAACAAACTTGCTCCTAATAAACGTACGGTTTTAAAACGTCTCTGTAATGTCAGACTTCTACAAGTTGCGTTTTTACGTATTTGTATTTTTTTTTGAGTGAAATATAATTTAGTTTCATATTATCCGCTCTCTGGCCTTCATACTATAAGCTTTGCTTAGTTTACGGCATGGTAGTGTTGTCTGAGACCTTATCAGTCGTGGTCTGGTCATCTACTAAGAAGCTAAGAGGAACACTCGGTGTGATCGCTTGTCTAGGCATTGCCTCCAAGCCGACGACGAAGCGGTCACGTAGTTTTCACGATGGATGGGCAGTGACGCAACTGAGGTGGACTGCAGACCGCGATGTTTGAGGGTGGGCTGTGTGGTGGAGGCAGGTGGATTACCTGTCCTCTGAACCTGAAATTTAGTGATCATAATCCTGGAAAATAACCGAAACGGGAGCTACACCGTTAAAGCCGCAGGGCTAGCTAGTTAAGAACAAAAGTAACATCTCTACTAACAAAAATCCCACATTATCCCAAGACATGGTTCCCCGTGTCTCATTACAGGGCGCTCAAGCGCATAATTCTGCGGTTACCACCAAACGAGACGAGCTCGAGTGGTTACCGGCCACGCGCCGTCCCGCGCCTTTGACGCTTCTAACTGCTTTCAAAAATATATTCTACTGGAAAATGTTGACTTGAGATCTTGAATAAAATTTAAAGTCACTGAAAATTCTTGTAGTTTCCATAGTACTCATCATCATCGCCAGTTCAGTTTGTAATTGACTAAGAAGACATTAATATAATAATTTAATAATAATAATTTAATAATAATTTATTTCCTTTTAACAATTTGGCCTTATTCTAAATATAAAAAATATACTTAAAGACACTAGTGTGCAAATTATAACTTATATACTATTTAAGTAAGTGGCGACCAAATTGTATATTAATATCATGTAATTATGTGCCCTAAGTCTCACACTAGGGGGAGCCTGTGTTGTGAGGCTTAGTGCTTTCTCTTCTGAATATAGTTAATATAATATATACATATAATATAGCTTAAAAACACAAACTAAACAAGTAAAGGAATAAAACTAGGATAATATAATGGCTAATAAGATATGCCGGTTTCTGCTTTGAAAATGGTCTCAAAGTTTGTTCTACTGTACTGTTTGGTGGAAAGTGAGGGGTGGTGTGAGTAAGGAAGTGTGAATTTATGTTGGGAAAGAATGCTGAGATGAGGGAATGATGTGAGCGTAGTATGTGTAGGTATATTGGTGGGGTCTGTTTCTCGGTTTTCCTTCTCAGCTGCCTTTTATACCGCCGATTGTCTATTGGATTAGTGGTAGGCTGATAGGAGGCCGAAAGACAGACCCCTTAAGGTTATTTAATTATTGACAAGAGGTTTTCCGTTTCCCCGTAATCCAAGGATAAGAGCCAAGATGTTATAGTCCTTTTACAAACAAAACGTGACGTATTTAACGTAGTGAGGATTTTATCAATGTGCTGATACAGGAAAGGACCTTTAAAGAAAAACGATTTCTGAGCAAAAGTCGTTTTTGTACTTGGAATCTTCCATAAATTGCGACGCGCTGGTCTAGTGTTTTGTACAATTGTGTTCAAGGCCGATTTGTGAAATTTTAAGGCTACATTTAATACATATAATTGTCTGACTGTCAGAAATTTTGTTTCTTTATATAATAGGGTTGTGGAGTAAAGGTATGGCTTCTTGTAGGCAACTTTCAATATGAGCCGCTGTGCCCGTTCTAATTTCATAAGAACTGTTTTATGAGCAGACCCCCAACTTAAAATGCAATAGCTTAAAATAGATTGACATAACGCTAAGTATACTAATTTCATGGTGTTGTGATCTGCCATGCAGCCAAGCTTTTTGAAGATATGGGACATCTTGCGAATTCGAGCAGACAAGTGATTTACTTGAAGATCCCACTTCAGCCGATTGTCTATCACTACACCTAGATACTTGATAGAGTCGACTCGATCTAGTTGCGGACAAATACATGTTTTATCTATTTTGGATTCGCATGTATGTAGCTTTAAATTTATAATTGTGGGATTTGTGCGTTGAGTAATGCTAAACGTCATATCGGTACACATTTCTCACACAACACCTAGAAGCGCTAAACTAAGCGAAACTTGTAATGGTAGACAGATGATTTACCTAATACTTATAATCTGAAATCGCTTTGAAGGGTAATGTTGAGAAATTAGCTAAGAGATAAATCATCTTAAATCTCCGGGTGACGAGCGTAGTGGAGTGATGGGCAGTGGTTTTCATCATCAGCCCACTAAATGTTCCCACTTCTGGGACTCGGGGCCTTCTCTCGCAAGGAGATAGTTAAGGCCATAATCCACCACGCTGGCCGAGTGCAGGTTGGTGGATGACACATGACTTCGAAAGATTCTAGGTACATGTCGGTTTCCTCGCGATGTTTTCCTTCACCGTTTTAAGTTAGCGGCACTACGCACATGACTTCGATAAGACAGTGGTGCGTGTGGGGTTTGAACCCGGGGTCTCCGGATCGGCAGGCGCCGTTCTCCCGACTAGACCAGCCCTAACTTGTGCAGTGCTTTGATCTAACCTAGTTCAAATTATTTATTGATACAATAATCATTTTACTTGTCCACTTAAACAATAAAAGTAGCGCTGCCAGTAAAATACATGTTCTATAATACGTATATCAGTATTATTGTAATCCAAGTGTTGCAATACCTCAAAACCTACAAAACATAACAATAACTCCCAATCACAAAAAGATGACCGCTATGTTACAATATACATGAGAAAAATATGGCCTCTTATTGCAACGAGTAAAAAGCATGTGACCCGCAAGTCGGAATTTATTACCCAAGCTTACGGCCATGCTCTCTAGATGGATCAACAACTGACAGACGGACGTAATCTTTTGTAACATGACTCTGACCGATTCTTCACGGTGCCATCAAACCTATGGGTTCAATTGTGACCGATTTAGTCTCATTGACTCAAAAACCGTCCGTGAGACACCACAGTGAATCTTTATAGTTGATTTTATTACCTATAAATGAGTCTATTAAAGTTATAGCTCTTATGATTATGTCCAATATATACTGTCACAGATATACCCATAGTATTATACTATCACAGATTTGTCGTATCTCAATGGACCAAATGTTGTTTTTTTATTCTACAGACAACGTTAATTAAGCAGTGAAGCAAGCCGTAAGATACCATCTTTTTATCTGTCAACGATGTGATAAGGAAAGCCTTTAAATAATTTCTGTTGATAACTCCCCATGAGAAAAGAGCAGTAATGACGTAATACGCCTCCATTTTTACCACAACATCAATAACATTGTAAGCACACAATAATAGCGGTGATTGATGCTGAAATGATTCCAATACGTAAATGTGCCAAGGCTAAATGTATCAAATCAAATACAATACAGTAGTTGACATGAGTACAACATGCTACGATGCGATGAATAAGCATAATGAAATCCATTTTGATACTAAATGAACTATCCAAAAAAGAACTCGTGACATCTTTCATTTGAATGGTTTGAATATCAATCGCCACACTAACGAGCACAATAATAGCATATCTTTAGCATCAAGTGTTAGACTATTTATATAAGATCATCTTCCAATTCAAGCTTGAGTAAATCGGATAATTGTGAAATTCCAAATGCAATCTGTTATTATACGAACGATCCAAGGTTCATTCATAATAGCCGTTGTTGAGATAACACTTAAAAATGTAACAGACATCATGTGGAAAACATCAGTTTCACATTATTTGAATTAGCCTTGGATTATTAAAATAGGAACGATGAAACAACATTGGAAATATCAAAGTAGGCCACTATGAATTATGTCGATGAAATTTTACGCAAGCAAGATTTGCATTCTCATAAATAAGATGGGCGATGTAGAAACATTATGGTATGCTAATGATACGGCGAGAAATGAGAGAGTGAGACGATAGGTCGGATTGTTTAACCCTAAGATTCCTTCCAACAATCAGCGTGCGAAGTTCATACTTGTTGGTCCTGTCACAGTCGTTAAAGATGAAACTCAAGCTGTATTCAATTAGGGTACCTACATCATCGCTTCACGAGGTTAATGAACCAGAAACAAAGCACTTGATGTCATTTAAGATGATAAAGCACGTGATTTAAATAAGCAGTGATGTCACAATACAAATGGGGCTCTCAATCATTTGTCCTCTAAGATATTTTAATGAATTCACTATTAAAATTATCGGAAGTTAGTTCGGAACAGAAATAAAATTATCATAAATTTACGACGACCTAATGCTAACGAGGGTGTTATTTAATTAATTAATTAATTGTAAAAATAAAATTTATTAAGTCCAATGACGTGTTTATTTAAATAAGCTTACCAATATTAATTACAAAAAATATATAGGTAGACGTGTTCTACGTGTATAAACATTTAAGGTTTTTAAGAATTTGAGAAACGTCCATTGTATGCCTCATTTTCTTTTCTCACCAGACGAGATGGATAACCCCATCTAGATGATAAAAAGTTCCTGATAATGTCATAATCATAAACCAATTACTTTATGTTACATGTACCAAGTGCGGGAGATGGATGACGCTCGAAAGTTTATGAAGTGAAAACTTCTTTTGGCGCGCCTAGACAGAATTTCCGTGGGCCGTGAATTGAATTCTAGCATCACGCTCGGGTATGATAAGAAAATTTCGGGTGAACTCGGAACGCTAGAGTGAGAAAAAAAATATAGTGAACAAGAGCGCCAGAGTGAGAAAGATAATATAGTCAACTTGGACGTCTACTCTATTTCTACGAAAACGTAATTTCGAAAAAAAACTCGCGATTATCCTACTCTCGTTCTAATTCGTTTCGTCCGATATAACATTGTTTGACGTTTAAAAAAATGTTCTAAGCATACTGTAATTAGAGTAGGCTTAGAACATTTAAACGGACAAAACGACGGATAGAAGTAGAATCGGAGTTGGAAAGTCGTGAGTTTTTTTTTCGAAATTACGTTTTCGTAGAAAGAGAGTAGACGTCCTGCTCTTCGCTGTTGTGTCCCTGTGTTTAGTAGGTATATTCATGTTTTTTTTCGCGCCATTATTGCTAGGTACTTACCACATTAATTGAACCTGTCACGAAATATTAAATTTGCATTTCACATCAATTGCAAAAAAGTTTTGGTTGTAATATATATTACTTTTTTATCACACTACTTACACTTTACACTACGTAATCACACAAAATTATACCCATTTTCATCACAGTAGGTACACGTACACTATAACACAATGTTTTTATGCATTTTTAGCGTAATACCTGTAAAATAAGTACATAGCATATACAAAAAAAATCTCAAACGCTATTTCCGACCCGCGTAAAAAAATGTTTTTAATTTATTCTTGACCATGGATACTAATCATTCAGCCACATGTTATTATCGTGTTGCTGTGTTACTAGCTTACTAGGTATATTCCATTTCGATTTATAAATCGTTTTATTTTTAATTATTAAAATTATTTAGTAGTATTTTTATAGTTAAGTATTTCTTATTTTAGTTTTCACTTCTGCCGTGCGGTCTTATAGCGCACACATTTTTTTATATTTTGGAATATGTCGGGCTCGTCACGATATTTTCCTTCACAGTCAAATTCAGTGGAGATGACAAAAAAGTACATACACTTTGTAAAATACTCGTATACAAGCGGAATTTGAGCCTACGACCACGCGATATGTACTGAGCCACCACAGATTTTAAAAAAAAGTTACATTAACCAACACTTAAAATTCAACTAATAATAATAAAAACGATTAAACGTGTAAAAACCAAAATTCTCGAATTGTAATAATTTTGGTATACTATTGTAATAATATGATGAAGCTATCACTATTATTGATGAGTGCAACGTGAAGCGTATGGAGCCAAGCACTTATGACTAAAAATAAAAAATAAAAACAATTCTTAAAGTAATATAAAATCACAACGTACCACTGTATTGCGTTCGTCACCCAGATTTATAAAATTACTTATCTCTTTGCTTTATGATTTATCTGGAAACATGATGACCTTTTAAGCCATATCAGTTTGATTTGCACATTAGGTATCTACTCCTCGGAGACAGGATTACTACCCCATGTGTGGCACTTCCCCAGACGGCCTCAGCAAAGTAACCTTTTACTACAAAACTCTTTCATTGCGAGCCTCATATTTTGTTATTTAAGTAGTAGTAAGTTCACATAGTTTACTAAACACTGTTTTAACTAAGTATAATATTTGTACTGTCAAATACTGAATACTATTTTTCTAAAAATGTACGGCACCAAAGTTATCAGGGAATATTCAATAAAATATAAATATATTATGTAAAGGTTCTATCGGATCAAACTCTAATAGGTTTTCTGATAAAAATAGAAGGAGCAGAAAGGGAAAGCGAGTCCCAAAATAGGTGTTTGTCGCCACAAGTTACGTTTTTAGCCGCTCAGTCTGATATGATTTAATGGAATGGCGAGCGCTTCGTTAGCATTAATAAATTCGTTCCCCTACCACGAACATTTCATTTTTTTTTAAGTGAAAACTTCTTTAGGCGCTCCTAGACAAATGTTTCATGGGCTGTGAATTGAATTCTAGCGTCACGCTCTGGTATGATATGAAATCTTCGGGTAAACTCGGGACCATGGCCATTAGGGTGTCCCTTATATGGCAAAAAAAATTTTTTTTTAGAATTTCGAAACGCATACCCTCTACTTTTTTTATGAATGCTAAAATGTACTTAAATACGAAATTTCATATTTGTAGCATGATTGCAACCCGTGCCGACCGAGCTCTAAAGTTTATTAAAAAAATGTGTTTTGGCCTGACATCTTGGTTTGATCCAAACTAATTAAAATGCAACAAATAAAGTAAATATGAGTTATAACAAAATAAGATCAACACAAACTTTTATTTAAATACAAATTATAATAATAATTAATTAGGGTGACTTCTCTTTGGTGTAGTTTTTTTACAGTCTGGATACAGATTTCTATGTTCCTGAACACAACGCAACAAAAACTGTTTTTGTTCTTCTTCAGCCGTGATAAGTCCATTAAAAACTTGCATTCATTTAACAGCTCTTTCAGCAGCAGCTGTCATTTACGACCTTCAAACAACTTATTCGTCTTCTAGCTTCCAAAAAAGTAGTTTTGTCACCCCAAGAAGATACATCCTCCCGAAGAAAACTGTCGTCGATCTGCAGTCAAGATAGAAATTGTTTGCTTCTTTGAGTCATAAAATCATCCATCATCATAATATCTGAAAGAAAGAAAAACAGTCTAAAAAAGCAAAAACTAAGCCACGAAACTGAAAAAATAAACAAGAAAATATTAAGCTTACTAAAGAAATTTTGCGTATTTTCTTCCTTCGATGGGATATAGCGTTTGGCGGAATCTGAACTTTCATCTCTGTTTAAATTATTAATCATTTTTGTCTTGGTTTATAAATCAACTTCTTCATCAAAGAGTAATAACATGACTGCTTCTTCACATAAATACCATAAATGATGAACAAACTTGCTTGTGGAAGCCATGGAACTTGTCGCGTCTACTTTTTCATATTCTTTTAGAGCGTTCAAAAAGCATAAGTCTTGGTTAGGTGCTTTAATTGCCACTGTACATTCGAGCCAAGGTTTAGTATACTCTTAACTTTTTGAAAATTGGAATATCTGGGCTACTTGCAATTTGCTTTACCTTGGTTTCAAAAACAGCTTTGAGGACCAACATATAAAAATGATGACGACAAGCAAAAAGCAGTAATTCCCTTTCTAAAGTCCAAAATAGCACAAGCTCCACTGAAACGGCCAGTATTTTAAGCTGTTGTATCGCAGCACATTATCTATACTTTATCATGGAGGTTCCAGTCAAAGAGTGCAGTTGAAATGGCTTTAGCTTGATGTTTTCCCGAAGAACTCTCTAATTTTGGCACTGCAAGAAGTTGTTCTCTATCGTCAAATGAAGCAAGACTTGGCAAGTGTTCTTCTTTTGAACTTCATACATCCAATCCAGGTAATAGTTTTCCATCCCAATGGACTGTGACTACGTCAGGCAAATTATTCTGGAAGTCAGTTTTTATTGCTTCTGCCCTGGATTTTTTCGCCTGAGTACGATTTCGCTGAATCGAAGATTTGTTAATAGGAAAATCATCGGTGTTCAGACCAAGCGCTTCTACAACCGCATGGAGAATGTAAACTGAGTCTCTTATGCTTAATTGGCATCGATCTAAAGCTGCTACCAGTTTATGAAACTTTTCGTGCCTCTTTTAGAACTTTTTTCAGGGCAAGGAAACTGAGTACTAAGTACAGAGTTCGAAATCTGTTCCTCATTCGAATTCTCCAGACATTCCAAGCTATCTACCGAAGAAATAAATGCATCAGCCAATAGCTCTCTTTGTTTTACCTTTCTTTCCTCTTCTTCCAATCGTCTTTGCCTAACTCGTTCTTCTTTCTCCGCCAATTTTTTGTCAGTTCCACCTAAACACCCCAGTCGACCTGCCTCTCTCTGTTTCCTTAAAAGATCTTTGTCTTCCAGGTCTTCCTCTATCTTCATTCTGTCGAAGGCATCAGCATGTGCAATATCAAACAGGTTATCAAGGTCTTTTACAAAATTATTTTCACGGTTCTTGAACGTCTCCTGAGTTTTCTTACAGTTTTTTTGCAGCTCCCTCCATACATGGTATAAATCAACAAGTTTCTTCACGCAGTTAGGAAATACCTTTGTAGGAATTCTGGCTTTTCCCAAAATATAATGCACTCTCTTATAACAAGATTCGCACATTCACTAACAGTCAGCTTGATCTCACGTATATTGTAATAAAACGGTGAGAACTTGTCGATTAGATGGTAATTTTTCTGGTGGCTTGGCAGTCCGATAAGGTAAATATTTTGTTTATCGCTTCGTGATTCCACAGACATCTTCACACAATAAACAACAACGCACTAATAATGTTAGAAATCACGTATGAAATGACAATTGAAACTCGCAGTAACAGGTCGCAGCGCTGCACCCGCGCAATTGTATGGACAAGTTAAAAACTCAAGTCGGCACGGGTTATCGTTTATAAATCGGGCTAATATTTATTTCTGTACTATATTAGGTCCATATAAAAGTTTTTAGAAGGTATGCGTAAAAATATATTGACATTGAATTTTAAGGGACACCCTAATGGCCATTGGCCATCTAGAAATGCGTCAGCCAATGGGAAATGCTGAAAGGGCGCGGCCTGTGGATCATGGCATAGCTATCTAGAAATGCATGAACCAATGGAAAATGTTGACGCATTTCTAGATGGCCACGCCATGATGGCCAGGCTATGCCCTCCGGTTTCACCCGCGTAGTTTCCAAATTAAGCTATCCAATTCTGAGTTATAAGTTTTCACTTCTTTCGGCCATTCCTATGACTGCCAATTTTTTTTCACTTTTGTAGGCTTGCACTTGACCACTGTCTTGGCTGATGTTAAGCGACGATGCGGATTATGATGGAACGTGCTTTCCTAGAACATTGGTACTCTATGAGAGAAGGCATGATTGAGCGTTTGAACTTGGCCCTTGAAGCAGTCTCAAAATGGGGGCGATGCCAATTTGGCCAAGTTTAACGAAGGAAAGACACAGGCGTGTTTGTTCTCTGCTAAAAGGAGTCCATTCCAACTGATTCCTACTTTTCGAGGTGTATCCGTGCCGGTTACTGACCATCTCGAGCTTTTGGGCGTTTCTTTGACATCTACGCTCAACTTTGGCACGTACATAAAAAACTAGGTGTCCTCTCAAAGGTGCGAAGATACTTCAATTCTGAACAGTTGCTGAACAGTTGTACCAAGCACAGATTCGCTCCTGTATGGAGTACTGTTCGCACCTTTGGGATGGATCGGCTAAGTATCAGCTGGAGACTCTGGAATCGATTGAGAGACGTGCCAAAAGGCTCATAGGTAATGACACTCTTGTGCGTAAAAGACTTCAAAGTCTTGAACATCGCCGCAAAATTGCCAGCTTATCGGTTTTATATCGGATACACTTCGGAGAGTGTGAAACTGATCTGCATGATGTAATACCACCTAGCCCTTTCTTCTATCGGACTTCTCGCATCTCAAAAAAGCGACATCGTTTCATGGTTGATGTTCCAAAAACACGAACGAAGAGATTTGACTCCATGTTTGTGATAAGAACATCTAGGTTGTGGAATGAGTTGCCTGAGTGGGTTTTCCCTGATAGTTACAATCTTGGTGTCTTCAAATCGAGAGTGAATCGGTTTCTTCTAGGTAAGCACGCTTCATCGTAGATCGCATCATCGCTTAACATCAGGCGAGATGGTGGTCAAGTGCGAACCAATAATAGTTAAAATAAAGTGGCCAAGTGCGAGTTGGACTCGCCCATGAAGGGTTCCGTTGCAGCAAGTAACATAATATACATAGTACACATAGTTCTTGTAGTTCGTTGTAACTTTGATCGAAGTTTTAATAATAGTGTATTTATGACGTACTAAAAAAAAACTACTCATCAGGTCGAGTTCAAACTAATTTTCGTTGGTAGTTTTCATGGTAATGTACATCATATATTTTTTTTAGATTTTTCATTCTCTTACTTTAGAAGTTAGAGGGGGGGGGGGACACACATTTTACCACTTTGGAAGCGTCTCTCGCGCAATTATACAGTGTAGACAAAAATTATATTGAAAACCTCAACATCATTTTTGAAGACCTATCGATAGACACCCCACACGTGTAGGTTTGATGAAAAAAACATTTTTGAGTTTCAGTTCTCAGTATGGGGGGCACCCCTAATTTTTTTTTTTTTTTTAAACTTTTGTAAAAATCTTGATGCGGTTCACAGAATACATCTACTTACCAAGTTTCAACAGTGTAGTTCTCATAGTTTCGGCAAAAAGTGGCTGTGACATACGGACAGACAGACAGACAGACAGACACGACGAATCTATAAGGGTTCCGTTTTTACGTTTTACGGAACCCTAAAAAGAAAAATATTTACTCTCGATTTTAAAACACTATTGATCTTTGATGGATCAATTGACTATCGGAAATAAAGTAGCCAAGTGCGAGTTGGACTCGCCCATGAAGGGTTCCGTTCCAGCAAGTAACATAATATAAATAGTACACATAGTTCTTGTAGTTCGTTGTAACTTTGATCGAAGTTTTAATAATAGTGTATTTATGACGTACTAAAAAAAAACTACTCATCAGATCGAGTTCAAACTAATTTTCGTTGGTAGTTTTCATGGTAATGTACATCATATATTTTTTTTAGTTTTTTCATTCTCTTACTTTAGAAGTTAGAGGGGGGGGGACACACATTTTACCACTTTGGAAGCGTCTCTCGCGCAAGTTATTCAGTGTAGACAAAAATGATTTTAGAAACCTCAACATCATTTTTGAAGACCTATCGATAGACACCCCAAACGTGTAGGTTTGATGAAAAAAAATTTTTTGAGCATCAGTTCTCAGTATGGGGGGCAACCCTAGTTTTTGTTTTTTTTAAAAACTTTTGTAAAAATCTTAATGCGGTTCACAGAATACATCTACTTACTAAGTTTCAACAGTGTAGTTCTCATAGTTTCGGCAAAAAGTGGCTGTGACATACGGACGGACAGACAGACAGACAGACAGACAGACAGACAGACAGACAGACATGACGAATCTATAAGGGTTCCGTTTTTACGTTTTACGGAACCCTAAAAAACACTTTCAGGCATTCCACAGTCTAAACGTTCATATCACAAAAGTAGAGTTAAACCTCTTCGAGGCTTGGGAACGTCTACCATGAATCGATGATTTGAAAATTAAAACACCTTTTTAAAACAGTATATTTTGGTCATGAAACGTGATGTTATCCTACGAGTATTTACGGTACAATCACACATTTTAGTTTGATCAAATCTCTGCGAAATTAAACTATCACTTTAACATTTAAAATGAGTACCTTTGTGGGTAATACGATTTATTGTACATTCATGGTTACATTATTTAATACAAGTAAGTTTAATTGTAACAATAAAAGTATAGATAGACCGGTTAAACACAAAGTGCGAAAGGACGAGCAGGACATATGCTTGATGGTAAACAACACGCCTGCCGACACAATTTCACGCAGCTATTGGAACATGAAGAGTTCAAATAATTACCTAGCACTTCTCAACGCTCGTCACCAATAGATATAATTTGGTTAATATCTAAGCTTTGTAATTTAAATATAAACATTGCCCGTCAAACAGGATCACATTGATGTTTACACACTAATGCTTAGCGGTAGTATAACTGAGACAGTGTGGTACTTCCCCAGGTGGACTCTGCAAAGAGTCCTATCACTACTAAAACGACAATGTGTATAATATAATTGCAAGAACTTCCGACAAGTTCTAACAATTATATTCAATAACTAGAGGTCCGCCCGTGGTACATGTATGTATAGCTTAGAGCACTCAAAGATCTTGCTAACACTCGACGGTGAAAGAATTTTTGAAATCGGTCCAGTAGTTCTTGAGATTAGAGCGTTCAAACGTCTATAATATTCTTAATATATATAAATCTCCTGTCACGATGTTTGTCCGCGATGGATTCCTAAACTACTTAACCGATTTTAAATTAAATTGGCACACCGTGAGCAGTCTGGTCCAACTTGAGAGATAGTTTTTTTTTCGATGAATAGTCCTTATTTGACGAAATCCGAGCGAAGCCGGAACGGGCCGCTAGTATTAATATAGATAAAGAAGTCCAATGAATTATGAACTGACGGAAAATTTTCGTGGTAAGAATTCACTCGTGCCATACTGCTTTCAACTTTCCTTCGGCACTTCGTTAGTCGTGTTTATGTTTATTTTGAGTGTGATAAGTCATTGCGATGACGGAGGCCAAAACGGGATATGACCATCATTGAGATTATTTTAAACAGGGTTATAGAAAAAAGAGCACATAAGTGTTAAGATATAACTATTTAACTTTTGCAATTTGAACTCATTTCCATACGCAATTGAGTCCTATGTAATTTTTTACAAAACATAATACTCGTAGAATATTGAAATATGAGTCAAAACGGTATTTTGCACTTACTTTCAATGTTAATGTTTCAAATACTCGTACAAAAAAGTTTGTTTCGTTTCGTTGATTCGTTTGATTCCGCTTTTGTAACAAGAGCGTCTAAACTATGGAACACCCTGCCTGAGTGCGGATTCCTTGATGTTTATAATCTGGATTTTTTCAAGTCTTGAGTCAATACATTTTTCCTACGTAAGCAAGCTCCATCTTAGACCGCATAGCCCCACATAGTCGAATTAGCAGTCCAGCGCAATCCTACGTTAAAAGAGATACATACAATGATTTTTTTTAAGTGTGGTAACCTTGAAATGATGACTTATAAAACTTTAACTTTAACTCAAATGTAACAAAATCGAAAGAACACTTTAAAGTTTTTGAAGTGAAAACTTCTTTAGGCGCGCCTGGACAGATTTTTCGTGGGCTATGAATTGAATTCATTCGTCACGCTCGGGTATGATAAGAAAGCTTCGGGTAAACTCGGCACCATGGCTATTGGCCATCTAGAAATACGTCAGCCAATGGGAAATGCTGAAAGAGCGTGAACAGGCCATCATGGCATAGCCATCTAGAAACGCATCATCCAATGGGAAATGCTGACGCATTTCTAGATGGCCATGCCAAGATGGCGAGGCCACGCCCTCCTCGCCTCCATCCGTTTACACGGATGTAAACGGAGCTCCAAGGTAAGCTATCAAATTCTTAGTTGTAAGTTTTCACTTCTATCGGCAGTTCCTATGACTGCCAATTTTTTTTTTTATTTCGTTTCTAACGTGTAAACTTCACACGAACTCAATACGTTCAGTAACGTCCACAAAATGAGAACTCACCTTTTTTTTTTTACATTGGTGGACATTTCACACACTACACCATCTGACCCCAAACTAAGCAAAGCTTGTATGATGGCGGCCAGATAGCTGATTTAATACTTGTATAGTTTTAAATATATACTTATTATACATAGAAACACCCAGACACAGTGCAAACATTAATGAATTCATTACACAAATATTTGCGCTGGGTGGGAATCGAACCCACGACCCTCGGCTTCGCAGGCAGAGCTACTACCAACTAAGCCACGAGGCCAGTCATAAGTCTTTAAACTCGTAATTTGCCAATTTCTGTGGTCCAGTCATATGTTAAGTAACAGGTTTATAGCATAATCTTCATTAGAGGATCTTCTCTTATGGCTCATAATTTTTGTGAACTTATTCAACTTCAAAGTCAATTATTTGTATATAAACATAAAATTACTGCGTCAAATGTAAATTGTATAGAATTTGTAAAATTAAATCGCGTCCACAGTGTATACTGCATATGGCTGTTTTCATTTCTAATCTAAATTGTCATTTGATTTGTCCAATATTCTCTTGTGCTTGTTCAATTAATCAATGCAGTTGAGTCAACTTGTTCGGAGTCGTCCATAGCAAGATTGTAAAATATGCAGTGACAAGAAACAAACTGGTTGTAAATGAACACATTTCTCGGAAGAGTACTCGTGAATGTGCACTTGTGCAGTGCTTAGGAAGAGACGATTTGTTGCGAGTCAAAATGCGATGTTGGTCATAAATTGTATGTTTATAATAGCTACAGGACTTCTTTTTGTAGATACTTTTATAGTATTTTGCAGGCGTATGATATACTTGGACGTGCCTGTTACTTCAACCACACATAATTTAGAAAACACACGTACCTACGTCCTAAGGATCTTTGCACTATTTGATATGCAAAGTACCCTGTGTCTTATTCTAGATTATAATAAAAATGTTAGAGGATAGACTATTTTTTATCCCGGAATATTTGCTCAACCCTACAGCATTGTGAGTAAAACTGCGAAGCTTACTCAAGATGAAATAAATTTACTCTCAAACGAATCGAATTGAAGTTACAAATTCAAAACTGGGTTATTTTAAACCGCTGTAACTATAAACAATGGTCGAGTTGGTGGCTGTTGAAAGAAATTGAATTTTGTAACACGACCGGCTTCTTAATGCTCGTAAAGAGTTATTATTGTAAGAGTATGCCTTTGTTTGTTATAATAATGTAGGCGGCAAGCATAATAAAGAACGCGAAGGGCTAACAAAATAGCAACATAAAAGTTTTATAAAATGCTAAACTGGTTTCGTCAAATTAACAATGAAATATTTTGATACAATTCTTTCGTTCTAAAACATAGGTTAGCAGCGCGTTTTATTCTTGTTTTTGCAACATATACATAGGCCTTTTTTATTCGTCTTTTACAAGAAGAGAGTCAAGGCCATAATCTTCCATTCTAGCCAAGTATGAAAGTAAGTAAAAGTAAGTAGTTTAGTAGTGGTAGGACTCTTGGCAGAGCCTGCCTGGAGAAGGACCACACCTTTGCCAGTTATTCTACCGCCAAGCAGTAATGTGCAAGCATTACTGTGTTCCCGTTTGAAGGGCAATGTTTCCAGAGAAATTACAGGGCTTAGAGATATTACAACTTAGATATCTGGGTGACGAGCGTAGTGCAGTGCTAGGTAATGATTTGGACTCTTCGTGTTCCAGTAGCTGCGTGTCACTGTGCTGTTATGGGGCAGGCATGTCGCTTACCATCAGGCATGTCCTGCTCGTCTCGTCACTCTTTATTTTTTAAAAAAGTATAGGTTGGTGGATATTGCATGTCGTCAAAACATGTCTTTTTTGAAATATGAAAACTCCCATCAAAAATAAATCTACAGTGTAATCTCCTATGTAATCTATAAGTACCTACTAATATTATAAAGCTGAAGAGTTTGTTTGTTTTGAACGCTAGGATCTCGGGAACTACTACTCCGAATTGAGAGATTATTTTTCTATTGGATAGTCTATTTATCGTCGAAGGCTATAAGCTATATAACATTACGCTACTATTAACAGGAGCGGAGAACAATGCAACAAAAACGGGGGGAAAATATTTCTCTTTGAGAGCTTTTGTACCGTGCATGACAGCATGTGTCTAAGATTGCGTCATTATAAACCTATGCTCTGAATCTGAGATTATACCAAGTATCTCTCTACTTAGTCTGTGGATTATACGACCAATTTTCGACAGGTGGTGTAGCAGGTACATAAAGCAGCTTTTGTTTGAACGCGATATTCTCAGGAATTACTGAACCGATTTCAAAAATTCTTTCACCGTTGGATATGTGCGGGATCCTTGAGTGCTATAGACTATATACTACGGGCAAAGCCTGGCGGACATCTAGTCTTAAATATACCCACTAATATTGGCTCAATAGAGCACATAATTAGATCGTAGATCGATCAGCCCTAGTAATATTACACACGTCCCAAAACACAGTTCCTGAAATGACGTACTGCATAAATTATCAGTGATTGGCGGCTAATGACAACCCTGTTTGAACTGCTGACCTGTTTGGTGCCCATTTGCTTTCGTAATTAAAAGTACATAGAGGGATTGCAGGGCTGCGCTCAACGTAATTGTTGTTTGACCGCTGAGTACTTAATAATGGCTTTGAGCTAATGAAAGAACACCAGTCCGTGTTCTCGTAAAAGCCAATCAAATATATTTATTTATTTATTTATTTATTTATTTATGTCATAGCTACTTAACATACTCACAGTCAAGCCAATACGTATGTCAAGCCATTAATTAAAAAACATGAATTACATTAAATTAAACTTAAATTAAATTAATGTCAAAACAAAATTTAAAATAAAAATTAAATGTCAAATTAAATATTGTCAGTCACGTTTAAAATAATAATAATGAAAAAAAAAAAATGTAATAATTATCATGATTCATTACATACTTCAAATAAAACAGCTCTTTTAAAATCTGCAATCGAACAAATGAACAAGTCAATTCTATCTGCAACTCGATTTAGCGTTCGTAGCCCCCGCACCAGCGGCGCCCGCTCTAGCAGGCAGGTTCGCGCGCGTGGCACCGCGAGCAGCCGCGGCCGGCGGCGGCGCAACACGTACTCATCTGGCACGCATAGCCGCATACCTTCCAGTATGTCTGGGTCCGACAAAACCCCCCTTAACACTCTCAGCATATAATAAACGAGAGCCCACTCCCTCCTTACTTCCAATCTATTATATCCTACCATACCCAAAACGAATAAGGTAGGATACATGAGAGGATAGAACGGATACACGCCGTATAGCCTCAGGTACAGGAACCTCGTAAATTTATTCTGTATCTTCTCCAACATCTGAATGTATTTAGCCTCGTACGGAGCCCAAACTGCCGAGTTGTACTCGAGCTGGCTGCGGATTAGAGCATCATACAGGGCTGATATCGCTCGGACGTTCTTAAATCCTGAAGCGTGGCGCAGCACAAAACCCAGTCGTCGATACGCTTTCTTACAAATTTGAACGATATGAGTTCTAAATGTTAGATCGCTGTTAATAGTGACGCCCAGGTCTCGGATCTCGTTCACACGCCTCAGGACCTCGCCCTCCACATTATAATCGTACTACTACTATATTACATTATTATTATACTACTCATTAGCAATAACCTACTTAGTTGCCATAACTATAATACCCCTTCGATCTCCAAAATCCTTATTTATGGAAAGGAAAAGGCCATGAAAAGGATTTGATAAGACATTAACCAATCCACCCATCCATCCATTCATCTATTATAAATTTATTGTGGAACCAAACATTTTATTAGCAACCCTATTCCAAACAGTTGTTAAAAGTTTACGCAAGCCAAAATGTATGCGCTGTTGCTGGTTGTAAATTTTGGAAAGTTGCATAATTTTAAGCTGAATAAAAAAAAACTCAAAAAAACTAGTTGGTGGCTAAAAAAAATTCTGTGTCCGGATTTGTTATTTCTCATATTCTAAATCTCAATATTATCTGGATGTTTGAACGAATCGAACTGAAATTTGGAACACAGTTAGATTATAGGCTACTATTTACCCCGAAAAAAAAACGAAAACGGGAACTGCGGATGTAAAACCGCGCAGCACTGCTAGTATGTTATGAAATTTAATCAAATTACATGTACATCCACAAACGGGAAGGGTCTAACATGAAGGTAGAGTAGAGTAGAGTCTTGTTGACCGGCGATTGTCCAGATAAGATGACGACACCACCACGAATTCGTAGAAAAATAATAAGCGGAACAACACCATTGTCGAATCACAAGTTGAAGCCATACTAAAACTCATTTCATTATTTTTTGTGAGGGGAACAATAATGTCGAGTGAGGGTAAACAACAGAAACAAAAGGAACGGAAATGTCACCTTTATAATAGTGTTTATAATAGCCAAAACAAAACCCTTTTCAATTTTGCGTAAAGCCAAACCGTTTTCGAAATTTTCGTCGACTACGATTGTGATATAAAACAAACTGAAAATACTAACTGAAACCTAAGTAAAGTTCTTTTGTAAGGCGTTAAGTAAAAAATACTGGAATAACGAGTATTTTGGTTTAAATTTTTTTATTAATTTAATAGACATTGTCATAAACTATAGAACATTTCTCGCTGCGTCTCGTAAATCGCGTCACTTACTTATGAGTACCTAATGACAAACTCTAACCTCTACAACAATCTACATTCTTTTAGTACAACAAGAAGGGCAGAGACCCTACACTCGTGTCGAATGACTGCATCCCAAATTTCCTTTGAACCGGATCTCTGATGAATCCGAGGATGATCAAGTAGACGCAGGGGACATAAGTGGACTCAATGACTAAATTAGAAGCTTCTTGTTACATGGTCTGAAGGAAGGCACGGAATTATGTTAAGGTGTAGGCATTGTTTCGCTAAGTTTCTTTGCAAGTACTTAAGACGTTATGTACGCTTGTCATATTTTGGCACAACAATGAAAGTAGTACCTATTTCTTTTTTTGGAAATAGGTTTTAGGTTTCTTTTAGTTTTCTCAATATTATGATGATCTGGTTCGAAGCTATCCTTGAGACACTATGGAATCCTATGGCATAAAAACGCAACGCAGTGTTAGGCAGTAATTGAGTCATTATAGTTGTAGTTACTGTGCTGTAATGACGGCGCATCAGGCGCGTATCTTGGTCGTCCTGTCACTTCATATTAAAAAAAAACATTTCTTTACTTTGTACTTTCCACAACTTTTTGTTTCAGCTTGACACTTTTTGAAAAGTATTTTTAAATAAAATACTACGTAAATTACGTATGAGTACATTATACCTTACCCTTAACGCTGGTTGACCCTTTTGGGCGAGAAGTGACTATTTAACTTGGGGTTTAGTATTCTGCGGGTGTTTGCCTCGACAAGTTAGAGGCTCTTGTTAATGAGTTTGCAAATAAGGTAGGATTAACTTAGAATAAGGACTTAGGACAGGTATGACTAAATCTTGTTCGTGTGGCCACAAGATTTATGTAATTAACATGTAAACAAACTATTAACGATTTTATTTTTCTTTTGACGGGTGGTGTCCAGAAACTGACACTCACGGTGAAACTGGAATTTTGAAGTCGCTCAGCGGGCCACGTTAGGTATAAGTGTTTCCACAGGACAAAATTCGTAACGAAATTATGTGATACAGTAGGGCTGCTGATTTAGCCTATAGTATTACTAGCGGCTCATTCCGGCTTCGCTCGGACATAACCTAGACACTGTCTGCAGCGCCATCTGCCGGGCTTATTTGTGAATTTAAACCATCTTCGAATACACACACAAAAAAAAACATTCAAATCGGTCCCGTCGTTTAGGAGTTCACTGTCAAATGATTAAATTACTAAAATGGCTATAAAAAAACAGGGGTTGGTGATAAAAGGGTAAAAATTTAGGGTTGTATGTATTTTTAAAGCCACATTATAAAAATATAAAAACAAATTTTTTTTACCATAAATAAAAATAAAAATGTTTGGGGTGAACAACCCCTAACACTTAAGGGTATGAAAAATAGCTAGTAGCCGATTCTCAGACCTACTGAATATGTATATAAATTTTGGTTAAAATCAGTAAAGCCGTTTCGGAGGAGTAAGGAAACAAACACTGTGACACGAGAATTTTATATATAATAGATTAAACTGAAATCGCAAAGAACCAACCAGACCAGAAGAACCGTTAACAATGGAGTACGCACCGTGTAGGTTATCCTGGTAGGTGCCCAGGTAGAGCGAAAATCTGCGTTGAGTTTTGAGGAAATAGTGGATGATTAACGAATTCAAAAAAAAATGTTTTAATTTTAAATTACCCGTGTATTTTACACGGGTAACTCACGTTTGGTATAGTGAGTCCAGTCCGACTCAAGTTTCCGCGTCCGGCAATCTTGATCAAAACTTGAGTCGGACTGGACAGAGTATCTCTCTACTTAGTCTGTGGACTGGACTGACTATATCAAAGTTACTACCGTCTATTTTATTCAAATGTGTAATGTTTGTAATTGTGTCAAAACTAAGTGAGATTTCAACAAGACTGCATTAGTCAAAATTTAACAGTACGAGTACATTTTTATCACCACCACATAAAAAAGCAAATGATAAGATGTCAGCTATCATCGCAACTCAACGAAACATTGAAAATTGTTACATTAAAATGCCGCTATCACAGACAAAAACCCTATAAATTTCATTCAAATTGGAACATTATCTTAGTAACAAAAACCAGAATAATTAAACAACTTCTAATTATTTTCTATCTACCAGATAACATATTGATTTATATGTATCGGTGGAACGTTGGAAAGATAATTTTCGATTTATGTTATTTATTCCGATGAATGTTTTGTAATTGTTTGTTTCGTCTATTAAATCGAGCCAGGACGTGATTTGCTTAGTGAGTAATTTGTTGTTAAAATTTCAGTAGATATTGTTTAAGCGAAAAGTCTGATACGCGAATTACATGAGGGGCATTTTGGTTTGTATATAATTTTTTGAGTATTAAAATTAATTATTAATTCTACAATAGTCTGTTTCACATCTGCTAATGTAAAATAATGTACACACATAAGATATAAAACCAAAATTGATTACTACATGATTTTTTTTCATTTTCATACAATCAATGAGGCATGTGTATGGTTAAAACAACACATCAGTGGTCTTCATCCTTGTAGTCAAGTTCCGGAAAAGGCCCAGAATGATAAATACCTGGGCTGGGATTGTGCAAAAGTAGCCCATTTTATGTTCCGACATCTGAGACTTAGAGAGTCCAAACCACCACTCTGTCCAAGATGAAGATTGGCAGATAACACATATTCTAAATCCTTGAAAAGTGTATTTGTTTGAACACGCTGATTCTCTCACGATGAACAACAGCGTTAAAGTCGCTTATGATAACAAACTAGTGCATCGGCGCTTGGAAAATATAAATGTTTTAACGTTCATTTTGTTTTAAAATAACACTATGAACAAATGGAAAACTGAAAATCAAAACCTTAAAAATTTACTTTTTTATCATTTTATTATGTCAAAAACAAAAAAAATATATGGCTACGCAACAAACCGTAAAAAAACAAACGATGTGAGACAAATGTAAGTATTTAAGAGCAATCTGAGTGTCCTTTTAAATGTATCTTTAATATCCGCATCTTAGCATTCACACCACCAAGAGACCCGAAGGTTATAATATCTTAATGGGGTAAGTTCATCGCAAATAGCTGTCTGGAGAGTAGTATTCTTCATTAGCAACTGAGAGCCACAGTTAAATTATTCTTTAGGTCACTTTGGTGCTATTTAAGTTAATTTAATTCAAACTTATCTCACTTCTCACGTACTTGCTACGTTACGAAAGCAGTTTCTGTCGGAGTGCAGAAATACTGTTTTTTAAACTCTAAAACTGGTCTGGGTGGAGTAATTAAAAATATAACGTAGAATAGGACTTTCAGTGGAAGTTGTCCGCTAATAGACGATAGGTGTATAGTCATCATATTTTTTATTTTAGCACTAGCAGCGCCCCGCGGTGTTACCCGCGAAGTTCCCGTTCCCGTTGTTTTTCCGGGATAAAAAGTAGCCTATGTGTTCTTCCAGACTATAATCTATCTGTGTTTCAAATTTCAGCCCGATCCGTTCATACGTTAGGACGTGATTGAGCAACAAACATCCAAACATCCATACATTGACATTTATAATATTAGTAGGATTTTAGCATAGGAAAACGACCTATGGGCTGAATTTAGGGTTTTTTTTCTCACAAGAAACGAAAGAGTTAAAGTTATTACATTGGCTCAATACGGGTTGGAAGGTGACGCGTTTCTTCAAAATATGAATTTCTACGAGCAATTAGGTTACTTCACCATGTATAATATGTTTCTCTTTATCTGGAAACTATTGCATTTCAAAACTTTAGTTCAGTTCATTTCTATGATTAAAAAATTTTTTTATTATTTGTAAAATTCTGTGTGTACGTAAGTTCAATTGAAGTCATACATATCGAATATTTCTGTGATGAAAATTTGAACTTGCTAAAAATATTTAAGCTTTTGGCTCCTACGTTGAATTCGATTACGTATTTGGAAAACTACGGGAACAGAATAACCTGCTTTTTGATTTGTACTGATGACACTATCTTAGACAATAGTTACATTGCACCAATTTTCCTCTAAGATTGACTTCAAGATTAGCAGACTCTTACAAGAGTAAGTACTTACACGTTACTGTCAAGATTTCCAATTTACGTGCAAGGTTTTGTTTAATTACGTTGTCATTTAAACTTTAAAAACTATTAGTAATTAAATTGATTGCTTACCGTTGCCTGAATACTTATTTTATTTGCTTTTTTATATACCTTAGAGTAACGAGACGAGCAAGACATGTGCCTTTTTTTTTTTTTTTTTTAACTTTTATAGGCTTACACTTGACCGCCATCTCGCCTGATGGTAAGCAACATGCCTGCTACCTAACAGCACAATGACAAGCTGCTATTGGAACATGAAGAGCGCAAATCATTACCTAGCACTGCACTGTGCTCTCAAACAGAGATCTAACATATTATATCTCTAAGCCCCGTAATTGCTCAGGAAACATTGCCCTTCAAACCGGAACACAGTTACGTTTGCACATTACTGCTTGGTGGTAGAATAACAAGCAGAGGTGTGGTACTTCCCCAGGCAGACTCTGCCAAGAGTCCTACCACTACAAATTGAATATAACTATTTTTTAATTCCATTAATCAGGTTAAATCCTAAATATTCACAGGATTACTTGTAATACTAATAAAATTAATGTGGTTTACGTTTTAAAAAAAATATTGTTTAGGTAAGGGTTTGAAAATCACTTTCTTTATAACATTTCGTAAAGTTCTAGATTTCACAACGTGTAGTGAGAATGCACGCGTTGCGACTAGTTATATAGAGATGGCACCACTAGTATTCAAACACGTTGCCATTCTCTTCTGAAGAAGTTTGTGGACAGTGGAATAGTAGTAGTAGGTAAATCAATATAATATTATGTTTTTATTGAAAAATTGAGTATACATTGAAAGTATGTATGCATTGAAGGAATTGTACTCTAAGTTTAAAGTGGTACCGACCTTGATTATTTTTAAGCCTTCATCGGTCTATGGATAATTCTGTGTTTTGTGCAGTGAAGGCTCTGCTTTATCATTTATTATTAAAAAAGCACGATCACTGTCATGTATAAGAAAATACCGGCACTCCGGCAGTACCAACACATATTTATAAACGCAACACATGTATGGATGTGTGGATGATGTGTGATTCTTGTAAGAAAAACTACTCAATGCATTTTGACGAAATTTCGTAAATGGATTATTTAAAGTCTGGCAAAACACAAAAAAAAAATTTTTTATGGCATGAAAATTTTAATACCGGAAATACGTAGATAAAACAGTGTAGAGTCCCTAGTAACAAAAATAATGTAAAGGAAACCAAATACTAGAATGTTTTGGTACAAAATAGCCAGTTATTTGTTATAGGTAATATATATTTTTCATCCCACCAGCTCGGAAAGAGTACTTTTGCTCCTCGATATCAGGGCGCAAAAGTCGTTTTTACCCTCTAGAGGTTAAAGTAAATTTGAATTTAGAACATCGTGTGTACTGAGGTTTTGAATTCAAAACATAATTTAACCTATTTATTTCTACCTCCTTGGTGCCGAATTCATCATACATTTATTTTTAATTTGTTTAAAACTCATACTCGGAACCTCTTTGGTGTACTTTTGTTTAAATGCTTTGCGCGCAATTTTCTTTTCACGTATGGAGGATAGAGGTAAAGAATGTTATTTCAAATGGCAAAACATTTTGAAATGCTATGAATGAATCAATTGTAATCGAATTGAAGTATGCCGAGTTGCCGAGTTAAATAATTAAATATTGTTGACTACTAAAATAGTAACTAATAGATAATTTCAACTACTTGTACAGTACAAAATAATGTAGTAAATTTAACATCAAATAAATAATTACTATTTTGAGAAAACATGTAGGTACAATATATTTTGAAGTCAAAACTTCTTTTGACGCGCCAAAGACAGATTTTTCGTGGGCTGTCAATTTAATTCTAGCGTCACGCTCGGGAATGATAAGAAATCTTCGGGTAAACTCGTGACCATAGCCAATGGCCATTTAAAAATGTGTCAGCATTTCTAGATGGCCATGCTCATAGCCACGACCTCTGGTTTCACACGCGTAGTTTCCAAAGTAAAAATCAAATTCTGAGTTATAAGTTACCACTTCTATCGGCAGTGCCTATGACTGCCAATATTTTTCTTTCATGAATTCTGAATAGTACGTTTATTAATTTTCTTTAAAATGTACCTTGATGCAAATTTAGCGCTTTTTAATTTAATTTAATGCATTTGGGCGGTACACATGAAACTCCTTACCTCAATCGGTCAACTCTCCATATTTTCACGTCATATTGTTATTGTTAAAACCATGGCTAAATAAACTTAAGTTTAAAACTTATAAAATTGAATACAAGTGAAAAACCGAAATACCATAATAATAAGTGATTCTAGCGACCAAGAAGTTTATTTAACGCCAACAGAATCGACTGAAACTGAAAATGCGCAAAGCGTTTAGTAATTTCCTCGCTAGGGGGGGATGAAAAATTTGCTGTTACACTCGAGTGCAAAGATTTTTCACCTTGTGCCCTTTTGATTCCCTTGCTACGCCCAGGATTCTAATTTTTGAATCCCTCGCTACGCTCGTGATTCAACTTTAGAATCCTTCGCTTGCTCGGTCATCAAAATTGAGCACGCGGTTAAAAAGCCACTTTGCACTCTTGTATAACAAATAACTATTAAACAAAATTTACATAGGTGACTTTGCCATAAGCAAAATACAAATAAAATTACAGCCTGTCTTTCAAACCCAATCCATGATATACGAACGCAACGAAAAATAATAAAGAAAACCAACAGCTTTTTGGCGGGTGGTCCTACCTAAGGCAAATTTCTAAGCAATTATTTTTATAGACCCCATATAGCCTTAACTTTGTTAACAAGTTATGAAACAAATACAATAAATCTCCATTGAAATGTTAATAATACATCGATCGATTTTATTTTATTAGATGAATCTGTAGAGTTGAAAGATGTATTAAAATATTTTGTTGAGGGAAGCCATAAATTTCAAGTTGTTTGTGTAATGATTGGCCCTGGCCGGTTTTATGGAATTTGATTGGTGTAATTTTGTAGTAAAAAACTGATGAGATGTAGTGAAAATAGAAATACACTATTTCAAATCGGTGAACGATTTTGTTTGTAGTTATACGGAGATTTGTTTGACGTTAATTGGCTGTCTCTTGGATAGATTTACACATAAATACGATTTAAAAAAATTGTTTTGTTAATACTACAGAAAAGTAAAAAATATTAAGATCTACGAATTTATTTTTTAGCACAGTTTAAACAATGTTGTAGCCTACCAATGTTTGTAATTTATATTTTAATGCCACATTCTTTATTTCTAAGAGCGTTTAAAATTATTTACCTACCCACCTAAAATGGACTCGCGTGGGTAAAAACGCATAATATGTTTTAAAGACGTAATTATAGACATTTCCAACGAGTTAAGTGGCGTCAAAGAAACTAAAAGAGTCAAAATTTACTTTTAGATTTCTTTTCTTAAAAATTCGATTTCACGATCCTAAGATCGTAGATTTAAGTCGCACTTGCACCTCTTGGTATTTTTCAAAATTCAATTGTACCAGTTTGTTATTACCGTTAGCTTTTGCAGTGAAGCATCAACAATAAAATATCAAGAGAGATCTCCAAGATTTTTGTGGGCATACGTCCTTCGTCGGCCTGCCTTGGGCCAACGTGGTGGATTATGGCCTTGGTTCTCTATTTGAGAGAAGCCCCCGAGTCACTGCAATGGGAGCACAAAAGTAAAAAGTGTAGTGCATTATTTGTATGTTCTTCATAATAATGGAAAAACCGGGACTTTTCAATCTATCAATATAGTACGATTCACATTTATTTTTTCAACTCAAAATTTAAACCAAAACATTTATTGCCTCTAAAGCCAAACCGTCACAATTAAATCTCTCTGTTTGCAAAACAGCTATAAGAAATCCGCAAAATCGATCACTGAATCAATAAAATTAGGCTCGCGTCAGCCACAAAAAAGGTTAACAATGGCCCAAAGAGCCATGGATCTACGCTTTGATACGGGTCGGGCGCGGCTTTGATATTGAATTAGTAGTGTGACTAACCGGCCGTGGTGTACAGATTATTTTCTTGCGGTATTTGTGTCGGTGTGAACGAGATTGAAATTTTGAGAGTTCAAATTGACGCGATTGGGTATCCAATCATAATTGATCATCATGAAATCATTGTTTTAAAAATATGACATAGCAATTTATATTTTGCTAGCAATAGGTACTTTTCTTTTTTCTGATGTAGTCAAAAGAACGGCTATTGCCGATCCCGAGCTCCGGGTTTAAATCCGACACGCACCACTGTCTTTTTGAAGCCATGTGCCAATAATTTAAAACGGGAAAAGAAAACATCGTGGGGAAAACGACATGTACCTAAACTCTTTCGAAGTCATGTGTCATCCACCAACGCGCACTAGGCCAGCGCAGCCTGGCCTTGACTCTTTGCGAAAGAAGGCTCCGAGTCCCAGCATGAACCCATGAGCAAAGAACACCGTTGTTTGTTAGTTGTATAAAGTTCTGGTTATTTTCCAAAACAGTGCTAAAGGAAAATTTGTCAAGCATTTGATAGCTTGAAAATGTTTTTGTACAAGAAGCAGATCAACTTTCGATTTGAAGACACCAAAATTGTATCCAGCGAGAAAACCCACTGAAGCAACACATTCGACCGTTTTTTTTTTTTATTAATTTATCTACAAAAATATCGGTAACCTTTTTCAAAATACTAAACTCTGCCAAACTGCACAGCAGTTTGTAGGCAGCAATGCTCTCAGATCATTTGTTTAATTAAAGTAACATCTATCTTTGCATACAAATATTTTAATTTAATGATTTTATTGTAGACATTGTTATATTGTGGGGCTGTGGTATGTTAAAACTACCGTGAATCAGAATTAAGCAACCCCCTTAGCTCATTCTTTCATAGTTATCTACATATCCTATCCTACTAATATTATAAATGTCAATGTATGGATGTTTGTTGCTCAATCACGTCCTAACGTATGAACGAATCGGGCTGAAATTTGGAACACATAATAGCTTATAGTCTGGAAGAACACATAGGTTACTTTTTATCCCGGAAAACAAAGACAACAACGGGAACGGGAGCTACGCGGGTAGCACCGCGGGGCGCTGCTAGTATAACATAAATTTTATCAAACCCATGGAAAACAACGGTTGTATAATTTAATATTTCCACTCGTATTATCGTTTTTATGTAACCTTTGTCACTTTTCAAACCAAAAACACTTCCTTGGAATGTAGCTCTCTGACCACAATATAAATCTAAAACTCCAAGCACACCCACCACAACTATTGATATTGAATTAGTAAGAAGTGTGACTAACGAGGTAGCTACACATTTTTGCGGTCGCGGTATCGTTTGCGGGATCTTTATGGGCTGGATAAAGACCATAAATTTCAGTGTAAACATGGCTTTAGTTTTAAACCTTCGAAGAAATGTGACGGTTTTATAAAACAAGCCTAAAGCTAAGCATTATTCTATAGAAGGTGAAAAGGGAAACTAAAATAAAGTTTTATGTAAAACATTTGTATTGGTAGGATTATTTGTAGAGTTCACTTGGGATAATATCACACCCTTTTCAGGTCTTCTACTGTCAAGCAGTACTATGCAAACAATGCTGTTGTCTGGTTTAAAAGGCAAGGTTTTCATGGAAAATACAGGGCAAAAAAATAGCTAATCTTATGACGAGACAGTGCAGAGCAAAGGAGTGATCTGAGCTGTTCAAGATCAAATAATAAATAATCAAGTTTAAATAAATTTTACGATGTTTCTTTAACTTTCTTACGGTGCCGAAAAATTACGAATACAGCCAAACTTAGCCTCTACATGTTTTACAGACAACAGACAACTACCGATCATTGGCCTAGGCCTATGTGCAGCAGTGGACCAATACCTAAAGGCTGATGATGATGACCGGACACTGAAGTGCGCTCAGTCTTATACGTCCTAGGTCAGTTAATTTACATATTGATTCAAAAATCATTTAAAAATTGAAATGTAAAGTCATAGCCCAGCAATTTTAGTTTCTGATTCATCAAAACGAGCTGTCCGCTCTTGCGACAGCAGTATCAAATTTTTACGACTTCTGCGGTCAAGTTAAAGTGACACGATGTTTATTGCCATTAACGCTGTTTTATTGCCGGAGTGATATATATTTATTTTGTACAAGGAAACCCACGTATTTTGCAGTTACGTGATTTTACGGGCTTATTTTATTAAGGTTTCTCACTCTAAGAGGATACTGCTGTTGCGCTTTTAAATTTTATCGACAGAGAAAAAGGAGAAAATCTTTAATATTCGATTTTGTGGTGAAACGTGAATTTATTCTCAATAAAAGTCTGTATTTCGAAAAAAATACAATTGTATACTCAACGCTCCCTAAAAATAATGAGAAATCATTTAATTGTGCCCCTGCGGAGAACGCATAACACTAATTTAGATCCAAATATTGCATAGAAAAAACTCATTTAACTTTTAAGATTAAGCGATAAAACAAATTACCGTCCCCACAATAAACAGTAAAACGGTAACTTGGAAACGGTAAAAATGTGTTTTGTTACCAATAAAGTCTTTATTAAATCCACCGAAACGTTGTTGGCCATAATTATGTCGCCGTTAAGATAACGCTTATCGCTTAAACGTTTGGACTAGACGAAACTGCAGAGTATTTCACTAATAACAATGTAGGACCATATCACAATAGTAATCATTCTTTAACTATCATACGTTACCAAAGTTCTACAAAATGTCCGTAACGACAAGGTACATAACAGCGAAACAGTATTTTTTTACCCAACCAGATTCAGAAGGAAGGTATCTGTGTCAAGATAAAAATAACGATTATAACTAATTCAGCCCACATTTGGTGGGACTTGATGAGAAAAAAAATGATAAATTATGTCTAGTTTTGTCACAATATTTATCTTAATATTATTCGCCATGATCTATTGAGGTTTGATGTAAAATGTTGCTTGTAGATAAAATATAACGTTAAAACATTTTCTTTTCTCAAGTTTTCAAAGAAATAGTTTCGACTGTTATTTTTGGAACGAAGTCCGAAGGGGGGCCTTACGGCAAGCTTGGTAGAGGACGGATATATATATATATATATAGGGATTTTGCTGTTCAACCGACGAAAAAACAACAAACGACTGAAAAAAAATGTGAGACAAAAAAGTCTGTAAAGTCGGTTTACTGACGATAGAACGTGACAACGTCTTAAGAAAATACTGATGGAATGGTAGCATTTTTTAAAAGAAAATTTTAATTCCATTTGTTTAATAGATTTGTATGTAAAAAGTAATCAGTAGAATTTAGTCATTTTCAATCAAAACAATGCAAAAAACAATGCAAAAAAGCTTTTAGATGCCGGGGATCGAACCCGGGGCATTTCACATGCAAAGCGAACGCTCTACCACTGAGCTACATCCCCGCTTGAACTACTGGTCGAAATAATTAATACAACTGTAACAAACATGCGGCGTGGTAACGACCGCCGGTAACGACCGACGGTAACGCTACATGACGTCATGTTTTGCGGGCGTGCAGCCGGCTTCATCGAATTATAAGACGTTGTCACGTCAAAAACCGTTAGAAATATATATATATATATATAAAATTATAAACTATATAATATAAACTGACGCGTAAAAACTACCTGTGACTATTGTTGTCAAGTTTGTTTTTCAGACGATCTTATAATAAATTAGCGACCCGCCTCGGCTTGGCACGGGTGCAATGCTGATACTAAATATACCTACCAATAAAAAAAAAATTGGGTTATTCCTAATAGATAGGTATATACTACTGCAGACTCTTTTGTAGACCTTATAAAGGGGTACAATACTGCTTTACATTATTTTGATGTAGGTCATAGGGTTCAACCAGGGTTTGGATTGTAAGCGCAAAAAATATATTTGTGTATGACATTATATTACAAACTTGTAAAATTATTAGTGATTCTATGCCATTTTATGCACGTTTTATCCATATAAACCTTCCTCTTGAATCACTCTATCTAGGAAAAATCCCACATTAAAATCTGTTTGGTGGTTTTAAAGATCTAAGCATATATAGGGACGGACTGACGCGGGAAGTGACTTTGTTTTATACCATGTACTTAGTGATGATGATGGTTAAATAGAAATGTATGACGATTTTGACGTCAAAATCAAAGTTTCAAAATTGAGCTAGCGTTGAGTTTATTTGAAAACCGCCAGGGTTAGAAACTAACTAAATAAACGTTGGTCGAAATTATTTCACACATGCTCATCTAGCCCCTAATTATATCAAGTTTCCATTATGACAGCAAAGTAGCTGATTTAATACATACATGTATTAATTTACATGTTTATCATAAGTATGAATACGTGTACATGTATTCATACTTAGATATGATACACAGAATCAATTGAACACAGAAAAAACAACAATTTTAAAACTATTACAAAACAAACAGTTCTGATAAGCGCCACTTTTCCAATACTGCTGGTAAGAAAATATCACGTGCAAAATCTGAACAACTCTCATCGCTGTAACAGTTGGAGTGTTTGTAGGTCTCCAGTTCAGATTTGAAGAGCAAGCCCAATATTTGCGATGTCTGTCGCGGCCCGGCTAATGAGCTATCATTGCAGACCGGTTACTGTGTCAACCGAATGTCAACGAAGACCCAATCGAGTCATCCGAAGTGGCTCCTTGGAGCTACTTAAACTCTTGCCACTTGAAGTGTTGACGTTCGTGGGAGCTTTTTATTTTTGCGCAAACGTTTTGATGTCGCGCGGAAGTGTGCACTTTGTGGCGCTTAGTTTCTGCTCTTAGGTTAGATATATTCCGGACTGATTGGAAAATATGGTATGCAAACTACCTTTAGACATTTGTGTCTCGCATCTGTCCAAGTCGTGTCTATTATCAACTGTCTTTGTGCTTTTATCACAACTAAAAAAAAACAAATTTTCATCCCACGACCTCGGAAAGAGTACTTTTGCTTCTTGATATCGTTTTTACAAATTTGAATTTAAAACAGCGTGTGCACTAAGATTTGGAATTCAAAACATAATTAAACCTATTTATTTCTAGAATTCATCATACATTTTTTTAATTTGTTAAACATTCAGACTCGAAACCTTCTTGGTGTACTTTTTTTGAATCCTTTGCGCGCAATTTTCTTTTCATGTAAATAAAAATATATGCCAGAAGTAAGGAATGTTATCTCCTCAGCTGTAATCTGTGCTAGTGACAAAAAAGTTTATTTGACGCCGACAAAATTGATTGAAACTGTTAATAATGCTCAAAGCATTTAGTAATTTTCTCGCTAAGGCGAGATGAAAATTTACGTGTTACAATTGAGACTACAAGATTTTTCACCTTGTGACCTTTTGATTGCCTTGCTACGCTCAGGATTCTAATTAATTCATTTTAGAAACCTTCGCTTGCTCGGTCACTAAAATTGAGCACGCGGTTAGAAAGCAACTTTGCACTCTTGTACAACAAATAACTACTATCTACTTACTAGTAGCGCTCCGTAGTTTACCCGTGTAATTCCCGTCCCGAATGCGAATGTTTCCAGAGTACAGCGCATAGATATAAATCATCTTATGTCCGTGAGTGGCGAGCGCAGTGCAGTGCAAGTTAATTATTTGGACTCTTCAACTAATATAATAGCTTCGTGACACTAAGCTATTATGACACAATGAGCTTGTGTCATAATAGCTTAGTTCTGTTCTGCACGTTCCGCCATTCAATACCTACTATAAAAAATATTATACATAAATAGAACACATAATCCACGGTTTTAGACGCCTACGCTATCGAAGTATTTTTATATCAAACATCTTAGATAAAAATAAACGTACAAAGTTAGCTCAGATTAAACGAAACGCCTGCCTTTTATAAGACCTATTGAAATCTCCGCGATAAGCTGACACTAAAAGAGATTTTCTCGCGTTTTCACGACGTGCTATCGGAACCCAATTTTCCCCGACACCAACAAAGGATGTTCCCGAGACGATGGAAAAATGTCTAATATCCCAACAAATCGGTCATAAGCTCATTGTAGATAGCGATCCCCCGATAACGCCCGATTCAATGGCGCACTATCAATCATAGTTCACCGAAGGTTACATCAATATCAGAAACGCGCTTACTCATGAAACTGACTATTTTTGTTCCGACAGTTACTTATCTTCGATTTTGTTTGTTGAACTTGCAAAAAAAAAGGTTATGACTATAGATGGCGGAGCTATCGCGTAAAATATCTTATCTGCATAAGAAAAACACAAAACTGCTATTTTTCTTACTTTTTATAGGTTTACACTTGACCGCCATCTCGCCTGATGTTAAGCGACGATGCGGTCTACGATGGAGCGTGTTTACCTAGAGGAAACGGATTCACTCTCGATCTGAAGACACCAAGATTATACCTAACGACAAAACCGCACTCAGGCAACTGATTCCAAAGCCTAGACGTTCTTATCACAAAAGCAGAGACAAACCTCTTTGTCCGTGTCTTTGGATTATCAACCATGAAATGGTGCCGCTTCTTCGAGCTACGAGAAGTCCAATAGGAAAAAGGGCAAGGTGGTATTAGATCATGCAGATCAGTAGCACACTCTCCGAAGTGTATCCGAATTTCAAGCCTCCTCTTTTTTGAGTTTAGTTAAAATCAAATGATGATTTTATGGCCTTACGTTTTTGTTCTGGTTAATAATTTAAGTATTTTGTATACTATATGCATTCATTTTAACTTTTCTAATGTTGTAAATTTCAACATACAGTAACATTTACAAAAATGAAATAAGTTCATAGTTATCATATCCAGAATACAGATATGTGTCTGTGGTAGTGTGAGGATTCATGAAGCGAGCATTTATTATTGGCTCAGCTCCTGATGCCAATTGAGTACTTGAAGCCATTTTGAACGCTAGAGTACACAACGTCAATCATTTCAAGAGGTGGTTTTCCTATAAAGATGAATATCCGCTAGGAATGCGAAAAATAGCTAAACCTACAAATTTACCTAAAAATGATTTGTAGTGGTGAAACAATTTTACTTTACCATCTGTAGTAGTAAAACTCTTTGCAGAATCCGCCCGAGGCAGTAACCTAAGTCAAAAGGTGTGAGTGAACTTTTGCTCTTTATTAAATCCAAAACCAATACCAGTTGTTCTTTAGTAAATACCAAGCAATAATGTGCAAAAACCGTCTTCCGGTTTGAACCGTCTCGTCTGTCCGTTTCCGGGCAACGTTTCCAGAAAAATTACAGGCCAGAGGTAAAAGTCATGGTATTTCCCTGGATAAAGAGCGCAGTGTAGTGTTAAAAAAATAAGGATTGGACGCTTCAGGATCCAATAAAAGCTGTCTGATGTAGTGCTGCAATGATCAGTCGTTTTGCTTACCATAGATCATTTTGCTTACCATCAGGTATATATCCTGCTTGTCCAAATAATCCACGACAAAATTCGATTTTGTATAGTTAAATATAAAAAAGTTGGATAAGAAATGAATAGAAGAAATGAATGATATCTATTTCTAGTAAAATAATCCCAATTAAAAAATTATCTCGAGAGTTTCTCAAGTGGTAATCACGAACCAGAAGACGCAGTGTTGGACGGCCTCCTACCAGAATCTAGTAGAAGGCCGTCCAATACTGCGTCTTCCTGAAGTCATCTGTCCGTCTAGTAACTAGATGGAAGATGGACAGATGACTTCATAAAGGTCGCTGGAAACCGCTGGTTGCAGGTGGTGCATGACTGTTGTGGAAATCTAGGGGGGTGGCTTATGTTTACCATTATCAGTCTTGCGGCTGATAAAAATGAATAAATTCTCAAGAAAAACAGCAAAAATTCTATTTGAATCTTACATAAGATTCTTTTCATGGTAATAATGAATATAATTGACGACAGAGTCTCAAGAGACGTGACCATTTCTAGCCATGCGTTGGACAAATATTAGCTGAGCTATCCATGATATTTACAATAATACTCTACTGACGCGTGCCATCTGCCTCTGCGGCTATTTGACTTTCAAATCACTTACTTTCGTTAGTACTTTTACGGCCATTTAACTTTATGAGCATTTTTTGGTGAGTTTTTATTTCAAACTTAACGTCAAAGAATGTGGGATTATTATCTTATATTTAAAAATAAAACGACAAGCCATAATCCATCAAGCTGGCCCAGTGTAGACCAGTGGATGACGCATAACCTGGAAAGATTATTGGAACATGCTGGTTTTCTCACGATGTTTTACTTCACTGTATTTAACATGTGACATTGGTGCATGTGGGATTCGAACCAGAGGTTCCAAGGGATATATACCGTGAATAAATGATGATTTCACTCTACCAAGTATACACAATGTTTTATGGTGCTAGTCTTTGGCGAGAATGATAGCTATTTTTCTCGCTTTGAAGGTAAATGTTCCCCTACCAAGTTGTCACCGTTACAGAATTTCATAAAAGGAACTAATTAAGACTGTTAAAGATCGTTGGGAAGTCTTTGAAGACAATTTAATTTAATCGTGATTGAAATTTTCAAATAACCTTACAGGATGCAGGAAGTTAATATCTCTGATTTAATGAATCCTTGGAAACTGGACTACGATTAGTAAAACGCCGAATTCTTCAATGATCAAAGAAGGTCGAGGAGGGAACGGTGATTACGCATCTCAGTATGGACGATTTGGTTTACGCTTGAACGTAGTGTGAAGTTTGACATTATGGTATCTTGCGCTTTTGATTTTTAACTAATATAGGTTTACACTAGACCGCCATCTCGCCTGATTCGACATCCTAAACGTTTTAATCACAAAAGAGAATCGAACCTCTTCGTTCGAGTCTTTTAAACGTCATTACGAAATGATGTCGCTTTGCGTAATTTTACTTTTGTTTCACAAACAAAAAATGACAAAGATACAGTGCTTAAAAGTTTCGCGTGACGTCACTCGTGGGCGCGAGTTGCGTCGCGACCCCCCACTCTCGAAGTTTGATGATCTAAGTACATCTTTGTCAATTATTAATATTTTGAAAAAACAAAATATACGTGTCCCATATTTTTCCATGACGGGACACGTACGTTTTAGATGACGGAGTAATTATAATGGTGTAATTTTGACCTAGTCCGATACCCTAATGAGTCGAGGTTCGACCCGCAAACTAAACGTCCCTGTCTTGCCTATCGACGAGCATTTAAAGCCACGACTAACGTAAGTAGTAAGTTTATAGTAATCTCAAACGCTGGTTGAAAGCAACACACGTGCACTGCATCAAGTGTTAGAAATAGACTAATACGGAACATTTCCGTTGTAACCATTTCCGTATGACGTCATGCCGCACATGACATAGAGCGTTTGTGATCGACATCGACCTCAATATGAAAGCACAAATGTTAACAGCAAAATTGGGGTTTATTTAATTCAATCCCACTGTAAAATTTACTAAGTACCTATTTGGAAATTTATACAATCTACGTAAAGATAATTCTATAATAACTAAGAACATATCTTTAAAACTCACACTAAATCTTACCAATTAAATTTGCAAAGTTTTACTTACATATTAAATTCAAATAGATACACTGTAATATTTTACTCAAAATGCAACTGAACGTTGCCTAATTTTCGAGAAGTTATCTGTCTGCGAGATGAAAGAAGTCAAAATTGTCAAAACAAATACATTTTTAGTGATAAAAAAACTCATATTGTAAACAATATACTAACTTGAAAAAAAAAATAAAAAAATTAATGGCTCTCTTTTCTTATCATTATAAAACCTTATGATCTAAGAGCAAGACCTTGCGAAAATTTGAGCATTTTTTTGAAATACAGCAGCTAAAAAGACCCATAGCAAAATAGATGACAAGCGATAAGACAACAAGTAACAAAGTATGAGACAAAGTTTGCTCACTGTTTTAGTGAACTCTGTGGACATATACGCTGGATCTTACATCAAACCTAGTTTACGTTTAACGAAATTAGACCTTTTCACCTTAGTTTTACAAATGAAATTAAAAGCGCAGTACACCGGCACAGTTAGTATTAATTAAGTGATATTTCATTTGGTGACACGCGGCGCCGTCTGCTAAACGCCTTGACGATATATTGAATGTAATGATTCCAAGAATGCTATTTTTGCACTTGATTAAGATACTGAAACTCACAATCCATATTCATAACTTTTCAGTGATGAGTTCAGTTTCAATAATAATTCTTATATCTAAATAATCTCATTTACCAAGAAAACTATGCAGTTAGTGCATGGCTGAGGCCGACATTTGAGTTGCATTTTAAAACGTACACACATATTTCTCAGTGCTGCAATGACTCAATTAGTTTGACGTCATAAACGTTGAAATTCCTGTAGAAGTATTTTGAATTTGGTTTTATTTAGGACACATTTTTTACTACAATAATATGCATGATACCATGCCTATAATGAAACCATAATGTATTTTTTTAAACATTCTTCAAAAATCAAAAACATGTAAATATCCAAGCATAAAGATTGTTATTCATCACACCAATATTTGTCCTGGGTGGGAATCGAACCTACAACCTTTGCCTTCTCGAGTTCAACTTATTACCACCTAAACTTGAGTCATATTGTTAGTATTTTAAATATATATTAGATAACACTTGATTAATTATTCGTCTATCAACTCTCATATCATTTCAAAATTACCCAATAATTTTGTATTCGAAACCAATTGGATCCAATTGCAATTTGATTTCCACCAAAATGAACTAATGTGAAAATAATCCCTAATTGCATTTACCAATAGAACGTTAAATTAATGCGTGAAATCTTAATTAGCTTCAAGTTAATACTGCGATAAGTGAACAACAATCTCGTGGCTTACTTGTATTATTAGTAGGTAAGTAGTGGGTAGTGGGTATGCAATGTCTGCATATAGCCGTAGATACAGTTCTCGCCCGGATATTTCCGCCCGGATTCACGAACGGATATTTGTCTTATGTCTCTTAAGTTTTTCTACGTTTATTATGTATCTATGTTCATTGGTAGGTAGGTATGTTTCTACAATTAATCTTTTTTAAATGCTTGAACTCCTAAAATAATGTAACGTTATAAAAATTAAGTTGATCAAAAATTTGTTTTTTTTTATGTTGTAAAAACCCAAGATTATATTTATAATTCAAATACATACAAACATACATTTATTTTTGGACAAATGATCCTCTATTTACTTTTACCATTACTTTTTTTTTACATCTATTTACTTTTACTATCACTTATAATCATGGTAAAGCATATTGCAATCTAATTGTCCCATTTAAATTTGTATTTTACAAAAAAATAAATATATAAATATATATTATATATTTATCAACCTTCAATTGTTTTATTTTATATAGCTCTAAAACCCCAGCTACCGCCATCTAGTAGGAAGTTGGGAACCTTTATTGTTCATCTTATTACACTAGAGGCCTGTTTGCATTTTGATTAGTGCGAGTGATTAGTGCAGGTGTTAAGTGATTAGTAGCAAACACGTGTGGAAACCGATTGATTATTATTGCGAGTGCGTATTAATCAGTCGCAATTACTCACTCGCACTCGCAATCGCACTCGCACTAATCAAAATGGAAACAGGGATTAAAATATACTTAGGGGTAATAAAAATGAAATGAAAATGTGCCTCAAACAAAAAATCTTGGTTAACACAAAAAAAGTTCTAATATTTCAAATCGTTATAATTGTATGGTTTTACTTTTCTGGAGTTCGACCTTTGCTGGATAGGTTTTATATTTAACTGAGGAAGTTTATATTTAATACCACATACTTTCACCAAGCTGCACTGTGCAGCACCGTGTGTTACATATAGGGAAAGTATAGCGCTAATAGACCAGGGTCGATAATTTTTGAATCGAAAAAAAGTTACAGTAGGATGAAACCCATTAGAAAAGGGGGAAAATATGATAACAATGAAAAGAAACATAAATAACGGTCGACCCGAGTTCGGGAAAAGGGAGGGAGTGAGTTTTAAGGGTGAAAAATGGTTTATCTTGATTTTCGGCAAAACTACAAGTCCTATGGAAAAAAGACAAACAACAAAGTTGTAGGTAATAAAAAGATCTACAACTTTTGCATAGACAACTTTTTCATATAATCACAAAATTTTGGTGAAAAATTCAAAATCCCAAGTTTTTTGTTAACTATATACAATAAAAAACTAAAAACTTGGTTATTTGAATTTTTCACCTAAATTTTGAGGGTATGTGAAAAAGTTGTGTTTAAAAAGTTGTAGATCTTTTTATTACCTACAATTTTGCTTACAGACTTTTTTCTTGTAGACTTGTTGTTTTGCCGGAAATTAAGATAAACCAATTTTCACCCTTAAAACTTACCACCTCCCTTTTTCCGAACTCGGATCGACCGTAATTAATGTTTTCTTTCATTTTTATCAAATTCTCTTCCTTTTTTAATGGGTTTCATCCTACTGTATTTTTTTTTTTTACCATTTTTGAAGACTTCGGCCCTGGTCTATAAGAGATAAATCATTTTATAGGAGGAGTCCGATCTCTCCAATACAGCACCTACTAGGTGACAGTTTGGCCTATTCAATTTCAAATAGCTCCGTGATACTGTGATGTTATGAGTCGTGTAGCTTGCCATCAGACACGTGTATTGTTCAACTCGTCACTATATGTAACAAAAAAAAAAGAATAAGTTAGTTATTACCCGTACAATGATACAATGCAAATGCTTTATTGGCCTATGAAGACTAGGTTAAGTACAGACATTTGGTTTTGCACACATAATTAGGATCGCTAGCTTCTGCCTTACATGGCATAGATAGGTAGTATAAATTGGAATGGAATTAGTAACCTTTTACTCATTTATCATCACGTTAACATTCAGTATACAAAGATTCTATTAGTTAGTAGTAGTATTAGTGGTAGGAAGGACTCTTAGCAGAGTCCGTCTGGGGAAGTACCACACCTTTGCGAGTTATTCTACCGCCAAGCAGTAAGTGCAAACATGTTTCGGTGTGACTGTGTTTCTGTTTTTCAGGGGAATATTTCCAGTGAAATTACAGGGCTTAGATATATAATATCTTAGATCTCTGGGTGACGAGCGTAGTGCAGTGCTAGGTAATGATTTGGACTCCTTATGATCCAATAGCTGCGTGTCACTGTGTTGTTATGTGGCAGGTATGTTGCTTACTACCAGGTACATGTCCTGCTCGTCTCGCCACTCTATACTATAAAAAAAAACATTAAACACAATCACCTTACTAGTGAACACAAACATAAACAAAAAAGTTGCGTATTGTGAAGTTGTGTAAGTAACAAAAAATATAAAATGCACAGCACACTTCCCAAGTCTTGCATTATACAAATTTTTATCGCATTTAGGTTTGCTTTTAAAATTTACTATTCTAGGGCCTTTACTATTCAACGGGTTTCTAAGGGGAGATAATCGTAACATACCTTCTTAAGCTCGGCTAAGCGTTCCTACGTAATTTTAAAATTAAATTCCTCGTATCGGTTACTGGTCGGTCTCCTGTACATTTTGTATGCACATTTAATGCAATCATCTAAGCCAGTGGTCCGGAACCGTACATATTTATGCAAAGCTAGACCCGCGGCTAAAGTATCTGTTAGTCAGTAGGAACTATTGTATTTTCCTTGTGATTTTTTTATCCTCTATAATACTAATATGCTCATTCACTAGTTGCATTTATTTTAGAGTTATTAAATCCGTACTATAAAATACATTGTTAAAAACATTAAAATCAGTCATTTTACAGGGCATTTAGTTTAAACATCTTAAATATCTGGGTGACGAGCGCAGTGGAGTACTAGGTATTGATTTGGACTCTTCATGTTCCGATAGTTTTAGAATACAGATATGTGTCTGTGGTAGTGTGAGGATTCATGAAGCGAGCATTTATTATTGGCTCAGCTCCTGATGCCAATTGAGTACTTGAAGCCATTTTGAACGCTAGAGTACACAACGTCAATCATTTCAAGAGGTGGTTTTCCTATAAAGATGAATATCCGCTAGGAATGCGAAAAATAGCTAAACCTACAAATTTACCTAAAAATGATTTGTAGTGGTGAAACAATTTTACTTTACCATCTGTAGTAGTAAAACTCTTTGCAGAATCCGCCCGAGGCAGTAACCTAAGTCAAAAGGTGTGAGTGAACTTTTGCTCTTTATTAAATCCAAAACCAATACCAGTTGTTCTTTAGTAAATACCAAGCAATAATGTGCAAAAACCGTCTTCCGGTTTGAACCGTCTCGTCTGTCCGTTTCCGGGCAACGTTTCCAGAAAAATTACAGGCCAGAGGTAAAAGTCATGGTATTTCCCTGGATAAAGAGCGCAGTGTAGTGTTAAAAAAATAAGGATTGGACGCTTCAGGATCCAATAAAAGCTGTCTGATGTAGTGCTGCAATGATCAGTCGTTTTGCTTACCATAGATCATTTTGCTTACCATCAGGTATATATCCTGCTTGTCCAAATAATCCACGACAAAATTCGATTTTGTATAGTTAAATATAAAAAAGTTGGATAAGAAATGAATAGAAGAAATGAATGATATCTATTTCTAGTAAAATAATCCCAATTAAAAAATTATCTCGAGAGTTTCTCAAGTGGTAATCACGAACCAGAAGACGCAGTGTTGGACGGCCTCCTACCAGAATCTAGTAGAAGGCCGTCCAATACTGCGTCTTCCTGAAGTCATCTGTCCGTCTAGTAACTAGATGGAAGATGGACAGATGACTTCATAAAGGTCGCTGGAAACCGCTGGTTGCAGGTGGTGCATGACTGTTGTGGAAATCTAGGGGGGTGGCTTATGTTTACCATTATCAGTCTTGCGGCTGATAAAAATGAATAAATTCTCAAGAAAAACAGCAAAAATTCTATTTGAATCTTACATAAGATTCTTTTCATGGTAATAATGAATATAATTGACGACAGAGTCTCAAGAGACGTGACCATTTCTAGCCATGCGTTGGACAAATATTAGCTGAGCTATCCATGATATTTACAATAATACTCTACTGACGCGTGCCATCTGCCTCTGCGGCTATTTGACTTTCAAATCACTTACTTTCGTTAGTACTTTTACGGCCATTTAACTTTATGAGCATTTTTTGGTGAGTTTTTATTTCAAACTTAACGTCAAAGAATGTGGGATTATTATCTTATATTTAAAAATAAAACGACAAGCCATAATCCATCAAGCTGGCCCAGTGTAGACCAGTGGATGACGCATAACCTGGAAAGATTATTGGAACATGCTGGTTTTCTCACGATGTTTTACTTCACTGTATTTAACATGTGACATTGGTGCATGTGGGATTCGAACCAGAGGTTCCAAGGGATATATACCGTGAATAAATGATGATTTCACTCTACCAAGTATACACAATGTTTTATGGTGCTAGTCTTTGGCGAGAATGATAGCTATTTTTCTCGCTTTGAAGGTAAATGTTCCCCTACCAAGTTGTCACCGTTACAGAATTTCATAAAAGGAACTAATTAAGACTGTTAAAGATCGTTGGGAAGTCTTTGAAGACAATTTAATTTAATCGTGATTGAAATTTTCAAATAACCTTACAGGATGCAGGAAGTTAATATCTCTGATTTAATGAATCCTTGGAAACTGGACTACGATTAGTAAAACGCCGAATTCTTCAATGATCAAAGAAGGTCGAGGAGGGAACGGTGATTACGCATCTCAGTATGGACGATTTGGTTTACGCTTGAACGTAGTGTGAAGTTTGACATTATGGTATCTTGCGCTTTTGATTTTTAACTAATATAGGTTTACACTAGACCGCCATCTCGCCTGATTCGACATCCTAAACGTTTTAATCACAAAAGAGAATCGAACCTCTTCGTTCGAGTCTTTTAAACGTCATTACGAAATGATGTCGCTTTGCGTAATTTTACTTTTGTTTCACAAACAAAAAATGACAAAGATACAGTGCTTAAAAGTTTCGCGTGACGTCACTCGTGGGCGCGAGTTGCGTCGCGACCCCCCACTCTCGAAGTTTGATGATCTAAGTACATCTTTGTCAATTATTAATATTTTGAAAAAACAAAATATACGTGTCCCATATTTTTCCATGACGGGACACGTACGTTTTAGATGACGGAGTAATTATAATGGTGTAATTTTGACCTAGTCCGATACCCTAATGAGTCGAGGTTCGACCCGCAAACTAAACGTCCCTGTCTTGCCTATCGACGAGCATTTAAAGCCACGACTAACGTAAGTAGTAAGTTTATAGTAATCTCAAACGCTGGTTGAAAGCAACACACGTGCACTGCATCAAGTGTTAGAAATAGACTAATACGGAACATTTCCGTTGTAACCATTTCCGTATGACGTCATGCCGCACATGACATAGAGCGTTTGTGATCGACATCGACCTCAATATGAAAGCACAAATGTTAACAGCAAAATTGGGGTTTATTTAATTCAATCCCACTGTAAAATTTACTAAGTACCTATTTGGAAATTTATACAATCTACGTAAAGATAATTCTATAATAACTAAGAACATATCTTTAAAACTCACACTAAATCTTACCAATTAAATTTGCAAAGTTTTACTTACATATTAAATTCAAATAGATACACTGTAATATTTTACTCAAAATGCAACTGAACGTTGCCTAATTTTCGAGAAGTTATCTGTCTGCGAGATGAAAGAAGTCAAAATTGTCAAAACAAATACATTTTTAGTGATAAAAAAACTCATATTGTAAACAATATACTAACTTGAAAAAAAAAATAAAAAAATTAATGGCTCTCTTTTCTTATCATTATAAAACCTTATGATCTAAGAGCAAGACCTTGCGAAAATTTGAGCATTTTTTTGAAATACAGCAGCTAAAAAGACCCATAGCAAAATAGATGACAAGCGATAAGACAACAAGTAACAAAGTATGAGACAAAGTTTGCTCACTGTTTTAGTGAACTCTGTGGACATATACGCTGGATCTTACATCAAACCTAGTTTACGTTTAACGAAATTAGACCTTTTCACCTTAGTTTTACAAATGAAATTAAAAGCGCAGTACACCGGCACAGTTAGTATTAATTAAGTGATATTTCATTTGGTGACACGCGGCGCCGTCTGCTAAACGCCTTGACGATATATTGAATGTAATGATTCCAAGAATGCTATTTTTGCACTTGATTAAGATACTGAAACTCACAATCCATATTCATAACTTTTCAGTGATGAGTTCAGTTTCAATAATAATTCTTATATCTAAATAATCTCATTTACCAAGAAAACTATGCAGTTAGTGCATGGCTGAGGCCGACATTTGAGTTGCATTTTAAAACGTACACACATATTTCTCAGTGCTGCAATGACTCAATTAGTTTGACGTCATAAACGTTGAAATTCCTGTAGAAGTATTTTGAATTTGGTTTTATTTAGGACACATTTTTTACTACAATAATATGCATGATACCATGCCTATAATGAAACCATAATGTATTTTTTTAAACATTCTTCAAAAATCAAAAACATGTAAATATCCAAGCATAAAGATTGTTATTCATCACACCAATATTTGTCCTGGGTGGGAATCGAACCTACAACCTTTGCCTTCTCGAGTTCAACTTATTACCACCTAAACTTGAGTCATATTGTTAGTATTTTAAATATATATTAGATAACACTTGATTAATTATTCGTCTATCAACTCTCATATCATTTCAAAATTACCCAATAATTTTGTATTCGAAACCAATTGGATCCAATTGCAATTTGATTTCCACCAAAATGAACTAATGTGAAAATAATCCCTAATTGCATTTACCAATAGAACGTTAAATTAATGCGTGAAATCTTAATTAGCTTCAAGTTAATACTGCGATAAGTGAACAACAATCTCGTGGCTTACTTGTATTATTAGTAGGTAAGTAGTGGGTAGTGGGTATGCAATGTCTGCATATAGCCGTAGATACAGTTCTCGCCCGGATATTTCCGCCCGGATTCACGAACGGATATTTGTCTTATGTCTCTTAAGTTTTTCTACGTTTATTATGTATCTATGTTCATTGGTAGGTAGGTATGTTTCTACAATTAATCTTTTTTAAATGCTTGAACTCCTAAAATAATGTAACGTTATAAAAATTAAGTTGATCAAAAATTTGTTTTTTTTTATGTTGTAAAAACCCAAGATTATATTTATAATTCAAATACATACAAACATACATTTATTTTTGGACAAATGATCCTCTATTTACTTTTACCATTACTTTTTTTTTACATCTATTTACTTTTACTATCACTTATAATCATGGTAAAGCATATTGCAATCTAATTGTCCCATTTAAATTTGTATTTTACAAAAAAATAAATATATAAATATATATTATATATTTATCAACCTTCAATTGTTTTATTTTATATAGCTCTAAAACCCCAGCTACCGCCATCTAGTAGGAAGTTGGGAACCTTTATTGTTCATCTTATTACACTAGAGGCCTGTTTGCATTTTGATTAGTGCGAGTGATTAGTGCAGGTGTTAAGTGATTAGTAGCAAACACGTGTGGAAACCGATTGATTATTATTGCGAGTGCGTATTAATCAGTCGCAATTACTCACTCGCACTCGCAATCGCACTCGCACTAATCAAAATGGAAACAGGGATTAAAATATACTTAGGGGTAATAAAAATGAAATGAAAATGTGCCTCAAACAAAAAATCTTGGTTAACACAAAAAAAGTTCTAATATTTCAAATCGTTATAATTGTATGGTTTTACTTTTCTGGAGTTCGACCTTTGCTGGATAGGTTTTATATTTAACTGAGGAAGTTTATATTTAATACCACATACTTTCACCAAGCTGCACTGTGCAGCACCGTGTGTTACATATAGGGAAAGTATAGCGCTAATAGACCAGGGTCGATAATTTTTGAATCGAAAAAAAGTTACAGTAGGATGAAACCCATTAGAAAAGGGGGAAAATATGATAACAATGAAAAGAAACATAAATAACGGTCGACCCGAGTTCGGGAAAAGGGAGGGAGTGAGTTTTAAGGGTGAAAAATGGTTTATCTTGATTTTCGGCAAAACTACAAGTCCTATGGAAAAAAGACAAACAACAAAGTTGTAGGTAATAAAAAGATCTACAACTTTTGCATAGACAACTTTTTCATATAATCACAAAATTTTGGTGAAAAATTCAAAATCCCAAGTTTTTTGTTAACTATATACAATAAAAAACTAAAAACTTGGTTATTTGAATTTTTCACCTAAATTTTGAGGGTATGTGAAAAAGTTGTGTTTAAAAAGTTGTAGATCTTTTTATTACCTACAATTTTGCTTACAGACTTTTTTCTTGTAGACTTGTTGTTTTGCCGGAAATTAAGATAAACCAATTTTCACCCTTAAAACTTACCACCTCCCTTTTTCCGAACTCGGATCGACCGTAATTAATGTTTTCTTTCATTTTTATCAAATTCTCTTCCTTTTTTAATGGGTTTCATCCTACTGTATTTTTTTTTTTTACCATTTTTGAAGACTTCGGCCCTGGTCTATAAGAGATAAATCATTTTATAGGAGGAGTCCGATCTCTCCAATACAGCACCTACTAGGTGACAGTTTGGCCTATTCAATTTCAAATAGCTCCGTGATACTGTGATGTTATGAGTCGTGTAGCTTGCCATCAGACACGTGTATTGTTCAACTCGTCACTATATGTAACAAAAAAAAAAGAATAAGTTAGTTATTACCCGTACAATGATACAATGCAAATGCTTTATTGGCCTATGAAGACTAGGTTAAGTACAGACATTTGGTTTTGCACACATAATTAGGATCGCTAGCTTCTGCCTTACATGGCATAGATAGGTAGTATAAATTGGAATGGAATTAGTAACCTTTTACTCATTTATCATCACGTTAACATTCAGTATACAAAGATTCTATTAGTTAGTAGTAGTATTAGTGGTAGGAAGGACTCTTAGCAGAGTCCGTCTGGGGAAGTACCACACCTTTGCGAGTTATTCTACCGCCAAGCAGTAAGTGCAAACATGTTTCGGTGTGACTGTGTTTCTGTTTTTCAGGGGAATATTTCCAGTGAAATTACAGGGCTTAGATATATAATATCTTAGATCTCTGGGTGACGAGCGTAGTGCAGTGCTAGGTAATGATTTGGACTCCTTATGATCCAATAGCTGCGTGTCACTGTGTTGTTATGTGGCAGGTATGTTGCTTACTACCAGGTACATGTCCTGCTCGTCTCGCCACTCTATACTATAAAAAAAAACATTAAACACAATCACCTTACTAGTGAACACAAACATAAACAAAAAAGTTGCGTATTGTGAAGTTGTGTAAGTAACAAAAAATATAAAATGCACAGCACACTTCCCAAGTCTTGCATTATACAAATTTTTATCGCATTTAGGTTTGCTTTTAAAATTTACTATTCTAGGGCCTTTACTATTCAACGGGTTTCTAAGGGGAGATAATCGTAACATACCTTCTTAAGCTCGGCTAAGCGTTCCTACGTAATTTTAAAATTAAATTCCTCGTATCGGTTACTGGTCGGTCTCCTGTACATTTTGTATGCACATTTAATGCAATCATCTAAGCCAGTGGTCCGGAACCGTACATATTTATGCAAAGCTAGACCCGCGGCTAAAGTATCTGTTAGTCAGTAGGAACTATTGTATTTTCCTTGTGATTTTTTTATCCTCTATAATACTAATATGCTCATTCACTAGTTGCATTTATTTTAGAGTTATTAAATCCGTACTATAAAATACATTGTTAAAAACATTAAAATCAGTCATTTTACAGGGCATTTAGTTTAAACATCTTAAATATCTGGGTGACGAGCGCAGTGGAGTACTAGGTATTGATTTGGACTCTTCATGTTCCGATAGTTTTGTGTCACTGTGCTGTTATATGGCAGGCATGTTGTTTACTATCAGTCACATGTCCTGCATGTCGTTGTCACTCTATATCTATACGATATTATACTGCACTATTTGAATAATAAGTCAAAGGCAAAGTTCTTTATTAATAAATGTACAATTTACACGTCAATTTTAAAAACAAAAAAAGAGCATACAAAGAGTATACATTTTTAAAGTTTTAATTTAACATTTTATTGTACGATAAGGAGTATCGTACAAATAAGTGTCAACCATTAAAATAAAATATGTATTTATTACAATTGTAATGAACAATGTAATTTTTTTACAATTTTATTGTGAGTTTACCATCACTCTTTAAAAAATCGCTGTAACTATAAAAAGTTTGATCGATAAGCCAGCTTTTTAATCGGTTCTTAAAGCTGCCCAAACTTGGGGCTGATTTAACTAATTACAACCAAATACATAATTATTTATTAATCACAGACAAAAATAAAGGCAAATAATTACACACACGTTTAGCTAAAGGTAGGTACCTTGAAAAGTAAATGTGTCACTGACCTTTAGACCGTAATTTTTTTTGAATTAGCAAATTTTAACAGGCTATGTAGTCAACATAGCACATTGTAATCGTGCAATAAGTTTCTTCTAAAATTCAATATTAAAGAAACTGTGACCAAATGAAATTTACAAAAAGTATGGTCAATTACTATCTACTCTTCTACTCTGCTGCAGGATCTACTCTTGTAGATCCTGCAGCAATTCCGCCATAACCACGATATCGTCAGCAAATCGTAGTAGTAAGAGAGGTACTCGCCATTAATGTTGATACCTTTCCCTTTCCAATCCAGCGTCTTAAACATGTCTTCTAGAGCGTTATTAAATAACTTCGGGGATATGACATCCTCCTTTCTCACTCCTCTGCATAATTGGACATGTTTAGTCTTCTGATCTTGTATCTGTACAACCATTGTGGCTTCTTTGTAAAGACCTCTCATCACTTTAATATATCGGCAGTCTATTTGGCATCACTGCAGGGAATCCATCACAGCCCAGGTTTCAACAGAGTCAAACGCTTTCTCGTGGTCCACGAATGCTAGACACAGTGGTCGGTTATAGTCTTCCGTCTTTTGTATAACCTGCCTAACTGTGTGAATGTGGTCTACGGTACCATACCCTCCTCGAAACTCGGCCTGTTCTGGAGGTTGGAATTCGTCGTTCGTCATTCGGCAAGACGATTCGTAAACACCCTCGAGAACAATTTGTAAATATGACTTAAGAGCGAAATAGGACGGTAGTTTTTAAGCAATTCGTTTCAGTAATCAGTTTTTTCCCCTTTCTTGTTAAACAAAACTACGATGCTTTTATGCCATGTATTTGGAGTTCTACCTGTTTCTAAAACAACTTTGAACATACTCTTTAGCTCGTGCAGTACAGGAAGACTACCTGCTTTCAGGAGCTCCGAGGTTATTCCGTCATCTCTTGGTCCTTTTCCATTTTTTAATAAATACTTCGGTAAACATATAGGTAAATACTTCGGTACAATACAACAAAACTCATGCATTTCAGTGAACAACATTTATAATTTTCGTAAAAAAAAATTTTCATCAGATTTTCGGTTCTTTTTCAGCTTGTTGTACTCAGTAACGGTAATAGATAAAGCCGTTAAAATTTTGATAATAAAAAGAATAACGGTGTATTATAAAGATATTTTGATTCGGAAATCTGAGGGCCACTCTAAACAATAATGTCTGAAAATTACTGTCCACCGTTTTCAAGTACAATATTTCCACGAAAATTACCGGGCAAGGAAATGAATCAGATATATCTCTGGGTGACTAGCGCAGTGCAATGCTAGGCAATAATTTGGTTGTATTTTTGTTAAAATAGCTGAGTGGCGCTATACAGTAATAGCTAGGTGTCTTTTTTTATTTTAAATAAAGGGTGACGAGACGAGCAGGTCATGTGCCTGATAGTAAGCAACATGCCTGCCACATAACAGCACAGTGACACGCAGCTATTGGAACATGAACAGTCCAAATCATTACCCAGCACTGCACTGTGTTCGTCACCCAGAGATCTAAGTTGTTATATCTCTAAGCCCTGTAATTTCTCTGGAAACATTGCCCTTCAAACCGGAACACAGTAATGTTTGCACATTGCTGCTTGGCGGTAGAATAACTGACAAAGGTGTTGTACTTCCCCAGGCGGACTCTGCTAAGAGTCCTACCACTACTAAAACTTCTTGTTTTCTATCAGATGCCTGTCTGGCTTGGCAATTTTAATTATTTCAAAAATATAAAAAGTCGGAGTTTTTCAACTGTTTTTGTTCCACACTGTGGTTCTACAGTACTGCGGTTGAATCGCAAAGTCGACGTTCCATTCAAATAACCAAGTAATTATGCGTCTGCTGGTTTTATGTTTTTTTGTATTTTCCACATTTGGTAGAATTAATTTCAGTGCAGCAGAAAACTAAAATCTCATGATAACCTCCGTTTTAATATCCAAAGAAAATGTAAACGAGGCCACATTTTAATACTAAAATAAAATGTAAAAATTTGTTGAAATGGGAAACTTCAAAAAAATTGGCAGTCATAGGAACTGCCGATAGAAGTGAAAACTTATAACTCAGATTTTGATAGCTCACTTTTGAAACTAAGCGGCCAACTAGCCAATGGGACCTGCTGACGCATTTCTAGATGGCCAATGGGAAATGCTGACGCATTTTTACATGGCCAATGGCCATGGTCCCGAGTTCACCAGACAATTTCCTGTAATTCCCGAGAGTGACGCTAGAATTCAATTTGCAGTCCACGAAAAATCTGTCTGTGGTGCGCCAAAATAAGTTTTCACTTCAAAAATCAGATTATTAATTGTCATTTTCAATCTACCGCATACGCAGATTTGAGACATAGCGACATTTCTATGATGATTTCACGAAAAATTTGTTCCACATTTACATAGAACTGAACTGAACTGAACTGGCCGTATTAAGGAAAAGACACGCACTGCAGTACAAACGAATTATCTTGTTTGTGAAATTGGGTCTTTCATCTTGAACGGAGAGGATGAAATGGACGAAATATATTTTGTGAATAATACGAATGAACGCGATGTGAATTCGAATATCCTTTACTTGAATGCTGATATTTTTCAGTGTTTGAGAAATCGGACGATGATGTTTATGGCAGTTTAAAGACAAATACATTTTGTAAAACTTTGTTCCAGTGAGACATCTGAGCATAATCAAGAACCTAGATTTGGCCGTTTTACGTACTTTCTTCTTTAGAAAAGATCTAAAAAGACATCTGATTGCTAAAAGAAGGGTCAGAAAAAAAAGAAAAAAAAGTTACTTACCTAAAATAATAAAGATATCTAAACAAATACGAAAAACTGCCATCGTTCCATGATTGAAGTTCCAAAGAGTCAAACAAAGAGAACAATACCTGCTATCTTGGTCTACCAAGTGGCTGTGTATGTCAGAAATAATCTCGCATCGTACAACACGCGGAGAGAGGAGAGAGACATTCTCGCAACACACGTAACGCCGACAAGCTGGGTGCTATACCACACTCTCTCACGAAGTCACGGAAGTTGACTCACATTATGGGGCCGGAACTTTGTAATACTGTTCCTATAATAGTTACATCAGCCCCAAGTTTCGGCAGGTTCAAAACCAGATTAAAAGCTGGGTCACACACAGCGATCCGACAGCGATAGCGATCCGGTAGCGATAGCGATACGAAGCGATAGCGGTACGTACCACGTCACACAGGGCGACCTTCCCGCCGCCCGCGGCGGGAAGGTCGCCGAAGGTAGCGATAACGTAGCCGGTGTGACACCAAAAGCGATATTCACGTTATACATCATGTCCGACAGCGACGAAGAAGAAATTCTTCTTTTATTAGCAATGTACCAAAAGAAAAAACGCAAACCCAAAAGGATTTGGGTTCACGACATAAATATGAAACGAGATATGTGTAAAGAGCTGCGTTCATACGAGGACCGATTTTTTACGTATTTTCACATGAGTCAAACCACTTTTGATGAATTGCATGACCTTGTAAGACCTTATATATGAAAGCTCGACACCAATTGGAGACGTGCCATTGGCACCAAAGAACGTCTATGTATTTGCTTGAGGTAAGTTTACCAATAATTACTTTAACTTAAACTTTTTTCAAAACCCGAAATGATATTATATTCATATGATATACATTTGGATTCTAGATTAGTGGAGTCGGCGGAGTCGCCATAGAGTTATCGATGACGTCATACATAAATAGCTTTTACTATCCTACAAAGAAATAATCTTTCAATTCGGTCCAGCCGTTCCAGAGATCCTTGCGTTCCAACAAACAAACTCTTCAGCTTTATAATATAAATTTCGTTCGAATTGTCCTCGCACTACACGAAACTGTTCATAACACTGTGAAGTAATATTCTGGAAAAAGTATAAAAAATAATATTATTTCTATCAACCCACCAACTAGTATTATTTATTAGATATTAATTATTTGATCAGTACAAATCCGTAAATCCAAATATTGCTCGGATCATATATATGTGAAATATTCATAAAAATAGATCATTTTTTATGTTACGGCATCACCTTTGTTTCGGTTTTCTACACATCTCCGTGAAACGCACTATATCGCACGAGTACGTTGTAAAAAAATACAACTCGTGATATCGTATCGCTATCGCTACGGTATCGCTACGGTATCGCTTTCCCTGTGTGACAGCTTGTACCGACTGCCGTAGAACACAGCGCCCGCGCCCGCCGCCCGTCTCGCGCTGCGGCGCGATATTATCGCAAAGCCATCTTCTGTTTGTCGTCCGAATCTTGTCGCGCGGGAGAGCGTATCGTATCGTATCGCTATCGCTAGCTGTGTGACAGGTTGCATACAAATTCGAACATTACAAAAAATATCGTCCCGCGTCGCTATCGCTTTGTCGCGGCGGGAGGCGTCAGTGTGACCCGGCTTTAAAGTGCTGGCTTATCGATCGAACTTTTTATAGTTACAGATAATTTTTAGAGAGTGATGGCAAACATCCTATAAAATTGTAAAAAAAAAACTGACATGAGTCAGTACAATTGTATTAAAAATATAATTGTTATACTTGCATAATGCTTGACAGTTTTCTAGTTTTCAGTAGTCGATAATTATAATAATACATTGAATTAATAGTAGTCGGAGTTACGGCTGGTCTAGTCGGGAGAACGGCGGCTGCCGATCCGGAGACCTCGGGTTCAAACCCCACACGCACCACTGTCTTTTCGAAGTCATGTGCGTAATGCCGCTAACTTAAAACGGTGAAGGAAAACATCGTGAGGAAACCGACATGTACCTAGAATCTTTCGAAGTCATGTGTCATCCACCAACCCGCACTGGGCCAGCGTGGTGGATTATGGCCTTAACTCTCTCCTTGCGAGAGAAGGCCCGGAGTCCCAGCAGTGGGAACGTTTAGTGGGCTGTTGATGATGATTGAATTAATTATTTTAAACTTGAAAATGGATACAAATTGTGTGCTCTTTCTTTTGTTTTTATTTTTTATTAATTGACGTGCAAATTGTAGATTTATTAATTAAAAACTTTGATTTTGACGAAGTTTTGACTTTTCTGATAAGTACGCTATGGAATGCGTTGCCTAAGTGGGGTTTTTCCAATAATTACAATCTTGGTATTTCAAAATCGATAGTGAAACTGTATTTTCTAGATCAGCAGGGTTGCTTAACATCAGGTGAGTAGGCTGTCAAGAGTAAATAAAAGATAACAAAAAAATGTTTCCTCGCTTTCAACAAGTCACGTTATTGTTTCATTGCCTAAGTGGGTGGGCATTCCCTGGATGAGCATCTATTTGTCTTCAAGTGTAGTGTGAATTTCTTTCTTTTAAGCTAGCGCAATATATCGTAAACCACATCACAATTTAAAATCAAGCTAGACGCCGTGGGCAACCCTGTTTTCGATCGAAAAGAATACATACCTATTTGTTTAATTAGCCGACTTCATTACTAAGTATTTATAAGTCCGTCTGCAAATTGAGCAAGTTCCAATTTTTATTTAAAAGGCATGCGTCTGATTATAAGCAATATTCCTATCCACAAGAATATAACTAGAGGTACTTAAACAAGAAGAGTCAAAATCCCTGGTTAGCACTATAATGCCCTATATAACTAGAAGAAAAAAACAAACTAAATTTTGCTTTTCTAATTTTTTTCAAAATCTAGCCCCAAACTAGCAAAGCTTGATTTGCTACAATGAAAACCAGATGCATAAGTTACGGCTGGTCTAGTCGGGAGAACGGCTACTGCCGATCCGGACAACCCGGGTTCAAAAGCACGCGCACCACTGTCTTTTCAAAGTCATGTGCGTAAAGCCGCTAACTTAAAAAAGGTGAAGGAAAACATCATGAGGACACCGACATGTACCTAAAATCTTTCAAAGTCATGTGTCATCTACCAACCCGCACTGGGCCTTGACGCCTTGACGCCTTGACGCCTTGACGCCTTAACTCTCTCCTTGCGGGAGAAGGCCTCGAGCCCCAGCAGTGGAAACATTTAGTGGTGTATGCTATACTTATGCTACTCTCTGTTACATCTACTCCATACTGTTAAGATTAAGATAAAAATATAAGTCAGTTTTGTAATTCGATCAAATATTGAAAACTATTTAGTTTTCAGAAAGTTTTAATTTAAAAATCAATAATTCAACAAACGCCACTATTAAAGTTTTCACATTCATCTGAAAAGTGTTTCAAGCTCTTAAAACATTTTGCATTAAACTTAGTATAATGAAAGGCTTCACAGAATGCCTGTACTAAGTCGAAAAGGCGGTGACTTAAATAATTTCATAATAGTCTGTTAATTAAGTGTCTGGGTATTTCTATGTTGGTGCGTACTATTCTGTAATCTGATTGTGTTTAAAATTTCAGTCCGATCCGTTCTGATGTTCCGACGTGATTGACCTCCAAAATTTTGAATAGAAAAAGGTAGATTTTAGATTTATTTTTGTAGTCGTATAAAAACGTAAGATTAAAAATAAAAAAATCACCTGATAATAATAAACACACCCAAACATAATAGCAGTAATACGTAGTTATTGGCAACGAAGACTCCAATTCATTGCCTCTGCGCACGTTACCCAGAGATTTAAGATTATTTATCTCTTCGCCCTGTGATTTCCCTGGATTTAAGTATTGTCTTTCGAACCAACACGTAGGTAATGTTTGCACACAACCGTTTGGTTTGGCGGTACACTTACTGACAAAGGTGTGGTACTGCCCCAGGCGGCCTTTATATTATACGAGTATAGTCCTACTACTACAAAAATTATCTTGAGTAGGATAATGTAGAATGGATCAGCAAAAGCCAAAAGTGGGCAATATTTCTGCGTATATTTATTATCACGTGACACAGTGTCGTAAGTAACTGAAGCTCTTGTTTACAAAATAAAATGTAACCTCTTATCTCTGCGCAGATTGAAAGAATTTGAACTTTCTGAAGCAATGCGAAGCCTTTACCTCTCAGATCTAAAAACAACTTGTCGCTGCAAAAACCATCGACACGTAATTAAACTTTCTAGTAGTAGTTTGGATTTCAAGTTGTTCAGTTTTGAACCAATTTCCTTGTGTCTACTAGGCAAGCTCCATTCCTAAATACCAAATAAAATTAATCTGTTGTTTACCCTTCTTAAAATCAAACTTAAACATAAGTAATTTGATAAGTTATTTTGTTTCAATATTATAGAAGTAAAAGTATCTATCATTTCATTTTTCTACTTTACCGTATCTATATTCTCAAAGTTCTTTTCACATTACATTGTTTGCTGAAAGATAGTATAATAATGGCTACCTTATTGTTTTTTTGTGCTTATGTAAATATGATAAGTTAATTTGTTTGTCTGTCTACTTACTAATATGAAAAAAGGACCAAAGTAACAGTACTTTGGTCCAAAAGTGTAAATTGTTCAGCAGGTTCATACATTTGTTGACTGCTACTGTAAGTTTTGTATGACATAGCTAAATTTGTATCGCAATTCAATGTTATTTTCTTAGTAAAAGTATAACAACAAGACCTTATCGGCTTTATTATTTTATTTTGTCTTAAGCCACCATAGACGCTAGGGTCCATGCTCTTCGTCAGAATTTACATTGTAAATGAGAGACATTAAACCGTTTGAAGGAAATCTTAAACCTATGCTCTAATTTCTGTATAGTATGTGCGCCACAAGAGCTATGCTCGGAGTTTCTCTGCGTGACAAAGTCCGAAACGAGGAAGTCCGCAGAAGAACGAAGGTCACCGACATAGCTCTTAAAGTTAGCAAGTTGAAGTGGCAATGGGCAGGCCATATAGCTCGCAGAACCGATAACCGCTGGGGAGTAAAGGTTCTCGAATGGCGACCACGAAACGGCAGACGCAGTGTAGGACGGCCCCCCACACGATGGACCGATGATATTGTCTCGGTCGCGGGAAGTTGGTGGATGGAGGCGGCACAAGACCGGTCATTGTGGACATCATTGGGGGAGGCCTATGTCCAGTAGTGGACGTCTGCAAGCTGCAGATGATGAGATGATGATGAGATGATGTGCGCCACAAGTAGACCAACTCTCATAAGCAGCAGCCGTTACCGAGTATGACACATGTGTCAGCCTATCAGCCATCGCTTTCTTCATGAGTGCTTGAAGTACACGCGAAAACCTTATCTATTTGCACAACGTTATTGTACCGGCAAGGAGTAACGGCAAAACGTCACTGTGTTTGGGGTTTTAAGTGCAATGTTTCCAGTGATCTTTTAGTATGAAAACTAACGTGGGTATTACACATTTTAAATAAATACACGGGTAACTTAAGTCAGCCTGGACTGACTATATCCAACGTGAGTTGCCCGTGTATTTATTTCGAATAGTTCCAGTGAAATTACATATCTTTGGAAGACCAGCGCAAGATAGTGCTAGGTTATGATTTGGACTCTTCATATTGATGGCTAATAGCTGAATGTTGCTATGCTGTTATGGGCAGCTATATTGCTTGCCATCAGGCACATGTCTGGCTCGTCTCGTCTCTGTATACTCTAAAAAAAAACTTTGCTGAACTCTACCTGAGCTGTTTTTTACTGTCCCCCACGCATTGCCTGCATTAGCATCGCGTTTCTGTATTTGATAGCCATTTTTAGGTAAGTCCTCTTAAATCCTTTCGCATGAAGCCATTGCATGCAATATACACTGACTAATAGCATCATTCTCGTCGTCAGCATAATGAAAATGACGTGACGCGAAAACCCTGACCATTTTGTCGCAGTTGCATAATTTTTCCCATGCAACGCAGTCTTTAGACCAGGGAAGTTATATGATACTTCGCACCAGGGCCCCAAAATACAAGCTCTGTGCTTAGTTTGGGGCCCGTTAAATGTATTTTATGTACAAGAATACTGTAATCATATTGTCATCCTTTTCTAATATATTGTATGATGTAACTCTCTGTGTGCAAAATAAATTATTTTCATTATCTGTGCGGGTTCTGCGTAGCCCTGTACTTTTACAGTAGGTATCTACTTAATATATTTTACAAGTTAGATCAATGACCAATTCAGAGAAGTTATCAAACGAAATCAAACTAGACTAGTTTGAAATAAAACAAGTCAAAGTAAAATCAACAATTTTAAGTGAACAGTCTGTAGGTAACGGCCATGCTTGAAACAAAGTAAAGGACATTGTTGGCTGACAGGGTTTGCTCTAGGTAACGTGTGCCCTACTACTGGTACTGCTTATAATATTTTACTGAACATTACATAAATATACTACATAAATAACAATAAAAACTACACTACACTACTTTATTCTACTATTATCAAATCACATCAAATTATATGCAAATCGAGAGTTTAAAGATAGAACAAAAATAATAAGATTTATCTCATTATCCCGTGTTTTTTGTTATTTGGAAATGTTTTTCTATAATGTTTTCACATTATTGTTAGGCGGTAGAATGACTGGCAAAGATGAATTTATTACTCTCGGCGACGGAAAGCGGAATCAGACCTGGAAATGGTCCTATCACTCCTACTGATCCTTTTTTCTATCTACTTATTTAAATTCTAATTGTTAACATAATAAAAATAAAACTTATGTACTCGCTAAAAATACTTAAACTACGCATAGATTTACTAACATTTACTCACATAATATGTTTTTTGTATCCGTGTTTTTTGCCAATGATTATTCAAATAATAATCAAACACTGTCTGCGCTTAACGATTGAAAAACTATGTAAAACCAGCTGCGTCCGCGACATGTTGCTTAACTACCACTAACTTTAAAGGGATAAAAAGTAACCTACATAGGTTACTTTTATCCCTTAAAAAATAATATAAATGGCACAGGGGTGAAGAGGCCTATACCCAGCAGTGGGTTGACACAGGCTGAAAATGATGATGATGATGATGACATAGGTTACTTATCAAGATGATCTACTTACTAAGTAGTTTTTTAACTGTTTTAGGTTAACTCGATCGATTCACTCTCGATTTGAAGATTTAATTTTATTCACATCAGCTGGCAGAGACATGGGAACAAACTCAAGCATTGATACTACACACAACATACATATACCTAAACCTAAAAATGATCACTTTCATAATATTAATGTTATTGCAAATAGTAAACCCCCTGAAGAGAGTAAGTTAAATCCTTTGACGACGCAGTACACCTCGGGCTACATCGATAGTATACGGCAGACAATGGATTGTTTGCCTTTTGTTCACAAATCGTAAAGCGCTTCAGACCATCCGTAGACTTAAAAGTACTTTAAAAGTCTTACTGAAAATTGTTGAATCTACAAAGAAGGAAAGTTTTTTAAATGTATTTATTTGAAATGCTCTCTTACTTAGTTATTTGTTGTATTTTCTTGTATGTCGAGTTAAAAGAATCATCCGATCCATTTGTTAATGGTTCTTTTAACGCATTGTACAAATGCATGTTTTTGAACAAGTTTTGCCCGTGATTTTTTTATTTCTACATATGTATTTTATTGATAAAAGGTTTGCACTGTGGTCAGTCAGATCTGCTTTTTTTTCTAGTGTATATTATTATCTATATTAGTTTCCACGGACTCTAGACCGCGCAAACCGAAATTAACCTAAATTTGTTTACAAAAAAAAACATAGGCAAACGTTGTAAAGAAAATCCTGTAGAAAAGAAAAGACCAGATAACTTTAAAATGGCTAAACTGATTTTGTTAAACCTAAGAAAAGTCAAGACTAATTCACCTTAAAAAAAGTAATTAATCAAAATCGGTACAGCCCTTTGAGAGCTACGATGTCATTGACAGACACACACAGAAAGAGTGAGCAAGACATCTTAAGGTGCGTCCCACAGCAAAACGAGTTTTTTGTCCAGTTTTCAGAGCTATCTACTCATTAACCAAAACAAATATCAACTGGTAAATAATACATTAAATTTCTACAACTTCTTGGCTTCAAAGTGATAGTTTTTTTTAATGAACTAATTGTTCAAAATAATCGCCTCACAACGAAACCATGAAAAAAATTAAATAATTGTAGTTATCATGCATCTCCTCGAAAAACCTCCATTATTTTGATTTTGTACTTACACCAACGGATAGACAATTCCATTACGAACATTTTGGTAGATTTTTTTTATTCAAAAGACCAATATCTGATTTTATAAAGAGTTTATTCTAAAATTTGAGCGTAAAACAGCGAGAAATCCTCCTTTTTCTCTCTTGGTATTTCTTGCGGTGTGCGATAAGGTAAGAAATACTCAAAGTCATTTGCTCGGGGTACGGCTTTAAACTTAAAACTTATAACACCTCACTGTTTTTGTGTCGGGGCCTAAATAAAATCTACAAGTTTCTTAAATGGCAATTACACAGTATAAATCACAATTAACTTAGAACTACTATATGTTGGTATGTTTTAATCCTTAAAGTAGTATCTACTTGGCAACCTTGTACTGATAGGTAAGCTTAACTACAGACATAAATAAAAAATATTAACAAAAACATGGAAAACCATTTTGAACAGTCAACCTTTATATTCGTAAACTACGCTCTCTCAATTGTTTAAGTTTCACAACTAGTGTGATAATAAAATGTTCCTATTGCCTTCCTATAATTGGCTCATAGCATTTATCAGACATTCAAACAACGTAGTTTCACGAATCTGAATCCGTGCAGCTGGTTTGGGAATACCCAATACCAATCATGGTCTAGTCAGGCGCGAACACAAACAGTGCCAATACTGCCTCAGCTCCATTTTCCCCTTTGCTCGATCCCCTGAGGAATAAACTAGCCTCATTTGCGACACCGATGCAATCCGTTTAATTCGTCACGAGGCAACCCCCCAATGATAAAGATCGAAGCACTTGGGATTAAAAGAAAATTAAACGTTCTAGGAGTGATGTCAAATCGCATACAACGACTCTTGATATCTGCAGTAACAATAGCTTTTATTACGTTTGCATAAGGTTGAATCATTTACTCTGAAGTCATGTTTAAAATTTGTTTGTAATCACCACAGACAGTGTGGAAGTGATTTCGCCCCTCAAGAATTTATTCCACGTTTGGGGCGTTCCTTTGGTAACGGCTGATTGTGCTTCTTAATTAACTGCATTATGCTGGAGAAGTGCAATTCCAATGAGATATTGGCGAGGAGTTCCTTTGAATTGTATCGGAGAATGAATTTCCGGTGCATTCCAAAGATATTGCAATCAGTGTTATTTTATTGGTAGCGTCGTAAATTATTTGATAGTAAAGCTTGGACTTTGCCATATAACTTATTTGGAATGAACAGTTTTGATTTAAACACCACAAATAATAACCTTTGTCATAACTTATGTCATTTCAACCCAAGAATTCACGCAAAAAAAAACACCTCGATCGAAAAATGTGCTTAAAATTTACAACGAACTCTCCTAGGAAACCGCAATTTTTGGATAATATTTTATAAGATATCTTTATATTAGGCATGTCATTAAAGAAAAAACGGTATGTTTTTTCCAAAGATACTTAATTTTAAAGATTTGAAATTATTTAGAATGTAAATAATTTTATGAAGAATTTATGACTATGTCATAAAGTAAAAATATAGTTTCAACATCTCATTTTATTGTATTTTAACCATATTATGGGGCAATTGTCTAGCCCTTTGGGATCGGCTGAGGCCATATGGACTCAGTCCCGCGCCGGCCGCGCGATCCGTTGAAATCGGCTGAGTCCATATGGACTCACTTTTTTTTTGCGGCTTTTGAGCCGTATTTCGTATAGGCGAAGGTTGATATTCCCATGACTGTTTTATTGATATAATACCTATTGGATAGAGCTACAAAATGAGACCGATAACAGCACACACTCAAAACAAATTTCTCGAAATTTTGCCAGTTGAAACTGGCCGGCTCGGGCGCCATGACGCGCGCGTTTTTTAGTGACGTCACGGAGTGAAGTGCTTGTTATTTTCGTAAAAAACAGTGTTTTACCCTGGAAAATCGTAAGTAATCATTATATTTTTAATTTCTTACAGCCTTTAGGAACACTTTTGCATATTTAGAAAAAAAAAATGTTTTTTAGATTTTTGTCCCTAAACATCGGAATGAGCCATATGGCTTACGAAAATGGCGGCCCTTTTTCAATTGTCGTTCGTCACATTTTGCCTAATTGAGTATAAATTATTTTAATTATCGGTTCTACTAGTATTTTTATAAGATTCCTGAATATATTTTCTATCGATCGGTATATAAATATAATGCCTAGATACCTAAATCGTACCACACGAAATTTTTAAAAAATCGGTTGTAATCGGCATGCAATTTCTGGTCTGTTGTGTATTTTTCCGAGTCGAAAATATAAAAATATTAGTATGAAAGCATATACTTTTTAGTTTTGATTTATAAGGGGTAGATATCACTGTTTATAAAAATCATAACAACCTATACATAAAACAATATACTTTCTTCACAAACACCCACTTTTTCAAAAGTATAACTTTTTCGACTTCGGGTAAAAAGAAAAATTCGTGTAAAATTCAATATAAATATAATATAGAACAATTATACATCGTTTTGTAGCTTATTTCAATAGCTTTATGATATAGTAACTCAATGATGCCTAGATTGAACTAATCGATCACTAGGTACAAAATAGTGCGCAGCGGCGCAAGCCGGGCGCTCGCGCATAGTCTCTCCGAACATCCCATTTTTGAATTTTGAATTTTCGACCTACCGCCGATTTTAAAAGGCTAGAAGTTCATGTAAATGGGAAAAGGTTAGTGAACGGTATCAAGAATTTCTACTTGTATATTAAATTGCTTGTAACTAAGCCAAGCCAACTAGAAAAAGGAGACATCACTTTGTTGCGTTTTTGAGGTTTCTATATCTCAAACTGAGAGTGTAGGACGTAATCTACCACGCTGGACAGTTATTGCATATTGGTGGATGACATAATTTCTAATTAAGTAATGGTCTAGGAAGTTACAGCTGGTCTAGTCAGTTACGGCTGGTCTAGTCAGTTACGGCTGGTCTAGTCCGGAGAACGGCGCTTGCCGGTCCAGAAGCCCCGGGTTCAAATCACAGAAATACAATCATAGAATCTTTCGAGGGCATGTTTGTGTCACCCACCAACCATCTCAAACCCAGCGTGGTAGATTATGGCCTTGACTCTCCTTGCTTGAGAAAACTCCCAGTTCCAGCAGTGCAAACATTTAGTGAGCTGTTTGTAAATGACATAATTATATTATCTTGAAATTTGCGGTGATTTTCGCGATGTTTTCTTTTACCTTGAAAACCAGTGGCGCTGACAATTTTGAACATCTGTTCTTGGAAAAATATTTAAATACTTGTATGTCCTTAATCTCTGAGTATTTTTTCAAATACAAGTTCCAGGTTTTGTGCTGCAAGTTCCAATTTTTGTGCTACAAATCTACAACCTACAACCACGCGACTGTAAAACTGAAGGGAGCCTATTAGAACGCATAATTTTTTGTTCCTAATTTACTTTGTCATAATGAATGTAGCATAATGTATAGTGTCATAATGCAACTTTCGCATAATATTTTTTTGGCGTTATGTGTTTTAAGCATAACAATCTATTGTACTACATTTAATTCGACTATTGATGAGACGCATAATAGTTTTAGGCATTTTTTTATTTGTTCTAATTTTTTTTAAGGTGCCTTTTAAATCGCATATTATTTTTCCCCTAATTTACTTTGTCATAATGAATGTAGCATAATATAAATAGTGTCATAATGTAACTTTTGCATAATCGTTTTTTGGCGTAATGTGTTTTAATCATAAAAATCTATTGTACTACATTTGATTTGACTGTTGCTCAGACACATTTAGGCAATTTTTAATTATTTGTTGTGCTACGTAATATATAACCAGGTTACATAGGACCCAGATCCGACTCGGAGCACCCCGACTCCACCTAGTCTTGTCGCTACTACCCCTAGAGTGTATTTAAAAAATGCGGGAGCCAGAAGCTCAAGGGAGGTCCTGAGTGGAGCGATCCATGCGAGGCCAAGCGTAGCGAAGGGGGTAGGTGGCGAGCGAAGCGAGCCGGCGACCTCCGTAGTGGAGCGCAGGCCGAGTATGGAGAAGCGACACTTAGGGCTGACCGCAGAGCTTCTGGCGGGAGCCCACCCGGAGTCAAAAAGTGCACCATATGTCTTAGGTTTTTAAGCCCTAAAAACGTTGTCTACATAAATTAGTACAAAAATTGTTATACTAAAGACCTTTTATTGTACCTACCATAAAAACAGTGTTTACCGTAAAAAAAACGTATGGTGTTATTCTCAGACCAACAATTCTTAATCCTCAAAATATACTAAATAATTTCACAGCAATAGTATGATAACACGAATGCGACAATGACAGATACTATTGACAATGATATTCCATTAAATTAGTAGATACCTACATTACGAATAATAAATATTGTTGTCAAAGTACCCACCCGCATTTCACACACCCACGTATTTTATTCAAATAATGTTGCAGTCCGCTCTTTGCACTTGTTTTTTTAGTTAAGCGTTTAAAGTTTATGCCGTTGATCATTATGGTTAAGTATCGTTATGCTTTTCTCAATGTGTGCCTTTAAACATTATGCTATTTATAGTTATGCGTCGAAACATTATACTATGTTATCTGTATGCTATATATGGCTATGCGTTTAAACATTTTGCTAAGTTATCGTTATGTCATATATGGTTATGCTAGTTAACATTATGCGAAGACAGTTATGCGTTTAGTTGTTATGGTAAATAATCATTAGTCCTAAAAACGTTATGCCTACCTAAAATAGGACTAAAAATGTTATGCCACCCCATATAGACCCAAACTGAACGCTATTGCTACTATACCACAATTATTGTGACATGTTTACATACATTTAAAACAACAAATTCAACTGAAAATTTTCATGAATGGCGTAACATCTATATTTATCTCTCGCACACTTGAAAACCCCAAAAGCTGTCAATCTTCCTTGATAAGACATCATTTATCACGATTCTACTGCGTCGTTCCAAGACAATACACGTCAGACACCGTGAACATCGAACTCAGCTTATAAGAACTGCGTGTGGGTGTATAGGGCACGCGTAATGGGTGTCAGAATTCAAGTTCAGAAATAGTACTATAACATCAAGACAAAAGTTTGCAGTACATTTATGTGCTTTTAAAGGTATTAAACGATCACAGTGCAATGCTAGGTAATGATTTGTGCTCATCATTTGACAATAGCTGTGTGACACTAGACTGCTATGGCCAGAGATGTTTCTTGCCAACAGGCAAATGTTCTCCTCGTCGGGTTACTCTATAGTACCTACTATAAAAAAATCAAATTAAAATGTAATATTTTCGAAATGTGGTAACTAAATATAGCGCGGCACTCTCTTCTCGATACGTGTCCTAGTATCACGGATCATGCTCGTATCCTTGCTGTGTCTGTGTGGGATTCAGGCCTTTGGTTACAAGCTTTGCCATCTTTCAATACCGGTAGCCTATTAGATCCAACTGCAATTCGTCTAGCTGTTAGCTTGCGCTTGGGTGCGAGGTGCTATGAAGCCCATCGCTGCCATTGTGGTACTGCCGTCGACCAACTCGGTCACCACGGTCTCTCTTGCTCGAAAAGCACGGATCTTATTGGCCGCCACGCCAGCCTGAACGACATCATACGCCGGGCTTTTTCCACCGCCAATGTCCCAGCTATACTCGAACCGTATAGTATAATAATAATAATAATAAGCCCCCTTAAATCAACCACACGTCCGGATCGACCATCAGATCACGTGGGGGGCGGACAACGCAATTATGTAATTACTGGTGCGGCCAACGTGGCAATGTAGCTAGGAGTAAGTAGGTAGGTAGGTAGGTAGGTAAGTAAGTAAGTAGGTAAGGATAAGTAATGTAAGTAAGTAAGACACACATATTTTTGTAAGTATACATATGTAAATTTAAGACCACTTTGGGGCTCTTAGGCAACATAAGCCTTGTCGAGGCCCGGTGGGACAATCATCGTCAATGCAGGACGCTGATTTAGGATGGCGGCGGAAGAGTTGCTAATAAACCAACGGCGGCATCCATGGGCTTAGTCAGCTAGCCTACTGCATGCTCACACGTCTCGAACCAACGTCGTGAGTTAATTTTGGGTTCAATTTTTAAATATGAATAGGAAAACAAAACATTGTCCCCAAGTGCCCGGCGGCTACGGGGGGGAGGCCGATGACAGTAGGCTAGAACCCACTGTGGCTAGGGGCGAGGTGAATCTCCGGGCGGGATCGATAAACTGTCAGACGACTAACGCAATTCAAACGGACGCCGATAGCATTTCTACTTTACCAGCTGAGGATGTTGTGCGGGAGGCAAGCGCCAATAACCTAGCACCCACCACAGCTGGAATACGCACGCGCAAGAAATGGAATGATGAAATGAATACTTTTATTATGCGCACATATCTACAAATAACTAGACTAGAAAGCGACACAAAAGCTTATTTAGCTGAATTGCATCATAAGTTTACTGAAAATTTTCCGGACATGCAGGCAAGTAGACAACGTATAGGAGACCAACGTCGAGCAATAGTTCAAAATAAACTACTTTCATCCGCTAAAATAGATGAAATTAGAAAAGAAGTAGAAGCCCTATTGAACAATACACATACCCTGAACGAACAACACATGACACAAACACTCACACAACAAACTAATGGTCAACGGATGAGGTGGTCAAACGATTTGAATGAGTTTATAATTCGCACTTATTATAAAATAACTCAATTAGACACCAACAAGACAGCGTATAGACAACCGCTTCATCAGGCTTTCATCACTTTTTACCCTCAACTTTCTCATATATCGGAGCAGAGATTAGCGGACCAACGACGAGTTATAATCAACAACAAATTAATCACAGAGGAAAGATTACAACAAGTTAAGGACGAAGTTTATTTAGAATTAGACAGGGCTCAGAATTCACAAAATAGGATTACTCAAAACTCACTGATCACAACCTTTACTAACGTAAACGAAAGTGAAGGTAGCGACGATGACTGTCCACTCATACACTTAATTTCGCATACACGTCTTGACGAACCAACAACACACATTGAATCTCAACCAACAGCGACACAAGGAACACAAAACAATTCATCAGTACGATACATCACACAGGAACTTCAAATAAAAATAGAAGAAACTTACATCAAGATATTCGATAAATTTAAAACCACTGAGCCGATTATACGGCCCGCAATACCAAAACAAAAGTCGTCCAAAAGATTTGCATCTATAGTAAACCACATAAATAATACAGTGTTACCCAAATACGTTCCGTCTGAATCAGATTTTGCAACTGTTCAAACTGCCTTTTACTGTGGTGCATTTACAGCAGTCTTACACAATGGCGGAAAAATTCAAGAACTGCCAAATATTAGTAATCGTGAGACCCGAAGCTCAAATATCGGTGATCGGATCCCTAGGTGGCAAAAACGACTAGAAAACCGCATCCAAGATTTAAGAACCAAGATTGGTAGACTCACAGAATTTATCAATGGTAATACCAGTACACGACTGAAAAATAAAATAGACCAGATCATAGATAAATATAAAATTCATTCCCAATATGAAAATGAAAATACCGAACTAATCCATTTCTTAGATACGTTGAAGCAAAAATTAAGCGCCCTAGCAAACCGAATCCGCAGATATAAGCTAACAAGTAAAAGAAAGTCACAAAACAAGATGTTTTCTAACAATGAAAAACTATTCTATAGACAACTTAATAACAAACTATCCGAAAACAGTATACCTGAAACTCCAGACCCGCAGCAGCTACAAAGGTACTGGTCAGACATTTGGTCTGAACCAAAAGAGCATATTAATGGAGATTGGATCAAACAAGACAGGAACACATCAGAAAAAATACCGTTAATGGAGTTTAACAACATAAATATTAATACTCTTCAAAAAATAATAGCGAAGACCCATAGCTGGAAAGCACCTGGATCGGATAATATTCATAATTTCTGGTACAAAAAATTTACACACCTGCATTCTATGTTGCTCAACCACATAAATACTTTTATTAAGACACCTGAAACAATGCCTCAGTATATAACAATCGGTACAAGTTATATGCTCCCGAAAGATAAATCAGACCTAAAAAATCCTGCCAAATATAGACCCATAACCTGTCTCCAGAACGTATATAAAATAATTACTGCCTGTATCGGCGATCTTATATACAATCACACAGACAATTACAGTATTTTAGCCGAACAACAAAAAGGGTGCAGGCGTAATAGTCAAGGGTGTAAAGAACAGCTAACGATCGATGCCATAATATCTAAACAGGCTGTAGCAAAAAAAAGAAATATCTACACCATGTTTATTGATTACAAAAAGGCGTTTGACTCAGTTCCGCATAGCTGGCTTATTTACATCTTAGAGCACTATAACATTCATCCCACATTAGTAAGTTTTTTCAAAAATACCATGAAAAATTGGAAAACAGCATTAAAGTTAAGAATAGGTGACTTATCATTAGAAACGGAATTAATTCAAATCAGGAGAGGTATCTTCCAAGGTGACTCTTTTAGTCCGCTGTGGTTCTGTCTTGCACTAAACCCACTCTCAAATCTGCTGAACAATAGTAGAAAAGGATATAAAATCACGAATGGCAGTATGCAATACACTTTATCACACCTATTGTATATGGATGATATCAAACTCTACGGTACCAACCTCAATGAAATTAACCACCTTGCTGAAATTACACAGATGTTTTCTTCTGACATACACATGGAGTTTGGTATCGATAAATGCAAAATATTGTCTGTTAACAGAGGCAAAATAGAACAAAACACATTCTTATTAAAAAATTATGAACAAATTGACCCTGTCGATGTACACTCGGGTTACAAGTATTTAGGTTTCCAACAAACACGACAGATCCATCAAGGACAAACTAAATCAACTCTTCAACATAAATTTAAAACGAGACTTAACCAAATCCTTGACACGCATCTTAGCGCGAAAAATACAATTAAAGCCATCAATACATATGCAATACCGATCCTGACATATTCCTTTGGAATAATACGATGGTCACAAACTAATTTAAAACTGTTTCAACGGGCTATCAATACTACTATGACGATGATGAAGAGCATGTTACGAACGGCAGACACTACCAAGATCCGAAGGCGGAAGGGGTATAATAGATATCGTTAATTTACACAACTCGCAGATCACTACACTACGTAACTTTTTCCAAACACACCAGTCACCACTACACAAAGCAATTGTAACGTCAGACTGTAAATACACACCTCTTAACCTATGCGATCCTGATATTCAGAAAAACGAACAAATCACCACTGCAACACATAAAACTAGTGCCTGGCTACAAAAATCACTGCATGGAAGACATCGCCGAGACTTGATACACCCAAATGTCGATAAAGTGTCATCGAACGCGTGGCTCAAGTTTGGCGAGCTATTCCCGGAAACGGAAGGGTTTATGACGGCCATCCAGGACCAAATCATAGACACCCGTAATTATCGCAAGTATATAATTAAAGATCCCACCATGCAGTCAGATCTGTGCCGTCACTGCCATAGTAGCCCGGAAACAATACAGCACATTACCGGAGCCTGTAGATCTATTGCACAAACCGATTATAAGCACCGCCATGATCAAGTTGCAGCAATAATCCATCAAAATCTGGCTTTTAAATGTAACTTAATAAAACAAAAAACAGCATATTACAAGTATACTCCTGAAACAGTACTTGATTCTAGCACATTCAAGCTCTACTGGGACCGAACAATAATTACAGACAAAACCATTCACTGCAACAGACCGGATGTAACACTACATGACAAAGTAAACAAAACTGTATATTTGATAGATATTGCAATACCAAACACTCATAATCTGGCAAAAACACACACAGAAAAATTGACTAAATACACTGACCTCGCAATAGAACTAAAAAACCAGTGGAGCGTAGATACCGTCAAAACAATACCAATAATTTTATCATCAACAGGTGTTATACCTTGCACACTACACACTTCACTAAAAACACTTGATATGCATCCTTACACATTTGTACAACTTCAGAAAGCTGTAGTTTTAAATACTTGCCGCATTGTTCGCAAATTTTTGTCGCAAAATCAATAACAACCGTATTTGACACTTTTCGTTTGGCCGTTAGGCCCGCGAAATGTGGAATAACCTCGTTTCACGAGAGAATATTGAAAATTCCCATTAATAATAATAATAATAATAATAAACTTTATTTGGTCCAAAAGAAAATAACATCATTACAATTTGAAATATGAACCCATTAGCTCCGAACTAGTTTCAAACTGTGTTTCGATAGCTAATGGCCTCTCCCATGAAGACGTGTTCTTATATTTAGTTAATGTTCTAACATAATTTCTGACAAATGGTGACCAATTGCGTGCGTGTGTGAGGGTTTGTGTATGTGTGTGTGAGGGCGTGTGTGTGTGTGTGTGTGTGTGAGAGTGCGTGTGTGTGTGAGGGTGTGTGTGTGTGAGGGTGTGTGTGTATGTGTGAGGCGTGAGGGTGTGTGTTTGTGAGTTTGGATGTGAGATTATGTGTGAGGGTGTATCTAAGAGTATGTGAGGGTGTATGTGTGTAGGTGAGCATTACATATGTACCTGCAATTATGCGTGTGGTTCTAAGCGTGGGTAGTTCATATACATATATAGGTACACAAAAAATAATTCTATACATAAATATACTCTCTCAGAAATGCACATTATTTAACACAACTATACTTAAGTAGGTACAAATATAAAGTACATATTCGACAACAATGACATAGTATATATTATATCATATGATTATAGGATATTATTATTAAACGACATAAATAAATTTAAAAAAAACCTTGTTATTAAATAATGTAGTTCAACATTGCGCAACCACTTCAACTAACATATTCTCAATTCCGTCATAATCATATTCATCTAACCAAGCCCAGATAATTCTTTTACATTCATTATTACTTAAACGTTTTATTTTGAATTTAGCGTCAATTTTATTGTATATTAGAGGAATTATTCCTGCATAACTTTTACGGGCAAATTTGCGTTTGGCACCCGGAACTGGACAACGACGTTTCCGCTTTGTGGTATTGGTGAGTAATGTTGGAACAGTTTTTTTGTGATACCGCCGTATACTTTCATAAATAAATATTTTTCTTACACTATGAACCTTAGCTATTTTGTAAACTTCAGTTGTAGAATGCCTGAAGGGTAAGTGCAACAAAACTTTAATCAAACCACGTTGCGCTCGCTCAACAGAAATGATGGTGGTCTTTGCTGCAGATCCCCATGCGCATATGCAATACCTAATAATGCATTCACCAAGAGCTTTATATGTCTGTAAGATTAATTTAGTATCAGCCACAGTCCTCAGTGCCTTGAATACATGCATAAGTTTTCTGATTCTAGTGGATAGTGTTTTTATGTGAACGTTCCAGTTGAGATGACTGTCTATACATACTCCTAAATACTTGATATAGTCTTCCCTAATTAGTACTTTACAAGAGCACCGTATGGGTATCGGGCCACAGTTACACGGATATACATGCATTTTTAAAGACATATTTGCTTTAGGTGCTCCTGACTCATTGATGCTAAAGCACATATACTTCGTCTTATTGGCATTCAAAGTTAAAAGATTGATATATTTTTTTATTTAATTTTATTATTCAAAGTTAATAGATTGATTATAGAGAGTATAGAGTGGCCTTGCGCGTGACGATGGCAAAAGACCTGACGGCATGACTGTTGTGTCTTGGAAGTTGGGTCAGCCCCTAGTGTGGGACGCAACTTGCGTCGATACTCTGGCACCATCACACCTTCCAGAGACACATATTAGGGCTGGCGCAGCGGCTAATTCAGCTGAGCGACTCAAACGGAGCAAATATGCAACCCTCGGCAACCCTCGGAAGAGGTTATATATTTGAGACCTTTGGAGTTGAGACATTGGGCCCGTGGGGGCCGGGAGCTCACCTCATCTTCAAAAGCCTTACCGAGCGCTTGGCTCGCTACCAAAATGCTGGCGTTTATTTGGCCCAACGCATAAGCATTGCCATTCAGCGTGGTAATGCCGCCAGCATGCTGGGTACGCTTCCGATTGGTAGTGGGCTGGAACATCTTGATTATCTGTAGACCTTCATTTGTCTATGGATAATTCAGGTGGGCTTAGTGTAAGTAGTTAGTTAGGTATGTGGCGTAGTGTAGTTCTCATTGTATTTTAGTTTTGTTAATAAAGTTACAAAAAACTAAATATTATTTACGACTAGCACCAGGTGTAAAATAAAATCTGAGCGTCTCTAAATCTAGAGTGTATCAGTTTCTTCTAGGTCGTCGTCGCTTAACATCAAGCGACCAGTGGTAGGACTCTTGGCAGAGTCCGCCTGGGGAAGTACCACACCTTTGCCGGTTATTCTACCGCCAAGCAGTAATGTGTAAACATTAATGGGTTCTGGTATAAAGGGTAATGTTTCCAGAAAAATTACAGAGCTTAAAAATATAATATCTTAGATCACTGGGTGACGAGCGCATTGCTGCGCTAGGTAATAATTTGGACTTTAATGTTCCAATAGCTGTGTGTCACTGTGCTGTTATGTGGCAGGCATGTTGCTTACCACCAGGCACATGTCTTGCTCGTCTTGTCACTATATATCATAAAAAAGCGAGATGGTGGTCAAGTGATACCAGGTGAACCCATTATCGATGAAAATATTTACCAACTCCGATAGTTTTTGATTTCAAGGGCTCCTTAAAAATTCCATACATATCTCTCAAAATTTGATGTTTTTTTTCAGCTTATTTATCATTTTCTCTGCTTCAGTTATTTAGTAAATTCGTCGATTCCTTTAAAATGACTAAGGTTTAGACACTGATCCGTTTTTCATACATTGCATGGATGACTAGAATACAATGTTGTCATGTTTCTATGTAGGTAAATGTTAGAATAAGGAGTTTATTGTTGCTACACTCGGGTGAGTTATTTTTGACTTCACCACACTGGGAGGTCTGGTTCCTTTTTCTGCGAATGCAAAAAGTTAGTCAACATACGTGCTGTATGTTACAGAGGGTGATATTCATAGCATATTACCAGCGCCCTGCGGTTTTTCCTGCACAGTTTCCGTTCAAATTATTTTTTCCATAATCTAACTGTACTCTACATTTCAACCCAATCCGTTCGACGTTCCGACGTGATTGAGCAACAAACATCCCAAAATAAAAAAAATCACATTTATAATATTAGTAGGCTTACATGTTTATTTTCGTACGAAGTTACACTCTGGACGTCAACGTCCTTATACATTTTCGAGAGCGTGGCAATGCAACTTTATAAAGTGACTACTCATACTGAGTGTTTCATACATCTATTCTTTCACTCTTCATTAGACTTACCATATCGCTACTTTTTTTTAAAATGAGCTGTTGTTTGACTTTGAGTGTGAATATCAATAACGAAACCCAGAGAAGGACTGACACAAGCATTTGGTATGTTTTATGTACCTACTAATATTTTAAATAAGGAACAAACTTCTTTGATTTCTTTGTAACTAACAAAAGTGCTGGACTAATTTTAATAGGTAATTAGAATTCTACATTATTGCTAAATAACATAGATTATGCAGCAAGCACAGGATTGAGGTAAATGGCAAAATAAGAGAGAGGGCTAAACGCAGCAATAGGCTTTAAAAGCCTGATGATAATGATGATGACGAACATAGACTAAATTAAGCAATTCTCAAAGAAGACTACAAACTTCAATGTGTTAATAAAATACCCATAAATGCTTTACATCATGTGCGCTGCCAAAACTATTGTAAGACAATAAAATAGTATCCTAAAGCTTTGTAGCGTAACGTCATTAGGCTAAGAACTCATGGAGCGATTTTCACTCAGGACCACCGTGGTTGGGGTTCCGCAGCTTCTGTATAATGCAGATATACAAAATATGCATAACATTAAACAAAACAAAGCACAAATCACGCATCCCGCGCGGGCGTCGATCGTCTGCAGACTCGGCGTTTGTGGAACCGCGAAAATAAGCGTTCTCGTGAGTTTTGAAATTAAACCGCTGTTCCGCAACTGCGACGGTCACGGGTGACAATCGCTCTATGAGTTTATAACCATAAGTGTCACAACATGTTAATGTTTTACAATCGATGGTTCCTACGTAAACTCCCCTAAATTAAAAAAATAAACTTTAAATTTGCTGAATTTGTGCTACAATCACGATAGTTTTCATACTAATGGCAAACTAAGATTACTGCGCTAATTGAGAAAAAACTTAAGCGACAGGTGCTCCTCTCTGCGTTTGAGCCATTGTAACAACAACATTTTTTTTATTTACGAACTGATCAAAAATCCCGTCACCAGAAATATGCTTTAGTTGCATCAAAATGTTAGTATTAATACATTTATGTCCGTCTAAAGCCGGGGCCGACCACTAGTTCGAAGTAATAAGCAACGGTCTGTACGTCTGCAGAGGACATTATCATCCAAAATGGCGGCATTACGCGTCATTCACTCATTCGTTCATTTCGTTCAGTCAGCGCCCTACGCGTCGACGCGCCCGTGTCGCGCGTCGGACGATTTACTGCCACAATTAGTTATGTACCCGACGGACGACAAACGACGTCGGCTGACAAATGGGCCGTCCAGCAGTGGCTGCGATGTCCACAGTATCACACTGTATGAGGATTTCAAAGTTAGGTGTCATTCTAACGTATCATCAACTTGTTGTGTTATAATTAGTAAGTCTTTGTTTGAAACTTAATTTATTGACTTATTTATTAGCATATTATAACCAATCATCTTCGTGTTTCAAAACCTATCATCGCTACCGTCAGCGTATCTTTGCAGGTAGGTACTTACCATCAGGCACTCGTCTTACGCGTCATGTCATAAAGAAATGTTAGAAAATAAAGTTTTATTTCAGTACAATTATTGTTTTATTGAATTTTTTAACATATTTTAGGCTCGCTTTGACAATTTTTTTAGAACTCAATGGTTAGTTATTAAGTTACCACGCATAGGTTACATGTTGTTATCCAGGGATAGAGAAATCGCTGCAAGTATTTTATAATTTACTATCATAATTTATCAATGCTTCTGATCTATACTACGGATACACATCTAAAATCTACCTTTGAAATGAAAGTTTGGCAGAAACTTTAGAATTAGATACTCCAGAAATTAACAAGTAAATAAATGGTCTTCAGTTGGTTCCATTTTAGTAACAAAAAGCAAGTGGCATTTGTAATTTTCATTAAAATTCGTGTAGGCTGTGGACACTGAAAGGACATTGAAAAGATCTTCTGCCTTAGAATTCCAGAATCACTCGCGCCCAAAATTAGCTCCCCAAAGAGTTTTTGCCAAAGTTTTCTCTCGTTAATTCAAGAAATTTCGTATTCATTATAAGATCCAAGTTTGTTATTAAAGCCGCGCAACTCGTTAACTTATGAATGTTGGTACTCATTATAAGCGGTGTTCGTTACTCATTTCCTCTCCTGATAATGAGACCGATGTATTTTTGGATTTTCCGTTACCCCGTTTGAAAGGTCTTACACCTTCGAATATACCTATAATATTGATGTAGGATTTTTCAAGATCGTTTTCAGGATTCCGTACCCAAGGAGTAACGGCCCCTACTTCGCTGACCGTCTGTCCGTCCGTGTGTCACCAGGCTGTATCTCAAGAACGATGATAGCTAGACAGTCGAAATTTTCACAGATGATGTATTTCTATTGCCGGTAAAGCAACAAATATTTGAAATATAAATATTTGAGGGAGGCTTCCATACAACATACTTGATTTTTTTACCGTTTCTTGCTCGACACTAATAACGGTGACAGGTAGAAACTTGAACTATTCACAGAATATTTTGTTTTATATTTTCTTGACATCTTACTATTACTTTTCATGTTATCAACTAAACAATTTGGAATATATAGCATAACATAAGCAGCCCACAAAATGTTCCCACTGCTAGGACTCGGGGCCTTCTCTCATAATGAGATGGTCAGGGCCATAATCCACCATGCTGGCCCAGTTATCAAAAAAATAAGTTTTTAAGTTAAAATTATATTTTTTGAGTTGAAATTATAATAGCATATTTCTGGATCACGTAATAACGAGTATTTCAACGTAGCGTTTTTTACCTAAGTATTTCTTTTTTGGACCGCTTTTGAAATCTCGTAGATGCTACATATATTCAGTCTACTCTACCCATCAACGCAACCTCATACCGTCTCAGGCTAAGTCCAGTTCCGTGTAGGCCACTTGTACATCAGTCGAACCACTCCAATTAGTAACCCAGTGTGTAGTGGCTACATGACACGTCGGACTAATCCGAGATTACACGGTGAACTGTACTAAGCAGACGATGTTGCCAGGCGCAAAAATCAGGCCATAAGAACTAAATAAAGTAATCAAATGTTGACATAACACAAAGTAATTTTTTCTAACTTGAATAGCATAGTCTTAATGTCATATTTTAAAATTTGCAGTTTCTAATTTTTGCGTGATAAAAGTAGTATGTTTGCCTATTATACCAGACTACGACCTATGTTCTAAATTTATTTAATGTCCAACAGTATCTGTTTTACTTCTATAATATATTTTTTGACGTGAATGTTAACGTCTTATCTTATATATAAAATTCTCGTGTCACAGTGTTTGTTTCCTTACTAATCGGCTACTAGCTATTTTTCATACCTTTATTTATATGGCAAAACAACGTTTGCGGGGTCAGCTAGTAAATCAATAAACACAAGCTGTCACGTTCCACCTAAGCCGAGCGTGTAAGCGAGAGCACGGAACAAGCGATAGAGAAACACGAATGACCTGAGCGTTTAGTTTGTGACGCATCTATATAATTATTAGATATGTACCTTTTTAATAAAAATGACGTTATCACGTAAAATTATCGTCCGTCAGCAGACAACTTTTTTTTTAGTTTTTCACTCTGATCAGCAATCACGGTTCTTATTGTGATTAAATAATACTACACCACTATTATAAAATCACAGATTATACTCATATACTCGTGATTGATAATATTAGTGGTAATTTTCCAAAAATATCCTGTTTTTAGGGTTCCGTAAAACGTAAAAACGGAACCCTTATAGATTTGTCATGTCTGTCTGTCTGTCTGTCTGTCTGTCTGTCTGTCTGTCCGTCCGTATGTCACAGCCATTTTTTTCCGAAACTATGAGACCTACACTGTTGAAACTTGGTAAGTACTCGTAGATGTATTCTGTGAACCGCATCAGGATTTTTACAAAAAAATTAAAAAAAATGAAAAATTAGGGTTGCCCCCCATACTGCGAACTGAAACTCCAAAATTTTTTTTTCATCAAACCTACACTTGTGGAGTGTCTATCGATAGGTCTTCAAAAATGATGTTGAGGTTTCTAAAATCATTTTCATCTTCACTGAATAATTTGCGCAAGAGACACTTTCAAAGTGGTAAAATGTGTCCCCCCCCCCCCCCCCCCCTCTAACTTCTAAAGTAAGAAAATGAAAAATCTGAAAAAAATATATGATGTACGTTACCATGTAAACTACCAACGAAACTTAGTTTGAACTCGATCTGATGAGTAGTTTTTTTTTAGTACGTCATAAATACACTATCATTGAAACTTCGACCAAAGTTACAACGAACTACAAGAACTATGTGTACTATGTATATTATGTTACTTGCTGCAACGGAACCCTTCATGGGCGAGTCCAACTCGCACTTGGACACTTTATTTTTGTTACTTATAATTCTATGCACATTGTAGTGCGGACAATTTATTGCGTTAATTGCGTTAATGGATTTAAACAATGATAAAGCTGCAAAACATAGTGGCACTGCTGAACTTTTAAATTTAGAACTAGCAACATTGTAAACTGTCCAAATCCAGCTCAATACAGGGCATTCGTGTGTTTGAAGCCTATGACAGGATCAAAAGCCGTACATTGTAGGCAATGTCGTGTTATATGGCTAACAACGTTTTGGATTACGGTTCTGAACAACGTTTGTTTGTTTGTTTTATCGGCAATAATTATGTTATCGGTATTATGTTAGATTGTATGTCTGAACTAGGAGGTACTCGCGGTATCATGTTTATTTATTTTCGCTAACAACGATTCAGAGGTTACATTTTACAAACTTGGAGTGTCGAAACATTATTAGCGGTGTGCGATTAGCCGTTTACTGTCTATCAACTGATGTTAATACCCCGTTTACATGATTCCAGTCCAGCGACCGAATCCAGCGCTGGATTGCTTACTGGAATAATGGAGACCGGCACTGGAATGCACTGACACTGGATTGATGCATTCCAGTGCCGGTCTCCATTATTCCAGTAAGCAATCCAGCGCTGGATTCGGTCGCTGGACTGGAATCATGTAAACGGGGTATTATTGCAAACGTGCTGAGCAAAGAGTATAAAAAAATGAATCTAAGATTACATCAAAAAAGTTTTAAAGGTTTTTGTTAAGTTTTCTTAAATTTTCCAAGTTTCTGCGCAATGTTCAACACAAATTCTGGAAATATTTCAAATGAATGACAAAACATGGAGTTAAGTCATCTTATGAGCTGGTTGTCTGAAAGAGATTGCGTAAGGCCGCCATTTACCAAATATTCTACCGCCAAACAGTAATGTGCAAACATTACTGTGTTCCGGTTTGAAGAGCAATGATTCCAGAGAAATTAGGTAAGTACATGGCTTAGAGACATAATATCTTAGATCTCTGGGTGACGAGCGCAGTGCAGTGCTAGGTAATGATTTGGACTATCATGTTCCAATAGCTGCGTGTTACTGTGCTGTTACGTGGCATGCATGTTGCTTACCATCAGGCACATGACCTCCTCGTCTCGCCACTCTATGCTATAACAAAAAATTGCGATGATAGTTCGTAAGTATTTTACTGTAATATTTCTGTTTTTGTGTCGCAATACAAAGTTATCTATCTATCTTAATATCTCTGGTTGACTATGCGCAGTGCAATGATACTAGTAGGTACCTACCTAGCCTAATGATTTGGACTATTCATATTCCAATACCTGCGTAACAGTGTGTTGTTATGGGCAAGGGTGTTGTTTATCATCAGGTACATGTTTTCCTCGTCCCGTAACTCTGTACTAACTATAAAAACAACAAAAAAAAACTTGTTTGAATAAACACAAATTTATTCTAATTCATTTTACTTTGGATTTCAGATCTCAAAGAACAGCCGTGTTGAACTACATTAACGTTCCTATATATATACTAGCTGACCCCGCAAACGTTGTTTTGCCATATAAATAAAGGTATGAAAAATAGCTAGTAGCCGATTCTCAGACCTACTGAATATGCATATAAATTTTGGTTAAAATCAGTAAAGCCGTTTCGGAGGAGTAAGGAAACAAACACTGTGACACGAGAATTTTATATATAAGATAATTAAGTAATAAGTACCAATTATCTTAAGTATAACTATATTAACATGAACAAAACAGAATTAATACATTTACGATGACAATATTACAGCGACCACATCAACAGTAATGACTTTATGAGACAGGAACGTCGAGCAAAACTTGTTATTCATAAGCTATCAAATCAATAAAGCTATCAAAGGCCTACCGTTGACAACTTGGGTGATACATATTAAACCTATTCATGCTAGTCGTTTTATAAGTAGTCATTATATGCAAATTTTCATACAGATGAGATGAGTTGATGGCCTGCTGTCCTGTCATACATAGTGAAACTCTAAATAAAATAACTTAGCTCTTGGTTGTGTGAAGTACAGCAGATCTACTACGAAAACAAACTCCGAATGATCGCATCCGACCGACAGCGGAATCGGATTATAGCCTACCACGAAAAACATTCGGATCGATACATTTCGGGTCGGAAGTTATAGACTTAGGTCGGATGAGGGTCGGATCGAACGAAACTGCCGATCTGATCAACCGACCGATTGTCTTTCGTGGTCGGAAACTTCATAAGTTCGGCCGATATATCGTTTATCGGACTTCGTAGTAGACCTGCAGTTAACATGAAAATTAAAAATAGGAAAAATACTGCACTGTCTAATATTGTTAGTTAAATTAATCGTACTCTTAAATACAAATATGCCAATATTTTGTCTATTACAAAATACAACACAAAACACTTTTCTACATTGTTTGCTGGTATGCAATTCTGGTACACAATGCAGAAAAAACAGGGATATTTTAAACGTAAAAGATCATTTAATATAATAGCGATGTCTTTCAGATAAACTTTTGATTTTTAAGACAAGATAACAAATAAGGGTACCTAGTGGTTGTAAGTATCCTTAATATAATTATGTGCAAAAATAATTACACAAATAGTACAATCATCATAATTATAAAAACAGAATAACTATGTAAAACCGTAGTACCTAGTTCTCAGTAAGTTACCGGTAAAAATATTTATGTTTTTTAAGTTTTTGGTGAACGTGAATTGAGTGACACTTGTTATTTTTATTTTTAATGCCTCTAAGCCACTTATGAAGTACAGAAATAAAAAATATGAAATTCGAAAATCTAAATTTTCGACTTTAAATTTTTCAACTTAATACTATGAAATAAACCAATGAATAGAATTATGTACGAACAATTCGAAACCAAGAAAATTAATAAGTTGTAAGTTGTATACCTTATTATTATTAAATTCATATTTTTGGTAAATTTGATGATTTTTGGCCATCCTTCCTACCTATCACCTATCATGGTTCATTACTATATTATTTTTATGCATAGATTTAGAATAAGTAAAAGTCTTTGGTTTCAATAGTTTCGTGAGTTATTTTGTGTTTACCCATAAATATAGTGCATGAAACTATTGCTTTGTTTAATTTTCCAAAGTATTTGTAATAAAAAAGACAATACAATTATGTGGATTATACATGTCATGCATAATCCACACCGTACTTTTTAAAAATGTAGTTATTTTATGACTAATTAATAGTTATTTCATAAATTGTATAAAAGTAGTTAGGTGTAACACAAATACAAATAACACAAATAATGTGGATTATACATGTCATGTATAATCCACACCGTACTTTTTAAAAATGTAGTTATTTTATGACTAATTCATAGTTATTTCATAAATTGTATAAAAGTAGTTAGGTGTAACACAAATACAAATAACACAAATAATGTGGATTATACATGTCATGTATAATCCACACCGTACTTTTTAAAAATGTAGTTATTTTATGACTAATTAATAGTTATTTCATAAATTGTATAAAAGTAGTTAGGTGTAACACAAATACCGCACAGTTCAACCAATAATTTATTTGCACCGAAAAAACACTAACCGACTTCAATTTAAAATTAAATTCAGGCACTCGACCACATTTCGTCGTAAGGAACAATCACTCAGTCGTCCTGATAAATTAAAGTAAAATTTAGTTTAACGTTCAAATCTCAAAAACCAAACCAGATTTCGATATAATTTTAATGGGACGAACAAAAACAAAACCCAAATCCCAAAAAAACATTATTTTTTATATTATAGAGTGACGAGACGAGCAGGACATGTGCCTGATGGTAAGCAACATGCCTGCCACATAACAGCACAGTGACACGCAGCTATTGGAACACGAAGGGTCCAAATTATTACCTAGCACTGCACTGCGCTCGTCACCCAGAGATCTAATGTAATTTCTCTGGAAACATTGGCGTTTAAACCGGAACACAGTAATGTTTGCACATAAAACTGCTTGGCGGTAGAATAACTGCCAATGGAGTGGTATTTCCCCAGGCGGACTCTGCCAAGAGTCCTACAACTACTGAATACTACATACATACCGAATTGCGATTCTCCTCTCTTTTTTAAATCTGTTAAAATACAAACTATTAAAAAATAAGTAAGTAATAAAAGTAAAACCTCTTTGCTATTGAATTTACAACGATGTGTACGATGAATTAATTTTAATTTGATATTTATATAATCCAAGTTATGGCAAGCTCGAACTTGCTGAATAATTGAATTGTATTCGCAGATTAGATTTTAGATAACGATTCAATTTATATTTCCTGGGTATCAGCTTCTGTTTTAAATCAGTTCACCCTCAATTTTAATAATTCTGATCGTAATCGGTTACGCCCGCAGATATTTCTAGGGGAAGCGATAAAATCAGTGAAAACAAAATAAATTATTGCTTTGCTTTGCTATGGGAAACTAATCGAACTTTTGATTTATAGAAGGGGTGAATGTTTTGTGTTTTGCAAGCGCACAACTATGAGGAATCATCTACTTAGTAGATTCCCTACTTTTTATCTCTAAAACTCTCATAGTATAACGGTTTTTGTCAAGCCTTTTTTTACCATTATCAATAACCTACTCCAATTTTGTATCCCAAATTTTTTTTTGTACAATTATGTTTTTTTCTCTGTTTGAGAAGCCGTTTTGGCTTAGTGGTAAATGCAAACATTCAATTTTGCAATCATGAGGTCTTGTGTCTCACTTGCACCTGTGAGTATTTTTGTAAATTTGGGTGTACACTGTACAAGTTTGTTTATATTATGTTTGTTTAATTGTTTGTGTATTTATGTTTGTTTGATAAGAATTATTTTTATTCTATTCTGTGTATTATTAAATGTTAAATCACGTGACATTTTGGAGTAGCGAGCGTAGCGTGGTGTTAGGCAGTGTTTTGAACATTTTATGTTCAACACCTACATGGATCTATGATGTAATGGACAAGCATGTTGCTAACTATCATGTGCATGTCTTTGTTGTTCCTTCACTTTAACATGATAAAATAAATAAATGCGTTCATGTTCCAATGAAGAAGCTAAGTAAGCTGTTTCGACGTTCGGAAAAAAATGCTATAGCATAGATCGCACGTCTTATAAGGGCTGGTTTGGCCATGAATTGTCTGAGATTAGTATTACTGTGCCTTAGGATGGAGCAAGTTTGTCTAATAGATACCTTAATTAATTATTGGATACAACTTTATATTCTGGGTGTCTACCAAGATTTACTCATCGGGAAGCACCGACACAAGTAGAGTGTTCCACAGTTTTAGATATTTTAACCTCGTCAAATGTGTAAAAGTAAAATGATCACCATATTTCAAGAATCTTTGCATTGGCATACAGTGATTCTGACTCAAAATACTCTACTATTAAATCAACAGATTACAATTTACCAAGTACTATATTTCGCTTTAACCTGAAACTCACACATTACAGTGCATTACAGCGCACTTAACAGACTGCAGTTGTATTAAATTACTAAACAAAGGACCTAGTTCATAAACTGTTGGTAGAATTTAAAGCAGTGGCGTAAATTAACTCAAAAAGCTTCCCTCTAAGCGATCTGATACGCCATTGTTTCGGGTCAAACGACTATTTAGCATTCCCGGGTTTATATTAGAGTTAAAGGTACTGTTGGTTACATAATGGTTTCTTCTATAAGTAACTAGCAGTGCCGTCTAGTGGATCAGTGGTAGTCTAGTCACGAGAATTTTCTGTTTCGAATTTTCTGGGTCGAATCCTGTCTACACGTTTGAGTATTTTACCAAGATATATGTATGAGTTAGTCATCACCACTGGCTATAGCAGTAAAAAAAATCAAGATCTAAACTTTGTATGTGAGTTTTCTGGCACGGGTTATTAAGCCTAGTGTGTGCGAACAGAAGTTAGGTGTCGAAAAAAGGCGTATCGTCATTTTAGCATGACATAAACATATATTTTTGTAATCTCGATTTGGTTGCTATTTTATTGACAGTAAAAAGATTTTGAAAATATCACTTTTTTTTACTAAATTGCTCGTAACTGTAAAATATTACACCATTTAATGATTTACGCTCCCTAAACTGGAACGGAAAAGTTTGTCTAAATTTTTGTAGTTAAATTAAACTAAACTGTGTAATTATTTTTCTGAATGGGTTACATACACACATATAAATAAAATTTGGATGTTTTCAAATCAAAAATATATATTTTCTTTCAAAGTAAGTGTATAAGTGTAAAATCACTCAATATCAGTCGAGATGAAGATCAACTACAAGCTGAAGGATACAACTTGTATAAATACATAAAGTATTTGTATCTGTTTCATATTTTCTTTTCGAGTGTACGTGCAAATTATGAGGAATAGTTCACGTTCTTCGTTCGGTAAGTTCCGTGCAAATATTTGTTGCATTCGCGATGGAAACTTGAACGCCTACTGATAGGTTAGTGTGCCTTGTCTACTGCATACTCGTAGTCCGTATAATACGACAATTTATGTACTTCATCATAACTCAGTTGGTATCTACTAATTTTATAGTTTCAATAAGACGTTTTCTAGATGAAATAGACCTATCGATAAAGATAGTTTTCAAATTCAAGTATAGTGCCAATGTTTAATTTTGTGAACTATGTCCGACAAAATTTGACATTGGCACCACCTACTACAACTACCTATTGGTGTTGTTGAGAACCATATTTTTTTAAAATATTGGTGGACATTTACTACAATAATAATTGCAGTAACTTGGTTGTACATATCTGATTATACTTTATAAATAAATATTGGTGATAACTCACTCACAACACCATCTGACCCCAAACTAAGCAAAGCTTGTACTATGAAAGCTAGATAGCTGATATAATACTTATAAATAGTTTTAAACATGTTTGAAATAGATATTTACTATGTTATACATAGAAACACCGTCAATCTTGACTGGTCAATTTGTGCCTCGAAAACATCTTATTTTAAACCGACTAAGTATAAAAAAATGGTTCTTGACTAATTGTATTTTTATGTGTAGATATTTACTGATTCGAAGACACGAGAACCGATCTGAAAAATTCTACATTCTGAAATTCTACGATCTGAAAAGTTTTGTTTCGTCGCATGTTCTAGTTTCTATGCTACCTCACGTTCAAGTAAGTACCTACTTAGTATAACGAGAGTAAATTCGAATTACAACATCCGTAAGTTTGCCTACTCACCGTCAAATAATAAAACGCCTTCCTTTTCCCAGGATTTTTCTTGCATTCTTAGCAAATTGAGGAAAACAAAGCACAAGGACACCCTCTGTAAGTAAAACAGTCAATATTAGCGTATACCTACCCGTATAAAGAGTAATTCATATGCGAGGCGCGGCCCGAGGCTTTCATCCCTGGCCATTCAAACTTCTTATGCAAATTATGTAATGTTCTTTATGACATGAGATGGCGAACTTTACTTAAGGAGTAAATATTTATGTAGTTACATGTTTTTTTTGCGGAAGTTTTTTTTAGGTCAAAACTCCGTGGTTTTAAAATCTTGGGAAAATATCTGCGGTCGTAAGAAATAGATTTTTTGAAGTATAAGGTAAAGGGACGAGTAAGAAACATACCTGCCTATAACAGCACGGTGTCAGGCAGTTATTGGAATATGAAGAGTCTAAATTATTACCCGATAAGGTTATTATGAGATCTGATATATCTGTGAAGGCAGAACAGATTTGAATGAAGTTAAACATGTAGTACCTACCTAAATATATCACCGCACAAATTAATAGATAAATATTGGTGGATATGTCTCAATTTACACTATCTCGCCCCAAATAAAACAGAACTTGTACTATGAGAACCAGATGGTTTTTATAATACTGATGTTATTATTTTAGACTTAGGTCTGAGTATGGACACATAGAAACACTCAGATATAAAACACATTTATAAAATTTTGTCCTAGATGGGACTTGAACTTAATACTTACAGCTCCATAGGCAGACTCAATACCAACTGAGCCACAAGGCCAGTCATTAACTTCTACTTTTTGTCACACCATAATTAATTGTTGCTATTTAGCAAATTATACCTTGGAAAGCAGCTTATTATTGCACCTTATTAATATTATGAGTGCACTTTGTGAGTATGAACTCTTTCTCGCAAAAACTATTGGAAGGAATTCAATGAAATTTTTATATTTGTTGAATTTTATACAAGGATAGATAATAATAGTCTGGAACAGTTCATTGGATATTTTTTAAACGAAAAATATCGGAAAAATAACAAAATCGGCAAATACGCGGAAACCACGTTTTCCCGTTCATCATCATCATCAACAGCCCACTAAACGTTCCCACTGCTGGGACTCGGGGCCTTCTCTCGCAAGGAGAGAGTTAAGGCCATAATCCACCACGCTGGCCCAGTGCGGGTTGGCGGATGACACATGACTTCGAAATATTCTAGGTACATGTCGGTTTCCTCACGATGTTTTCCTTCACCGTTTTAAGTTAGCGGCATTACGCACATGACTTCAAAAAGACAGTGGTGCGTGTGGGGTTTGAACGCGGGGTCTCCGGATCGGCAGCCGCTGTTCTCCCGACTAGACCACCGTAACTTCCCGTTAACTAAGTTTTCCCGTTAGTTTATCATAAATCAAAAACATAACGTCGATAACTAGTCATAAAACGATATCAGAACTAAATGGCACCCTATATCCGCTTATTAACACGGCCGATGCGCAGGCGGTGCCAAATTGGATAGCCTCCAAGTGGTCTCCATCGAATTTGGCAAGACCGTTGATGGAGCAGATGTCATACACCCACCTGGGGGCTCTACTTAGAAAGCAAAATAGTTTTCCCGACGAACGAACTTATTGGCAAAACTCTTTTGAAGTGTGGTGGTGTAGGTGACTAATGTCAAAGTGAATAAATTCATCAATTTCAGGTAAGTCACAGTTGAATACCACATTGGCCTTGACGCCTTGACAACTATCGGGTCTATTTTGATTGAAATTTTAGGAGCCCACCTTTTTGATGAACTTTTAAGCACCTACATAAACTTACTCTAAAAAGTACAAGTAACTAAACAGAAAAAAAGAATGGAAGTTATTTAATAATCAAATTTATACAATAAAATACGGAGGTATTAGAGTAAGATCCCAGAGCTGCCAGACGTCACCTATTTTCTGATGAATGAAATGTGGGCGATTGAGTAGAGTTAGTAAGGCCTAAGAACACATGCTTACTTGTTAACTTGCTTAGACGGCCAATTTTGAGATATGGGGTAATGAAGGTACATACAAACATTACTTACTTCACGTATTTTCTAATAAGTGATTTTCACGTATGTTGTAGGCAATAATATCCTTAAAAACAAGGTCCCAATACTTCCAGACACTTTCCGTCGGCCGTTTTGCTTCACAACTCCAAAATAATAATTTAAATTCTCATACTCCATTTGTAAATATGTTCGTCAGACAACTATTTTAAAGCTTTTTCCAATGAAACAGACCAATCTAAGGAGCCAATAATCCCCTAAACTCAATTTTAAGTTAATATTTCCTAATAAATCTCTCACTCAGTCTCGCGGTCTTACCCATAGAGGCATATTTCAGTTTAGGGGATGATTGTCCCCTTAGATTTTGTTATTGTTGGGTTATTCGAAGATCTATGCATTTTTTAAATTAATTATTATGTTATTTGTTCACTCAAAACTTCTTTGTCCCCTTAGATTAATTTATCTTATTGGAAAAATCTTCAAAATAGTTGTCTGACGAAAATGTTTGCAAATGGAGCATGAAAATTTAAGTGAAGTTAAATGATTATTTTGGAGTTGTTAAGCAAAACGGCCGACGGAAAATGTCTGGGAGTATTGGGACCTTGTTTTTAAGGATATTGCCTATAACATATGTGAAAATCACTTATTAGAAAATACGTGAAGTAAGTAATGTTTGTATGTACCTTCATTACCCCATATCTCAAAATTGGCCGTCTAAGCAAGTTAGCGAGTAAGCATGTCTTCTTAGTACTTACTAACTCTACTCAATTGTCCACATTTCATTCATCAGAAAATAGGTGACGTCTGTCAGCTCTGGGATCTTGGACTATATGTTCTATTCAATGTTACTAATATTTCTAAAAAATAGGCCAAAATGTAAAATCCCATCAAAAAACAAATGTGAAATGGGAGTTATGTTCAACATTATGATTTATTCCTTAGTTGCTGACTACAACAACAAATATAAAGTGGCCAAGTGCGAGTTGGACTCGCCCATGAAGGGTTCCGTTGCAGCAAGTAACATAATATACATAGTACACATAGTTATTGTAGTTCGTTGTAGCTTTGATCGAAGTTTCAATAATTGTGTATTTATGACGGACTAAAAAAAACTACTTATCAGATCGAGTTCAAACTAATTTTCGTTGGTAGTTTACATGGTAATGTACATCATATATTTTTTTAGATGTTACATTATCTTACTTTAGAAGTTAGAGGGGGGGGGGGACACACATTTTACCACTTTGAAAGTGTGTCTCGCGCAAACTATTCAGAGTATACGAAAATGATTTTAGAAACCGCAATCATTTTTGAAGACCTATCGATAGACACCCCACACGTGTAGATATGATAAAAAAAACATTTTTGAGTTTCAGTTCTTAGTATGGGGGGCTACCCTAATTTTTCTTTTTCTACATTTTTTTTGTTCATATCTTAATGCGGTTCACAGAATACATCTACTTACCAAGTTTCAACGGTGTAGTTCTCATAGTTTCGGCAAAAAGTGGCTGTGACATACGGACGGACAGACAGACAGACAGACAGACATGACGAATCTATAAGGGTTCCGTTTTTACGTTTTACGGAACCCTAAAAATGAGTTCTAAATGAGTGCCAAGTTCAAAGGTCGAACCTGCAAAAAAAAACCAACATAAGTCAAATATTTTACGGTAACTTAAAGTTTTTTTTCTTACAACTTAGAATAATTAATTGTTAGTTAAAGGTCTGATAGTTAAACACAAACTTTGATACTATTTTAGTTTCAATTTAATGACATTTGTACCACCGAACACCAGACCGATTATCGCGAAGCGCTGAATCGTTCACATTTTCGCACCACCGAAGTGGTGATTAGTACAGTCGATTGGCGAATGCTCACTATTAATTTGTCAGTTCCCAATTTGACGTGTCTCGATAATTACTGAAGTGTTGTGGTTAACCGCATGGGAACTTCCCGAGTTGGGAGTTCTAACTGGCTATTGGTCTATTGGTTGGTTACAAAATAATGGGGGATATCAATTTTGTACGACACTATATTTATAAGTATTATATCAGCATTCTGGCTACCATAATTATTTGCAAGCTTTGCTTAGTTTGGGGTCAGCTGGCATTGTGTGAAATGACTACCAAAATGTATTATTATTAAGCACTACTTAGGTTCATATTATTAAGTCATCCATTACACATAAAATTGTATTTTTTTTTAAACAGAAAATAGAAATGAATGGTGCTCGTGACGTGAAATATTTTAAAATATATGTAAGTCGTTTTCAATGGTAAGACTCTTCAAGTTCAAGTGAAATAACATATTTTATATGAAATAACAAATTAATATCACAGTTTCCCGGTTAAAGGGTAAGATATTTACATTTTATATGATATTTAAGGGTTATTGTAAAATTAAAAGATAATAAATTAGAAAAGAGGTAACTCATCTTACGTTTTTGAGTGAGGGACGTATTGTACTGCTAGGCAGTGATTAGCACTCTCATATCAAAATAGCAGCTTGGAACAATGGTATTATGAATAGGCCTCTTGCTTACCTTCAGAAGAATGCCTTGTTTGTCCCTTGACTCAATACTATTAAAAAATACAAATATCTGATGATGTCAAAGGTTTTGCCGCAAACGTATTTGTCTAAAAATATATAAAATTTTGTTCATACTGCGAAGAGACGGCTAAAAGCTAAAACCGCAGCTAGTGAAAGACGAACATATAAAATATAGCTTCTACCATCAAAATACCGGTCTATTTTGAGTTAGTTAAAGTGAACCACATAAAAGTACTCAATATGATTAAGCAGTCACTTAGTTAGGGATAATTAATTCTGACGACATCTACCGACGTTCCGCTTTTAACGGTCGCGGGGCAATTTTTAACAACCCTCTTGCGAAGTAATAATTGAAGAGAGAATGTCGTTTAAGATATTTTAAGTTAGCACGGCTGTTCATTCTACTAGCATTAGGTAGCATTAGACATTAGGTAGTTTAGGCATTAATAACGAGGTATTTCATTCGTCTCTTTACATATGAACACGAAACGGCACCTAAATATCGGGAACTCGCTCCACTATTTGAACTCTGAAAATTTCACTATATTAGTTTGGTTAGATATTAATAGATTTTAATTATTTTTTACTATCTATTAACGTGCCTTTAAACACTTCGACATTCCAGAAATTTCGTCAAGCTGTTTTGAGTAGTTTTATGTAAGTAGGTACAGCAGTCAGTCACTAATTAATATAATTATTATCTACCGTAAAAGTTACGAGGAAAGTAATCGGTTAACTAAGCACGCTTAAATGTTACATTTTACACCCTGGTACCTGGTACCTTAGGACACATTTCAACAAAATTCAGGAGACCAGTAGCCGATAAAAGTATTATTCTATTCGTATATAATGTTCTCATCACAGTTATTTAAAACTAACCAATTGTCCATTGTATACTCGTTTAATGTTATTATCACCACAGAGTCCATCGTCTAAAATGTCCACATCAGTATTACTACAATTATAATTGTAAGCCTACATTGATCCACTGTTGGACATAAGCCTATCTCATTTTACGCCTCTCGTTTCAATCCTGGGCTCTTCGTTCGAAACTGCAAGGGGACATTCGTCTGAAAAGTAATTCTTCGGTCAGTGGTCTAATTTAAAAGCTTAGGAAACGGGACATAAGTTAAAGTTAGTGCTAGGATAATTGGCCGATTTATAATCAGCCTTGTTATTAAAAGTTTTTGCTTCTTGATATTCATTTTATGGTTACCGTAAAGCATTTTGTGTCTTGAGTGGATGCAGATTCTATCACTAAGCTGTTACACAGTTGCCTGTTTTTTTGTTAGTTTGATTTATTTCTTTTTTAATTTGCAGGGACGAAATCAAGTTGTTATAAGTTTTCCAAATTTCAGGTAAACGCAAACAACTGACAAAAAAGTTTTTAATTGCACTAGATACATACCCACAGTTGACATTATGTTTTATTTTGTTTTAACATTTGTTGTAGGTAACGTTGCCAATGTTAATATTAAACGCAACGGATATTTTGTTAGCAACCATTGTTGAAATACAATTTTATAAGAAGTAGGTGTAACCTATCTTAATATTGCAAAAGATAACGCAGAAAGGCTGTATTTAAAGCTTAAAATGTAAAAAAAACTTTTTTCTATACATTTTGCTTCAATTATTATAAAGATAAATAAAGGTTTCATTTTTATTCGACGAGACCTTTAGCAAAACTGATTCTTATATGATAGGTAGCTAGAACGCAATCTGTTCAGTTTATTAGACTTGGTTTGTATAATATCGTAACTCTGTAGATATTCGATATTGAATCATTCCTCATTTGAAAGTATTACTTCTATTTTGCAAAAATATAGAGTATAGATACTAATAATTATTTAGTACACAAGTTAGACTGCGACTAGAACTGCCCTCTGTGACTTGTTGTTAGAACTAAAAAGTACCCCAGGTTGTGTATAGATGGCGATACAAGGCTCGAGTATCATGCGCATTGAGGTCATGAAAAAAAAGCTCTCAGACGAAAGTTTGGAATAATTGACATAAATTAAATTGTTATTTTAATAAGTACATACTATTTTTTTTATTTTCTCTGAAACTACTTCACGCATTTCACTAGATAGCTGAACTGAAATAGTGTATTTGGTCTAGTCGGGAAAACGACAACTGCCAGTCCGGAGCCCCTGGTTCGAATCCCATGCGCACCACTATCTTTACGAAGTTATGCGTGTAACGTCGCACTTTAAAAAAAAAGCGGTGAGGGAAAACATCATGAGGAAACCGACATGCTTTTTTTAATAAAATACTTTTTCTTATTCCCATGTCAGTTTATTGGCATAAATCTTTTAGTAAATTATCAAAGTATTTTAATACGTTTAACGGAAGCATTTTTGCACGCAACTGTTTCGCGTATATCCAAAGCTATAACTACTTACCTACTGTATTGGTCTATTCTACGATATTGTTCCTGTTTTTAAATCATTTGCCTCGACACTGCATGCTTGCGGTTGCAGTTTTATACACTTTAAAATCAAAATGTTTGTAGTGGCACTCTTGGCAGAGTCCGCCTGGGGAAGGACCACACCTTTGCCTGTTATTCTACCGCCAAGCAGTAACGTGCAAACATTACTGTGCTCCGGTTTGAAGGGCAATTTTTCCAGAGAAATTACAGGGCTTAGAGATATAACAACTTAGATCTCTGGGTCACGAGCGCAGTGCAGTGCTAGGTAATGATTTGGACTCTTCATGTTCCAATAGTTGCGTGTCACTGTGCTGTTATGTGGCAGGTATGTTGCTTACCATCAGGCACATGTCCTGCTCGTCTCGTCACTCTTTATTTAAAAAAAAAATGTTCTAAGAATATTTTCATCTACAACTCAAAGGTACTAATTTAGCTAGCCGCCCGCTTGTAATTAGGCGGGGCAAAGGACAATAGCCACAACTTCTTAATTTGCATGTATTAGTGCTATGTTATAGCAATTGGCGAGCGCACTGATTGTGCGGGGACCATAATAAATACGTAGGTAAGTAACCACTTAATTGTTCGTAATATTACTGGGACTAATTGTGTATTTTCTTAAATAACCCGACATGCATATCGGTAATTATACTTTGAGGTTTCCATGCCGCTGCAGAGCATTCATTTCTTTTGTATTTTTTTCTCAATTGTCCTTAATATGCATTTTTTTCAATTATACAGTATTGCTACTTTTATTGACTACTGTCACAGTATAAATAGAATGTGCTGTTGTTCACTAAATCACGTAAGTACTAATAACTATTTAGCATAGCATAAGGAGTCCAATGTATGTTTCCGTACAGACTCGGATCATTATCTTACTCGTAAAAAGAGAAAATTAACGCCATGCTCCACGGCGCTGGTCAAGAGCGGGTTGGTGAAGGGCGAAATTTATAAATATATTTAGTCTATATATATATAAATTCTACAATGTGGTAACGCAAATTTGAGTCCTCATAATCCAAATATGGGTAGGGTTGGCATACTTTATATTTCAGGATTTGCAATCCGATTTAGTTTTTTTTTTATAATTAGATCAATTGTAACTGATGGAGTTTTTTAATCATATATATAATTTTCGTAAATGGGAAAGTTTTGATGTTTAGATATTTGGCTTCTTGTTACTCAATCACGTTGAAGCGGCTGAGAAGATCGCGTTGAAATTTGGAACTCACTCGTAGTTATGGAGTTTACAGTCTGCAATAAAACATAGTGTATCGCAAATCGGCAAACGTAGTAGTAGGACGCCCTGAGACTAGATGGAGTGACGATATTCAAAAGGCAGCTGGTGGCAGTTGGAGAAGTAAGACCGAGGATTGGGCTGAGTGGCGTATCATAGGAGGGGCCTATGTCCAGCCGTGGACGAATACGGGCTGATGATGATGATGATGAATAAAACATAGGCTACTTTTATCTTGGGAAAACAACTAGAACGGAAAATACTCAAGTAAAACCGAGGGGTGCTTCGCGGTTTATACAATACGAGTAATGAACAAAAAATGCAAAAAATGTTACGCTCAATACTACAATGTAGAGGTATGTTCTAAGTTATCACGGAATTACATAAATATGATTGAAATTTAACTAATTTAAGTGTGATCGATTAATGAGCAAGGATATTATATTTCTAGGTAAGTAAACTTAGAGGATTTTTACTAAGTTGTATTACATTATCAGTGGAGTTCTGCAATCATTAACAATGTTTCCCAAATTGTAGTCTCATGATCGTATGCAAAACAGCAATCCCTATGCTAAGCGGTGTTTTAACAATGCAGCTGCACCGCTTACTGCTCTAATATTCCCCTTACAAGGGATTTAAGCTGTCACAGTAATATTTACATTCCAGAAAGAAAAGTATTTTTTTTTTCAATTTATTTGCTGATTATTATGTGGATTTCACTTTTTTTTTAATAAGTTGATGGTAGTGTGCTGCTAAACGCGATCTTGCCTGATGTTAAACGGCTATGTGACTATAGAACTTTCTTACATCGAAGAAACTTACTCAGCCTAGACTTCAAGATACTACGAACATATTGATTGGAAAAAACACAACCAGATACTGCATTCTTATATTTTTCTTTTATTAACTTTTTGCCAAGTCTCCAGATAAAAATTCATAATAATAGAACTCTATACAACCTTTTTAGACATACATCTATGGCAGTCTCTGATGACCTATGCTGTTGCCTATAGAACTTTGACCTTCAGTTGAAAGAGCTGCGTTCTACTGATGTAACTCTACTAACCAGACATATTTATTTACACAATATACGTAGCTCATAGCTAAAAGCTTCCATGCAACTTACTCGAAGCGTACCTGAAATCATTCCATATCAACCATACTCATTTACTCTTATACTTTGATCCTACTGCATTTATAGAGACATTCCCTACTGAACCAAATTGTTGTGCTTAGTTCCACTGTGTCAAGGTCCAGCGATGTCTTACGTCGCTCTAGAATCTCTAATTAACAGGGATTAGCTCTCTATCTCTTCGTTACCTGAAATGAGATTGTTATGTCCCTACCTGTGTTCTGTTACAATCTACCTAATTGCCAATATCTGAAAGTTGAGCACCTCAAAGTTTCGAAAATTATGCTTATTAACTAGAATATCTAGTATCTCGGTACTAGTGGCCTAGTTTGAGGGTAGACTAGAATACTAAATTTTTACTGACCAATAAGACGATTGTTCGCCGGTAAAAATATGATCATACGGCGTTGATGTCTATTTACGAGTTTACAACGCTGCGTCTATGCCACAGACTAAGTAGAGAGATACTCTGTCTATGCTAGTTAGTAAATGTCACTTATCTCGGACTATTTCATTATTTTCGAACTTTATACTAATTTGCAGAGTAATTCAAATATCGAAGACAAACTGATCGTTTAAGCTAATAAGCAAAAAACGATTCAATAGCGAAGCCAACAGAAGGATTCAGCGGACATAAATAATATTATTATTTATGTTATGAAAAACCTTCATAACTTAACACGAGATACAACGTACTTTAAATAAACTAACAGGTTTTTTACGTATCATGTGGTCCAACACACGAATTAAGTCTCAGTCGTAAACGGCGGCCTTATTTTCAACGATAAATGTACTATTTTATAGAATTCAAAATATTTGTATGAGTTATCTCTTACCTACAAACAGTGTACCTTGTGCACGCTACTCATCCACTCACCATTATTACTTCTATGGACGCACCAATAGAATACCGTGCTCATCATTTTGCTTTCAGATTTGTCTTCGACTCGGATAAGGCCGGCTATATAGTTAATTACCAGCATTTAGCATTGTCTGGACGATGTCGTAAACAACGAGCTCTGTAGGCTAAGCTTCAATGGAGCGATAAAATGTAAACTAGCAGTAAAGTTTGCTCGGGTGCTTGTGTAATTCGTGAGCTACAGTGTATCTAGAGTTTATGGGCGATTCGCCTTAAAGACGCCTAGATTTCTGCGTGTGTGTGATTGTAGACTACACTCACAACAATTAATTTATTATGTTTGTCACAAAGCAAACGTTCCTCACAGTTCATTGTTTTTCCGGGATAGCCTATAAGACTTCTTCCAGACTATAAGAGTCCAGCTTCCAGAGTGAGGGTCTAAATTTAATTTTAAATTGAAGTCGGTTTTTGTTTTTTAGGAGAAAATAAATTATTTAAATTGAGAATTTATCAATATTGATTTTTTATAGAATTTCAACCACTTGGTGGTGGCTATTAGGACCTAAAATGTAGGTTAATAAATTATAAATAAATATACATAAAGAACTGTGCCTTGTTAATTTTTTCTTCAAATATAATCATATTCTAACCGCTACTTATCTATTCTATGCCGCTACAAACAAATATCAAAAGCATTCGTTCATTCTATTTCTCATGATAAGATAGAGTAATTCATCAAAAACGTCGGTATCGGTTAAACTAGCAACATTTACTTTATTTATGGCCTGTAGCAGATAAGACTATAGTAAAATAAAGACATTAAAGTTAACTTATGGACTTCGAAAACAGTATCAGCGAAATTATCCATAATTTACTTGAATACAGTAAAAAATAAATACGACACAATCTCGAGCAATGGCGAGCGATTACGTGAGACTGGAGATCTACGATGTCTTGAGTACTGCGACCATAATTGCGAGATTGCAAAGAAACTAAAGTTAATCCGAACCGGGACGTCAGTGTAGAATTAAAAATCTTTATAATTTCGAATTAATAATAAGACTCTAGACATAGCATTTGCGATTATTGCTTAAATAGAAAACCTTTGTCAAGGTAAACGCGTAAGATACCTACTAGGTCGCCACTTTTCTTAACCACCAGGTATCAACAAATCGCGGTCAAACGGTCTTTCACGTCACGTTCTTCTATCTTACATAAAAAAACAGTTTGATTTTGTAGTTATAGAACCCTTTGCAGTGTCTGCTTGGATACCTTGGATGCCTACCACACAGTCAATTATTCAAACGTGCAATAACGTGCAATAAAAAATGTTTGAAGCAAATGTTTGAACCTGAGGCCTCCGGATCGGCAGTTGCCGTTCTCTTGACTAGACCAGCCATAAGTTGCTAGACCAGCCGTAACTTGCTACACCAGCCGTAACTTGCTACACCAGCCGTAACTTGAAGAACAACCACTACCTTTAGCGAGGTGAAAAGTAGCCAATGTGTTAATCTAGGTAAATTATCCAGGTAAGGTACTAACTTTGTATTTGGTTCCAAAAAGTAGCTTATGTACTATTCCGGATTATATAAATATAATCTATACTTTAACACTATATTATCTATACTTGTACTTAATAATATTATAAAGCTGAAGAGTTTGAACGCTACAATCCCGGAAATTACTGGTCCAAATTGAAAGATTATTTTTCTGCTAGATAGTTCATTTATCGAGGAAGGCTATAAGCTTCATAACTTCATAGCTCTACTATGAAAACGGTAAAAAATATTTCTTTCAGAGCTTTCGTATCTACCGTGCGTTGACGTGACAGCATGTGTCAAAGATTGCTTCATAAAACTTTGCTATTTTTTTTTTTTACTAAATTTGAGTTGTTGTTTGTGAATTGTCGTCCACCACCAATTTTTACTGAACTGATTTCAAAAAATCTTTCACCGTTGGATATTTACGGGATCTCTGTGTGCTATAGGCTATATATGTACCACGGGCGAAGCCGGGGTGGACATCTAGTCTACCTATACATATGTGTTCCAAACTTCAACCTGATCCAGTATGGTCACCCTATTTTTGAAGAACCAGTATCATCATTTCCTGCGGCCTGTTATTCCTAGACATGAAAAATGAACATATTTTTTCCTACTTAATATTCTTTGTTTTCTGCGATCAATGATACTTAACGACTACAACGTAAACAAAAAATCAATAACTCTACATGAACACACACAGCGTCCACGGGTACATGTTTTATTGTAAAAATAATTATTGTCAGTAAAGTCGTGGACTTTTGTTATAATTATCCCCTTACACAGACCGTTACACAGACAGTTATTCCGAAAATTCGTAGTTATTTGTAATACTTTAACAGCGAAACTAAATTGATGAATTACATTAACTTAACATAATGAACTGAAACCATTGTATCAAACATCAAACCGCAAAACGTAGTAGTGTAAAAGACAATAAGAGTACTTACGTGAGGTTTTTTTTTGTTTCTAGCTTATACTCGTAGCATAGCATAATCAGCCCATATCATTTTCCCACTGTTAGTACTGAGCTTGAATCCCTCTCTCGCAATGAGAGAGTCAAGGCCACAGTACACTATGCTTACCAAGTGGAGGATGGCTTAATTTACTAGATGTTTGCATTTTATAGTTCTGTCTGTCAAACATTTAATAAGCATAGGATTTTTTTTGATACACTCGTTCTAATAAATTGGAGTAGAGGTTTGTCTTACGTTTCAAAAACCTATTAATAAATCCCTAATGGAATATAATTAGGTATGTATTTTACTGTACAAATGAATTAAATTATTTATCTTCTCGAAAGTGATTACACTGTTCTGAAAATGCTACTGCAATTTAACTATTGGTAGTCCACTAATGGAAGAGTCCAAAGTTATGCAGCAATAAAATTTCATAGCGGTGTTATTTTTCACCGTTAATTTTCATGCATAAGAAAAGTAAAAACTGTAGACAAAAGGACATTTGAAAAAGACGCAACGTTTTAATTTTTCTATCAATCTTGCAGTTCATTTCTATGAAGATAACACACTTCAAATAGCACTGCATTGTAGTGAGTGGCCATGCAAGCGGAAAGTAACTAGTCCCTTGGTATAGTAAAGGTGGGGGAACTGAGGGTATCAATTAAACTCTTTTGCACATCGAGCAAAGTTTACTGCGTACGTGTGATAATCTATACTAATATTATAAAGCTGAAGAGTTTCTTTGTTTGAACGCAAGGATCTCGGGAACTACTGGTCCGAATCGAAAGATTCTTTCTTTGTTGGATAGTTAATTTATCGAGGAAGGCTATTGGCTATTTAACTATACGCTACTATTAACAGGAACGGAGTACGAATGAACAATGTAACAAAAACGGGGAAAAATATTGCACAAATTGTGACGAATTTACTTTGTGACGAATCGCCTATAACCCCTTTTGAGAGCTTTTGTTGCGTGACAGCATGTGTCTATATTTTAAAAGTTTCGTCATTAGCACCTAAGGTAACCGAATTTGTTCAAAATTTGAATTGGTACGACCAATTTTCGATAGATGGCGTAGCAACGCGCGCACGATTCAGCTAGTTAATAATATAACTTTTGATGGCACTTAGTAACCATGATAAAAAATATAATTATGTTCATGTTGTCGTTAAATTCAACACATTTGGATTTTATGAGTTACTCGTGTTGTATTGGTTTTCGTCTATTATCATGTTCTTAACGACTGCTTTTAGGGTTCCGTAAAACGTAAAAACGGAACCCTTATGGATTCGTCATGTATGTCCATCCGTATTTCACAGCCACTTTTTCCGAAACTATAAGAACTAAACTGTTGAAACTGCTGCTGCTTTTATTTCTATAATTAAAGATCAGTTATTGCATCAAACAAGTAACACATTACACATACTTAAATATATTATTCAATAGGGACTAGTACTGGAACATATAGTTCAGTAACTTTATACATTACCGTAGGCGTTAAATCCGGTAGATCTGATTTTTTGCAGACTTGTTTATGATGTTGGCCTAATGATTGTCCCAAGTTTGTGACCTCGAGCGACGAACGCAACTTTGTCAAAAATCGTAAAAACCGCGAAAAAATCGTTTATTTTTCAAATTTTGGCGGTTATAACCCTAAACGACTAGTTTTTGTAAAAACTTTCTTATGGCTTCTATAAAGTAGACTAAATTTGCTACAATATGGTACTAGAATTGTCTCTGTACACCCAATAGTTTCTGAGAATAAGTCTTTCAAAGTTTATAATTTTTTTCGTACTTCGCAATTTTTAGCAATATTTTAACTCTTACTTGACCACTTTGTGGCACAGTTACGGCGGTTTTTAACCCCCGACCAAAAAAAGAGGTGTTATAAATTTGACGTCGAAGTCTGTTTGTCTATTAGACGACACACATACAGTTCTGTCTCTATGTGTATCTGTCTGTGTGTGTATCTGTCTATGGTACCGTAGAGCTGAAACGGATGGGCCGATTTCGGTGCGGTTTTTTTTATTTGAAGATACATTTTTGTGTTGATGTTTTGAGCTATTTTTGGTAAATATCGATTCAAGATGGCCGCCTCCACCAAATGGCAGACCAAATATTTCATCACAATCTACCTCAATATGGGTATCAAATCAAATGAAAGAGCTTGACTAGTAGACTACTATACACTATGAAAAATGTATATTTATACCATATTTATACCATATCGAGGTATTTGTAAAAAAGAAACGTATTTCGTCATTTTGTGGTTGCGGCCATCATAGATTTGAAATTTGTCATAGTGCATAGTAGTCTACTAGTCAAGCCCCTTCACTTGATTTTTTTTTTTTTTTTTTTTATAGCATAGAGTGACGAGACGAGCAGGCCATGTGCCTGATGGTAAGCAACATGCCTGCCACATAACAGCACAGTAACACGCAGCTATTGCAACATGATAGTCCAAATCATTACCTAGCACTGCACTGCGCTCGTCACCCAGAGATCTAAGATATTATGTCTCTAAGCCCTGTAATTTCTCTGGAATCATTGCCCTTCAAACCGGAACACAATAATGTTTGCACACTACTGCTTGGCGGTAGAATATTTGGCAAAGGTGTGGTACTTCCCCAGGCGGACGCTGCTAAGAGTCCTACCACTACAAAAATTTGATACCCATATTAAGGCATTAGTGAAAAAAAAAATTATGGAGTTCGCCATTTTGTGATTTGAAATTTATTATACTGTATAGTACTCTACTAGTCAAGCCCTTTCATTTGATACCCATATTGAGGTAGATTGTGGTGAAATATTTGGTCTGTCATTTGGTGGAGGCGACCATCTTGAATCGATATTAACCAAAAATAGCTCAAAACATTAACACAAAAATGTATCTTCAAATAAAAAAAACCGCACCGAAATCGGCCCATCCGTTTCAGCTCTACGGTACCATAGACAGATACACACACAGACAGATACACATAGAGACAGAACTGTATGTGTGTCGTCTAATAGACAAACAGACTTCGACGTCAAATTTATAACACCTCTTTTTTTGGTCGGGGTTTAAAAACCGCCGTAACTGTGCCACAAATCGGTCAAGTAGGAGTTAAAATATTGCTAAAAATTGCGAAGTACGAAAAAAAATATAAATTTTGAAAGACTTATTCTCAGAAACTATTGAGTGTACAGAGACAATTCTAGTACCATATTGTAGCAAATTTAGTCTACTTTATAGACGCCATAAGAAATTTTTCACAAAAACTAGTCGTTTAGGGTTATAATCGCCAAAATTGGAAAAATAAACGATTTTTTCGCAGTGTTTTCAAGTTTTGACAAAGTTGCGTTCGTCGCTCGAGGTCACAAACTTGGGACAATCATTAAGCCAACATCATAAACAAGTCTGCAAAAAATCAGATCTACCGGATTTAACGCATCCTACTCCATACATTCAGGCGACAAAGTTACTGGACTAATATTTAGATATCACTTTATGGGGTTAACTTTGATAACTGCAAATCAAAAAAATTCACTGGCGAACAAGATTTCCATATTAAAACTTCCAAAATGCAATCAATCCGGTTAAAAAGTATATTTTTTCAGAGAGAGTTTTAATCGACCAAAACGAGAACTAAATTAAATATTTAAGCAACCTTCGACACAAATTACAGTTAATAACCATCTCGATCGTCTCAGATTTTATAAAAAAATAACCGCACCAAAAATGGTCGGTTAATTTAGGAGCTACGATGCCGTCTGTGTTCTTGTTTCAAGAGAAATTACAGCGAAATGAGATACCTTATCTAAAGGCCGGGTTGCATTTTGATTAGTGCGAGTGCGAATGCTAGTGCGATTGCGAGTGCGAGTAAGTAATCGCGACTGGTTACTATGCACTCGCAATAATAAATCTTTGTCCATAGGTACGTGTTTGCTTCTAATCACTCAACACCTGCACTACTCACTCGCACTCGCACTAATCAAAATGAAAACAGGCCTCAATGTAATGTAAACGTTTTATTTAATTAGTTCTATTGGTCTGTGCTAAATGAGCACACTGAGGCACTAGACAGTTTTTGAAAGTTTCATGTTCTATTAAACATTCTTGACACTAGCCTGTTATGGACAAGTGTGTTGTTTGCTATCAGGTGCACGTCTTGCTCTACTTGTCACTATTGTTTGTATTTTAGTTTGAATTCAAACTTGACGTTTAGAAGCCATAAATGCACTAATGCAACTCTGGGTTTGTCTAGTTTAGAAGCCATCAGTAACCACTATTAACGGCAGAAATATTATAAACTAGCTGTGCCCCGTTGTTTCGCCCACGTAAATCCCGATTCCGTTATTTTCTTGGGATACGAAATAGCCTACGTGTTATTCTACACCATTATCTATCAATGTACTAGATTTCATCGAAATCCCTTACCTACGTAGTTTTTGCGTGAAAGAGACAACATATACGTCTACACATCCATATATTACTACAAACTTTTGCGTTTATAATTTTAGTAGGATATGTCGGATAAGTTAGTAGTGGTAGGACTCTTAGCAGAGTCCGCCTGGGGAAGTACCACACCTTTGCCAAATATTCTACGGCCAAGCAGTAATATGCAAACATTACTGTGTTCCGGTTTGAAGGGCAATGATTCCAGAGAAATTACAGGGCTTAGAGACATAATATCTTAGATGTCTGGGTGACGAGCGCAGTGCAGTGCTGATTAATGTAATGATTATATTGATTAATGATTATAACAGTAATGATTTGGACTATCATGTTCCAATAGCTGCGTGTTACTGTGCTGTTATGTGGCAGGCATATTGCTTACCATCAGGTACATTACCTGCTCGTCTCGTCACACTATGATATAAAAAAAAAAGTTATTATGTTAACGATGATAGATTATAAACTAACGGAATTCTCAATTGTACGATAAAAAGTGTGTGTGTACGTATGTACACACGCTAGAAGTTAATATTTTTCTACTTATTCCTTGCGCTAAGAGAACTCTTACTTCAAGCATATTTATATCATACAATGTTATCTATGCAAGAATTATTAACCTGAAGTTAGTTACAATGTCCACTAAAATAAAATGTTGACTAAGGCCAATTGTCCACGTAGCTGCACGACATCCGCACGATTTCGACAATTGTCGGATGCAAGACGAATGCTTGCATCTTGCGTACAAATAATGAAGTCTGTGTCCACGAAACGACAACGACGCGATAGCCGCACGTCTTGTGTCTGTTTGTAGGATGCATGCATTCGACAAAAGACGCGTGCGTGGACAGTAGACCTAACTGTTTTCAGGATGTCGGTTTTTCATAACAGTGTAACCGCACCGTAAAAATATGCTCTAATTATTTTTTCTAGCACGCCAGAAGAAGCGTAACTTCAACAAACGTCGGAATTGCAAAAATAGTCCAAGACAGCACGAAGCAGGTACAATGTAACTCGAACGTTAGTTCAACAAGTTGTCTCATAATGTGGACTGGCGCTATAGTGTCAAGGATCACTTCGGAACATGGCCGCACAGCCGTTGCACCGAATCATTTGTAGCAGATGAAATGTAAATGCACACTCGTTACGCGACGCCCGCTCCCGCTCCGTATTCATGAAGACGTGGTGCAAGGGAAAAGGGCAGAGTGTAAAACAAACGACGGTATTCCCTAGCAAGGAACGAGACAAGGACATATAATATCAAGGTAACCAAGTTTAGATAAGTAGAGGACACTTAATTTGAAATGAAATAAGCAATGTGCAAAAATTGCTGTGTTCTGGTTTGAAGGGAAATCTATGGGTGACGAGCGCGGTGCAGTTCTAGGTAATGATTTGGACTTTTCATGTTCCAATAGCTGCGTGTCACTATATTGTTATGTGGCAGGCATGATGCTTAACATCAGGCACATGCCTTGCTAGTCTCGTCACTCTATACTATAAAAAAGCAATTGTATTTTGTACGTTTGGCCAAAATCCTAGCGTTCGTTTGGTTAAATATTTAGCTTTATAGAAAAGTTAGTAGTACTGCGTTATTCGTTTACGATTTGTTTGAGTAGGTTCCTATTATAAAAAAGTAAAAAAAATAATGACAACTAAGCTGTGTAAGCAGTAATTATTTGTGGTATTTGACAAAAGCTGGATAATACTCATCTATCTATAATCCTAGTTTTGTCTAATACATTTTCGGAAGATTTTGATTTCATTCCATTTTCAATGTTAACCTTTTTTTGTGAGGATCATATATTAGCAGTAGGTACTTACTATTTGAAGTGAAAACTTCTCTAGGCGCGCCTAGATAAACTTTTTGTGGGGTGTAAATTGAATTCTACCGTCACGCTCGGGTATGATAAGAAATCTTCGGGTAAACTCGGGACATTGGCGATTGGGCATCTAGAAATGCGTCAGCCAATGGGAAATACTGAAAGGGCGTGGCCTCGCCATCATGGCATGGCCATCTAGAAATGCGTGAGCCAATGGGAAATGCTGACGCATTTCTAGATGCCCATGCCATGATGGCGAAGCCACGCCCTCCGGTTACACCCGTGTAGTTTTCAAGGTAAGCTATCAAATTTTGAGCTAAGTATAAGTTTTCACTTCTATCGGCAGTTCCTATGACTGCCAATTTTTCGTTTTTTAGGTATAGGCTTAGAATGATGGGATACAAGATAAATTTTACCTAAGCAACACTCTAGTCCATAATGACATAGTGTTACGCTGCTATTTTTATGCGGAGAGTTCAAATCACTGACTAGAACTGTAACGTGGTCGTCTGCTGGAGATACACGATTATATGTAATTTTTCCGGAACCATTGGTCTGCTAGCAGAATGAGATTTTTTTCATTAAGCTCATGATGTCAAAATCACTTTGGTTTGAGAATTTCCTTTTATATTTTAACATATTTGACGAAACAAATATCTTCGCTATTTTAACATTTACTATCGGCTTAGCGCCATCTTTCGACAATTATTCAAACATATTTTAAAGCTTGCATTTTAAGTTAACTACCAAATCGCTACATAATATGAAGTTTCGAACCATGTCACCAAATGTTTTCTTAGATTAAATTCCAAAAGTTCTTTCCTTGCGACATCTTCCAACGAAAGGGTATGTGAACATTATCTTCAAATGTGTCAACGGCTCACGTTCTTTCTCGTTTACTGGTTTGTTGTCTATTGTCACTTTTTCTACTTATTTTTGTACCTGAATTTATACTAATAGACCCCACAGGGATCTTGTGTAAATCGTTGCAGCGTATATGCTTTACCTTTGCTGGCAAAATATTTGAATTTCATTTAAACAGGTAAATAGTTTACACTAGCATAGGCTGGAGAAGCGACGACATTTTTTAAATGGAATCCGTTGTACATTTACGGTGCCAACTGAAAAATAAATAGGAAGGACATAAAAGTAAATAGTTGGAAGATGAGAAGTTGAGAAATAGGTAGTTAAAATCAAATAACTGAAAGCTTATTTATGATAGGCGACCCGTAGAAGTTGATTTGCATATTATGTCAAACAGTGTTGGGTAGGCCTACTATAAGAAACTGTTCCTAAATGTATTATTTTATTTTTACTCTCAATTACAAATAACACCTTCAGGCAATCTGTTGCAATTGGAAACCTTACCTAAAACCTGTTGTTAAGTATTAAAAGTACAACACCGTTTGTCTATGGTGTTGCACACAAAGGATTTAAAACATCGACATTATTGAATATTTTCTTAAATATTCATTTCATCTTAATTTTTAGTAACAACTATTTTTTTTTTAAATTACGTGTAGTAGGAGACTGTGCTTGTTTAAACATTACAATAGTTGCGTAGCCTAATAAAATAAATACAAACTAGTATGTGTGTAGTAGTGTGTATGTATGATAGTGTAAAAGTTTGTGTACGTATATGTATAATTGTGAAATAATGTATTTCTGTAAGTAATATAGTTTAATTGAATATGGTGTTATGTGTACTGAGGGACTACACCAAGATAAAAAGATTTGCAGAACTAATTTATGAACTCATAGAAAACAATTCTCGAAACAGTTTGCATTCAAAACGCCTTTGTGTGTGTTATATCTGTTTCTTTATTTTTAGTTATCAGAATGTAGATTAAAATAAAACATCAGATAACTCATGTCAACATCGATGCCGTAAATTTTCCAAGCTTTATAATAACATTCGGTTTTAGTTCTAACGAAGATGTTATTTATTATTTATTTTAATAAACCTTCTGCGATGATATATGTTCGCTGATATTATAAGACAAAGTGCCAACGGGTCCAATACTCAGATCAGAATTTATGCATTCCATAAAGTGAGGCGATGCATCTCCTTTCCGTGTCACCCGGCCGGGTCCAATTAAGTTCAACTCACGACCTCTAACTTAGGCTATGGAGTTAGCGTTGCAGCAAGTGATAACTGATAGATGTTCGAACTAACTTCTATATAATATATAATGAAGTTTGATGGGTCCTATCTTATACCTTTAAACAAGCAATTCTTGGTTATATAGAATCTGAATCTCGGAAACGGCTTGAACGATTTTCATGAAATTAGTAATGGTAATAATTAATAATAAAAAATAAAAAAATAGTAATAGTAGTAATTAGTAATGGGCGGTTTCGGGGGCAAAATATTGTTTTATGTCGTATCGTCGTTTTATGTGCGTTTTTAGACCATGATAAACTGTTACATTAACATTGGAATGCGAAGGTAAATTTCACCGCATTGTCCGTTGGTATAATGTCGTTGGGGGCTCCCATACAACAAACATGATTTTTTACCGTTTCTGGCTCGATTAGTCCGTTCCAAGTAAACTAGATGGCGCCACTAGTACACTAAAACGCGCATTCAACCTCTTCATCAAAATAGTAAGGTAAAATCAAATGTTTGGAAAACTTTTGGTTGAAAGCCTTTCTGTGGAAACTGAGATAGTTTATGTATACGGAATTCAAATAAAGCCAGAGGTTTTCGCCGTTTATTTGCTAATGGTACGGATCCCTTCGTGCGGGAGTCTCACTCGCACTTGGCCACTTTTATTTTTTAAGTTTTTCGTTTTTTTTTAAGAACATCTATTACCTACTGTACACACCCAGTACACCCAAGTACTCAGTGAGATTATTAAATGAATAATTTCATTTGAAAATATATTTAACAGGTAAATGTCACAAAAGCATATATCCACTTTTAACCCATTAGATATACCAGGTATTGGGCATACCGAAAAGTAGTAACATTGTTTTAAAATAAGCTAAACATTAAAAAAATGTTTTTTTAACTTGTTTTGTTTGAAAGATAAACTCGAACCAGATTTGTATTTAATGGTAAGCAGTAGTTAATTTCAAGCTATATCTATATTCAAGATAATATAGCTTGGATTAAAATCTACGTTAAATTGGTAAAGATAACAGTTGTAAAATCATAGCACTACAGCATAATATCAGGCAAGATGGCGGCCAAGTGCTTATATAACATTGAAAATGAACCCACATTTTCAATTTAAATAACCAAACGGGTCTTCAGAAATCGTCAAATATTTAGATTATAATCTGCATTAGCATACTTACATGTACATACAGTATGTTCCAAAAAAATCTAAAAGAGTGTTTCTATCCACTTTACCACTACCAAATAACAGAAACCCCTAGTTGAACAACAAAATTTGACTTTCACTTTGATAGGTTTTGCTATTCTATCTTCTAAAGATTTTTTTTTGCCCCCAAAATATAAATTTAATGACCACACAGACACGAGTCAGGACTTCGTGCTAGAGAAAGCGGAAAGCGGGTCGCTGCTAGATCACCGCTATTAGATTGTCATGCATGTTGGATGAGGTAATTAATTGTGACAAACCATTTTGTTACAGACGAACATCTTGTACGACGGCGCAGACGCCGTGTAACATTGTAAACTATAGCGGTGTGGCAGTTTGGTTGACACGATTGGGTATGAAATAAAATGTGTGGATATTTGTGTTTCTTACTCAATTTTTTTAAAGAGATCATTTTCAGACAGGTCCTTATTACCAAAACTAAATTATCATGGGAACTACATCAAAGTAGGTACATACCTAACTACTAATACTAAGTACACTGAATTATTATCCTTAGACCGATAAAGATCTAAAATATGTAATGAAGATGATAAAGCCCACTACCAGTTGGAAGCGTGTCTAGAATGCTGTCATCATTATAACGCTGAATGACAATGTCTATACGTAAGGCCAAATAAACGGCCCCATTTTGGTCACGCGTCGTATAGACCAAATTATAAATAAATAAATATTGGTGGACAATTCACACACCACACCGTCTGACCCCAAACTAAGCAAAGCTTGTGTGATGGCGGCCAGATAGCTGATATAATACTTATATAGTTTTAAATACATACTTATTATACATAGAAACACCCAGACACAGTGCAAACATTTGAATTCATCACACGAATATTTACACTGGGTGGGAATCGAACCCATCTCAGAAAGGTTTTTGAAAATAAAACGTTTATAGCTTTGAGAGTTAAGTTTTTGCATATATAGGGTGTGTGCCGGACGTGCTGAAGAAAGAACCTCTAGTTTCACAACCTTGAAGCAGTAGATTCCAATCCCACTTGCACATCCCATGGTCATCTACCGACCTCTTCTCCAAAGGTCGTTTACTTGGAACATAATGATACCCTTTACCATTAAAGCCGGTAGTGATGACAAACTTTTGCATGTGCTTTTGGAAAGATATTCAGGGGTGCAAGTGAGATTCGAACCTACTGCCCCAATACCAACACTAACAGTAATCTGATAGATCGGATTTGAACAGACATCTGAAAATATCCTACTAATAAATATTATAAACATGAAAGTTTGTAAGAACATTTATTATGTTTGTTCATCTGTCACGCAAATACCACTGAAGATATTTAGGTGAAATTTGGTACATAGATAGATAATGATCTGGAATAAATAGGCTATTTTTGTTTCGGGAAAATGACGGGATCCGGCACTACACGAACGAAACCGCGGGGCACTGCTACTCTTATGTAAATTCAAAGTTCAATTTTGTCACAATATTTGAATCGTGGCCCAGATTACTCGTATTTTGCCCATATTTCACAAAATAGTTATTTGTTTGGATTCTAACAACTTGATATTTACGCAAATCACGTAATTGTACATGTAATAGCAAACACAAATGGGTGCAAAGTGTATGGTAATTCAACATAGGGGTTCACAACGATAAATAAATATACGAGTTAACGTTGGTTTAACGGTTACGTTCACGGTTCGATTGTTGAGCAAAGTGTGCTTGAAGATAAGTTAACCGGTTGTTAGCGAAACAGGTGGTTTGGAAAGGCTTCGGGGTAATCGTCGATTTGCATTCGAATTACTGCCTATTCCGTAGCATAACCATAGATTAAGCAGTTCATTTTCCTTTCCCACTGCTGGGAGTCTGGGCCTTATTTCGCAAGGAGAGAGTGAATGCCTCCATCACGCTGGTGATGTGTGGGTTAGTGGATGACAAATTTTGTTGTGAGAATTAATAGAGTTGTGCTTCTTGGAATCTGTCAAGACCTATCGATGTTTAACTTCATTTTCGAATCCACAACCTTACTAATGGTAGTTCTTGCCACTACACATACTACGTAGGTAACAGCTTATTCCGTGGAGTGAACCAATTATCTGTCTTGGCAAAATACATAAAATATGTACTATAGACAATTAAGCAGTTCGCAAATAAGTAGAAACTTTTGGATTCCACTCCACATTTTGGACTAATACTCCATCTCCTAAATCCTACTAATATTTTGAACGTGAAAGTTTGGATGTTTGTTCCTCAATCACTTTGAAACGACTAAATGGACAGAGTTCAAATTAAGAAAAGACGAAACGAAACCACAAGTGGAGACCAGGGACTAATACGAGAAGAAGATACACTACAACGCTGGATCGTTATAACATCAGACGACACGGAGCTCAAAATTGGATGAACCGGACGCAAGGCCGCTAGAAGTGGAAAGAGGGAGAAGAGATAATAGACTATGATAGGGCCGTGTTGATGACGATGACGAACATCTTTAAGCTATCATGGTGTTTAACTATACTAGTAAGTACTTATTACCAATTATGGTTTTTTTTACTGTTCTGTAGTCATTCAATTTAACCACGCCAAATGTCCCATAATTGATAATACTAAGGTAATAACGAACAAATAAAATCTTCGAATTCTTTACTAAATACCATAAAAGAAGAAAATATAAGAAATCATGTTCCAGTTCAGTGTCAAAGCTAACTCATAAACGTATTTCGAATAGCAACATAAATATCGGTGACCCCACGAGTTGCTTTTTACGAGATAACATTAGACACTTACAGAGCCTAATAACCTCTTAGCTACAATATACATTAGGTGCCAACCAACCTCGACTTTTCGTTATTTGATTGAGAACCCGGGAACTACAACATTAACTACCAGTGATACAAAACTTGAACTAAACATTTTTGTAAATAAGTGTTTTCAAATGAACTGTAAGTTCCGTAGTGCCGCCGCATGTCAAAAGGACACAAGTGATGGTGCTGACAGTACACAGTTCAAATCGTAAAGTTTTATTACAACGAATAAGCAACTGCCTAATAACTAATAACACATCTTCACCGCGTAACTTCTAAATGATGGTCATTCTTCGAACTCAGTTTTTGATGTTAATAAAAAATATTAGGTAATAAAGAATGATGGCATTATGTTTGATGTCATTTCGAAAATATTGATTGTTAATTTTTACGATTTTTAATATTTGTTTACGATCTTGTTGATAGATATTTAGTGAGGCCGTAAAAATGCGCGTTCACACGGAATACAAATCATGAGTACTAAAACTGAAGTTTATTTAGGTATTTTATTAACATTACAAAGAACCTATCACCCTGTTTACAATATTTTGATTTCGGAGTAGTTTGTCCCGATTTTGGGGAAATTTATTATCCCTATTGGCGTCTACTGTGACTTAATTATTTTGCTAAAAGTTGCCGTGCTAAAATATGGCTGGGCAGGACGCGGTTGGCGAATTCCAGAAGAACTTAAAGCAAATATTAACACTGACTGTAAATTAATTATAAGAGAAATGAAAAATGCATTTAGCATTTCTCTCGCGAAAAACAAAAACAAAATCATAGCGTCTTTATTAAGCTTTAATTCTCTCTTTGTGAGAAAAGATCCTGAGTCTCAACTATCGAAAACAAAGTCAACTGCTTATGGATATTAAGTAAATTAGGCAAACTTTTTCGAACGTTTTGAATGGCTGGCTAATATTCCGATGTGGTCTAGTCGGGCGAACGGCGCCTGCCAATCCGGAGACCCCGGGTTCAAACCCCACGCGCACCACTGTCTTCTTGAAGTCATGTGCGTAATGCCGTTAACTTAAAACGGTGACGGAAAACATCGTGAGGAAATCGACATGTACCTAGAATCTTTCGAAGTCATGTGACATCCACCAACCCGCACTGGGCCAGCATGGTGGATTATGGCCCTGACTCTCTCATTGCGAGAGAAGGCCCCGAGTCCCTGCAGTGGGAACATTTAGTGGGCTGCTTATGGTTATGGTAATATTTTGAGAACTGGCAGCTTTTTAGGGTTCCGTAAAACGTAAAAACGGAACCCTTATAGATTCGTCATGTCTGTCTGTCTGTCTGTCTGTCTGTCTGTCTGTCTGTCCGTCCGTATGTCACAGCCACTTTTTGCCGAAACTATGAGAACTACACTGTTGAAACTTGGTAAATAGATGTATTCTGTGAACCGCATTAAGATTTTTACAAAAGTTAAAAAAAAAAACAAAATTTAGGGGTGCCCCCCATACTGAGAACTGAAACTTAAAAAAATATATTTCATCAAACCTACACGTGAGGGGTGTCTATCGATAGGTCTTCAAAAATGATGTTGAGGTTTCTAATATAATTTTTGTCTACACTGAATAATTTGCGCGAGAGACGCTTCCAAAGTGGTAAAATGTGTGTCCCCCCCCCTCTAACTTCTAAAGTAAGAGAATTAAAAAACTAAAAAAAATATATGATGTACATTACCATGAAAACTACCAACGAAAATTAGTTTGAACTCGATCTAATGAGTAGTTTTTTTTTAGTACGTCATAAATACACTATTATTAAAACTTCGATCAAAGTTACAACGAACTACAAGAACTATGTGTACTATGTATATTATGTTACTTGCTGCAACGGAACCCTTCATGGGCGAGTCCAACTCGCACTTGGCTACTTTATTTAAAAATGTACCAGTAATTTTGCCCCGCTACACACCAGCTTGGTTTGTGGCTTCGTGTTGGGGTATAATAGGAGAGCTACGTTATAGACTAGATGGCTATGTGACAAGTTTTCAGCTTGCCTTAAATACATGCCCAAAATTTTCTGCCAGCTCTCGGCGTATAAGCGAAGCCTTTCAAAGCCCGAGCCAAGCGCAATTTTATCGTATATTACATCTCTAAGCCCTGTTATTTATCTGGAAACATTGCCCTTCAAACCGGAACACAGTAATGTTTGCACATTACTGCTTGGCGGTAGAATAACTGGCAAAGGTGTGGTACTTTCCCAGGCGGATTCTGCCAAGAGTCCTATCACTACTAAAATGACGTCACCATTCTGAAAATGTATATACCGATTTAACTATACCTACTAACTTTTGCATAGTTTTGGTTCGCGTAAGGCTCAAACCAGTGGATCAATGTCATTCTTTATATCAGTTATATTAGGAAAAAAATATACATGCATAACTTAAGAGACAGAAAAAAATGGTGACCTTGTCGATACGAGCGATCACTTCCAAGCAAACGTAGGATGAAAATAAGTAAAATGCTAATGGATTTCTTATGCAAAAGAGTTATAGCTACTAAAAAGTAAAAAGTCAGACCCTATGACTGCCAACAGAAGTTAAAATTAATAGATCAGAATTTTAGTATTAAACAGCACTGATGTTACACAATACATTACCTATTATAGATATAGATAAAATATACTGGTATTACGCAACGGATAATTCCCGCTGTTCCTTCACCACTCCAACGCTACGCCGCTACAACCACCGAGTTAATGGATGTTCATGACGCGAACTTATGAGTTTTCCCCTAACCAAAAAGTCTCAACACGGTTAAAGAAATGTTCACATTAAAATAGTATAAACAATCCCAGTGTTCATTAGTAAGCTAGTCAATTTGAAAGTTCCAACGACCATCATTTTCATTTCCACCTGATTGTGTAAGGTCACCCATCTCGTTGACGACCGTGGACCCGTCATCTTGCGGTTAGAAGCTATTACTACGCCGCAGACTGTTAAGGTACAACTGCACTATCTCAAAATTTAAAAATCCAGAGTGTTTGTTACATGAGAACTTCATCGCCAAGAAAACCGATATTCAGGAAACTTGGTATTTATGCGTAATTTGGTTCAATTTGAGAAATTCCCCATTACATTCACACACAAACATTCCCACTGTGGTTTGATTTGAAGGGACATGTTTCCAGTGAAATTACAGGGCATAAAGATAAAACAGCTTATATCTATGAGTGACGAGCGCAGTACAGTGCTAGGTAATGATTTGGATTGTTCATGTTCCAATAACTGCGTGCCATTGCCCTGTTATGGGCAGGCATGATGCTTACCGTCAGCAACATGTCCTTTGTCTACGTCTTGCTGGTCTCTTCACTCTATGCTTTAAAAAAAAAAATTTGATGTAAAAATTTAATTCACTGTTTTAACTTTCAAGATTTTTCATTACATACGAGAGGTTGTTATAAATGTATAATTTGTTCGTTATTTACTCGTATGTTGTTTGAGTCGTGTCGTGTCGTTGACAACTAGGTAGTGCGCTTTGACCTCTAACAAGCCTTGTTAAAGAAACAATGTTGTTATTTTGTCACCCAACAATCTCGACGTTTTGTTGGTTTAGGAATAAAACTTTTGTGGTAGAAACTATAATACTAGTATCAATTATTTAGTAGTGGTAGGAGTCTGTGCGCTTCAGGACATACTACACTTTTGCCAGTTATTCTACCACTAAGCAGTAATCTGCAAACACAACCAACTGGGTTATGGTTTGAATGATAATATTTCCTAGATACATGTTATGTCTCAGGGTTACGAGACGAGCGCACTGTACTGTTTTAAAGTACCTTGCTGGACGAACAAGCTTTGCTCTGTTTAAACGCGTATCCAATGACGTTTTATAAAAATGAAACCTATCTTGATCGATTTTGTAGTCCAAGCACTCTTGGCAGAGTCCATCTGGAGATCTTAGCTGTAATGTAAAAGCATCGCCGTGTTCCAGTTTGAAGGGCAATGTTTCCAGTGAAATTACAGGGCATAGAGATAAAACATCTTATATCTTTGGGTGACGAACACAGTACTATGGCAGGTAATGATTTGGACTCTTTATGTTCCAATAGCTGCGTGTCACTGTAGGTACTGTTGTTATGGGCAAGCATGTTGCTTACCGTCAGGTTCATGTCCTGCTCGTATAGTCACTCTATACTATAAAAACAAAATAATTATGTATCGCCCCCGAAACTTGCATTCAAAATTTTATGGAATTCGTTGGAGTAATTTCCGAGATTCTGAATAGTAAGAGATAAGTAACCCTATATGGTATATTAGAGGCCCGTTCCGGCTTCGCTCCGATGATAACCTAGGTATCCACTGTAACGCCATTTGTCGGGCTGATTTGTGAATCTGAACCTTCCAGTGTACCACCCAAACGCATACTGGAAAATTCACTTCAACACATGTACAGAAGAATTATTTATATATAAAGATATTATACAAGTACGAGTATTGCTCGTACTTGTATAATATCGGTAGTCTTACCTACCTACTACTACTACCTACCTACCTACTTACTAGTATCTATGTACCAAGCTTTCTTGTGTGAACGAGTAACAAACATCCATCCACTCATCCTGACAAAATCTCGTATGTATTATGTTAGTAAGATATGTAGGAAATAATTATTACATTACTTAAATAAATGCCTATTTCACTTTATTTTAGAATTTTATCAAAAAGAAGGTACCTTACTCTACTTCAAAGTGTATAATTATTTTAAATATTTCTTCGTTCACTTCTCTTCATTCCGTTAGGAATTTCCCACTTCGCGCGGCTGTCACCGCGCCACATTCACGATATTCATAAGCAGCATCATCAAAGGAACCTCGACGTATAACCATTTCACGGATTCGAATGTTCCTGGAAGAGAAATTTGAACAAGTTTATTACCCATGGCTTTTATTTGATACTAATTTGTTGTACTAATATTTTATTCTCTGAAAGATTTTGAATGTATATTATTACTAGGAATGCCGCGCGCTTTCATCATAATCAGCCCACATTCGTCCACTGCTGGACATAGGCCTCTCCAATGATACGCCACCAGCCCGATCCTCGGCTTTATGCTTCCAAACGCCACCAGCTGCCTTCCGTAAATCGTCAGTCCATTGTGTACAGCCATGGTCAGTTTGGATTGGCGGTCTACTGTAGCCCAGGGATTCTTCGCACCCCCTGCCCTGCCGTTATCATGGCCACCGCCTTGGCCAGGAATAGCAGGGTGGCCGGGAACTAGGGGCCTTTGATTGAGTATACCTATCACTAAAGGGTTTTGCCCATAGTCGTTACGCTGGACATGCGGGTTGGCGACCGCAGGGGCGCAACTTCTTGTACCGGTGACCGGCTAGGATTTAAATTGCGCCGTAATTTGGATGATTTAACCGCCATCGGTCGGTTACTGTTTGTGGGCTCTTACCACAGGCAGGGGGGACCGACGCAACATTCTACGCCCGGGCACCAGGACCAGGCACCATGGCCAGGGCCCCGCGCTTTCACACGCGTAGTTCTCTATCCCGTTATTTTCACGAGTAAAACTTCCGAAAAAACCAGAACCGTTCCGATGTTACGCCGTGATTGAGCAACAAACACACACAAATTAACATTTATAATGCTAGTAGAAGGCAATGAGGTAAATCATCTTGTATCTCTGACTGACAAGTGCAGTTGCTATGCAACGATATGGTTTCCTTTGGTTTTGGTTTAAATAGATGTCTGTTTTGATATTCGAGAAAAATCCTATACTGTAGGTACTTCTATTATTATATCTAAAGCACCAACAATGTATATATGTATGTTTTTAAAACTCTTTTTGTAAGTCATTAATTATCATTCTATAGTTTCTTTCTTTTTCGTTTCCAGGTTACTACATTCTAGGGTCTATCTTAAATTGCGTAAAAAGACTTGTCGTTTTTTTAACCGACTTCAGAAAAAGAATCAATTCGACCGTATGTTTTTATTTTTATTATATAGTGTTGAAAGAGCTGCAGTAATCAGCACTGTCATGGACAGGCGTTATGCTTACTACCATCAGGTTCATGTAAGTTTTATTTGTTCCATCACTCTACTCTACATAATAAAACAGTCGGGTAAAAAACCTTCTCAATCTGAAAATATTTATTACAATGTATTTAAAAATATATTGTAACTCGCGACTTTCCAACGCCGTTTCTACTTTGATCCATCGTTTTCTCCGATTGAATATTCTAATCCTACTCTAATTAAAGTAAGCTTAGAACATTTAAACGTCAAACAATGTTGTATCGGACGAAACGGAGTAGAACGAGAGTAGGAAAGTGGCGAGTTTTTTTTCGTAATTACGTTTTCGTAGTAATAGAGTAGACGTCCAGTATCTATCCGCAACTTCGTCCGCGTAATTCTACATGGGATAAAAATGGATAATCCTTAGGAACTCTGTATCTTTATGTTTTAGGGATGAAAACTAGTCCATTTGCTAATCCAGACTAAAATCTATCTGTTTTCCAAATTTCAACCAGATTTAATGCATTACATATTTGTAATATTAGGAGGTTAACAGGTTTCCTTCGAACTTCTATCCAGGCAAAACATTGTCAACCACTTCTAATGAGTGTAAGATAAGTGACAGCTACCACTTAACATCGAAACATCTTGATTTAAGACGCTTAACATCAGGTGAGACGGCGGTCAAGTGTATTTGATGTACATCAAGAGTTGCTTACATTGTGTCCAGAAGGAAGCCATCGTGTAAAAGATCACATGACGTAAACCCGTGTGCTGAGTGCGAGTTTTGTCGAAAACAAATACCTACCCATTCTACCCGTGGGTGCGTAAAAATTACATTTGTACGAAAAACTCTGGCGCCACTAGACACGCTTTGAAGTTCATCATACTAAAATCATATCTATGTAGAGATGACTTAGAGCTCACAGTAGACCGCGCATAGTTTTCGACAAAACTATCACTCAGCATACAGCAACCTCAAAGTGCGCTATCATATCCAGCATTTCTCACATCCAAAACAGCATCAGATGCGTCCGCACGGCTGAAATATTGCGAGTGGAATCGTCACGACGTCTGTCCACAGATTTATTTATAACGCGTTAACTTACCGTTTGATAGAACGAGTTGGGATAGCGGAATATTGTCACCGTATTTCGTATTTGCAGTAAGAGCAATTTTGTCAAAAAGAAACCAGTTTATAAGTCTCATCAACTCTGTTTTTGGTCTAAAAACCGGCTATACAACGACCTTCACCGAGCTAGTAAATGGATGTAGCATAGTGTTTATAACAAAAATAAATGCATATGATGTTGCTTTTATTAAACTTATTCAGTAGCATTAGAATTTAATCGCGTAATAACTGTTACTAATAGTCCGAGATCCCAGAGCTGCCAGCCGTCACTTATTTTCTGATGAATGATATGTGGACGATTACGTAGAGTTAGTAAGTACTAAGAATGATTTCCTCTTAGATTGGTCTATCTTATTGGAAAAAGCTTCCAAATAGTTGTCTGACGAAGATATTTACAAATGGAGTATGAGAATTTAAGTGAAGTTAAGTTATTATTTAGGAGTTATTAAGCAAAACGGCCGACGAAAAGTGTCTGGGAGTATTGGGACCTTATTTTTAAGGATATTGCCTACAACATACGTGAAAATCACTTATTAGAAAATACGTGAAGTAAGTAATGTTTGTATGTACCTTCATTACCCCATATCTCAAAATTGGCCGTCTAAGCAAGTTAGCGAGTAACCATGTGTTAGTACTTACTAACTCTACTCAATCGTCCACATTTCATTCATCAGATAATAGGTGACGTCTGGCAGCTGGGATCTTACTCTATAAGCCCTAACAGGGTGAAATACCCAGCCTGTTTTATCTGCTTTGTATGATTATGCAATAAACGATATATTGATTGTTTTACTCATAAGCCATGCAGCATTTTGACAGTAAAACGAACTAAGGACTATGCATGTAGGGGCTATAGGTATATTTCGTCATGCGTGATCCATCCTAATTTTATAGAATTGTTTTCTGCCTCATTTGGAAACCTATCATTGGGTCCATAACTCCTAAAGCGTCACAGAAAGTTTGAATTTGATCTACTGTTATCATATTCATAGGTACGTTGTGCTACGTTGGCGGCAAGAGCGTGAGACAGATGAGTATATCGATCTATCTGTCAGCGGCAATTAATTTTATGGTGCGTTTTAAGAAATGCTTTTTAGTGTATTTATGGCTTTATTTAGCACTCGTCAGTGGACTTAATCGAAAGTCGTAAAACAGATGAAAAGAGTCAGAAATGTTGATTGGAGCAATTTTTCTTCAGAGTCTATTTTGGATAGTGAAGAAGATGGGTTGGAGTGAAACGCTTGAAAAGCCTTTTTTCTTTGTTTTTTTTTATTGTATCTTCATACTATTTCGAAATGTAGCATAAACAATTTTGTTTTAATTCAGGTTTATGGGAGCACAAAACGCAAAATTTCTCGCGATCAGCATAACTAAGCCAGTGGTACCACACAGTCTTGACACACTAGCACCTTCATCTACACAAGGAAAGGATTCGGGACAACTACCTTACAATCGTAAAATGGAGCGTTTTACCAAAATTCCACCACGGTCGGTAAACTCAACTAGATAACGATTATTCGAGTTATTTTGACGCCACAAACGCCATGATCGTTCCAACTGATTTTACTCAAAAATTTGGCTATATTTTCTCGGAAGCCTTACGTAAATGTTTGAAATGTTGTAATAATTACTTTCGCATACTCGTATTCATTTTGTTAGTGGTAGGAATAAAATACCTTCAAAATTGAAACATCATAATATTACAACGCAAATACAGCGCGAATGTAATCAACATTTCGTTTCATTTAGAAGTTGAGCACATCATAATTACATGTTTCCAACCATTCAGTGGAAAACCTCAATGTAGCTTTGGTTACATTAACTAATTTCCTGCTTCCATTAATAGCTGTGTTATGACTCCTTCCCATGCAAAATATTACTAGGTTAGCATTGACCCCATTTTAAGTGAAGATTCCAATCCCACCTATAATACCACTGAACATTTTTCCAAGCCATCACCGCAGGCTTTAGAGCTGCAGCACAAAGTGAAAAAAAATGGTTGTCTGTAAAGTCGGTTTACTGACGATAGTTGAACGTGACAACGTCTAGTATTTGTGTTAAGCGCCATCTAGGTAAAACATTCTGAAGCTTTTTGAAAAGCTGTTCAAAGCGCCATCTCTGGGTACATCATTGTACTAGCACAAGTTCTTAACTTAATATCGTCGCTTTTCTAAATCATGGACAGACTCCTTGAACGTAATATACATTTCACTCACTAGATGGTGCGAAAAGTAATAAGGCGAGGTAACGGCGGTAAATATTATCTAATCTGTGGCGGTAACGTTACATGAAGTCATGTTTTGCGGGCGTGCAGCCGGCTTCATCGAATTATAAGACGTTATCACGTCAAAAAACAGCTTGATACCGTCATATTCTTCCAAGACAACTGCCACGGGCCTATGTTATCCGCTAGCCCGCCCTCGGCCAGAGTGGTAGCCAATGATTTAGCACTCTCTTTGTGAGAGAAGGCATAGTCCTAGCTGGAAACTCTTGCGTGCTAACGTTAATTGTTTATCTATATCTACGAGGGGACATATACCCAATTGATACCCAACTGAATATATAATATGATTATGTATACGTTTAGTATAGACGAATGATAAGAAATCGCAATTAGTGTGATGATTAGCCTACAGTGTGACGTGCGCATTAGGTTCTTCTTGGATGGGTGAAAACTTGTGAGTTCGCATCACTGACTCTTTAGCTACACAAATGTAACGTATTGTACAATATCAGTGCTGTTTTAATACTACCTTCCTTCTCTCCTTCTCATAATAGTTATAAGTTTTCACCCCCTACCGGGAATCCTTATGACTGCCAACTTTTGACAGTAAATTCCATGTAATTATTTCCATAGCTAAAGTTGGAAAAAAATTCGCCTTACCGTGCAAATTTCATCCTCTTAGGTTAATTAATCAATCAATCAAGGACTCGTGTATTGTTCCAGGGTTTTTGTTCGGCACAATGGACTCGCCATTCCTTGCGTATTGTTCCACATTGAACTTTCACCTTAAGGGGGCGCCTAAAGCCAGAAAACGAAAAAAGGACATTTTCGACGCCGCTCACTGAAGGTAAGAAACTAAAAACTAAGACAAAAAAAAAAATTGACGTGTGGGTACAATCAAGAAGAAGCACAATAACCGAATAGAATTTTAAAAATAGATCAGAGTTTTTTACAATAAAAAAATAAAAATGACACCGAAAAAACCCGTTTTAATTCGAGTACTCGAAATTATCAGCGATGACCCCACATTATTTTTTGGTAATAAAATTTCCATTTGTACGTTCTAGTAAAGTAACCGAACACTTTTTTAAATTTATGTTTAGTTATTGAGTAATTAAATAAAACTTGGTCAAAAATGGACTTCTGATTAAATATTGATTTTTCCTCCAAACTGTGTCATGCTATTCTCGACTTTATGTATATCGCATTAAGAAACGCGTCGCGCGGGTGAAAACTGGTTTTTCCCTGGCTTTAGGCGCACTCTTAAACCCGACAAGACCCTTTGTATGCAATCTGAATGGAAGTTTGACGAAACTACATGATTAGTGTTACGAGTATAACTTGGTAAAGCGTACGGTTTGTAAAGCTGATGAATTAATCAAGACGACTATGAAGGTTTTATTTGATGAGTAACAAGTTTTATTGTACATTGACTTCTTTGCGAAACAAATTAATTTTTGTGTTTAACCATAAATATATTGCCTGCTGTTAAGTAATTAAATAAATAGTCTAAGACGCAAACGTTTACTTTGAAGCTACGTGCTTACTTTGTACTTGGATATACTTTTCTAAGGCCGTACGGCATCCCCTTCAGGGACGTCATTTCGTTCCTTGACCTTCCCTACTGGCAGCAGACCAAACACCTATCGCCTGAGGTGGCCTTGCACTTGTCATCATACTAGATGTAGTAGGTACTCGTTGATGACGGTAAGATTAAGTACGAGTGAAATTCCTGCGCTTTCTGGGTTAACTTAAAGTTCGGCAAGCAGTAGATACCACTTGACTGGCTTACTCGACTCGACCACTTGACTCGGGCAGATAATTTCATAGCTTCACAGTTAAAGATAATGCAAAAGAAAGAGAAAGATAAAGCGAATTCTCGAGATGTTGAAGAAGATAGATGCGCCATGTTCTCAGGTACATTGGCAAAATCTCAGATACTCCGCAATATAAATGCGGTAAATAGACCGTTAGTTATAATAATTTTGTGGCAAATTACGGTGAAAGCTTAAAACAGAGTCTTAGAAAATCTCTCACATTTCATGAGAGTACGTCATAGAAAGAAATCGTTTATATACATTTAGCAAAAATAGAATAGAATGTTTATTGTCACGGAAGTAATATTCAAATGTATTGTTACAAAAAATATGTATTATGAACGCCACCACACAGACTCGGCATATCAGAATTAATTTTGATTTACGGGATATGTGCATACTTGGACTTATTGAATACTCAATCCACATATTCTTAACAAAAAAATTGGTTGTCTGTAAAGTAGGTTGGTTTACGGACAATAGTTTTACATGACAACGTCATAACAAAACATTGATAGATGCGGCGGAAGCGTACAATGAGCGTAACGGGACATAACGGGACACTTTTTAGTGCATGCAGCCGGCGTTCGTCGACTTATTAGACATTGTCACAAAAATGAAAGAAAGGAGGTACCTACCACAAAAGTGACTAAATCATACCTGCCCACCTTCTACCACTTACCTACTACATACAGTATGTATAAAACAGAAATGATTTAGTTTTACCAATAATAATAGACAAATACAAAGATGTACTCTTCTTTTTAATGTTAAGCTACAAAGCTTAAAAAACATGAAAATAGAATTTAATTGGAATTTTGCCCTTTAAAAATTATAGGTAGTTTAAAAGCAATCATGCAAGTTTAATTAAAATTAGCTTTTACTTTGTAGATACAATGCATATTTACTACATTACATATTTTATCATGAAAGTACTTAGCAAAGTACTACGATAACACCTTTTGTTTGACTAAGCATACACATTTAATTTGGCACATAAAAGAACCATATTTTTTTAATGTTAAGAATGAATTAAGGCTGCTATAGAGTATGCGAAAACTTGTAAAAACAGTTTAAGTACATTATATAACACGCTAGCAGTGCCCCGCAATTTCATCCGGATAGTTCCCGATTCCGTTATATTCCCAGGATAAAAACTTATGTGTTTTTCAAGGCCATAATCTAATTGTATTCCAGATTTCAGCCCGATCCGTTCATACGTTATGACGTGATTGAGCAACAAACATCCATACATAACATTTATAATATTAGTAGGATAGTACATTACTTGGACTAAAAAGCCAGTATTTGTGGGAATCGTGCATGAAAAGCTGACCCCATTGCCACATTGAATGGCGATGCTTTAGATCTGAGTAAAGAGTCTTGAGACGACGTAATTATACATATTATGTTTTGCATGATAAGGTACAAAATCAGACACCAACTGTGACATGAGGATATATTATTTTACCTGAAGAAAAAAAAACTTCTTTGCGAAAATCGTGAAAGTGTTGAGTAAATATGGAGAAGCACAAAATTGTTTACACATACATAATTAATTGTTTTATTTAGAGAAAGAGTAAAGAATGCTATTTGTTTTAATTATCTACTAAATAATGTAAATACAATTTACTGAACTGAGCTGAAAAGGTCAAAAATTCAACAAACAACAATTTAGACCTAAAGAAGTTTCAACGTTATTTAATATTCCTAAAAGCATTTTTTTACATGAAAACGTCTAATAAATCGATGAACGCCGACTGCATGCACGAAAATATGTCCTATTATGTCCCGTTACGCTCATTGTATGCTTGCGTCACATCTATCAATGTTTTGTTATGACGTTGTCACGTTAAACTATCGTCCGTAAACCAACCGACTTTACAGAAAAACCCATTTTTTGTTTTATTGAGTTAGATCCTCATACTTAAAATAGTCACACTATACCAAAGTGTTGTGATAAATCTAGTTAAATAACAGATTCAAACATCCTACTAATATTATAAACGCGAAAGTTTGTAAGTATGGGAGAGACGAACTTCTTGGCATTCCATGGATTCACCGTGCGGGTGCCGGGTCCATCGTGTGGCAGAGAGAGAAATCATGAATAGACCCCAAGACTTGTGACTCGGGCGTAGGTTTAAAAGGGGCCCCTTTTGGTGACGTACGTCAACACTCACCTTCACTACTCGTATTTCTCTCTCTGCCCAGCCAAATCCGATATGATCCTACTAGTGCAGCTTTAGATACTCGTTCTAGTATGGAGCTTACTGCACTTCTGGACAAGCCAAGGTCTTTAAGCAGTTACTCTTTCACGTAAAAACAACTGAAGGTATTTGGATGAAATTTGGTACACAAATAGATAATGGTTTGGAATATCACATCGATTAATTTTTATTTCGGGAAATAACGGAATCGGGAAACTACGCAGGTGAAACAAAGGGGCGCTGCTGTCTGTCTTTTGTCTCAAAATATATAAATCAGAACCCGCATAATTTCATCTAATTTTGCTACCATAACTGCTCTTCATTCTTAAACTTGGAAGGCGTAATTTTATGGGCGCTTTAAACTTTATTGCCAAATATTATGTGTTTTTTAATCATACTTTTTTAACGTTTTTTGAAAACATTAGGGTTGCAATATTTAAAAAAAAAGTGTGAGTATATTTAGCAATAAGCGCAAGAAATTATAATTCTTCAATTTTCGCTAAGGTTAACGTGCAACCCACGCTTCTATGTTAGTTCAAAGTTGGCAATCACCATAGGTCCCTATGCGCACAAATATAACTTCAGTATGTCCAATTTATTTATCGGTGTGCGCGCGCATAGCAAGCACTTTTCTCTGAATAAAACACTTCTGGGCCAAACTTATCATGTCGCTTTTTAACTGCCAATGTCCGTACACCGGCAGCTAAATAATAATATGGCACATTGTTAAAAAAAATTTAATATTTAATTTTAAATAAAAAAAAACATAATATTTGGCAATAAAATTTAAAGCGCCAATAAAATTAAACTTTCCAAGTTTAAAAACGAAGAGCAGTTAAGGTAGCAAAATTAGATGGAATTATGCGGGCTCTGATTTAAATATTTTGAAACAAAAGACAGGCATCATTTACACTATCCGTATTTATATATATACCTCGCCACTTTGCTTTTGTAACCTCGCCACTTTGCTTTTGTTTAACCTCGCCACTTTGCTTTTGTAACCTCGCCACTTTGCTTTTGTCTATTGCTTAAACTAGCTGCTTGGATTAAACTCCGCTTTCAGCTCAATAACATTAGTGCGGTGCCGGTCCCAAGCCCGGATAAAGAGGGAGGGCACTAGGGGGGAGGGATGGGGTGAACGGTATTTCAAATCATCACTTGGTATGCCGAGCACAACATCCCACCTCGCGGCTGCCCGTGGCCGGTGTGTTAGGTGGAGATTGCGGTCACCCGTGTGTTTCTCGGGCAGGCCCTCTCACCATCGACATGCGAAATACCGGGGGGAAGTAGCTTGGGCCACTGCTTTCGCTTAGCTCTTGATGCCCATACTAATAATAAGATCTTAGTTTCAGATTTCTAGAAGCAATATTTTAATATGGAAGGTACAATAAAGGAACACGTTGTGCCATGCGATCCGGCTAGCGACCGGCGCTCTACGGTACCCGGGCTGGAGAGTGAGAAATATGCTACCGAAGGCGACGGCGGAGTGGAGTCCCAGGCTCTGCCGGCCGCTGCTGCTACTGGGGCCGCACCTGCGCTGAAGGAGACGGCTGCGCGGTCAGGTGGACCTGGACCAGTGCAGAAGAAGAAGCGCCCCGGAAAAGCGAAGAGGATGCAGAGGCTGCGACAGCTGGAGGCGTCCTCTGGCGCTGTGTTGGGCGCAGAAGGTATCGGGCGAGGTGGGAACGAGGCTTCAAGGCCTAGTTTCACCTTGCCACACAAAACTGGTGGCAAAAACCACCGGAAAAAACAATCAGCCTACCTCAAAGAGGAGGCAGAAAGAGCTGATGCCATAAATCGCAATCTAAAAGGCATTGCGAAGGTTGCAGGGTTAACGGAACTTGCGCCGGCTGTCATGGCGTGCATGGCCCGAATAAACCCGAGCAAACTAGGTGCAGTCGTCGACGGGGCGCCGGGCCCAAGCTCAGCGGTGATGTCCCCCCAACCGGTCCTCCCTGTCAGGGATGGTGTGCCGGGTGGCTATGTGGACGGATCTGCCGATGCGACGGACCGCAAACCGAACGAGCGAGTGCGGCTAGCGAATAAAACGGCAAATGCCGAAATTGTTATAAACCTCGAAAAGAGGAAACCAAACGAGGAAAAGGCGACAGCATCAACAGAGGTCGCAAAAGGTGGCGGTAGGGCCCAGCTCCCGAGTAGGCCTCTGCAGACGCCATGTCTTGTAGACAAGGGTGTCGGCGGGGTGCAAAAGGGGTGCGACGGTGCCTCAACCGCACCGATTAGGGCCGAAGTGGTGTCTGTAGCTGACAAATCGAGGCCGATCGTGGAATCAACACGACCGACCAAACGCCAACGTAGTTCTGACCAGGTGTCACCGAGTCTTGCCGCTGCAGACAAAAAATTATGCTTAGCTCACGGGCCTGCTGTTACGGTGGCAGGACTGGGAGGCACCGAGGGACTGGCACTAACACGAGAAGGGTCGCAAGAGGTTTCGTACGCCACGGCTGTCAAACGGTACCGTGTGGTGGTGCAAGACATTAATGGCATTATATTGGACAAGACCAAAGCGACCCTACTTCGAAAATCTATTGACAAAGCACAGTACGAGCTTTTTAAATCAAATAGGGCTGTGCCTAAAAACGAAAGACGGCTGCCAATATTCGGACAGCGCCTAGCTAGGCTGCTACACGGTTGCCTCAAAATAACGCCTTGTGATGACTTCTCGCTGGCGTGGCTAGTCTCGACACTCGAGAAGATGCCGCTCTTGTGGGAGGGATCCGGGGGATTCAGAGTGATACCTGAGAGTGAGCTTCCCAGATATCACACAGGCATAATTTACGTGCCAGACTTCAATGAGGAAAGGGAAGACCTCGAAAGATGGCCGTTCATCTTAAGAGAATTCCTGTCTAAATTGAATAAATCATTCAACATAGAGGGCTGGCCTATCTTTAAACACATCGTGCGACAGAAAGGCCAAACCTTTAATCACATCCTCGTGATGGGCATCCCAGCAGTAGACGTGGAGAAGCTGAAAAAAGTAAACAATCGCCTTCACTATACTACTGGGTCAATTTACGTGAAAGTAAAAGATATAAAAAAGGGGGTATCAGTGAGACCAAGGGCAGAGGCCGGGAGGGTCGCCAGCGCCGCAGAAAGCGGTGAAGGCACTTCCTCTGTGGCTGCAACCAGTGCGGAAGCTGTATCCCTAGAGGACAAGGATTGGACGAGGGAGGAAGTAGACCGACTTTTGGAAGTGGACGACGAGGGCGAGGACGATATCACAGGCGACATTATGAGCCTGACGATCTTCTCGCCCCTGTCGCTCATGGACACGGAGCGGGAATGCGCCGCCTCTGACAATTCCTTAGACAATTAAGATAGGAGTAGGAGCACATTTTTAAAAATGGATAAGCACCTTCAAAATATCAATAATAGTAAAAACACAAACAACAAACAAAACTTCAATACAGCTAGGGTTTCAGAATCAATAAGAAACGAGAGCCTAGTCTCAATAGATATTATACAAACTAACGTCCAACACAGTGTCACAGGCTCTAACACCTTGCGCAGAACGCTGGAGGAACAACCAAACACAATAGCACTGGTCCAGGAACCATACCTTTACCACGGCAAGGTAAGCGGGTTCACAGCCCTTAAGGGTAACGTTTTCGTGGCTCCAGTTCAAAATAAAACTCGTACTTTTATATATGTACCCAAAACTCTAAAAGCAACGCTAGTAACGCACCTATGTACCGACGATCTGACGGTAATAAGTATAGACACGGGTCAAAAGAGTGGGCTCGGCTCCATTTTCCTAGCCTCAGCATACTTTGATGGAGAACTAACTGCACCTCCATCTGAACTAGAACAACTAATACACTTCTGCAACACCAATAATATTGAATGTGTCATAGGCTGTGATGCGAACGCACACTGTACTGTATGGGGCTCCCCTGACACAAACGAAAGAGGTAAATATGTTCTAGATTTTGCCCTCAGGCACAACCTTAACATCCTAAATAAAAGAGCGGAGCCGACGTTTGTCACTTCGTGGGCCAAAACCATAGTAGACATCACTATAGCAACGTCCGTAATTGGCGACACCATAAGTGGGTGGCGTGTAGCTACGGATGAATATTCCGGCTCAGATCATCGTAGGATCAGGTTCGGTCTGAAATTATGTAAACGCCACCCACGGACTTACAGAAATCCAAAAAAAACTGACAAAGGTCTTTTCTCAGAATCACTTGAAAAAATCCTGCTTGAAGGTCCTGAAGAAGCAGTTGAAAAAAATGAACTTACAACAAACAAAATAGAAGAAATGGTAGACTTTTTAACCAAAGCTTTAATCAAAAGTTATAAAGCTGCATGTCCTCTAAAAACAGAGAACACCAATACTCTGAACAAAAAAGATAGATGGTGGAACAAAGAACTCAGTAAACTGAGAAAGAAAGCTAGACACAACTTTAACAGAGCCATGAACACAAACCGCGAAGAGGATTGGCAGGAATATAAAAAAACCCGACATAGGTTAAAAATAGAAATAATCAAAAGCAAAAAAAGTATGTGGCGTAAATACAGCAGCTCTATTCAATCAGAAAGTGAGACCGCTAGGCTAAGAAAACTACTATCAAATAATTCACAGACCAAACTGGGAACCTTAAAGAAACCTGACGGATCATACACTAAGTCTGAACAGGAACAGTTCGAATTACTTCTTCAAACCCACTTTCCAGACTGCAGGCTGGAATCGGGAGAAGGGTGGGAAAACCGAACACACCAGAAGCCATCTAGGGAGGACTGGGACTTTGCGTCATCAATCGTTACTGATGAAACGTTGTCCTGGGCTATTAGCACATTCCAACCTTTCAAGGCATCAGGACCTGACGAAATCTTTCCGGCACTCCTACATTGGAGTTTGGGAATGATTAAAACGCACCTTGTAACCTTGTACAAAAGCTGTCTAGCGTGGAAGTACATCCCTAAAGCTTGGAGAGAAGTGAAGGTAGTATTCCTACCTAAACCAGGCAAATCAGACTACACTAACCCAAAGTCATATAGGCCCATCAGTTTGAGCTCCTTCCTGCTAAAAACACTGGAGAGATTATGTGACAAATATATTCGAAACGGGCCACTACTGGACAGCCCAATTCACAAGAATCAACACGCCTATCAATCGGGCAAATCGACTGAAAGCGCTCTACATCAGGTTGTACATAAAATCGAAAGCGCGATGGAAATCAGACAGTCGTGTTTAGTAACCTTCATTGACATTGAGGGAGCTTTTGACAAAACGACTTTTCCCAGTATTGAGGAAGGACTAAGGCGACATAATGTTGACAACAGAGTGAGTGGATGGATCACAACAATGCTGTCGAGTAGAGCAGCTAACATAGAGTCCTCGACGGAGTCTCGCTGCATACTCACAAAGGGGTGCCCACAAGGAAGAGTAGTATCCCCACTCTTGTGGGTAATTGTAGCAGATGAATTGATCGGACTTCTAAACAAAGAAGGCATAACTACCGTCGCATACGCGGACGACTTAGCAATCATGGTCTCAGGACTTTGTGAGTCGACTATATGTGAAAAAATGCAAACAGCACTTAAAATTCTCGAAACATTTTGTGAAAAACGAAATTTGTCCGCTAATCCAAACAAAACAGAGATGGTATTATTCACGCGTAAAACAAAAATACCAAAATTGAAACTTCCCAAACTATTTGGAACGCAATTGGTGCTCAGCAAGGAAGTGAAATACCTTGGTATTTGGTTGGACAGTAAACTACTGTGGGGAAAACAGCTAGACCATGTTACCACAAAGGCTACTAATATCTTATGGCAGTGCACCAAAGCAATTGGCAAAGATTGGGGACTTAAACCAAAACTATGTCGCTGGATGTACACAGTAATAGTTCGACCAGCACTCACTTACGGCTGTGTGGTGTGGTGGCCTAGAACTAATCTGGTGCCTACAATCTCTAAATTACAAAAGATTCAGCGGTTGGCATGTTCACTAATCAGCGGATGTGTGAAGTCTACACCATCCGAAGCACTTGATATAATACTTGGTCTGACGCCACTCCATCTTCATATACAGCAAGAGGCAATGGCGGCAGCACTAAGAATTAAATCGACAGATCAATGGAAAGGCTCAGGAATTCCCACGAGCCACTGCAAGATCCTAGATCGGGCGACGAGAATTGTCCCAGGCGCATGCCAAGGCACGGATCGAATAGCCACGACTTATCTAGATGGGAAAAAGTATGGGCTGGTCACAGAAGATCATTCTAAAACAAACACTGCTGGGGAAAGCAATATTTGCAGCATATTCACAGATGGTGCAAAAAACAGTATGGGAGTTGGGTGTGGTTACCACTCACCAGAGCTAGGCCTAGCAGAATCACTAGCCCTAAACAAAACCACGACAGTACTCCAAGCAGAAGTCATGGGCCTTCTGTTAGCAGCCAAATCAGTCCTTAGGAAAAAAATAGATGGCAATATACTGGAAAACAAACCAAAACTAAAGTTCATAACAGACAGTGCAGCCACTATTTACGCTCTCCGTAGACCCGTAACCAGGTCTAGAGTGATTGCAGAGTGTCACTCTACCCTACAGTGTCTTGCACACAATTATAATGTCACAGTTGAATGGACAAAAAGCCACAACCTATGTAAAGGAAATGAAAAAGCAGACGCACTTGCCAAAGCAGGTGCAAAGAAGAACACCAAGGCTGATATAGCAGAGTTGTGTAAGCCAACTGCTTCAGAAACGCGAAACCTGCTATGTCGACACACAGAAAAGGAACAACAAAAACTTTGGGATAAATCCAAGAAATGCAAACACACTAAAGCTGTGTTCCCACTAATAGAAAGGAAAGTTACTAATTGACTCCTAAATCTATCAAGATCAGATCTCCGTCTGATGACAGGTTTGATCACAGGTCACTGTGACTTAAACTACCATCTTCACAAGATAGGATCTACTGACAGTCCCCTATGCAGGGGCTGTTTGCAGGAGAATGAAACTGTGGAGCACGTGCTCTTAGGCTGTGAGGCCACAGGAAGCATTAGAGTATCATCGGGACTCCTTGAAGAAATTCCAAATGAAATATGCAGAGAAACAACAACTGACGAAATGGGAGTGAAACTGGTATGCCAGCGACCCAAGGCCGTGCTCCGCTATTTTAAGGAGCTCGGCTGGTTTGGGTAGGCTGGCGGGGGGGAAGTGCACAATACACCCCTAGCTGGACGTCAGTGCAGGTCTATCACCCCCATTCTGAATTAGAATTAGACTATCCGTATTTAATGTTAATGTATACTGACTAGCAGTGCCCCGTGGTTTTACCGCGTAGTTTCCCAGTTCTGTTATTTTCCCGAAATAAAAATTAGTCGATGTGATATTCCAAACCATTATATAGATAATGATTGGATAAAAAATAAGTTAATAAGTTGGAAAGTTTTCGAGTTTATATATGTTATTAGTAGGATGTTTGAATCTGTTATACCTATAGCTAGATTTCTCAAAACACTTTGGTATAGTATGACTATTTTAAATATGGGGATCTCACCCAATAAAATAAAAAATGGGGTGTCTGTAAAGTCGGTTGGCTTACGGACGATAGTTTAACGTGACAACGTCATAACAAAACGTTGATAGATGCAGCGCAAGCGTACAATGAGCGTAACGGGACATAATGGGACACATTTTCGTGCATGCAGTTGGCGTTCATCAATTTATTAGACAAAAAATCACCGTGTTGTATTATAACTAAGATACTAAACTTGAACCTTACACTAACCAATTATATTCTCAGCGAAAGATATGAGCTAGCTTTGCAATAAAAACTGAAAATACAATTCGTTAGCGTTTTTAAAAATTATAGTGTAAATTTCAAACAATTTATGATATCAATTGTAAAAATGATCAACAAGTACGAGCGCATTTCATACGCATATATTTTTAACATACATTTGTTACACCTTAAAGATGAATGTTGAATTCGTTGGCAACCTTAAAAGGTGATTTTCATTTTATTTTTACCACGATACAATGTAAATAACTTTGAGATGCGTCTGCGCAGTCAGGTGCAATTGACTGCAATTTACGTCAAGGGTCTGCGCTTGCAATTAGTAACGTGTAGCAGTAATAGAGTTTCGTTGTAAATCAAGTTTTTCCCGCATATCATCATCAGCCTATCTTATGTTTATCTACTGTTGCAAGTATGCCTTTGCTATAGATTACCACATGACTTCTTCATGATGTCTTCAACCGTTCGCACCATTTCTGCAAGACGCTTTTATATTTTTGTTGTTGTATATGTTTTCAACAAAATGTATATATTATATAATAATAATAAACCTCATTTAATTCTTTAATAAAATATTAACATTGAGAATAATAAAATGAAATTGAAAATTAAATAAATAAAAACATTAAAAAAAATATTGAACACTCATATAAAATACACAGTTAATCCCAATATTTTTTTTTTTCGTTTAATTTTTCTTTTTTTTCTTCTCTCTGTTTATTAAGGACCTCTCATCGAGTAAAGGCCTCCTCCATTTTTCTCCACTCTTCTCTCTCCTTTGCTTGCTCTACCCAGTTTGCGCCAGCTACCTTTATGATTTCATCTGCCCACCTTTGTTTTGGCCTGCCTCTGGTTCGTTTGGCTTGTGGTCCTATCCAAGTTGCTATCTTTTTAATCCACTTGTCATTTTCCATGCGAGCAATGTGACCAGCCCATTTCCACTTCAGCTTCCTACAATGTTTAAGAGCATCCAAGACGTTTGTCGTTTGTCTAATGTATGTATTCTTTACTTTGTCTGATATTTTTAAATTGAGTATGCTTCTCTCCATAGCTCTCTGGCAAACTTGTATCTTATTTTTTGTATATTTATTGTAGGTCCAGGTTTGACATCCATAAGACAAACACGGTAGTATGCAGGAGTCTAGAGCTTTTTTCTTTAGTTTTACAGGAAGTTTTGATTTAAATATTTCTTTGTTGCTCCAGAATTTATTCCATGACATTGTTGTACGTCTAATTATTTCATCGGTGTTACGAGATTTCTTAAAAGATATTTGTTTACCCAAATAGGTATAGTCTTGTACATACTCTAGCGTCGTGTCGTTAACTTTTATAGGTACGTTTACGCTATTTGTCATGACTTTAGTTTTTAATGTGTTGAGCTCGAGGCCAATCTCCTGACTTACTGCATCTAGTTCATTGAGCATATCTTCTAATTGTGTTGGTGTTTCCGAGAATAGAACTATGTCGTCAGCAAATCGGAGATTGCTAAGAAATTCGCCTTTGACATTTATACCTTTTTTCCCCCAGTTAAGCTTCCTCATGATGTTTTCCAGAACAGTTATAAATATAAAGTAAAATGTATATATTATATATATTAAAATCATTATTTTATTCAAACTAAGTATTCTTCAATATTTTTATTTTTATAAGAGTTTATTTTAACCGACTTCCACAAAAAGAGGAGGTTATAAATTCGGTTGTATGTTTTTTTATTTTGTATGCCTGTATGTATGTAATGCCATAGCGCCGCCAATCGTGTATCATGTAAAGTTTGTCAATATCAATAAATAATTATAATAATTATCAATAGATTTTGATGGTACGAGTAGATCATAGCTCAGAGGTAGTTTCTTATAAATTTAATCTAAATCGGTGAAGCGGTTTTGGAAATATGAACAAAAAGCCCCCTAAATGTTCCCACTGCTGGGACTCAGGGTCTTCTCTCGCAAAGAGAGAGTTAAAGCCATAATCCACAACGCTGGCCCTGTGCAGGTTGGTGAATGACACATGACTTCGAAAGGTTCCAGGTACATGTCGGTTTCCTAACGATGCTTTCCTTCACCGTTTTTATGTTAGCAGCATATGTATATAGTGGCGACGGCGGTATATATAGCGGAAATATGAACAAAAAACTAAAATTTGTTTCATGTATTTAGGCAATATATAGTGATAGATGTTCACGAAATTTAATTTTAAATTTAAGTCAGTTTTTGTTTCTTTTTAAGAAAATAGTATGTTTTACGGAGTGTGTTCCTATTTATGTACTTTTTTATTATGTCATTGATTGTGTATGCAAAATTAGTAAGTCATAGTAATCAAATTTTGTACGAAACTCTGATACTGTAGGCTTAATCTATGGCTATGTATAGAGGTAATATGGACAAAATTGAGATCACTACACCTTGACAGAGAAAAATTGATTCCAAGATGTAGGTTTTAAGGTGGTCCTTTATTATAGACCTCCTCAGATGTAAAAGTGTGATCATGGATATGTTTTTTTTTTGTGTCATTCGTTACAATGAATCTACAAGGTCTAGTGCCTAGTGTGCGGACAACGGTCAAGACTAAGATACACTTTGGTGAGTATTTAAAGTAAATAATATGTTCCCTCGTTGTGTTTTATGTGTTTCTAGAAGTTTCTTGTATTAGGTTATTGCAAATAGATATTTAAAATTTGTAAATGATTAACTTACTTTTTTCCATAGCATTCAAAATGAAAAAACTTATTAAGTACGTCCAAAGTCTACTTCCAAGTGCGTACAGCGGACAGCCGATCTCAAGATTACCATTTGTCTCTGTTAAATAAACACAACTTGAACAGCGCCTCGAGTGCATTTCTGAAGGGACCCAAGGCAGTTTACATACAAGTAATTGGATATCTCTTCTTTAGACAGGCGGTTGGCCGACAGATGGCATATTCAAATTAAATTAACAAGGGTATGCTAGGCTTTGGTTAAGACCCGAATCAAATTGTACTGTCTTGCCTTAATCTTGTAAAGGAAGGTTACATGCATATTACATAACACATTATGTTATTGCTCAAAGGGTTCTTCTTAAATCTTCTAATTTATATTAAACGTTAATTAACTTGTATTTTATATAATAACAACGCCAATCTGCGTTTGAATTAGTACTAATCCCGTGGTAGCTATTATTATAACATTATTTTATGTAAAACCAACTGGGCAATTTTTTTATTTTTTTTTTCACACAACACAATCTGACCCCAAACTAAGCAAAGCTTGTAAAATGGCGACCAACGCTGATAGTTGTAAATACATACTTATTATACACTAGCGGCCCATTCCGGCTGCGCTCGGATATTGTCATTTAAAGACTATTAATTGAAACAAAAACTATCCTATCTCTCAAGTTGGACCAGACTGCTCAGAAGCAAGGAATTTTTCAGGTCATTTTTTTACACCTTATGTTACATTATTGGAGTTTTAGTAAGGATCCCTAATTTTTTTTAAAATATATTATAGCCTATGTTACTCGGGAATAATGTAGCTTTCCAAAGGTGAAAGAATTTTTGAAATCGGTCCAGTAGTTTCGGAGCCTATTCATTACAAACAAACAAACAAACAAATCTTTCCTCTTTATAATATTAATATATATAGAAAAACCCAGACACAGTACAAATATTTGAATTTATCACACAAATATTTGCACTGGGTGGGAATCGAACCCACGATCCTCGGCTTCGCAGGCAGAGTTACGACCCACTAAGCCACGAGGCCAGTCAATTCTGGTCGAGGCAATTCTGGTCTGTGGAAAAAAATGTTGTTATAAAGAATCCTGAACGCTTTCACGATTGTTAAAAAACAAAGTAAAGTGAATTAATGGCAGACGCTGCTTTTTGCATCACAGTATTTAAAACACGAACGCAAAAGGCAGAGCCACACATTTTTGTAACTTGTGTAAATTTTTGTAACTATTCATATCTGTTCAATAACATTATCTATACCTTCAACTTTCAGTTAGGGCAACCAGCTTGCAGCCATGAAACCTTAGGAAGCGCATGGTCCGCCTTACCCAGTTTATAAATTTCAAAGAAGTTATTACAGTCAGAAGTTAATTATTGGACCAAGTAATAGCACCAGAAGAAGTCATTAGCCTCAGTTAAAGGTATGTTTAACGCAATTTTATTGCGAACCACAGTGGTCTCAACGTAATAACCGGGCAATTATTACTATGTGGTCTTTAATTTTTTTTTATAAATTATTTCATAAGGAATATTCGTAGTTTGCGATTTCTTCGGTTCCGATATATCAGGGTAAGGTTTATTTTTTATTATTTATATGTTTACGCCAGATCAACATCTCACCTGACTGACTAAGTTGCGTACATATTATTGGAAATACCTATAACCAGCATTATTCTATTTTGTCATTATTTGTATATTTTATGAAAAAGTGTGACTAAAGCAGCTTGTCATTAATTAGCATTAAAAATGTGTATTTTATTGTTAAAAAGTTTGTTCAATAATCTATACTAATATTATAAAGCTGAAGAGTTTGTTTGTTTGTATGTATGTTTGTTTGTTTGTTTGAACGCAAGGATCTCTGGAACTACTGGTCCGAACTGAAAGATTCTTTCTTTTTAGGATAGTCCATTTATCGAGGAAGGCTACAGGCTATTTAACATTACGCTACTATCAACAGGAGCCGAGCATGAATGAAAAATGTAACAAAAACGGGAAAAAAATATTGCTTTTAGAGAGCTTTCGTTGCGTGACAGCATTTGTCATATGTTAAAGGTTGCGTCATGAGAACCTAAGGCCCTTCGTACACTATGATACGCAAATCTTGGATACTTGACGATTTTAGTCTCCAAGCGACTACCGCCATACAAATTCATTGAGGCTCGTACACTAGTTGCGTCGCCGACATTCGTCCCGCGACTCGCGTCGCGCCAGTCGTGCGCTACCTGCCTGCCGAGATCGTCGCTACATAAGTCGCAGCGATTTTCATGATGGCGGAGCAGTTATTGAATATTAAATCTACTAAATATCTATAACTCTCTTTAGACATTCTGTAGAATGATAGGAATTTCGCATCTGTTTGTTGTAATTCTTTTGCAGCAACAAACACTCTGCAGTTTATATTTTTTTCTATGTACGGATGAACCCAGTATCTTCTGTTACGACGTTTTCTTTGTTTCCGGTAAAGATAGTACAAAATTATAGTTTCATCATCACTTGTGGACATTTTGTAAACGTGTGATCTGTATAGCCGCTATGTCAGTAGTGGCTGAGTAGGCAATTCACGTCTTACGATTCAATGCCGTGTGTACGGATCGTGCGCTACTCGATACTCGCGACACGATACTAATGTAGTATACAACATTAGTATCCAAGATTTGCGTAGGATAATGTACGAAGGGCCTAAGGTAACCGAATTTGTTCAAAATTTGAATTGGTATGACCAATTTTCGATAGATGGCGTAGCAATGCGCGCGCGTTAAGCTAGTTTAATATAAACGAAAAAACAGTGGTAGAGTTTGAAATCTAATAGGCAGTGAAAGTAGAATTTCAGTAAAAGATATAATTCCATTATTGAGCAAAAGCTTTCATTTATACGTTAAACAATGTAGGTAGTGTTATGCACTGTTCCAACATTTAATTTTACGTGTATTGTCACTCCATCGTTATCGTCATTATGCATGTTTACATTTTAACAAAATGAAACTAACTCCCCCTTACCAACTAAAGACCAATAAACTCGTAAAAATTCATTGGTATTATTTTACAAAAGGGTAGTAAAGCCGATAATTGCACCGAAAGAGAATTTATTGAATTAGAGTATCGCATGTTTGTGGGTAATAATGCAATCAATAGTAGAGGCTGGTCCGAATTTCGATCGGTTACTCGCAACGTAATTCGAATAATTTTGTTTCGGTGGATTCTTCGGCGAACCATTTCATTCGAGTTCTTTCATTGTCCTAGATGTGTGGATTTAGTGTTTTTTTAAAGTACTGTTTTAATTTCTTACACAATAATCTTTTTTATTATTATTTAATTTAGCCACTCCACAGACTCCGCGGGTCCGTGACCTTTATCATTTGAATTCCAATGTTGCAACATATTAATTGGATTAGGACAGGAAGAGGAAAATAAGAGGAAGTTTGTTCAGATAATTATCTAGTACTTCCAAGATATTTTATTTTAAGGCTCCTGGGAATTGAAAAAAAATAAACAAGTTTGTCATTTTCAATAATTATGTCATTTTTTTATCACTGGTTCAAAAACATTTCAAACAGTAATTGTAGCTGTCTGTCTATCACATGCATATAATATATAACATGTACCTATTATATGACATGTACCTACTATTCATAATGAAAGATTATTTCCTGTTCGATTATTAATATTTATTATTTTAACATCAAAAATACAAAATTATTATCTACTACATAGGTACACAATAATTTGTTTAGCCTTAATACATTTTCTTTAGTATTTTGTAATGTATACACACTTGTATATGATTCTTATTAAGTATAGTTAAAATAGATAGTTTACCTTTTTAAATATTTTCATCAAATTGGATGAAATATTTATACTATACAATTATTCGATTTTAAAATGTTCGATGCATTAATCCTAATCCTTATGGTTATGTTGTAAAATTACCGCTGTTTAGCGACGAATGTATGCATAAGGATATTACTCCCGTAATTAGATGGACAACATTGTATGTGAATTCGTAAAAGAGTAAAATTTATGAAATATTTAATATTATTATAATAATAAAAAAAACAATAAATTTTCAACAGTGTAGATATTTTCATTCCAACCATGTATTTTCATTCGTGTAGATACTAAACCAAGATTGATAAAAAGTTCATTTGTGAACTAAGTGCGATTATTTGTAAGGAATAAACAAGATAAATACTGTCCTAACGAACTAACATAAACAAATTGTCCATTACACCAAACTACGATATAAATATGCTATTTGAATATCTGCATATTCAGTAGCCGGTGTCTCATCTTTTGCAAAGATTGTAAATTATTAAGATCCTACATTACTTGGGATGTACGGACCCCTCGGGCCGACAAGTGTTGATTCTTGGTAACAAGAACGCTTATAAATTCTGCAACATTGATTCATGCGATTATTAATCCTTTATTTACTGCTTTTCATATTTATTATGTTATAACATTGTCTCATACGTATTTTAAAGAGGAATAAAATATTTATGGTGATAAATTAACGTGTTTTTTGTAAAATTTTGTCATATTGAGATATCTCATACACATTTTTTCCTGTGTATTGCAAAAGTTGGATTGGTTGAATTATAATCTGAAGGTTTTTACACTTTTACGGTGACATATATATTTCATAATTTTTACAAAGGACCAATTCATGTAATCGCAAATTTAGCTTGCAATATAATGAAGAGTTAAATCAGCTACTTGTATATCATTCCTGTGTCTTATTCGTTTGGTGATTCGTTATCAATACGATGTACAAAATGAATAATCCCAATCGTAAATTTGAAGAGTTCAAGAGTTCAGTTTCGGTGCAAGCGAACACAATTCATTATAGCATTTCCACTTAGTCATTGATGTTATTGAAAGAAATGCCCACGAGGTGCTCACCCGTTATTTGTCCGTCAAAAAACTAACAAAACTGTAATTGACTTAAGCAGCAATTTTGCCAGTAGCTATACAGGGTAATACAGAAAGGATATAATTTTTTTTTTGTACAATTGTGATGTTGCGATAGAATTATGAGATAGCAATAGCTGTGCTGTAGACCTAGTGACTAGAACGTGCGACTCACAATCGTAAGGTCCTACTTAGGGTCAAATTCCATCTGCACCTCAAACTATTTTTTTAAGTGCATGTTAAGTTTATCATCAACATCATTTAGTAGTGGTAGGACTCTTGGCAGAGTCTGCCTGGGGAACTACCACACCTTTGCCAGTTATTCTACCGCCAAACAGTAATGTGCAAACGTTACGGTGTTCCAGTTTGAAGGGCAATGTTTCCAGAGAAATTACAGGGCTTAGAGATAAAATATCTTAGATCTCTGGGTGACGCAGTGCAGTGCTAGGTAATTTTTTAGACTCTTCGTGTTCCAATAGCTGCGTGTCACTGTGATGTTATGTGCAGGCAAGTTGCTTACCATCAGGCTCATGTCTTGCTCGTCTCGTTAGTTTGTTCTTAAAAATAACACACTAATTAAATTATGAAAATGAGTTGCACACTCCGATACATTTCCGAAAAAAACATGCAAAAATTTGGTTTATAAAATTCAACTTTTCCATTCATAACGACGTTTACATCTGCTACAACTTATATGCAGATTGTTTTGATCTTTTTTGGTTAGTTTATTTTAGTACCATAAAAATATCATCTTTTTTATCGAATCTCTTTCGATTTTCAACATCTCTGCATAACCCCCTTTTTGAGATGGTAGACAGACCTTATACTTTGACACAGTAGTCCAAATCACGCTGAGACTTTACAGATCAGTAACACGTTTAATCTTTTGACCACCAGGACTAAATTGCATTTCCGTGCCCTGGACGCCTAGCGTACGAAATAAGTCAAAATAAAAAATAAAAAAAATTGTGCTGTCACTATTTGATATCTAACACACAATGTTTTTGTATAGTCCGTTTTTTTGTCAACTATAGACGTCGTTGGCGCACAGGGCTCACTCGCGCTTGTCAAGTATAGGTGACTCTGGCGGTCAAAAGGTTAATAATTAATAATTAAATATTTATCTTTTCTGCCGCGCGGTTTTACCCGCGCAGTTCTCGTTCCATTCGTTACCTACGATACAAAGTAGTTTATTTATGTGTTATTCCAAATAATTTTAGTACCAAATTACATAAAAAATACTTAAGTAATTAAAAAAGTAGTTTTGGCATGAATTAATTATGAACATCCTCACATCTATCCAAATATAAATAATCTATTGTGTTTACAACATCAGTAGGATAAGTTCTCGTTAAACTGCTTAGTGGTCATATAAAAAAAAGTTGGCAGATAAAATAAATAGAGGCTGCGGATAGAAGTGAATATTCATAATTTTTGTAGGTACTAAACTGCACCAATGCTGCTTAACCTTTTGACCGCAAGGACTAAATTGCATTTCCGCGCCTGGACGCCAAGCGTACGAAATAAGACGAAATTTAAAAAAGAAATTGTGCTGTCACCATTTGATATCTAACACACAATGTTTTGGTATAGTCCGTTTTTTTTGTCACCTATAGACGTCGTTGGCGTACAGGGCTCGCTAGCGCTTGTCAAGTATAGGTGACTCTGGCGTTCAAAAGGTTAATACATCGGCTGCGTAGCTACTACACAGAGATACTGCTATCACGCATTTCAGTTCTGTGAACTCACAAGATTTTTGCGCGTTTAATGCGCATGTGCACTGGTCTGCCGCCGTTCCAACGCTACGTCGCTGCATTAGCAAATTCATCACGCGAACCTATAAAACTTAGCCCAACCTAAAGTCCCCAATTCAGTCTAAATAAGCTTTCATTTAAAAAATCTATGAAGTTAGTCTTCTGTGTCATGTTTACACGAAGCTAAGAAGGCTGCCAATCAGTTTACTATGATGAATGGCCTCTAACGAATTGGTTGTAATCTTAATTGAAGTTACTTGTTAGTGATTTTAGACAACGTCGCGATCGGTCAACGGCGAGTTGAGGATCAATGACTTTTGGCACCAATTATAGGCGATGAAGACGAAAAAGTACGCTACCGATAGTATCGTCATTAGACAGATATGAATTATGAGTTTTAATGAGATTTAGCGGTACATTTTTGAAGTATCCAAGTTGACACTAATCGAACAGCGCCCACGCTTTCAAAAATAGCACAATATATTCTAAAGCTTTTTAAATAGATGAGCACAACACCTAACTAATAGCGAGTAGTAGCTGAAAACTGCGGACTACTACTACTAGCGAGTAGTCAAATGATATGTGTGTCTAGATCAGGGCGGATGCGTAATTTATGACTCTTCTTATCCGCAATTTTGAATACAGTGAAAACTTCTTTTGGCACGCCACAGACATATTTTTCGTGGACTGTGAATTGAATTCAAGCGTCACGCTCGTGAATGATAAGAAATCTTCGGGTAAACTCGGGATCATGCCCATTGGCCATCTAGAAATGCGTCCACATTTCCCATTGGCCATCTAGAAATGCTGACGCAGATTTCTAGATGGCCATGCTCATGGCCACGTCCTCCGGTTTCATCCGCGTAGTGTTCAAAGTACGCTATCAAATTCTAAGTTATAAGTTTTCACTTCTATCGGCGGTTCCTATGACTGTCAATTATTATTTTTTATTAGAAAGTCTATGTAATTGTCCTCCATTGCTAATAAAACTCAGTATTAGCACATAAGATACCTACTTACCTAAACCTATTAACTTTTCTACGTTATTTGTTTTTGTATCCAATTTATAAATGGCTACGAAAAAAATGAGGGCTGAAAATGCTCTGAGAAAATTATTGTGTCACAACTTGCACTGACACTGATTAGGAAATAATGGGTACTGGTTGGCTCAAGCCCCATCTTATAATGAATTGTATTTAATAAAATCAGATAACAAATTGATTATATTAAAAACCCAAAATCTCATTCAAATTTTCCCACAAAAGTACTCATCACTATTGATAAAAGTAAATAACTGTATGTGGACGCGTTATTGATTTGTTTTTACTTTTTCACTTTCAAATATTGTTTTTTTTTATTTACTTTCAGTACTACCATTAAGGTTGAATATTTGTTTGTTGTTCTTTTTATCCCATCAAACTGAATAAATTCGGACTACAATCGCAATACAATAACTTTAATTATCATTCCTACGCATTAATTACCGTGCGAGCTTTAAACAATTTATAATCCAGTTACAAGTCGGTACGCCTCAACAAGTTGGTATACTTCAACAGGTCGGGCGTTTCCAAGATAATCACCGGTTTCCGAGATCGCGCAAAACAAACACGCTCTCTGTAATGATCCCTTCGCGTAATATCGTCGATGCAATATAAATACAGAAGGAATTCTTTTACACCGTACTAAAACAACGTATAATAAATTTAACTTAGTTTATCGTGGTCATAATAAATGAAAATACCAAAATTTGCGCCGGATTTATACACAGAAAAGTGATTCTGAAAGCAAATCAGCGATCCATTTGGGAGACGTAGGATTAAGCCTTGCGAAGATGCATCTCTTTAAAACACAAATAATTGTATTATTAATATATTATAGACTAGCAGTGCCCCGCGGTGTTACCCGCGTAGTTCCCGTTCCCGTTGTTTTTTTCCGGGATAAAAACAAGCTTACAAGTGACGGCATAGTGCTGAATCTTATTACTTTATACCCTTCTATCATCCTACATAGGTCTCCTGCTGGTTCATTTGACCCGTAAATTTTGTTCACGGGCCTGTAGTCTATAAGATTCTTATCTATATTGAAATATCTATCTTAGATCTTGCTGTCTATTTTTGGCTTCTGAAAATCCAAATTTTAAAAATAATATCTTCTTAATATGTGAGTTCTAATATACTACTATAGACATTTACGCAAAGCTTTCACGAGCTGTAAATAATATTTTTTTAACAAAGTCAAATCGATAATGAAATGATCGTCGTTGTGACGTTAAGATAACCCCAGACACAAAAATTGTTAACTGTAATGTTTTACGAAAGTTAGTGTCCTTACTGCCCTGGAAGCGGTAAAGATGAAGCAATAGTAACTACGTATAATGCTACAGATTACATGCAAGTAGCGAAAGATAATGCCTACCCTGAGGTAGGTAAGTATTAAATGTAACAAGCTGTTCTGTATACTTTACTACTATTAAAATAGTCACTATTACAGTAGCAATTAATTTAATTTTTATCGCTTCCATATTTTATAATATGATGTTGAAGGAAGAAGATTATCGCGAAACCAACTTGTAGAGTACAATGGAAGGAAACGTTGATATGGGGAAAAAGTACAATTTATGTTTGGAATTTATAATCTCCTTATTTCAAACATTTTCAAAGGCTTACGTCACGGGTACGTACGGTCATAAACCTGTCAAATTTTGCGTGTCTTTTACAAATTTTCGACGTTTGAGACAATAAGATACAACATTAAGCTTACGTCTGGTAAAGCAACGGTAAATCTTAGGTCGCTCATCAAATAATACATTAAAGTATTAGTTAGACAATTTATCACAAAATGCTAATACATCTACGAAACCATCTTCAAAATTAACACCCCCAACAAAATTAAAATAGATCCCGCAGATACTCACGATAGCAATCATCATAAATTACATAACGAAAGGTAGTTTAGTTGCAATAAAGACTATTAGTTGAATAAAAAGGAGATAAGATAAATTACTCTGTGGAATAGGTATGAAATTAGAATCGAAAATATATTTGCACGAAGTGAATTAAATTAAACATTAGCTGGCAGGTTATTGATATATGGAATTTGTTTAGAATATAAAACAATCTACATTGTAAACATTACAATCGCTGGTGCTTTTTATTTAATATGTGAATCTTTAATATCATGTATGGTCTGTTAATGTTGAATGCAAAGATAGAATATTGATAAGTTTGCAAAAATACAGTATCTGTAAATAGATGGCGCCACTGAAAAATGTATTTGTGTTTCTCTTTTAAACTTAACGTGAATTGTCCTGTATCTTGTATGTTTCTTATTTTTTTGTATTTGTTTTAAAGACAGTATGATGGACGAGACGAACAAGCCATTCCCCTAATGGCAAGCAACACACCTGCTTATTACAGCACTGTTTCATAGAACATGAAGAGTTGGAATCACTCCCTAACATTGAACTGCACTCTCGTCGCTCAGAGATATACTTATTATGATTTATCTATATGTATCTGTATTTTTGGGTATATTGCCTTTTAAACCGCGTCATTACAGCTTGACGGTAGACTATGGCAAGGTGATCACTTCCCAGATGGACGGGGTGTAATAAAAAACGCAAAAGTCAACATCTTGATGTAAAAAAAGTACAGAGTATACTTTTGTCTGGGACCTTGTATCAGATATTTTTTAACTAGGAAAATATTACGACATTGAAATTAATGTTTCTAAATTGATGGAGTCACGATTTACGGAAAGCACACAGTGAGTGGAAAGGTTGAACTGAGAATCGGGCTGAGTCGTGAGTCTATAATATCCAGAAAATAAACGAAATTAAACGTACTGAGATGGGCTGCAGTTGATGCTGATGATTATAGATATACATATATATAGATATACATACCCAGCATGCTGGGTACGCTTCCGATTGGTAGTAGGCTTGAACATCTTGATTATCTGTAGACCTGCATTGGTCTATGGATAATTCAGGTGTGCTTAGTGTAAGTAGTTGTTAGGTATGTAGCGTAGTGTAGTTCTCATTGTATTTTAGTTTTGTTAATAAAGGCTCTGCCCACCACAAAAAAAATATATGTTGAATCCTCCAGACAGTGTGGAGCAGAAAGCACAGGATAAGGCTGAGTGGCGTATCATGGGTAAGGCCTATGTCTGTGCAGTAGACTAGGGTAGGTTGATGATGATAATGATGTTGTATTACGGACTTTCTTCTTGCAAGAGAAGACTTTGATCAGTTATATTATGCTATGTATCCCAGCAGTTATATGTTATGTATTATTATGTTGAATTAAATACGAAAGTTACGGCTGGTCAAATCAGGACAACGGTAATTACTGATCCGGAGTTCGAATCCGGAGGTTCGAATCTCACGCGCACTACTGTATTTTTCAAGTCATCTACGTAAAGCCGCTAACTAAAAATCGGTGAACGGAAATATCGTGAATAAACCGAAGATTTTGTTAATTTTTTAAATATCACAAGCTCGCGCTGGGAAAATGTGATGGATTATGACTATAACTCTCACCAAGCGAGAGAAGCCCCCGAAATTCAGCAGTGGGAACATTTAGTAGGTACTTAGTCTGCTTTTATAATATACACATTAATAACAATATAATTTTTCAAATTATTTGATGTAATTAAAAGTGACGAGACGTGAAGTGAGTGTTCGTGTAATAAGTCGTGTGTTAATTACGTTTTCTTTGAATTCATTTATTAAATGGGACTAAATAAATCTTAAATGACAGGTACACCACACAGCGATAAAAATTTCGCACCATAAAGTTTATCAACAGACGAGTTATAAAATTTAAAGCTCTTTAATTGACAGCAGAAATACGTATGTTAAATTCGAAATTCCAATGTCGTATAATTTTGCATTTTGTTTCAACAATATTATAAATTAAAGTGGAACATATATTAAGGCTGAAAAACGGCTTATTTCTATGAAACGCCAGAAACCAATACAATACAAGGTATTATAGGTAGGAACCCGTGCTTTCCAAGTATCCCTCTCTCTATCTATAAGTATTATATTTATTTCAAATGTGTTATAACCACGTTAATTTTCATACTAAACGTATTATATTATCTACCAAACAAAATAAGAATCATCAAAATAGATTTACAATACATGTACAAAAAAAAACAACATACAACGGAATTGAGCTCTCTTTTTTTGAAGTCACTTTATGAGAATGAAACAGGAAATAAAAATGCATTGTTATTTAAAAAAAAAATGACGAAAAAAAAATTTTATTTTTTCATTTTTTTTGGCAATACGCAATATGCGATTACATATTATCTAATCGCTAAGTGACTGCTCGGAAACTTTACTGTTAAATGATATAACATGGTAATTGATACATTATAGCACTAATAAAATTGCAATGAGACTATATTTCTTCTTTTGCCTTTCTGAGAAGAACTAGTAACTCATCTCAAGGAAGATGCCACAAGTTGTCGTACTAAGTATCAAAAAAGTGTTTTAATAAATCGTAAGTGCTCGTAAGATATCCCATAAAATTATCACATAAATCTGCAGTAATGATTTATATCGCTAGAGACGATGAGAGTCCAGTAGTTGTTACGACTTGTAACGGGTAAGATAGGTAATTAAACTAAGACTTCCGTATGCGAGGAGGAATATAGGCGTTGGGATTAGTACGTAAAAGTTGCAATAGAGTGGAGAATTAATCAACGCCAAGTTAATAATCTAAAATTTACAAATGTGAAACTTTTTAATTTTTCTAGCAGAACATTTTATTTATTAAAAAAAATTCTTCAAAATTATCCATGATACAATAGTTACATGAATGGACATTATGTTGCACTATATATTGAATAATGATTTTTGAAATAACTTTTCAAATATTAGTTACGTTATTAGGCCGAAATATTTTGTTATACTTATAAATTCGAACAACTCAGAAATTATTAAAAACGGACCATATCGTATACAGTACATTATGTTTCGTTCAAAGTTTATTTTTATTTCATCATAAATGAAGTCAAGTTCATGTTGTCCGTGAACTTAATGCGTGAAGCTGCATCAAAATATCTGGACTCGTTCCTCTACATAACCACGGCAGAAAGATGGTGATAAAACATAATTTAAACCATTTCTAAATTAATAACGAAAAAATATTTGTTTGCCCTGAACTATTGACTCTGATGAAACTACCAAACTGATTCCTAAGTTTTTTTGTCATAGGAGATGCTTCATAGTCTTCACGAGAGCCTATGCTACGTATCTTCACCGAGATGCCTGCTTTATATTAACAGATACAAGCAGTTGAAAAATAAAAGTTTTACCATTATTCATGTGGAAGATTCTGCTTTTTCTAATACACATATTTAACATAAAAATAAAATCGAGTATGTACTTACAAAAAACAGTCCAGTTCCGGAAAGCAGGACTAGTATGCAGAGGATAAGTTTTGTCGAAAACAATACACGTTCAACAGAGAGCGCGTAAAGAATAGTACGGGGAGACGCCTCAAACGCCGATAGACTTCTTCATACAAATACCATATTTACGCGCTAAAACGCGTATCGTTTTCGACAAAACGCGCACTACTATTAACCGTTAATGGGTATTTAGCGTGTGTCTCGACTATATTTAGGAGATGAGAGCGACCCGACTAAGTAGATTTAAAGTGAGCACAAGTGCTGAAGGCATACCGCTCATGATAAATACTCTTAACTATAAACACCAAAACAAAACAATACAGCAGAAGCAAAACAAAAAAAACCCTTGTTACAACTGGCGGTCTTACCGCTAAGAGTCATCTCTTTCAGGCAACCTTAGGATGGAAATGTAGACTAAGTTACTTTTAAGCGTTATGTTTTAGAGGTAACAAAAACGTTATCTTACTAGTTGTAAGGTTTAGCCCAAGCATAAAACTCGCATTATTTAAAATGTAATTAGCATTTTGATTTTTAAAATGATCACATCGCATAATTGATAATATAGTTTTTAATACCTAGCCTGACGAGAACATGATACATCTTCTTCTTGCCAGTTTCAACTTCAAGAATTTAACCTTTGACATAAAAATTGATATCTCAAGAACGTGAGTGTATTAACATTCCCAGCTACAACTAGATGATATCGTTTTGAGAATTATGAATAACGTAGAATATGAAACAAGTTCTCACAACACTGGTATTTACTCACTAGAATTTATTACACCTTGCCTTGATTTATCATACACGTCCAATTAACTGAGAGCTAAAAGTAATTAGAAAATTATTAGGCAAATAATATGTTTTTAAACAATTATGTATAGTAAATTATAGCGTCAACATTTTTTTTATAAAAAAAACATTAAGATGATTAATAATTCAAAAGTATTTTACTATTATATATGATATACACATCACGCTAGGTATATTTGTTTGATATTTTGCTTGTTTTATAATACTCTTTAATTACCATATATTTTAACTGGGATCAACCGAAACCAAGGCTGTCTATAAATATTATATTTAAGTTTATTATAATAATTATTTAAAAAGCCGTCGTGACCTAGTAAGTAGCGAGAACGGCTAATTTCACAAACCATGGAGTCGAAGCCCTATTATTATTACTATTGCTTGCATTTTTAACCGACTTCAAAAAAAGACAGGTTCTAAATTGGGTTGTATATTTTTTTTGTATGTATACGCCGCCAATTATTGTAAATTAATTTTGCTGGATCTTTTTCTATTTGGCAGATCATAGTTCAGAATTTTATCGAAATAGGTGTGGTTGTATTTAAACTATGAATAAAAAACTAAAATAATATTTTATACTTTAATGAAGGTATTGAGATTTGATTGATTGATATTTAAGACGACGTAATGATTAATTTTTGTGAAATTTGTAATTTGTCCAGGTCGAGTGTCTAAATTTACTTAAAAAATTGAAGGCGGTTGTGTTTTTTTTTGACAAAATAAATTATTCCAAATGCATTTGTATCTACAAGTTTGTCATCACCCACTTTTAACCGTAAAAAACCGCCAAGTTCCAAGAAAGTCAAATTTAGAGGTTAAGAGGCATCTGCCAATTCGCATTTTTTTACAGCATAGAGTGACGAGACGATCAGGACATGTGCCTGATGGTAAGCAACATGCCTGTCACATAACAGCACAGTGATACGCAGCTATTATTGGTACATGAAATTCCAAGTCATTACCTAACACTAACCTGCCCTGTAATTTCTCTGGAAACATTACCCTTCCAAACGGAATACAGTAATGTTTGCACATTACTGCTTAGCGGTAGAATAACTGGCAAAGGTGTGGTAATTCCCCAGACGGTATCTGGCAAGAGTCCTACCACTATGCATTGGATCACCATAGTGGATTATGGCCTTAACTCTTTCCTTGTGGGAGAAAATCTCGGACATGACATCACGGAATGTAGAATAGGTTGCTTAAACGTAGATATAATTTTACGAGACATAATGTGATGAAATAGATAATTAAAAATTATATTAGCTCTTACGATTTGTATGCAGCATAAGAGCAACGAAAATCTCACAAAGGGTATTTTAGATGTAGATTTCATAACAATAGCATTTGCGAATGTTTATATACATGTAGGTATTCGAGCCTCCACTACGGTGGTCCGCTTGCCAAGCACGTTTCTTGTATTTCACGACGTTAATTTTAAAATTAGCATCAGTAAACAAATTGCTGCAAACTGTTTGCTTTCCCCTTCCGACAAAAGACATGCTAATAACTACAATACATCGTGAATTAACGAAAATAAACCCACGATTGCAACCAATAAAATTAACTTTAAAGACCTTTGTTTCTTACTCATTAGCTGCCGCATTTTTCCGTTATGTAGATTTGACAGACCACACAAAGTTAAAATTGGTAGCTCGAGTTTCGTTTTGCATATTTTCTGCATTAGCGAGCGTAATGGTTTTGTCAATATTGTCTTTTCGAGTCATTGGGAAGGATGACGGCATGTGCCCACTGAAATGCAATGCAAATGAACTATTGTCGCGAGGAGTATGTCGCTTTTCTTGTTTCTTAACAGTATCTTTTAAATATTGTATGACGGTATAAAGTCTCAAGTTTTATGACGCTCAACCGCAAAGGTTTTTAATGATGCGAACAATAAATTTAGTTGTACAGAGAAAAGGAGTAAATCTCTCGTGACTGCAGTTACATAGCGTAAGAATTATAATTGGGCAGCGTTTGTACTCCACTTTATTATAGAAAACATTCTCTTATACGTGAGTCCATGTTTCGTTTCAATTTTAATAAGAAACAATGTTATATTGAAGGATACTGCCAAGTTTATGGTCCAATTAATTTTGAATAACCTTTGTAAAGCAATGCCTTGACATACGATATGATTATCTACTAGTCAAAGCTTTTTAACTTTCTAACCCAAGTGAGTGAATTTGATACTATTTTTATGAAACATGCGGGTTTTATTTACATATTTGTTCTTTTGTACAAGTATAAATAAATATTAGACAAAATACCTGCGCTGAACGGAATAGGCCGGATATACTATTTTACATTTTTATTTACAATTTTTAACATTAATTTGGCTTTTAAATATCTAATATAAAAACTCATAGACTCAAAGAGGCTCACTGACAATGACTTTCTTGTCCGTAAAATACTTTTAAATCTTGAACTCTGTTTCAAACTTATCCAGCTGATCAAGAGGTACATTATCAAATATAACCAGTTCCTTATTCCATCTGAATACTTGTAGCTCAAAAAAGTGCATCGCTTCATTTCGACGTTTCAAAGATTCGAACAAAATGGATTGACTCTACTTTTGTAATAAAAACATCTAAATTGTACCGATGGAATAAGGTGCCCGAGTGAGCATCCTCTTGTTGATAGAATCTGGGTATCTTCAAGTCTAGAGTGAATAAGTGTGTTCTAGGTAACTGCGTTTTATTATAGACCGCATTGTCGTTTAACTTCAGAAGAGACGAGTGGCGGTCACCTGAAAATGTATTAACAAAAAAAAATTTTACCGGAAACCTGTACCAAAAATTTTTAAGCTCAGAAATTTTTGACATTAGTCACGTCATGTAAAAATTAGAAATAAAGTAATCAGTGTGTGTATTTTTATTTCATGTCGTAATGGCTTTCACAACTTTGAGAAACCGTTTATAAGTTCTGCGCCCATACTAAAAAACTCCACGTCTTGCCAATGATTAAATACATGTGTTTAGTATTATACCAGAAATACCGACCTGGGGCCCATTAGCAAGTCTTTCAAACATTCATAAATGCCGAATACCGATTTTAACGTTACTTCCTAATTGCAAACCAAGTTAACCACTTAACTATTGTTCCCGTCGTCGTCCAAAGTCCAGTTTGGTCGAAGGAATAAGGGAAGTGGACAAAAAAGGAATGTGGAACCCAAACCGGACGATCTCCAGGCGAACTCCGGTCCAGAATTCCCAGAACGATCCTGCGTTCTGGAAACGGCCAATCCAGTAGCCCTTCACGATTAAATAGTCCAGCACTAATCCCGTAGCGATATATTCCCGTCAATACGCATTCCCGCACAATATTAACGCTTTAAACCCGAAAAAACACCAGTTAGAAAAAACAACGAGTCACTCGAACGATACCGGCGTAACGAAACGTCACTTGTCAGCCGCTGTCAAACCATAGATCCGCTATGATTTTAATGTTGCCCGATTATACGGAACAAAACCCCCGACCAATTGAACTCCAGGTCAATTTTAGAAAACCAGTATTTAGCAACTAGTACTTAATAACTAGTATTTAGCAGTATCCGGACCTCAAATAAAACGAAATTCCCACTTTGACCCGAAAGTGGAAATCAAACAAAAAAAACTTTACCAAAAATAGTAATAAAACTAAATTAAATTTTAACCATGAAAAAAAACGTATATCTAATAAAGAGGCAAGCGTGCCAGAGAGGACACCGCGCGCTGAAGTCTGGAACCAGAAACCAGAATCTCCGCCACGCGGGGTGTGCCATCAGTACCCGATATCAATTTTAAAATACGTCCCCTACGCCAGAGTAGGGGGGCCAAATTTGCCTCTTTTAATAATACTAAGTCCCCTTCCCGAGGGGCCTCCGTCCTATCTGTCCATTTTACCCGTTGTTGCAACAGATGCAAGTACTCGGCCGACCAGCGCCTCCAGAAGTCTTGACTTATTTGTTGCAATAACTGAAAACGGGACAGGCGTCCGGGCCGCTCATCCTTCCAGGGATACTCCGGCAACGCGGTTAAGGGCTGACCGATCAAGAAGTGACCCGGCGTCAAGACTTCTAGATCGTTAGGGTCAGGCGAGATTGGACAGAGAGGACGGGAATTAAGCACTGCCTCCACGCGGCATAGTACCGTGACTAACTCTTCCCAAGTTAACACGGTCTCCCCGATGACACGGCGGAGATGAGTTTTAGCAGACTTCACCGCAGCCTCAAAAATTCCTCCCCAGTGAGGACAGGCTGGCACACTAAATTGCCAGCTGATTCCCCGCTGGGCGAGAGCCAGACTTAAACTATTATTACCAGAATTTAAAAAATTATTAACTTCGCGTAAATAATTCGCCGCCCCTCGATAATTTGTGCCATTGTCCGAACGTATTAAAGAGGGTACTCCTCTTCGCGCTACAAAGCGATCCAGCGCCGCGACAAAGGCCTCCGTAGACAGCGCAGAGACCAGCTCCAGGTGGACTGCTTTGGTGGCCAAACACACAAAGACGCACAGGTAGGCTTTAACGACCTTGGCGTTACGCAACGTCGATGACTTGACCGAGAAGGGCCCAGCGAAGTCCGTTCCGACCCCGTCGAACGGCCTCGAGGGAGAAATCCTATCCGGAGGAAGATCTCCCATCACGGGCTGCATGGTAGACGCCTTGAGCCTATAACAAGGGACACATCTAAACAGCACCTTTCGGACCGCCCTGCGAGCCGACAAGATCCAGAATTCACGCTGCAACACAGCGAGAAGCGCGCCACATCCAGCGTGCGCGTTACCGATATGCCGATCGGTGATCAGCAGGTCCACCAGAGGACCTCCTTTCGGTAGCAACAGGGGGTGCCTGCTGCCGTACGGCAGGTTGGCTTTCCGGAGCCGACCTCCTACGCGCAGAAGACCATCCTGATCTGTGAAAGGGTTCAACTTGGCGACCGCACCCTTCAAGCGAGCGCGTCCGCAGCGCAGCGCCTCAAGTTCCGTCGGAAACCTCTCACCCTGCACCAGCCGAATGAGGTGCAGCAAGGAACTCCGACGCTCCTCCACAGTGGCGATCTGGTCACTCCTCCTCTGACGAGGGTGACGACAGTTGTGGATGAAGCGTTTAATCCAGCTAGTTACCCCCAACAACTTATCCAGCTTGCTGTAACGACCCGTCAACCAGTCAGGGTCTGGGGGCACTTCCGCCACAATCGCATGCACGCGGACTCCGGGCAGCTCCGCTCGCTCCGAGTCCGCGCCGAGAGCTGGCCAGGAAGCTTCTGGCTCCCGCAGCCAGTCCGGACCCCACCATAAGGGGTGATCAACTAGCTCCGGCGCGGAACAGCCGCGCGAAGCACAGTCAGCGGGGTTCAACTCACCCGGGACATGTCTCCAAACCATGTCCAGTCCAATGTTTTGGATTTGGGAAACCCGATTTCCCACAAAGGTCTCCAAAGTGTGAGGGGCTGCTCTTAACCAGGCAAGCACGACCTGACTGTCAGACCACGCATAGACATTCCGGATGTCTATCGAGGTGGACAGTTCCTGATACACATGCTTGAGCAGCCGAGCAAGTAATGTGGCTCCGCTCAATTCCAGTTTCGGAATGGTGAGTCGTGTCCTGATAGGAGCTACCTTGCTCTTCCCCAATAAGAGCGTGACATTGACGTGGCCTCCAGCGTCAACTGTACGCAAGTACACAGATGCGGCATAGCCCAGCTCGGACGCATCACAGAACCCGTGCAGGCTGATCCGGCTACAGCCTGGTGGCAGAATGCGACGGGGCAACGCCACTCGATTGACCGTTTCGAGGTCAGATATTAAACGAAGCCAAATGTTAAGCGAGTCTCCGACCAGGGGGTCGTCCCATGAGACCTTCAGAGTCCAAAGTCGCTGTAACAGACACTTGGCTGCGAACAGAACCGGACTGATCCAACCGTTTGGATCAAACATCCTGGCGATGGTGGACAAAACCGTCCGTTTTGTCCACGCGCGTGTGGCTTCCAGTGCCACCCGAAAGGTGAAGATGTCAGCAACCGGTTGATACTGCATGCCCAGAACCGCAATCCCGTGCGGATCGTCACCTTCCTCGAAGAGCCCCGGATCCTGCTGGTGATCGTCCGGGATACCAGCCAGGACGTTGGGGTCGTTAGAGAGCCATTTCCGAAGCTCATAGCCTCCAGATGCGAGAAGCTCTGTAAGCTCATCCCGGAGCAACAGAGCTTCCTCCACCGTCTGCGCACCAGTGCAAACGTCGTCCACGTACAGGTCGCGTTCCAGAACTGCGGCTGCACGTGGGTACCGAGCCCGTTCTTGCTCCGCCAACTCCAGCAGTGAGCGGATCGCAATGAAGGGGCTTGATCTCAACCCATAGGTGTTGGTGTTCAACTCATACACCATCATAGGGTCCTGAGGACTTTCCCGCCAGAGGATCAACTGGAACCTCCTGTCCTCGGGGTGTATGACCGTTTGTCGGAACATCATACGGATGTCCGCTCCCAACACCACCTGATGCCTACGGAAATTCAGGATGATGTCTACAATATCCCGATGTAGCTTCGGTCCAGCGTGGAGGCACTGGTTCAGTGACACTCCTGTCGAAGTCGGAGCGGATCCATCGAACACCGTCCTGAGTTTGCCCGTCGACGCCTTCAAAACGGCGTGATGAGGCAAAAAGTAGTGGTCCATGGTCGACCAGTCGTCGCGAGCCGGAGACATGTGGCCCAGTGCCTCATACTCCCTCATGAACTCGATGTACTTTTCCCGAAGTACAGGATCTCGAGCCATGCGTCGCTCCATGGACCTGAGCCTTTTCTCGGCCAATGATCGAGACTGGCCCAGACGCGGGGGGTTATCCCGGAAAGGCAGCCTAGTCTCCAATCGCCCAGAAACCATTCTCCGAGTGTGAGCCTGATAAAAGTTCTCACACTCCACGTGCTCGGGATCCAGCCGAGACACGGTAGGCGGCTCTTCGATCTCCCAGAACCTCTGCATGATCTGAGCGAGGGCCGTTCCCGTAAAGGAAGCCTGATTCGACTGCTGCCACTCATCCACCATTCCCAAAATGGCGTTCCCGTAGATGGTGGGCAGCGCCATCAGCGAAGACTGGTCCAACAGTCTAGGCTTCCCGTTCATGATGTAACCCAGTACATCAGAACCCAACAAAAGATCTACCGGACCCGCCATCCCGAAGCGGGGATCCGCCAACCTGAGACCCTTAGTACAGGACAAAAGATCCGGATCTATGTCCGCCTGAGGAAGCCAACCGACAACCGAATCCATGACGGTAGCCCTGACCGCAATCCTTTCCGAATAGGAATGTACGGACGAGAAGGAGAGGCGGGTCTGTCCAGCCGACCGCACCTCTGTGTTCCCGACTCCCCGCAACGGAGTCGGTGACGGAAACCTAGCCAGGCCCAGGCGATGAGCAACCCGGGTTGTCAAAATGCACCCCTGGGACCCTGTGTCCAAGAGCGCTCGTATCCGGACGTAGTCGCCTCTTGGACCCCAAACCCTTAACCAGAGGGTGGGCAGCAGGACCACCGGTTGATCCTGTGCCAAGGGAACGGAGGCTAGTCATTCCCTCCGAGGCTCGTCCGAACCCGTCGGACTACAGGGCCCAGCCCAATATGGCTGCCGAGTGCAAAGGGCCATCGGAGGGGGGGCATATCCAGCTGCCCTGCCGTACCTAAAGTAGGGCGGGTGATAATCCAGCCTCGGATGTTCATGGAGGGGAGGCGTGTACGCCCTCCATTCCATCGGTCGCGGATCCAGCGGCGGAGAAGGATAACGCTGGGGAGGTGGCCCCCGTGGTGACTCCTGTATCACCCTTCCACCTCTCCAGTTCGCCCGCGTCCGCGCGGGCTGTGAGGTCGGTGACCGAGCCGCGTGCAGGACGCCCCTTGTTGGGCTGCCCGGTGCTGCCGTGGGTTGGGGTGGAGGGGGTGTGCTCCACGCTGTAGCCACTTCATGGTTGTACAATGCGTGGCTCTGCGTGGGAGCGCCCCCGCCCGTGGAGGGCCCCCTCCCTGAGGGCTGTCGACCAGCACCATCGCTCCTGACGCACAAGAGCTGATGGTGTGGTCCCCCACACCCAGGACACGGCCGTGCCGTGGGGCAGTCATTGTACAGATGACCCCCCAGGCACCCGTAGCACCGACGCAACCGCCGAACGATCCCTCGTCGTTCGGAGGTCGTCCGCGCAAGCAGGGCCGGACACTGCACCAGCGCGTGGAGCTGGCCACAGTTCGGGCACTCCTGCTCCGACGCACTCGTCACCGTCGCCGTCCGCTTCACCGCACCCTGAGTGCGGGAATTGGTAGGTCGCGGTCCTGTTCCGGCAGGGCCACGAGCTGACGCGACGGGCGGTGCCTCCTGAGGCGCCGACTCTGCCATCCTCGCCTCCCACTCCAGGACCCGAAGTAGCTCCTCAAACGTGGGGAAGACCTTCGGGTCGCCGTGAAGGCCCCTTTCCCGCTCGAACCGGGCGCGCAACTCCAGCGGCACCTTGCCCAGCAGGATGTGGACCAGCAGGAACGACCAGTGTTCTACTGGCAGTCCCAAGCTGCGCAAGGCGTTGTACGCCACCTTCACGGGCGTGAGGATTAGCGGCCGCAACTGAGACCTCTCAGTCACCTTCGGCAGCCCCAGTATTTGGGACACGTGAGCGTCGGCGAGGAGCCGAGGGTTTTGAAACCTCGTTTCCAGCAACTCCATCGCCGTGCCGAAGTTGTCGTCGTCCAGCTCCAGGTGCTGGACCAGGGAGAGTGCCTCACCCTCCAGTGACGTGCGGAGATAGGCCAGCTTCTCCGCCCTCGTCAAGTCCTTGCGTGAGTCCACGAGAGAGGCGAACATGCTCCGGAAGCCGCTCCACTCCCGCAGGTTCCCTGTAAACCTGGGCAAGTCCAGAGTGGGAAGGCGTCCCACTACACCCGAGCCCGCATCCCTGATGACGGGTCCCGAGCTCGCCCTTCCCTGACGAGACCTCTCCAGCTGGCGAACCCTTTCGGAGACCTCGTCGTAGACATCCAGGATGCGCCGCATGTCCGCCTCGATCCTCTCCATCTGCTCCTCAGGTGGAGACGGCCTTGCATCCCGCAGCGATCCTGCGCTCCTCTCAGCGACCTCCAGGCGCCTGTCGAGCTGTTCTGCCCTGTTTAGCAGCGCCTCCTCCCGGTCTCTCCGGCCGACCAATCCTTGCAAGGATTCGAACCACCGGAGCTGGTTGGCCAAATCCGAAGCCATTTTTAAATTTAAATTTAAACTTTAAATTAACCTAAGTTCGGACAATGTCACAACAAATATCAAAAACAACAATATATCCGCAACCTAAAAAACCGGATACCACTTAATACTAAATTTCCCGACAGTTTGGGGAGAAATTATAAACTGGGAACCCCCAAATATTCGGCTTACCCGGTATTTTTTGCCAGAAAATAAAAACAAAAAGGGAGTAATTACGGCCAACTACACTCTGCTTACCAAAAAATGTTTAGTATTATACCAGAAATACCGACCTGGGGCCCATTAGCAAGTCTTTCAAACATTCATAAATGCCGAATACCGATTTTAACGTTACTTCCTAATTGCAAACCAAGTTAACCACTTACCTATTGTTCCCGTCGTCGTCCAAAGTCCAGTTTGGTCGAAGGAATAAGGGAAGTGGACAAAAAAGGAATGTGGAACCCAAACCGGACGATCTCCAGGCGAACTCCGGTCCAGAATTCCCAGAACGATCCTGCGTTCTGGAAACGGCCAATCCAGTAGCCCTTCACGATTAAATAGTCCAGCACTAATCCCGTAGCGATATATTCCCGTCAATACGCATTCCCGCACAATATTAACGCTTTAAACCCGAAAAAACACCAGTTAGAAAAAACAACGAGTCACTCGAACGATACCGGCGTAACGAGACGTCACTTGTCAGCCGCTGTCAAACCATAGATCCGCTATGATTTTAATGTTGCCCGATTATACGGAACAACATGTTGTATCCAAAAGTAAGCTAGGCAACTCAAATATGTGGGCACTGACCGTATTATGGACCCACAATTTAGTTTCTCTATACCATTTTATGAACTCTAAATAAGCTTAATACTCCGCGATACCATCTCTTCTATCTTCATTTGAATACTTTCGAAGTGGGAATTGCTACTAAATCCCATTATTTCAATGGGTAGCTATTTGTTCACAAGCTGTGGTTCCATCCTATAATCTCTTTACACTTGACGTCCGTTACTCATAGTTGTAAATTCTTAGCTAGGCGATGGAGATTACCATAGCATTGGTAAACGTAGAAAGGTAATTTTGAAAACATTTTTTTGGACGTCTATGCCTTAGAATACATGCTCGTGGCTTAGTTGGTAGCTCTGCCTGCGAAGCCGAGGGTCGTGGGTTCGATTCCCACCCAGTGCAAATATTTGTGTGATGAATTCAAATGTTTGTGTCTGGGTGTTTCTATGTATAATAAGTATGTATTTAAAACTATATAAGTATACATGGCCGCCATCACACAAGCTTTGCTTAGTTTGGGGTCAGATGGTGCTGTGTGTGAATTGTCCACCAATATTTATAATTTATTTACATCTTCATACTCATCAAGTTTTTGAAAACTTAAGGTTTTAGTTTAACTTAACATTTATTATCTATAATTCACTGCTATTAGTCGACACAAAAATTGTCCTCACAGTCAATTACAAAGTTACTTAAAACTTGGCAGCGTATTATTTTAAATATTTTAGTCAAGACTTACGGAAGCTAAAAACTTATTAAATTTTAGAGTACAGTCAAAACGAATTTATAAAAATAAAATTGAGTTATACGTCAAGTTTCACAATATGACGGCTAGGTTTATTTAATACTAGCAGCGGCCCGTGGTTTTACCCGCGTAGTTTAATTTGTTTTATCGGGATAAAAATGCTATATATGCTACATAACATAACATCCAAGCATTGACATTTATAATATTAGATTAGTAGGATTAGAGTGGTAAAATAATAAGTAATAAAGTAATAGTAATAGTAAGAAATAAATAATAAATCATCCTTATTCCTGTAATATTTTTTCTTGTAATAGTTCTTCTGATGGTAATTCTACTAATAATAATTCTTATAACAATAATGATTCTAAATAAGGCTAAAATTAAACTTTACCATTCTTTCTTCGTCGACTGGTGTCCTACAAACATTTTTTGATGTAAACGTGCTTATCTATCTCCCGCGCCAGTCATCAAGGGAAATATTTACCAAATAAGAAATCACGAGAAGGCGTAGATACAGATAAGTCGAGATAATGTCTAATTAACACCCAAACGCGAAGGTTTTAATGGAGTGATTTGATATAAACAGAAGGTAAAAAACGATATTACCATAGAGTGGCAACAATATTAGCATTCTCAAACTATGGAGCATCGACTTTGCAGGCAACTACCTAGGAACAGAGGCATAATAATATCTTTTAATCAACTGCGGCGTATTCCAACTTTGTTTCTTTAAAAATAGATACCGAAGTAAAAATACCTATGTGCCGTATCAGACTATAATCTGTGTTCTAAATTTCAACTGGATCCGTTTAGACGTTCCGAGATGATTGAGCCACTAACATCCATACTTTGGCATTAGTAATATTGGTAGTATACAGTAAAATTAGTAGGATAGGATTTTACGTCTAAATAGTTTAGAAATAATATTGTTGTTTTTAACTTGTTTTTATTTATTTACTAGTAGTGCCCCGCGGGTTTACCCGCTTGGTTCTCGTTCCCGTCGTTCACATTATTTTTCCGGAATAAAAAGCATCCTTCCTAACTATGAAAAAAAATATGAAAAAAATATTTCACATTTCACTACACATACAATTTTACAGTAAATTTGGGGACCCTTTTAAGCAAACATATGCCTGCATCAGGAGTCCCCGCTCTTCTAAATCTTAGTACATACATTGTGAACGGAAATAAGTTACCGAACATTAGAATATTTACATTAAACAATGCAATACGTTCTCTTCCTCTTCCTGTTTTGTGAGTGTGAGGAGGTGCGAGAAGGTATTTGTGTGTGTGTGAGGGTGTGAGCGTGAGTTTGTTTTTTTGTTTAATAAAAAGTGACAAGACGAGCAGGACATGTGCCTGATGGTAAACAACATGCCTGCCACATAACAGCACAGTGACACGCAGCTATTGGAACATGAAGAGTCCAAATCATTACCTAGCACTGCACTCGTCACCCAGAGATCTAAGTTGTTAGATCTCTAAGCCCTGTAATTTATCTGGAAACATTTCCCTTCAAACCGGAACGTTAGCACATTACTAGTTGTATGGAGTGATCCTTAAATTGAGATATCGTTGTAAGTCACAGTCTAACAACTTTGAGAACCGCTGCCATAAAGACGTTCGGCGTTGGTTCGATACAAGTTATCGGTGCTGTGATACATGAGTTACCAAGCGATAAAGTTGACGAAGTGTTGTTTGAAGTTAAAGTGTTATGGTGTTATGTTGGTCAGGTGTTAAAATTAACAGCATACTTAACATTTTTTTATTCAGAAATTGGATTATATTTGACTGTGATTTGGAAAGACGCAGTGTACTGTGTAGCATAAGCAACACACTTTTATTTCCAATGACTGGCCTCGTGCCTTAGTGGGTAGTAGCTCTGCCTGCGATGCCGAGGGTCGTGGGTTCGATTCCCACCCATTGCAAATATTTGTGTGATGAATTCAAATGTTTGCACTGGGTGTTTCTATGTATAATAAGTATGTATTAAAAACTGTATAAGTACTATATCTGCTATTAGGCCGCCATCATACAAGCTTTGCTTAGTTTGGGGTCAGATGGTGTTGTGTGTGAATTGTCCACCAATATTTATTTATTTAATGCCTAGCTAGCCTAGACTATGAGCTAGGACTCGGGCCCTTCTCTTTCAAGACATTCCGACATTTATGAATTTTAAAACTGCTTTTTACCATCAGACCTTTAGGTATGCTAGATTAGCACACGGCATTGACATTGACATTGACAATCCTACTAGTATTATAAATGTCAATGTATGGATGTTTGGATATTTGGATGTTTGGATGTTTGTTGCTCAATCACGTCCTAACGTATGAAAGGATCGGGCTGAAATTTGAAACACAGATAGATTATAGTCTGGAAGAACACATAGGCTACTTTTTATCCCGGAAAATCAACGGGAACGGGAACTACGCGGGTAACACAGCGGGGCGCTGCTAGATAAATATATGTACCTGTATTCCGATTTAAGTGGCAATGAGTCCATTTAAAGTGCAGGGTAAAGAGATAATAAAGTTTTTCTCACTGCTCTGGCTAACGGCAACTGCTGAGGCTTGGGGACTTCTGTCACAATAAGAGAGTCGAGACCATAATCTACCACGCCCAAGTGCGGGTAGGAAAATGATGCACATCCTAGAAAAATGTCTTTCTAGTAACATGTCGGTGTTCTAACATTGATTTCTTTCACAGTCAAAGCCAACGACGATGACACATTTGTGTATCTGCACTTGGAAAAACAGATAGATAGGTACTTCTTATCGAGCTACCAAATAAAAGGAAACACAGAAAAACTATTAACAATACATTGCAAAGTATCACGACAGTAGGTGGCCTTATTGCTGAAAGCGAACTCTGCCAGGCAACCTTAGGATGGAAATAGAAAAGTGCTCAGAAGTGTAAACGCGATTCGAAGCTACAACCTCACGTTTGTGAAATTTGACGTATAGTATAGAGTAACAAGACGAGCAGGACACGTGCCTGATGGTAAGCAGCATATCTGTCACATAACAGCACAGTGACACGAAGCCATGGGAACATTCAGAGTCCACAACTTTACCTAGCACTGCACTGCACTTGTCACCCAGAGATACAAAGCTACTAGGCCATGACGACTCAAACTGAGTAGCCGATCTATAATGTTGGTGATTATGTTCGTAGTCGAAAGGTATAACTGAAAAGTTGTAGTCAGGTAAAATTGAACCGTCGATTGTGAAGCATTGACGTTAATCAGTTGGGAATCCGTCAGCTGCCGCCTGGACGTTGGCCTTTATTGATCTGCACTACGCATTATTTTTAACTGACTTCTAAAAAGAAAACTGTATCAATTCGACAACCATATTGTTTATGTATTTTGACCGATTTGTCGAGAACGCCTGCACCGATTTTGCTTTTTTTGTTCGAAAAAATATACCCTCTGAATAAGTTTATAATATAAGTTTTATTAAAATTGTTGGAGTGGTTTTGTAACATAATTCCGTAAGCCGGAAGTTTGGGAGGGCACATACATTGATTTATATATCAATGCTATAAATATGTGTACTGGAAATATGTGTGGTTTTAGGGTGAACAAAAAGCTTGAAACTCCATGGTGTTGGTATCTTTTCAAGAAATGTAAATAAGTAGTAGCAGATCCGATAATTACGTGTTTGACTTTTTATGTTATTGTAAACCAACACAGAGAGTTAAACTGTCACTGCTATTGAACAAAAAGACGGTATCCGTATCTCTCCGAGAGCAGCTGGGGTAACGCACGAACGGTCGTCCTGCCCGCCGCAGAACACAAAATGGCATTACCACATTCCTCTTTATTTACAAGAGCACTTCTGATACGACTGTTGTGTGAAACAGTTTTGGATTTACATGAATAAAAGTTTTCAACGTAAAAGATAGTCCACAACAATCTTTCTAGGCCAAAACACCTTTCTACCTTTAAGGCTTCACAAAAAATTTCAAAATCAAAATTATATCCACATAGGTCTATTTACTATAACTTTCTACCGTACATACGTCATTCTTTTAAATTACACGTCTAAAGTTTAAGGGTTTGTAAGTATGTATGTATGTTCGTTTACAGGTGTCTCTGTAACTGCAAGCTGAACGTATTTACGTGGCGTATTTCCAATCTATACAAGGCCAGAACGCAAGGGTATGAAACTAATCACGTATAGATTGTAAATAAGTTTTTTTACTAAGATCTTCCAAACCATACAAGGCCAGTACGCAAATACTCGCGTATACTTTGTAGTAACGTAGAAGTATTATGCTGTTACAAAATATACAGCGCCAGTACGCATACGGACTAATCGTGTATGTTTTGGAATAAGCGCGCGTATGCATTTTTTTGTTTATATAAAGAGTGACGAGACGAGCAGGACCATTGCCTGATGGTAAGCAACATACCTGCTACATAACAGTACAGTGACACGCAGCTATTGGAACATGAAGAGTCCAAATCATTACCTAGCACTGCACTGCGCTCGTCACCCAGAGATCTAAGATGTTTTATCAAGATGTTATACTGACTGATTTATTGTAGATGTTGGTTTCCCAGATCCGACTCGAAGCACCCCGACTCCACGTAGTCTTGTCGCTACTACCCCTAGAGTGTATATAAAAAATGCGGGAGCCAGAAGCTTACGGAGGTCCTGAGTGGAGCGAGCCATACGAGGCCTAGCGAAACGCAGGGGGGAGGTGGCGAGCGAAGCGAGCCGGCGACCTCCGTAGTGGAGCTCAGGCCGAGTATGGAGAAGCGACACTCAGGGCTGACCGCAGGGCTTCTGGCGGGAGCCCACCCAGAGTCAAATCTCAGCATCGGATCGACAACATAGACAATCAGTACGAAAAATTATTGTATGCATTGTAATAACAGATTTAAAACAACATTACAATATAATATACTCGTACGCGAACAGTTTCCTATGGCTGCGTTCTGGCGTTGTATAGAATGGAAAGACGCGACGCGAGCATCCACGTTACAAACTATACACGATCAGTACGCAAAACTCTTGTATGGTTTGTAATAACAGATTTTAAAACAACATTACAATATATACTCTAGCAGTTTCCTATGGCTGCGTTCTGGCGTTGTATAGTTTGGAAATACGCATTTGCGTGCAATGAAATGCATACCGAGTCAGCACAATACCTTTACCTAGATTTACACGTAAGTTTTTGTTTAATTCCACTAACAACAGATTTTACCATGACTTTGATGGTGTGTTTGACGGTGCGAAAAGTAGATGGAGAATTTAAAGTACCTATAGGATATGTGGCTTATCATCATCAACAACAGCCCACTAAAGACTAGACTGGCCTCGTGGCTTAGTTGGTAGTAGCTCTGCCTGCGAAGCCGAGGGTCGTGGGTTCGATTCCCACCCAGTGCAAATATTTGTGTGATGAATTCAAATGTTTGCACTGTGTCTGGGTGTTTTTATGTATAATAAGTACGTATTGGTGTTGTGTGTGAATTGTCCACCAACATTTATTTTATTTATTTATTTATTACTTAAGAACGCAGGACCTATATTTATGATTTATCGTTCCCACTGCTGGTACTCGGGGCTTTCTCTCGCAAGGAGACAGTTAATGCCATAATCCACCACGCTGGCCTAGTGCTGGTTGGTAAATAACACATGACTTCGAAAGATTCTAGTTACATATCGGTTTCCTCACGATGTTTTCACGACACAAAATCGTCCCATTAGAGTAACGTACGCTTGTATTCTTGATTTTAATTTGTGTAGATAGCACAGAATACAGGCGAAATCCGTCCAATAACTATCACTGTAGCTGTTATTGCATGCAGGTTGGCTGTTACACCGACAAAGAGCTTTCTGTCGATAGGGATATCACGGCTTGATTGGAATACTCACGTCATAGTTCGGACACAGACTATGTAATGACCGCAGATGTTATGGAAACGGAGATTACCTAATAGGGACGTCTTATGTCTACTTACAAGGGCACGAAATACAAAATTATACAACGTTCCACATTTCTGAGCATTTGTGAAGCTAAGTTCAAAAACATGTTTCTTCACAATAAACGCTTATGACCCTTCACCTATTAATCAAGTCGTTACATTTACGCTTAATGTCAATTTGCAAAGAATTGTAAATAATATTTGGAAACAATTGGGGTACTAAATTAAATGCATTGTTAATCTTATTACTACGCCTTACTATTTACCTGGTAATCACTTAAAAGAAAAATAGCTGTTTTACGGAAAAAAAATATTATTAAAAAAACTAACGAAAAGACGGTTCACGAGAAAAATATTTTCGCGATACACTGTTATCATCGTTATGTTTCCTTATTAAAATCACATTAAGCAGCACAGGTCACTTTTGGCTCCGTAAAATATTACGCATAACTTCAAGTTTCACCTCTACACCATACTCTTTGACTCGGCGATGGCAATTTTGTAGTATTTACGTGTATCCCTAATAAATGACAAAATACTAATTTGCGTGCCTTTGTACCTGATAGGAGCGCTTATGAACTATGTCATAATTAATCTGTAGAGACAACATGATAGATATTGCTAGAACTTTGTCAGCGATATGTGTAAGTATCCATAACAACTCAAAACATGATATTATCAAGAAATTGTTATGAAGAAATTGCACGATAAAAGAAATGTATTTGTCACAGTAAAATTGGAAGTACTGTCAGTTTACAGGAAAATCTACAGTAGGTTAGGTTACCTCAAAATCTAACGTCGCGTCGTACGATTATAAACTGTCAGTAACTATAATTTTACGGTGATATATGTACATATATACCCAGCAGTAGGATACTCATACAGAAGGCTGTTGCTAAGTTTAACGGTAATGAGGAAGTGAGTTCTAAAGTTATAAGATTTCGTATTACAAAAACTTGGCGTAAGCTCTATTTCTGTACGTTTCATTTAATAAAATAAATAAATAAATAAAAATAAAATAAAATAGCATATCATATTTAGGCTACTTTACCCTATTCTTTTATGTTCTCGAAATTTAATTTAATAATGTAAATTTAATCTTAGTTTAAGTAATTATTATTATTAATTAATTAATTATTGTTATTGTATTTATTATAGGTGTTCAATATTTATCCCGAAATATCGTCCTGGGGCCCATAGCAGGATTAAAACAATTATATATACAAACAGCTATACCGATTTTAATGTTTACCCCACAATTGCAAACTAAGTACGTAAAAGAAATCACTTACGTAGGGTTCCCGGCGTTGTCCAAAGCCCTGTTTGGTTGTTAGGAATAGGGAACGGAAACACGGGAATAAGGAAACCAAACCAGACAGCTCCAGACTTCCCGTCCCAGCAATAGTTCAACCGGTCCAGCGGTTGAGAAGGGGCCAGTCCCGTAGCTCACTTCACAAGTACTCCAGCACTAATCCAGTAGTAAACATTCACGTTGATAATGTAATCCCGCACAATATTAACGCTTTTATCCCGAAAAACACCAGATTATCAAAAAACAAGGCGTCGCTGGAACGTACCGGCGAAACGAGACAACGTCACTTGACAGCCGGCTGTCAACCATAGATCCGCTATAAATTTTCGCGGGCCGATATAATGTTGCCCGATTATACGGAACAAAACCCCCGACCAATTGAACTCCAGCTCAATTTTAGAAACCAGTATTTAGTAGTATCCGGACCCCAAATAAAACGAAATTCCCAACTTTGACCCGAAAGTGGAAATCAAACCAAAAAAAAACTTTACCAAAAATAGCATTAAAATTAAATAAAATTTTAACCATGAAAAATACGTATATCTAATAAAGAGGCAGGCGTGCCAGAGAGGACACCGCGCGCTGAAGTCTGGAACCAGAAACCAGAATCTCCGCCACGCGGGGTGTGCCATCAGTACCAGATATCAATTTTAAAATACGTCCCCTACGCCAGAGTAGGGGGGCCAAATTTGCCTCTTTTAATAATACTAAGTCCCCTTCCCGAGGGGCCTCCGTCCTATCTGTCCATTTTACCCGTTGTTGCAACAGATGCAAGTACTCGGCCGACCAGCGCCTCCAAAAGTCTTGACTTATTTGCTGCAATAACTGAAAACGGGACAGGCGTCCGGGCCGCTCATCCTTCCAGGGATACTCCGGCAACGCGGTTAAGGGCTGACCGATCAAGAAGTGACCCGGCGTCAAGACTTCTAGATCGTTAGGGTCAGGCGAGATTGGACAGAGAGGACGGGAATTAAGCACTGCCTCCACGCGGCATAGTACCGTGACTAACTCTTCCCAAGTTAACACGGTCTCCCCGATGACACGGCGGAGATGAGTTTTAGCAGACTTCACCGCAGCCTCAAAAATTCCTCCCCAGTGAGGACAGGCTGGCACACTAAATTGCCAGCTGATTCCCCGCTGGGCGAGAGCCAGACTTAAACTATTGTTACCAGAATTTAAAAAAATATTAACTTCGCGTAAATAATTCGCCGCCCCTCGATAATTTGTGCCATTGTCCGAACGTATTAAAGAGGGTACCCTCTTCGCGCTACAAAGCGATCCAGCGCCGCGACAAAGGCCTCCGTAGACAGCGCAGAGACCAGCTCCAGGTGGACTGCTTTGGTGGCCAAACACACAAAGACGCACAGGTAGGCTTTAACGACCTTGGCGTTACGCAACGTCGATGACTTGACCGAGAAGGGCCCAGCGAAGTCCGTTCCGACCCCGTCGAACGGCCTCGAGGGAGAAATCCTATCCGGAGGAAGATCTCCCATCATGGGCTGCATGGTAGACGCCTTGAGCCTATAACAAGGGACACATCTAAACAGCACCTTTCGGACCGCCCTGCGAGCCGACAAGATCCAGAATTCACGCTGCAACACAGCGAGAAGCGCGCCACATCCAGCGTGCGCGTTACCGATATGCCGATCGGTGATCAGCAGGTCCACCAGAGGACCTCCTTTAGGTAGTAACAGGGGGTGCCTGCTGCCGTACGGCAGGTTGGCTTTCCGGAGCCGACCTCCTACGCGCAGAAGACCATCCTGATCTGTGAAAGGGTTCAACTTGGCGACCGCACCCTTCAAACGAGCGCGTCCGCAGCGCAGCGCCTCAAGTTCCGTCGGAAACCTTTCACCCTGCACCAGCCGAATAAGGTGCAGCAAGGAACTCCGACGCTCCTCCACAGTGGCGATCTGGTCACTCCTCCTCTGACGAGGGTGACGACAGTTGTGGATGAAGCGTTTAATCCAGCTAGTTACCCCCAACAACTTATCCAGCTTGCTGTAACGACCCGTCAACCAGTCAGGGTCTGGGGGCACTTCCGCCACAATCGCATGCACGCGGACTCCGGGCAGCTCCGCTCGCTCCGAGTCCGCGCCGAGAGCTGGCCAGGAAGCTTCTGGCTCCCGCAGCCAGTCCGGACCCCACCATAAGGGGTGATCAACTAGCTCCGGCGCGGAACAGCCGCGCGAAGCACAGTCAGCGGGGTTCAACTCACCCGGGACATGTCTCCAAACCATGTCCAGTCCAATGTTTTGGACTTGGGAAACTCGATTTCCCACAAAGGTCTCCAAGGTGTGAGGGGCTGCTCTTAACCAGGCAAGCACGACCTGACTGTCAGACCACGCATAGACATTCCGGATGTCTATCGAGGTGGACAGTTCCTGATACACATGCTTGAGCAGCCGAGCAAGTAATGTGGCTCCGCTCAATTCCAGTTTCGGAATGGTGAGTCGTGTCCTGATAGGAGCTACCTTGCTCTTCCCCAATAAGAGCGTGACATTGACGTGGCCTCCAGCGTCAACTGTACGCAAGTACACAGATGCGGCATAGCCCAGCTCGGACGCATCACAGAACCCGTGCAGGCTGATCCAGCTACAGCCTGGTGGCAGAATGCGACGGGGCAACGCCACTCTATTGACCGTTTCGAGGTCAGATATCAAACGAAGCCAAGTGTTAAGCGAGTCTCCGACCAGGGGGTCGTCCCAGGAGACCTTCAGAGTCCAAAGTCGCTGTAACAGACACTTGGCTGCGAACAGAACCGGACTGATCCAACCGTTTGGATCAAACATCCTGGCGATGGTGGACAAAACCGTCCGTTTTGTCCACGCGCGTGTGGCCTCCAGCGCCACCCGAAAGGTGAAGATGTCAGCAACCGGTTGATACTGCATGCCCAGAACCGCAATCCCGTGCGGATCGTCACCTTCCTCGAAGAGCCCCGGATCCTGCTGGTGATCGTCCGGGATACCAGCCAGGACGTTGGGGTCGTTAGAGAGCCATTTCCGAAGCTCATAGCCTCCAGATGCGAGAAGCTCTGTAAGCTCATCCCGGAGCAACAGAGCTTCCTCCACCGTCTGCGCGCCAGTGCAAACGTCGTCCACGTACAGGTCGCGCTCCAGAACTGCGGCTGCACGTGGGTACCGAGCCCGTTCTTGCTCCGCCAACTCCAGCAGTGAGCGGATCGCAATGAAGGGGCTTGATCTCAACCCATAGGTGTTGGTGTTCAACTCATACACCATCATAGGGTCCTGAGGACTTTCCCGCCAGAGGATCAACTGGAACCTCCTGTCCTCGGGGTGTATGACCGTTTGTCGGAACATCATACGGATGTCCGCTCCCAACACCACCTGATGCCTACGGAAATTCAGGATGATGTCTACAATATCCCGATGTAGCTTCGGTCCAGCGTGGAGGCACTGGTTAAGTGACACTCCTGTCGAAGTCGGAGCGGATCCATCGAACACCGTCCTGAGTTTGCCCGTCGACGCCTTCAAAACGGCGTGATGAGGAAAAAAGTAGTGGTCCATGGTCGACCAGTCGTCGCGAGCCGGAGACATGTGGCCCAGTGCCTCATACTCCCTCATGAACTCGATGTACTTTTCCCGAAGTACAGGATCTCGAGCCATGCGTCGCTCCATGGACCTGAGCCTTTTTTCGGCCAGTGATCGAGACTGGCCCAGACGCGGGGGGTTATCCCGGAAGGGCAGCCTAGTCTCCAATCGCCCAGAAACCATTCTCCGAGTGTGAGCCTGATAAAAGTTCTCACACTCCACGTGCTCGGGATCCAGCCGAGACACGGTAGGCGACTCTTCGATCTCCCAGAACCTCTGCATGATCTGAGCGAGGGCCGTTCCCGTAAAAGAAGCCTGATTCGACTGCTGCCACTCATCCACCATTCCCAAAATGGCGTTCCCGTAGATGGTGGGCAGCGCCATCAGCGAAGACTGGTCCAACAGTCTAGGCTTCCCGTTCATGATGTAACCCAGTACATCAGAACCCAACAAAAGGTCTACCGGACCCGCCATCCCGAAACGGGGATCCGCCAACCTGAGACCCTTAGTACAGGACAAAAGATCCGGATCTATGTCCGCCTGAGGAAGCCAACCGACAACCGAATCCATGACGGTGGCCCTGACCGCAATCCTTTCCGAATAGGAATGTACGGACGAGAAGGAGAGGCGGGTCTGTCCAGCCGACCGCACCTCTGTGTTCCCGACTCCCCGCAACGGAGTCGGTGACGGAAACCTAGCCAGGCCCAGGCGATGAGCAACGCGGGTTGTCAAAATACACCCCTGGGACCCTGTGTCCAAGAGCGCTCGTATCCGGACGTAGTCGCCTCTTGGACCCCAAACCCTTAACCAGAGGGTGGGCAGCAGGACCACCGGTTGATCCTGTGCCAAGGGAACGGAGGCTAGTCAATCCCTCCGAGGCCCGTCCGAACCCGTCGGACTACAGGGCCCAGCCCAGTATGGCTGCCGAGTGCAAAGGGCCATCGGAGGGGGGGCATATCCAGCTGCCCTGCCGTACCTAAAGTAGAGCGGGTGGTAATCCAGCCTCGGATGTTCATGGAGGGGAGGCGTGTACGCCCTCCATTCTATTGGTCGCGGATCCAGCGGCGGAGAAGGATAACGCTGGGGAGGTGGCCCCCGTGGTGACTCCGGTATCACCCTTCCACCTCTCCAGTTCGCCCGCGTCCGCGCGGGCTGTGAGGTCGGTGACCGAGCCACGTGTAGGACGCCCCTTGTTGGGCTGCCCGGTGCTGCCGTGGGTTGGGGTGGAGGGGGCGTGCTCCACGCTGTAGCCACTTCATTGTTGTACAATGCGTGGCTCGGCGTGGGAGCGCCCCCGCCCGTGGAGGGCCCCCTCCCTGAGGGCTGTCGACCAGCACCATCGCTCCTGACGCACAAGAGCTGGTGGTGTGGTCCCCCACACCCAGGACACGGCCGTGCCGTGGGGCAGTCATTAAACAAATGACCCCCCAGGCACCCGTAGCACCGACGCAACCTCCGAACGATCCCTCGTCGTTCGGAAGTCGTCCGCGCAAGCAGGGCCGGACACTGCACCAGCGCGTGAAGCTGGCCACAGTTCGGGCACTCCTGCTCCGACGCAGTCGTCACCGTCGCCGTCCGCTTTACCCCACCCTGAGTGCGGGGATTGGTAGGTCGCGGTCCTGTTCCGGCAGGGCCACGAGCTGAAGCGGCGGGCTGCGCCTCCTGCGGCGCCGACTCGACCATCCTCGCCTCCCACTCCAGGACCCGAAGCAGCTCCTCAAACGTGGGGAAGACCTTCGGGTCGCCGTGAAGGCCCCTTTCCCGCTCGAACCGGGCGCGCAACTCCAGCGGCACCTTGCCCAGCAGAATGTGGACCAGTAGAAACGACCAGTGTTCTACTGGCAGTCCCAAGCTGCGCAAGGCGTTGTACGCCACCTTCACGGGCGTGAGGATTAGCGGCCTCAACTGAGACCTCTCAGTCACCTTCGGCAGCCCCAGTATTTGGAACACGTGAGCGTCGGCGAGGAGCCGAGGGTTTTGGAACCTCGTCTCCAGCAACTCCATCGCCGTGCCGAAGTTGTCGTCGTCCAGCTCCAGGTGCTGGATCAGGGAGAGTGCCTCACCCTCCAGTGACGTGCGGAGATACGCCAGTTTCTCCGCCCTCGTCAAGTCGGTGCGTGAATCTACGAGAGAGGCGAACATACTCCGGAAGCCGCTCCACTCTCGCAGGTTACCTGTGAACCTGGGCAAGTCCAGGGTGGGAAGGCGTCCCACTACACCCGAACCCGCATTCCTGATGACGGGTCCCGAGTTCGCCCTTCCCTGACGAGACCTCTCCAGCTGGCGAACCCCTTCGGAGACCTCGTCGTACAAGTCCAGAATGCGCCGCATGTCCGCCTCGATCCTCTCCATCTGCTCCTCAGGTGGAGACGGCCTTGCATCCCGCAGCGATCCTGTGCTCTTCTCAGCGACCTCCAGGCGCCTGTCGAGCTGTTCTGCCCTGTTTAGCAGCGCCTCCTCCCGGTCTCTCCGGCCGACCAATCCTTGTAAGGATTCGAACCATCGGAGCTGGTTGGCCAAATCCGAAGCCATTTTTAAATTTAAATTTAAACCAACCTAAAGTTCGGACAATGTCACAACAAATATATCCGCAACCTATTAAACCGGATACCACTTAATACTAATTTCCCGACAGTTTGGGGAGAAATTATAAACTGGGAACCCCCAAATATCTGGCCTACCCGATATATTTTCCCAGAAAACTAAAAACAAAAAAGGGGTATTTACGGTTAACCGCGCTCTGTCTACCAGAAAATGTTCAATATTTATCCCGAAATATCGTCCTGGGGCCCATAGCAGGATTAAAACAATTATATATACAAACAGCTATACCGATTTTAATGTTTACCCCACAATTGCAAACTAAGTACGTAAAAGAAATCACTTACGTAGGGTTCCCGGCGTTGTCCAAAGCCCTGTTTGGTTGTTAGGAATAGGGAACGGAAACACGGGAATAAGGAAACCAAACCAGACAGCTCCAGACTTCCCGTCCCAGCAATAGTTCAACCGGTCCAGCGGTTGAGAAGGGGCCAGTCCCGTAGCTCACTTCACAAGTACTCCAGCACTAATCCAGTAGTAAATATTCACGTTGATAATGTAATCCCGCACAATATTAACGCTTTTATCCCGAAAAACACCAGATTATCAAAAAACAAGGCGTCGCTCGAACGTACCGGCGAAACGAGACAACGTCACTTGACAGCCGGCTGTCAACCATAGATCCGCTATAAATTTTCGCGGGCCGATATAATGTTGCCCGATTATACGGAACAATAGGTATATCGGATCTGATTAGGTTGCCACTGTATACTATATATTGCAATACAAGTATCTTGGGAGGAGGCCACCGGACCCCGAAATACAGTTTTTAACTAGTTCAGGGACGGTGAATCCACATTATGTTTTATTATAAATTGGCAATAAAATAATTTGAGTTTGAGTTTTGAGATTGGATTTTCTTAAAAAACTTGATTGTTTTGTGCCATAGATAAGACTGGCATAAGATACCTACTCTATGTTCCTAGTGTAGGAACTCGGGGCATTTTCTCTACAGAAGAGAGTCCATATCATTATCTATCACACCAGACAAATGCACGTTGGTGGATGTTATTATGTCCAATTATGTCTTCGTCAAATGTATTTCAAAGCTTGACAAACTCGTACATTTTCACTTGGAAAAATTCTCAGAGGTTAATTTGGGATTCGTACCAATGGCCTTGTTATTTTGAAATCGGATGTTATAACAACTCGGCTTTTTTTAATACTTTGAGCAAATGAATATCTGGAATACGACGCTGAATTTATATTTTGCAGTACGCTCAAAAAGTTAAAAGATGTTACTCCTTCACCACAAAATAGAAAGCAAAGTCGCTTCCTGCTGCCTGTCTGTCCCTATGTAAACTTAGACATCGCAACTGATTTTGATGTAGTTTTTTTATCAGGTAGATAGTGATAAAATTAAGTATCTAATAAAATACCTTAAATACATTGTACATTTAATACATAGGTATCAAAATGGCTCTTTACATCACGTTAATTAAATGTTTTTTTTTGAACATTTTACATTGCACCCGTGCGAACCCGGGGTGGGTTGCTAGTTACAGGATACATTCAAGTTTTTAATTGATACTTATGTTTCGGATACTGTAATATCGGTTTTCCGTTTTAAAAGCATGTATGTAGATGTAGATAAATCGAATCAATTTAACACGATGAAAGCGTTCAATCGACTCTCATTTGCAAACCGTAATGATACATTACCACCACGTGCTGTAAAAATATGTTTGTAAATAAATTTACCGAAAAGGGATTAAAGCTTCAGTAAATTTTGTAGTAAATACTTATTGACATGGGTAATGTATTTTCCACGAGCACCTAAGTCCGTGATTTTTAGTAACAAATAAAATAATGTGTTTTTAGGAAAATAAAAATAATACTCGCAGCGCCCCGCGGTTTCACCCGCGGAGTCTCGATCTTGTAATTTTCCCGATATAAAATAGCCTATGTTTAATTCCAGACCATCATCTATCATTTGTGGTACTGCCGTCGACCAACTCGGTCACCACGGTCTCTCTTGCTCGAAAAGCGCGGGTCGTATTGGCCGTTACACCAGCCTGAACGACATCATACGCCGGGCTTTTTCCACCGCCAATGTCCCAGCAATACTCGAACCGAGTGGGCTTGCGCGTGACGATGGCAAAAGACATGACGGCATGACTGTTGTGCCTTGGAAGTTGGGTCGGCCCACAGAAATCTAAATAATAAGGTAATAGAAATGGCATAACTCTCAAATTACTTGCAAAACGATTGTCGCCACATTTCCCCTACCCCCGCGGTCACTACTACATGCGCGTACTATTCCAATACAAATTCACTCACACACGAACAGCTGCACATTAACAAACTAGGTCTGTGATTGCACCACACACATCCATAAACGCTTATCAGTGAACCTACTAATACATTGAAAAATAAACAATTTTTCACATTTACGCTAGTGCTTGACAAAAATTAAAACATATCGATATTTCAAAGTACGGTCCAATTTTAACATTCGATAAAGGTTATTATTGATTTCATTAATTATTTAGGTTTATTAATTGTTTCATTAATTAGGTGTATTACACTACAACAAAGTCAATATGCTTATAAAATAATTGAGTCACACGGGGTATACTATTGTTTCGAAAACTGAACTATGTAATTCTGACACCATATGGGCTTAGGTATAGTTGAAGAACAAAGGTTGTTGTATATTTTGTACATCGAGCAACTCGATCTTCCGCGCAAGCACGGAAGGGAAGTAGCCTTAGCTAAAAAATATTGTGCAAATCTTTGTCATTTCTTGCGGGAGGGGAAAGTTGCACACTAGCGCAAAGCCGCAATATTACATACAAAACATACCTGTACCGATCCATTGCCGACCATACTCACGCAGCCAAATCACTAACACATAAAAAATTAAGCACCATTCACAAATCTAGCCCCGCCCTCAGTGTATTCCACGCCACGGTATATTATCAAACTCCGCGGACTTGCACTTTGACAGAGGTTGACGCTGTGTATGCCTACTCCCTTCCGTGTTGTTCGCTGATTTTGTATGAAAACTAATAAAGTCTTAAAAATAAATGCTTACAATAGCTAAATACTGCCTCTGTTACCTTAATATTTATTTTGCACGGATGAACAATCGCGCGTTATAGCTAGTATGTATATACTTTTGTTAATAATTTATGAATTATGAAGTAATGTTTACCGCGAATTAAAAGATTTTACGTATGGGTGTTAACTGTGTACAATTTTGTTATCGATATTTTATGTTAATTTATCGATAAAAAAGGTAAAATTTAAAATACAATTTTCATCGTTTATTTTTGGCCAAGTAAAATTAAGCCATCACAGCACTAGCTCACGATCGCTACCTGCGGTTGTACCATGGAAGATTAGAGGTTATGACGATTTCTTTAATTTTACATTATATTGCTGTTTATGCGTGAACCACTCTAGATGTTAATTAATGTACGCAGCAATGGTATGCAAAACGACGATAACACCAAAAATGAATAACTATCATAGTGAATCATTGGGCTCCGTTTATTTTAGTAAAAAATACAATTAAAATAAAATAAAATACCTATCAGTGAAATATAATCTCATTATTGGTATAATTGCAAGTTGTGGAAGAACTTCCACAGTTGTTTATGCTGCATAACACAAGTTTTAAAGATGATTCACGCCAGCCGGTTCGAAGAAGACTAAACTACAACCCGAGCACTGGTGGCCTACAAGTCACCTGTGCGGCGACAATGTCACGCGGTCATGCGACTTCTAGTACCTTATTATTTAGATTTCTGTGGGTCGGCCCCTAGTGTGGGACGCAACTTGCGTCGATACTCTGGCACCATCACATCTTCCAGAGACCCTCAACCCTCGGAAGAGGTTACATATTTGAGCCCTTTGGGGTTGAGACATTGGGTCCGTGGGGGCCGGGAGCTCACCTCATTTTCAAAAGCCTTTCCGAGCGCTTGGTCGACGCGACGCGTGACCAAAATGCTGGCGTTTATTTGGCCCAACGCATAAGCATTTCCATTCAGCGTGGTAATGCCGCTAGCATGCTGGGTACGCTTCCGATTGGTAGTGGGCTTGAACATCTTGATTATCTGTAGACCTTCATTGGTCTATAGATAATTCAGGTGTGCTTAGTGTAAGTAGTTCAGGTGTGCTTAGTGTAGGTATGTAGCGTAGTGTAGTTCTCATTGTATTTTAGTTTTGTTAATAAAGGCTCTGCCCACAGTAAAAAAATCATCTATCTATGTACCAAATTTCATCCAAATGCCTTTAGTAGTTTTTACGCGAAAGAATAACAAACAAACATTCATTCTTACAAACTTTGGTGTTTATAATCTATACTTCTATACTAATATTATAAAGCTGAAGAGTTTGTTTGTTTCTTTGTTTGTTTGAACGCTAGGATTTCAGAAACTACTGGACCGATATGAAAGATTCTTTTTCTGTTGGATAGTCCATTTATCGAGGAAGGCTATAGGCTATATAACATTACGCTACTATCAATAGATACGGAGTATGAATGAAGAATGTTACGAAAACGGGAAAAAATATTTCTCTTCGAGAGTTTTAGTACCGAGAAGTTACATTCTCTTTGGTCGCTGAAGTCTGTGACAGCATGTGTCTATATTTATTGAAGTTTGTGTCATTTGAGGCACAGACTAAGTAGAAAGATACTCATTTGAGGTAATCTTTGTTCTACAACAATGCATTATTGCATATTTACGTTTTGTATTATCGAATTTAATATCTTTCTTTTCTATTTTGTGTACCTATTGTTGTTTATATTCGTCCGTTGGTTTTTATACACTGACATAACTATTCATACAATCGAACTTTGGAAGTACTTAAAGTAAGAATCCTGCTGCCTCGATTTTACACTAAAGTGTTTTCCGACAATCCAGCACAAAATTATTTGAAGAAGACTGATCACCTGAACAAAAAATTATACTCCAATGAAGAACATCTAGAACATTAACGACACTCTATGTGTAATGTTTTAATTGCGGTAAAACCTATTACCGAATGGAAGCCATAAGAAAAAAGAAGAAGAAGACGAGTACATTGTTTGCATAGGAATTTTCATATACAGCCATGATGTTAATATTTATCCGAAAAAATACATTATTTGTCGCAAACATCTTGACATTATTTGAGTTTAGTGAATACTTTAGGAAATATCCGTAGTTTTAAAACAACTCAGCAACATAATAATATACCACTTTATTGTGTTCACGTGGTCCAGTGATGTTTCTTAGCGTTGTCTTCCAGATGATGGTCCCCGAGGTGATGTAGGTAGGTACAGAGGCGGAACCGCGGCCGTCTCTATCCGCGGTCGTGAGGGCGAACCTTTCGCTCTCGACCATCTTGGCCAAGATGCTTGACAGTGATAGGCCGTGTGAGTTGGAGGAGCGAGAGCACGCCATGACCTCTCTCTCATCTAATGAGACGAAAGTGGATACAGGAGCGATCCTAGAGGTGCACTTGACTCGGATCCTGTTTCCACTGGAGGGTTTGGGGTGTCAGACGTTTAGGGCGGTCCGGCACCGCACCTAGGGATATGATTTCCTGAGGACATGACGCGTCGCTGGTTTCTGACGCGCCACTGGAACCAAATACTGCGGTTCGGACGCCTTCTGCAAGGTGTTCTCGCAAAAGGCGACGGCAATGGCCGAGTCATGGTCGAGTGCGATAGCGGTCCCAAGACTCTGCTGCCAACCAACGGCTGGAGAAACCTGCCGAAGTTTTCGTCGGTAGGGGTACCATATTCGTCCGTAACGTCGATCCCGACATATACCACTATGTCAATGTGTGACCATGCGTAATTGTTCGCCCACATAAAAATGCGTATAATTTTCAACTACTTATCTAATAAAAAATCACGGCGAATAGAAAGCAGATGGCTGGCGGCCGCCGCTTGCTCTACGAGATACCATTTGCTTCCTTCCCGCATTGACGAGGCGGGGGTCCAGTAGTAGCCGTGGCCTGGTCAGTCACAGTGAAGCTAAGAGAAACCCACAGTAGGACTTTTCACCAGGGCTATGGGCTCCAAGCCTTGCGGTCCAAGCGACGCGGTCAGGAGGGAGTTGCGCGGCGCAGACGGTGCCGGCGTGACTGTGACGTGCCGTGATGCTTGGTGGTCGGCACTGTGTCTGTAGAGGGGAGACCTTGGCTAGAGAGGAATACCAGTATTACGGTGCGCCGTTCTCCCTGCCCACTGCAGTATGATGGCGGATGCGGTGGGGCTGTAGGGGAAGATTAGTGCCGGTATATCGGTGAGCTGCTGTCCCCGTCTTCTTCATCTGGATGGTGATAGGTGGTGAGGTCGAGCATTTGGCCCGCCGCGGGAGACCAAAGGTTTCCAGACGTGAGGACGTCTAGCTCCCACGGTTGGTCACCGGTGATCACGGCGTGCATTTTTCCGCGGCGGGTTCGCAAAAGAGTGCGAGAGCATTCATGTGTTCGCGCCGTGTGTGGCAACGGTGAAATACTGCGGGGATTTTAGTCGGTAGGGCATCACTCATGGTGTTGAATCCGACGCAAATCGACCATTCCCTAAAGCAGAAGGGTATGTTTTGCATTTGCTTTTTAATTTCGAAATTGTAATACAATTTGCCGTTAAGGAGTCGTTTACTGTAATTATTATTAAAACACAGGGGCAAACATTTAAGCACCAAGGAATCGATTCACGCCGAGACTGATTTTCATAGGACAACTTGGTATATGTTGCGCTATCAAGAGTATCAGGTTACAGAGAGATCACCAATTTGTTCTTCTATCGCAAGAAAAGAACACTAAACATAATGCTTTAGAATACCCGTACTAAGTATACACATTTTCGTAGATCCCAGTACTTTTACCTAGCGTTCCTTTATTGTGTTCCTATTGTTCTCTAACTGATCATAGCTTTTTAAAGCAATGGATAGGGACTTTCCTTAAATAGACGCGGGTGAAACCGCGGGGCACAGCTAGTATTATATATAGTGGGATTAATTTTTTTTTTCATTTGGAAGTCATTAACCAATTTAACACCATCTAATGTGCAAATTTTTTTTAACTGGTCAAGTTAATCTTTGACAAACTACTTACTACTATAAGTGGTAGTAATTGCGATTTTCAAGTCTTGCGTCTTCTACATCTGTGTTGTCTTAAGTAACAAGTTTCATGTGGTATTTTATCTGATTCTACGACAAACAGGCACAAGAACGTACTTATTTTCTCATGTACAAATAGGAGAAAACAAAACACTCGCAAATGATGTAGTGCTTAGTGTTAGGTACTTCCGTCCGTGCTTTGGGGTTGGCTTATCCTAGCAAGTTCTCTTAATGTAGCAGTGTGGCTTAACTATGGGCCTCATAACAAATCTCAAAGTCGCACAGCGAGCTATTGAGAGAGCTATGCTCGGAGTTTCTTTGCGCGACAGAATCCGTAATGAAGATATTCGCAAAAGAACGAAAGTGGCCGACATAGCTCAAAGAGTAAGCAAGCTGAAGTGGCAATGGGCAGGCCACATCGCTCGCAGAACTGACAACCGATAGGGAAGAAAGGTACTCGAGTGGCAACCACAAGCCGGAAGACGCTGTGTTGGACGGCCTCCCACTAGATGGACATATTGGTGGATAATTCACACACAACACCATCTGACCCCAAACTAAGCAAAGCTTGTATGATGGCGGCCAGATAGCTGATATAATACTTATATAGTTTTAAATACATACTTATTACACATAGAAACACCCAGACACAGTGCACACATTTCATCACACAAATATTTGCACTGGGTCGGAATCAAACCCACGACCCTCGGCTTTGCAGGCAGATCTACTACCCACTAAGCCACGAGGCCAGCCTCACAAAGGTTGCTGGAAACCGCTGGTTGCAGGTAGCGCAGGACCGTTCGTTGTGGAAATCTAGATGGAGGCCTATGTTCAGCAGTAGACGTCTTGCGGCTGATGATGTTGATGATGAATGTGCCAGTGGTTATGAGGTGTTTTCCAGATGCAAACTGACTTCTCAAAGATAGTTCTAAACTTTGCCAAGTGTGGCACCGCTGTTTGTTTTTGTGATATCTCTAACAAAATAAAACATTGGCGCCACCTATGGTGAAATTGGGGACTGTCTTTGACAGGTCTTTTTGTATCTTGAAAGTGGAACTCATTGAACAAAATGGTCCCACTCAATATTAGGAATGGTAAAGTTTGCTCCATTATTTTTAACAATTAAACAGATCTGGTTGAAATTTGGAACTCAAATAAATTTTATAGTCTGATATTAATTAAAATACCTAGTCTATCATTCATTTTGGAAAAAAGCAGAGCTCTTAGGATAGCAGTTTTTTTTAATTCTACGCTGACGAAGTCGCTGGCAGATGGTAGAACCTTATAATGTAATGCTTTACTAAAACAACACACAGTTACAATATACCTTCACACTAATAAATTACAAAAACGAAAGGGAGGGGGACCTTTTTAGCGTAAAGCTATTTCTTCCAGGTTGTATTCGAGTCGGTGCAAATCCTGAAACTTTTAAAAATCTGACTACTGCAATTACAGTTTAGACAAATTGAAGTTTATATTACCCACAGGGTGACGAATTTATTGGACTTTGTAGTCAAAAACGGAACTAACGATTAGTATAAACTGTATGTCACCCAATACGTAAGTAGCGACGCACTTTAGCTGGTTTGATAAGTTTTTTGACGCACTATAAACTCGTTTCCCGGACGAACTGTCACTAGGTACCTAGTGTCATCCGCCGATCACTCGACACTTGCGGCCGGTCGCGATCGTACGCGTGTCGATTTATAGCGACAATTAGTCAGAGACGCATGCGACGACGACGTACGACAAATCGCTGCCGGCTGCCGTCGCGTGGGCGTACACTTACATGCATAATGATACAAATTGCTTTTAATTTTGTGCGACTCATTGATTCGCAATCTATTACAGGTAGTAGTAGTGGTAGGACTCTCTTGGTAGAGTCCGCCTGGGGAAGTACCACACCTTTGCCAGTTATTCTACCGCCAAGCAGTAATGTGCAAACATTACTGTGTTCCGGTTTAAAGGGTAATGTTTCCAGAGAAATTACAGGGCTTAGAGATATAACATCTTAGATCTCTGGGTGACGAGTGCAGTGCCGTGCTAGGTAATGATTTGGACTCTTCATGTTTTTTTTTTAAACAAAGAGTGACGAAACGAGCAGGTTATGTGCCTATATGATTAGCAACATGCCTGCCACATAACAGCACAGTGACACGCAGCTATTGGAACATGAAGAATCCAAATCATTACCTAGCACTGCACTGCGCTCACCACCCAGAGATCTAAGTTGTTATAGCACTGTAATTTCTCTGGAAACATTGCCCTTCAAACCGGAACACAGTAATGTTTGCCCATTACTACTTGGCGGTAGAATAACTGGCAAAGGTGCGGTCCTTCCCCAGGCGGACTCTGTCAAGCGTCCTACCACTACAAAATGTTCCCATAGTTGCGTGTCACTGTGCTGTTATGTGGCAGGCATGTTGCTTACCATCAGGCACATGTCCAGCTCGTCTCATCACTCTTTATTTTAAAAAAAAGGTGTTATGTGAAGAATTGGATTTCGATATTGCTGAAAGATTTTTTTAATAAAAAGATAGTTTAGGTACACTGTCTATTTATCAACATTAAGCTTTGCTTCTTGTTACGGCTGGCTTAGTCCGGAGAAAAGTGACTACCGATCCGGAGTCCCTGGTTTGAAGTCCACACACAACACTGTATTTTCGAAGCCGTGTGCGTAATATCGCTAACTTAATAACAACGAGGAAAAACATCGTGAGGTAACCGGACGTCTCTTTCTACGAAAACCGTTATTTCGAAATAATCTCGCGAATTTTATATTTTGGTATTAAACGTCAAACAATGTTCGATTGGACGAAACGAAGTAGAACGTAAAAAAATACGTTTTTTGTAGAAACAGAGTAGACGTCCTGATATGTGCCTAGATTCTTTCGATGTTTTGTGTCATCCATCAAACCGCACTGGACCGGCGTGGTGAATTGTTTTGCCTTGACTCTCCTTGCGAGAGAAGACCCCGAGTCCCATCGGTGGAAACATTTAGCGGGCTGTTAGTGCTATGCATACGCAAAGTTTTGGAAATGAACGTGGATTTCCCTTAGGATATAAAGTATTAGAACAAGCAATATACAAATCTAGTGGTAAGCAAAGTATCTGGCCACTGCATAGTGCCACGCTACTATTACAGTCTATTAAATCATACAGTCGTTCGACGAAGCCGTCTAGACGGGGCAATCGTGCGGGGCGTGCGGCTCAGCACGCACGCACCACGCGGGAAGCGCGCTCCTGCATTGCCTACATTACAATGTTAGTATTGCAGGAGCGCGGCTCAGAGCTGACGTCTTCCGTATGTTTTATTTTTATTTTCGTGGCACGTTCTTAAAATTGCGACAACCCTAAAATATGAAGAAACGAACTCAATATTGTTTTGATGTAAATTTACATCATCATGTAATGACGTTCATTTAGCTTGTATGAAAGTTAGTAAAATACTATTGTTTTATTTGATTTCGTTTATCTTTTGGTTCCAGGTGTTGATATCTAGCCAAATGAATGACAGAGATATTGAACGTTATTTAGCATCTTTGGAAGATGGGTGGTTGTCGGAAGATGACATGGAGCCATCTGATGAAGAGGAAGAAAATGTGCCTGAAACTTATGACAGAGACGAGGTACTGAACATGTTAGAAAGTGATGAGGAGGACATAGAAAACCCACAAAATCACGAAAGTGACCCACCCTTGGTTGAAAATGATGTAATGGATAACCAGATTGTGGACAATAGTGACCCTACAGGACACATATTTTCAGCATTATTAGATAAACGAAAATTGATCTGGAAAAAAAAGAACATAGAATTTGACGAGTCCAAAATTACATTCAAAGGCAGTTCAGACCTAGGACCAGAGTTGTCACCATTAGATACTCCATATGCATGCTTCAACTACTTTTTCTCAGAAGATTTCATGGCAAGGATAGTGGAAGAAACAAACCTGTATGCCACACAAAAAAATCCAGCAAATACAACTGCAACCAATTTATCAGACTTGAGAAAGTTTTTTGGAATACTTATATATATGTCAGTCCAGCATTTTCCCAATATAAGAGCATACTGGTCTCCAAAATATGGCTATGAACCAATTTATTCGGTGATGTCTAATAACAGGTTTGAACAACTGAAAAAAATATTGCACTTCAATAACAATGACCACCACAAGGCAATTGGTGATCCAGGCCATGATCGCCTATTCAAGATACGCCCTATTATTGATGAATTGAATTCAAAATTTTCATCAGTACCTATGGACCAACGCCTGTCCATAGATGAACAAATGTGTGCAACTAAAGTTGCACACTTTCTCAAACAGTACTTGCCCAACAAGCCTCATAAGTGGGGATTTAAACTGTATGTTTTGTGCAGCTTACAAGGATTTGCACACAACTTTGAGGTTTATGCTGGGCAGGACCTTACCAACAAACCTGAGAATGAACCAGATCTGGGCTCAACCAGCAATATTGTCTTGCGTTTAGCTCGAGGTATACCAAGACAAGTTGGCCACATTGTCTATTTCGACAATTTTTATACTTCTGTGCCCTTGGTGTTCTATTTGGCAACTCAAGGAATCCTTTCAGTGGGGACAGTACAACAAAATAGAATACCTAATTCAAAATTACCTGATAAAAAACAATTTATGAATAAATCTACTCCAAGAGGTGCACATGAAGAAAGAGTGACAACATTTCAAGGTGTGGATATGAGTGTAGTAGCATGGAAAGACAACAAAGTTGTCACATTACTGTCATCTTATGTAGGTGCTTTACCTTTGAATAATGTATCTAGATATGACAAGAAAAAAAAAGAGAAGATACAAATTCCATGCCCGAAGATCATAAGTGAATACAATGCCCACATGGGAGGTGTGGACCTTATGGACAGTTTTCTGGGAAGGTACAGAATACGGATCAAGTCAAGAAAATGGTATATTCGTATTTTTTATCATCTTTTAGACCTGGCAGTGATAAATGCATGGATACTATATAAAAAAAATGCTAAAAATGTACCTAAGAAAGATATTTTCAATTTAGGTACTTTTAGAAATGAACTGGCCTTCGTCCTTTGTAATATGGGAGCAGCAAAAGAAAAAAGAGGTCGTCCAAGTTCTAGTCATCTAGAAAATGAAATCCAGGCCAAAAAAAAAAGAAGTGCAGTAGCAGTTGCCCCACCTAAAGAAGTTCGCAGGGATGGGCAAGATCATTGGCCTTTGGTAGGGGGATCCTTGCGTTGCAAATATCCCAATTGTAAGGGATATTCAACTATACACTGTTCCAAATGCAATATTAATCTTTGCCTCAACAAAAACAACAATTGTTTCAGCAAATACCACAATGAATAAGTTTATAATCTCACTGTAAATTTTGTTCTAAGTAGGTTAGTCTGATTACATAATGATGTAAATTTCCACCAACCCATTTTTTCTAAATAAATAAAGTATTTTTATAAATATATTTTTTTTAATATTTTTTCCTTATTATAGAGCTAATCTTACGTCTAAATAAATTTAATTTGGTTAAAAAGTTAAAATCATGCATTTAAGGGTTAACATACTATTAAACCTCTTCGCTATTTATTTTTTCTGTAAACATTGCCCTTGAAACCAAACCAAACCTAATCAAAAACCAAAAGGTGTTTATGATTAGGTGGCAAGTCTACCCGCAGAGTCATAGATCGTGTGTTCGAATCCCATCGAGGTAAACACTTGTGTTTTTAATATCGTGTTAGATGTCAGTCTAAGTTCTTGATTGATAAATGCAAAGACGTCAGTAAAAAAAATTGAAATCTGTGGATAAATGTACAATTTACACGTCAATGTAGATGTTTGGAGGTTGCAAATTACCTGCATAATTCCAAGTTTTTGCTTAGTTTGAGACTAAATAGAATTGTATCAAAAATGCCTACAAAATAAAGTAGGTATGTTTTAATTAGTAATTAGCTAATAAGTTATAATGGTGTGCGTATCTACCCTTCTAAGTAACAACATCGTTTAGTGAATCGTCCAAGGTAAATAATAAATTCTTATGTAAACTTGAGCTGTACCTGCTGTGGAAGTGTTTGTTTTGGTGGATTTTGTCGCTGCCGGCGTTCTGCAGATATCAACAGCACCGGCAAGTGAACTTTTCAGACTATAAACAGTGAAAACAAATACTGGTGCACACACATATTTGAGCACACATGCAAAAGGAATGCTTTAAGCAAATCATCGTTGCATACAATAACATCAATTATTAATTAAATTCACCCTCTTGTGTTTATTAATTATTGCAATTTGATGCACAGATCACTATATTTGATGACACATTGACACACGATCTTTCACATGAGAAACATTAATCAGCAGAGAGCAATCACTGTCAAATTGTCAATGTCTCAATTACATTGACATAACACACCAAAAGTTGCAATCAGCTACCGCTGAGGATTCAAAGACATAGTGCCGAGTGTTACTATAGTCTTGCACCTCAACTTTGAGTGCGAGTGGAGTGCGACTTTGACCGGCAGACCAGGGTGGACGTATTTCGTGATATCAAAATTGTGCCAGACTTCTTTACGACACTTCGACCCCAATTACGTTGCGTTAAGAGCCACAGTGGCGTGCAGTTGGCTGCAGTGGTGCACATCTACGAAGTCCATAGATACAGTTGTAACGCATCAGGCTATATTCACGCCTCGCATATTTTTATAAAACATAAAATGTCTAACGTTTCGAAAGCTGTTAGCTGCGTGGCGTGCACGAAGCCCGTTCGGATATCACAACTCATGAAATGCTCGAAATGTGGAAGTGGGTTTCATGCTGCCTGTGTAAATTTCACAGACCTGCGTAACCTCTCAGAGGAGACCCGAGCTGGCTGGACTTGTCCGTTATGTTTGAGTAAGATTCCTAAATCGGATAATTCTAACACACCAATTCGGTCGGCCGCGGCCGGCGCATTTGAGCTTCGCATCCAGACAGCAAGTGGCACATCTAGTGTTACCGGTAGCAAGTCATCAACACCGGCTTGCTCCCCGGCCGTCACCCCCGAACCTGATCCGCTGGCGTCGCTGGCGTTAGAAATAAAGTTTATGCGAGAGGAAATGGGAGTTTTGAAAAACGAAATGAGAACACTTTCGGAATCGGTCACTTCAAAATTGGTTGAATATACTAATTTGTACCGCCAGCTCGAGGGGCGCGATGCGTCACGGGAGCTTGAGCTTGTATCCTTGAGAGCCACAGTGACACTACTACAGGATCAGCTGAAATCTAAGTCACAGTCAGCACTGAAAAACGAACTAGAAATTCACGGCCTCCCGGAAACAAGAAACGAAAACCTAATGCACATAGTTCAGGTGACCGCTCGGAAGATTGGGCTAGATTTTGGTGACGGCGAGTTTGACTTCACAACAAGAGTGGGTCCCCGCAACAACTCTAGTAGCAGTGATGACATCAACGTTCCTTCGAAACTTCCCCGGCCGGTTGTTGTCCGCTTCGTCAGACGCCACAAGAAAGAAGATTTTCTCAAAGCGGCGAAGACACGCAGAACCTTGGAGAGTGGCGATATCGGGGTCGATGGCCCAAGCAAGAGGCTGTTTTTTAATGAGCGCCTCACAAGGGAAAATCGCTTATTGTTTCGAACTGCCAGACAACGTTCCAAAGAAGCTGGATACAGATACTGCTGGGTCAGGAACGGAGTTACTCTCGTCCGGAGACAAGCGGGAAGCCCGGCGGTCGTCATCAATGCTGTGGAGGACTTGGACCGCATCCTGGTTGCACGAGATGTCGTTCCGGAGACACAATATGGCTAGAAACCTTTTGAATCGGCTTTTAAAATTTTTATTTTTATTTTTATTGTTATTATTTTCCTTTGTTTATCTAGAAGTACCTTTGTCTAAATGTTACTTCACTTTTTTTGAAATTAGATGTTTTTCTCAAAACTGTCACAAACACACACTGCACTTTTTACACATAAGTCTTGATTCGAGCTGTTGTTTTCTCTGTAAATGGTGTGCGGCTACTGACTTTCACAAAATTACACAAGTATATTATGATTCTCTGTGTAAACCGTCCAGCTCAGGTTTCATATCGGGCTCAGATGAAAGGCGTCCATTTCATGCGCAATATGATGGCTTTGGTTGACACTATTGAAGAAATTGAAAAAATAATTACGATTGACTGCCATGCGCTTGAGTCTGTTGAATCTGGTTGCACCTTTATGACAGGGAACCCAGAACAAAATTTTAAAATAATTTCGCTAAACATCAGAAGTTTTAATTGTAATTTTGATGATTTTGTAGTTTCTCTCAGGCGTTTCAAAACAAAATTTGATGTTATTATTTTAACAGAGTGTTGGCTTACAGACGGCACTCTCATACAGTCATTGCCTGGCTATAATTCTTATCGCACTCACAGACAAGTAAACCAGAACGGGGGCATAGTCATTTACGTAAAAACGAATTACCGATCAATGTCATTTGAGCCAGAAAATGTAGAAATGGATTCCCTTGTTGTTACTTTGGACGGACACACTGCAATACTAGGGATTTACCGTTCCCCGGCAAATGCTAATATCTCACTATTTCTTGACTCATTAAATGTAACCATCAAGAGGCTTTTAAGCTGTCCCCTGGTTATTACTGCAGGCGACTTTAACATTAATCTTCTTGACGACACCGATAGGCAGGTTTCTGAATACCAGTGTTTTATGGCCTCACACGGTTTTCTCCCCGCAATCACTAAGCCAACCCGCATCCGTACCTGCATTGACCATATATTTATAAAAAGCAAATCTAAATGTTTTGGACTGGTGTGTGAGTCTTCAGTGACTGATCATTCAATTATAATTGCGTGCGTCTCCACTTCTCATAAGTACAACAATGCTAACAGATGCTTTACTAAGTTCAACCTAAACGGTGCCATTTCCGAGCTGAGCTTAGCCGATTGGACACCAGTCATTTCTTGTTCATGTGTTAATCTTGCGGTCGGTAAGTTTGATGACATGGTGGCTGGTATTGTAACCAAATACACCAACAAAGTTAGGTTAGGTAGGTCAGCGACTCCATTAAAGCCCTGGATTACAACGGGACTAATAAGATGCATGCGCCACAGAGACAAACTCCACCGCGATGCCAAAGAACACCCAAATGATATGTTACGTAAAAAAATCTACGTTAAATATAGAAATTTCTGCAATAAACTTTTGCAAAATGTTAAGGCACAATATAATAGCCAGCTTCTGGTACAGAATAAAGATGACCCGAAACGACTCTGGAAAAGCATTAAAAACATTTGTTACTCCTCCCAAGCCAAAAATGAGACGTCGGAGTTACTTGTCACTGACGGGGTTGAAAACCCTCTTAACCATTGCAATCGTCACTTTGTCTCTGTTGGTAAAAATCTTGCTGACACGATTCTAACTAAAATACACATGACTGAGGAATCGTTGGTTCAATCGCACAAATTTAACTCTTCTGTCTTGCACTCGCTTTTTCTCGCCCCCACCGATCCTCATGAAATTTCGAAAATAGTTGCTGGCCTCAAAACTGACAGCGCGTCTGGACCAGACCTGATTTCAGTTAGTCTGATTAAACAAGCTTTAAAATTTATAATCACACCTTTAACTTATATCTTCAACTTGAGCCTAGAGACCGGCACCTTTCCAGATCGCTGGAAAGTGGCAGCAGTATCCCCTATACACAAAAGTGGTCCCAGAAACGCGCCGGATAACTATCGACCTATAGCACTTCTTAGTGTTGTTTCAAAAATTTTAGAGAAGCTAGTAAATTGCAGACTGGTTTCTTACTTGGATAAGCACAATTTAATTTCTGACAGACAATTTGGGTTCAGACGCGGAAGATCAACCAGCGACGCCGCTATTCTCTTTGCAAATATCGTATCTTCCCATATTGACAGAGGCGATAGGTGTCTTGCGGTGTTCTTAGACTTAGCTAAAGCCTTTGACTCCTTATCAGTCAATTTACTGCTTAAAAAGCTATGTGCACTTGGAGTCAGAGGAGTAGCGCTAGATTGGTTTAATAGTTACTTGTGCAATCGCACCCAATATGTCAAAGTTGGAAATATGTCTAGCGACTAGCTTCCTATTAAGTTTGGCGTCCCACAGGGAAGTATCCTCGGTCCCACCCTGTTCATACTCTATATTAATGATATATTAAGTAACACTCTCCCTAACGCTGACGTAATAACTTACGCAGATGATACCGTGCTGATATTTCATGGCAAATCGTGGGCTCATGTTTATGACATAGCTGGAGGCTTGTCTGTAATTGCTAAAAATCTTGACCACAATCTCTTAACTTTAAACTTGAAAAAAACCAAATTCATTGCCTTCACTAAGACTATTGTCTCGGTGCCTTCGTCTAGCTTGGTACTCAGGATTCACTACTGTGATACTCCAACCAAAGGGTCTTTTGTTCCGTGTTCTTGCCTGCCTATTGATCGCGTCAATTTCATTAAGTATCTTGGACTTTTGATAGACGAGAACCTGTCCTTCAAACAACAAATTCTCAGTATTGCGGCACGTACACGTAAATTTATTTACGTCATGAAAAACCTCCGTGACTGTGCTCCTATACCTCTCCTGAGGCAAATATACTTCGCGCTTTGTCAGTCAATTATTCAATATTGCATTAATGTCTGGGGTAGTGCTGGTAAGACGATATTCATGTCTTCCGAGAGAGCTCAAAGAGCATTAATCAAGGTTATTCTTCGAAAACCTTTCCGTTTTGGCACTGATATGCTGTATGACGAGTTTAAAGTTATGCGGGTCCGCCAGCTTTTTCTATACAATGCTGCTATCAAAACCCATCTGAACTTAAAATCACGCTCTGACTACGATAATTTAAAACTGAAACGTGGCTTCTCATGCAGAATCCCAGTGCCTTGTGCTATTTCCACGTTAGCTAAACGAAGTCCTGCGTATTCTTTGCCCTGTGTCTACAATAACCTAAATCGCAAAGCTGGACTGCACTCTGAACTTTCTTACTCAACTTATAAAAAAACTGTCAAGGAGTGGCTGCTAAAGTTGTCATACTTAGAGACAGAAAGTCTCATTCACAATATTTATAGAGAATAGCCATAGCTTTTCATTTTGAATATCTTGCGTTTGTGTTTATTTGTCGGTGCACAACCGTAGTTTTCAGTGTATTGCATAGTCACCCTGCTAACATTTGAATTTATTAAAGACACTATACATTTACTTGACATACAGGAAACATACATTATTAACTTGGCACTCGCGCGCTCGAGCCCTAAGACACAAGCCTTGTGCTTAGTTTAGGGTTCGTTAACAATCCTCACTTGTGTACACTAAGTAACCGAATGATTGTGTCTCATCTTCACATAATATGTATAAATTGTATGTACCATACCTTGTGTTATGTTAATAAATTATCTTTATCTTTATCTTTATCTTTAATTATTATAGTGCTTATAATAATACTTATTTATTGCTTGTTTTATTTTCGAACTTAACGTTAAAAATAAGTAAAGTTATATTATGAAGATTTAAAATTACAATCAACTGTTCTATGATTAATATTTATAATTAATCACAAATAACACTATGATGGCGAATAATCATAGAACTAATTTACATGATAACGGACTGTAGTTATGACAATAATTGGTTAGTAATTGCCGTCAATTTATTATTGCAATTCAATAATTACACGATAGGATGTTTCCGTGCTTGTGCATTAATTGACTGTGATAAATAATGAAATGATATTCAGGAATTTTGTATAATTTTGTAATAAGCGAGTCGATATTTTTATAGTTCTTGAATTTAAGCATGGCTTTGAAGGAATTAAATTAATAAGAGTTTTGGATCTGAGAAAGCAGCTGACTTCTGACTGAGCTGAGAAGTCAAGACAGAAGTACATTTTGTTTTACATCTGCTTTACATTTTTACAGGCCACACATTTTTGAGATAATGATTTGGGAAGCTGAATAATAAAATCATAGTAATATCAACCAGAATTTTCGGTTATTATATAGTGGTATTATTGTGGGATCTTGTTGTACCTACTAATGGATGAATACCCTAAAAATATTATAAATATGAACGTTGGAACATAGGTATGTGTGGATGTTTGCGACTCTTTTAAGCAAAAAATATTGCACCGATCTGGATAAAATGTGGTATTTAGATAGATAGTAAATGAATAGTCTGGGGCCACTTTTTTATTTCAGGAAAATACGCGGGTGAAACTGCGGAGCATTGTTAGTTATTAATCATTCAAATATTACTTTTGACGATCCTCATCACTAAAAGAAATGTCTTTGATACCCTGGTACTTCACTCAAGAAGTGTAGAATTTTGTTTTAGAAATATAATTAAATTTCAATACTTACCATCTTCATTTATTTAAATAATTTATTTAAGGCTTACGTTAGACAAAACGTTATATATCATTATTTAGTTATTAAAATTAGAGCTTAAAATGTAACCCCTGTAACGGCTTAAAAATATAGTACCTACAAATAAATGTTCTATAAAGTTATTCCTTATTCTTTGTATGAAAACTTGATCATATATGGTGAATATAAACTCTAACAACAGAACTAGCCCGTACATACAATTTAAAATTTAAAATAATAATACCTAGTCATTTATTCAATAAAAACTATAGGATAAAATGTGTTTTCGAAAATAAATTAGACAGTCATTATAAATACATTCGCATATGTCACGACGATGATTCTGCTAAGGTGAATAACTAAATATTCATAAATATTAAAAATAGGTACATTTAAAACTAGTTCCAAATAACACACTACGAAATGCTTGTCTAAAACAATTCGAATCATAAAAGTCACATCAATGATCAAATAATAAAAGCGTAACAGAACAGTCTCCAACTCTCCAAATGATGTGTATAAATACAATAATTTAAGTCGTTAACGGTCAACTTTATACGAGAAATTAATTGAGTTGAACATTTTTATAGACAACTTTGGTTTGACAAATGGAATCCTGTTTGCGGACCGCTTTTATGGCTTATCTTTATAGAATCTGGTGTTGCAATTTTATTGCTACCGTTTATATTCAATTGCATCGTTACTGCTATAATTTATTATATTTATATGTTGGGGAGTAATGGAACTAAATAATAAAATATATCGTCAATTAGCTGGTGATAAAAACGTAGTGGTTTTTGGAATGGTTTCATATTTAGTAATTTAATAATTGAAATTATAAGCATCGAAGAAAAAATAAATAAGGTCAACCGGGGTGAAGTCGTCTACGGGGCTAAAGCATCTATTTCAATTGTCTTACGAAAAGCGTAACTTAGAACTACCCACACCATCTTTTTTTAATCTTTAGCACTAAAAGTACAAAAAGTCATCAATAGATGTCACAACAGAGCTCTTTTTTTAAAAATTTCCGCCATCTTAAATTTTTCGTTATTTCTCGACCCTTCTTGTGTGACGACCCGTGAATTTAAATCTTTTGTAACCTAAGTTCTTTTTGAGTGAATCGATGTTTTTATACCGTAAGTACTTTTATTGTTTTATTGCTAACATTTTGTTTTCATTATTTAACATAATTAGCATAAGATCTTCAGACAACATGCAATTTAAAATGTGTAGATTATGTTTTTTGCCAACCCGCACTGGGCCAGCGTGGTGGATTACGGCCTAAACTCTCTCCTTGCGAGAGAAGGCCCCGAGTCCCAGCAGTGGGAACGTTTAGTGGGCTGTTGATGATGATGATGATGAGATTATGTTTTTGTTTTGAGGCTATTGCGTCTGTCCTGTTGGGGCGATTGCGTCTATTGTAACGCAATAACCCCATTATCAGTTCTCCTAAACATTTTAATTTTAGGATAATAATGGTAAATCTATCTATACATAATAACAAAGGTATAATGAAAAACCTGTGCCTACATTGTACCTATACTTACTTACTTTTTTTAAAGTTTGATTAATATACTACTGAACCCAAAACTATAGATTTCAGAATTTGTGTCTGTTTGTCGGTTTGTTTGTATTAGTATAAATCTATGAATTGATATCGATGCAACTTAGTACGATCTTAATTATCCGAATCCTGACGATGCTTTTAATGTGGGATAACTCCTCACTTATAATAGTAGGGTAGAGGTTCTTTTTCCTTTGGCGGGCATATTTTTTTTATGTTGTAGTGATTTGCTTTAATTCTTTTTTTTAATTTTAAGATTTCCAATATGGTGCGGCACTACAAAAGAAAAACAACAACTACATACGACCATTGTAGCGTTCCGTGGTGAAGTTCCTAATAATATAATACTTGATTGATATTGTAAAAACTACCGTGATTTATCGATTATTACATGACTATTAATGTTGGTAACGTAATATAATATGTTACATAGATATTTAACTAAAAGATCTCACGCGTTTTAATGAAACTCTTTATTTTTGTAATGGTTGTAAGACGGGCAAAATGCCGTCATACTCCGTTGTTCTAATAAATTATACATAATTTCGAACTTGTAGTTTGATTCCAATCTAAAAAAAAATGTTTAGCACCCCTAGAATCTAGGATGGGGTGAATGCGTCTACTAGAAACGAAGAAAATTAGACGCCATAGCCCTGAATATTTTTGTTCGACTACTTTCCCTAAACTAAGGCCAGAATTTGGTGTTCAAGATAATAATGTACTATAAAACTAATATTTTCATAAGTTATTGTGATTATAATTGTTATTAGCTCTTCCAATTCCACAATACTAGTTAAAGACGCTTTCGCCCCATCTAGGGCTATTTCGTCTAAAAATCCCAGTCTTCATAGAAACGTCATTTACGCGTAGAAGTTATTTAAAATGTCATTATATGGTATTAAGATGTGAAATTAGATAAAATTTCATAACTTCTACCATAACGTATAGCTTAAAATGATACACAATATGTTTGTTATAATCATATGAATATGCCATTCAAAGTATTGTGACGGATTAGCCCCGGTTGACCTTATCGATTAATTATTGTTAGTTATTTGAGTGTAAAAAGATCATCGTGTTCAGAATATGGCTTGGCGTTAGCATTGTTAAGCATTATAAATAGTATAAAGCTGAAGAATTTGTTTGTTTGTTTGAATGCAAGGATCTCGGGAACTATTGGTCTTAATTGAAAGATTATTTCTCTGTTGGATAGTCCATTTATCGAGGAAGGCTATGGGCTATTTATTTAACATTACGCTACTACCAACGAGGGCGGAGCATGAAAATGAAACAACAATGAAAAATGTTACAAAAACGGGAAAAAATTAAGCTTTTTGCGAGCTTTCGTTGCGTGACAGCATGTGTCTATCTTTTAAATGTTGCGTCATTAGAACCTAAGATAACCGAAATTGTTCAAAATTTGTATTGGTACGACCAATTTTCGATAGATGGCGTAGCAAATCGCACACGGCTTAGCTAGTATCATTATACGACTATTTATCATCTCGAAACATTGTCATATTTGAATCTTTCTACTCTTGCAAATGATTGTGTGACACGATACTTCATTTACATAAATAAATACCGTGCGTCAACGAACACTGGTTGAATTATTTGGAAATTGTTTACAAATAAGGTAAAATTACAATTAAAAAACAAAGAGTAAATCAGAAGCATGAAAAATACTTTACTTTACAAACTATTCTCACCAAATCCACACATAAATTTTATAAAAAATGGAAAATACTGTTCTCGAGCTTTATGAACACAAGGGAAATTTTTAACATTAGGTAAGTAATTGGCTTTTTTAATATTTTCCAAAACAGATAATGTTTTTAAGAATAGCTACTTGTGATAGTAGTTACTATTATTTTTTAGGCTCGAAACGTTCTATGCGTTTCGAAATTGTTAACACATAAGTCCAAATGTTATAGATACCCTCATACGATTATGATCCATACTTGAAATGTAGCAGTACACATTTCATAGCTCTGTTCTAGTTTACTTGTACATATTATAGCAAGCTGTGTAGAAGGTCGCTCTTAGAAAGAGAACGGTCTAAAGAAGATAGATCGTCAAGTCGATTTATATCAATTCGTCGAACGTACCCTTTACCGTCTGATCTGATGCTGTCAAACGGGTGCCCTTTGTCTTAGCAAACCAACGACGACTTATTCTAAAGACATCTGTAAGCGATGTAACTTGTACACAAGACATACTCGTATACGAAAAGTTGGTCAAAAATGTTTTGAAGAAAATCAAATTGTCTTTGTACTTTTTGATAGCTGTGACTTCAAATATATTCCAGCATAAGTAGATTTGTAGCACTGCCGTAACTTACGGCCTTGATACAAAACGACTGATTAAACCCAAATTGTAACCTCAAAATATATATTTTTTAAATCTTGCACTACTTACTTTATAATCGTTTCATGGTTGATGTTCCAAAAACACGAACAAAGAGGTTTGACTCCACGTTTGTGATAAGAACGTCTAAGTTGTGGAATGCGTTGCCTGAGTGGGTTTATCCCGATGGTTACAATCTGGGTGTCTTCAAATCGAGAGTGAATCGGTTTCTTCTAGGTAAGCACGTTCCATCGTAGATCGCACCGTCGCTTAACATCAGGCGAGATGGTGGTCAAGTGCGAACCTATTAAAGTTAAAAAAAAAAAAAAAAAAAATCGACTCGACATCGAATTATGGCCCGTAAGTGATAACTTCAATGTTATATTTATGTTAAAGTTTCAATACTACCTAAGCTTTGTTATCTGAATGTAAGTAGACTCTTCGCTTTGTTCAGAATTCTGTGTGGCGTTCTACTGTTTTTAAGAGGAGTTTAATTACAATTGGATATAAATATGCTTCTTAACACTGTAAAAAAAATCGTTTCTGAATTTTATTGACTATACATATATAAAACAAATTTGTAGATGACGTTGATATATATATATAGCGATAATTTTCTTATGATCAATAGTAAAGTTATGATAAAATCTATAAAGCTTGAGTAGAAATTAAAGTAACAATAACAATTTACCATCGAATGGTCTAATCTAATCTAATTCAGTTTGAATAATTTTCAAAGGTACAAACCATGATTTTTAACTTTTGAAAACAACACGTTGATGGCTGTATATTGGATGTCTACTAGTAACGTCGTCTTGTTAAACTAGATGCCATTGCCTTCGTGTGACCAAGTTTACTAAGACCTCGTTTGTTTAAATCTGAGAGATAAATCATGAGTGTCTCAAATGTTTGCTGAAAGAAGTTTATGTGCTTTCAACATAAATGTTAACAACTATCGCCGTTTTACAAAAAGTTATGAAGAATAGTATTAAGTTTTTTTTAATTATTTAATGTCTTTAAAACAAATTACAACGAGAACTACTACACTACATTATAGTATAAATAATTTCTTACACTAAACATGTCTGAAATATCTATAGACCAGGTGAAGGTTTAAAGATATTCAAAATTGAGTTTACTGCCAGTTGGGAGCGTGCCCAGTAAACTGACGGCAATATCACGCTGAAGGGCCTATGCGTTGAGTCAAACAAACATCAAGTTACACGGTAACGAAATCTGCACTAAGTTGGAAAAAATCTCAAGTAATCAATATAGACGAGAAGGTGTTGAATTTTCTTTACTAGTATTAAACATTTGTGTTTTACTAATTATAAACAAACGATACCGTAAGAAGCGTTTTGAAACGCCCTTGAGGGTAATGAATTCAAATGAGTACAAGTAAAGTGACACTTCACATGACGAAAAGTTTACAACGCACTTACGTAACCCGACACCCGTTTTCCCGCCAATTTTGTAAACATGCGCAGGCGCCAGTGTAGTGAGCAAGTTAGTAGTGGTAGGACTATTTGTAGAGTCCACCTGGGGAAGTACCATACCTTAATTTTATCGCCAAACAGCAATGTGCAAGCATCACAACGTCCCAGTTTGAAGGGCAATGTTTACAGAGAAATCACAGGGCATAGAGACAAATCATCTTTCTGTTATCTCCGTCTGACGAGGGCAGCGGAGTACTGGATTATGAGTTACACTCTTATGACAGGCGTGTCGCTTACAATCAGTCCAATGTCCAGCTCGCCCCGACACTGTGTACTATAAATAAAAAACAATTTAAGTTTTTTAAATAACTTTTCATACACCTGCGTAATTTCCATCACACGTCAAATAAACGTCGCGTTACTTAAAAACACAAAGGCTATAAATACCTACTCTGAACAACATTAAACAAAGAAGCTCTTAAACGAAAGTGAAACAATGAAAGTAACCTTTTATGTTACGACATTTTTGTTCAGCCCTCGTTTAAATTGAAAGAAAACAGCAATAAATAGAGTCTATTTGACAGCGGTACACGTAAGTTCACTTACTTGCGCAGGAGTGCAGTGTAGGCTTAAAGCTGCTTGCTCTGGAATTCTGCCGAATATTTTGCTCGCAAACCTTTATAGGCATTAAAGGGTAGTTCCATTTAAAATTCCTTTGCCACAAGTATCGATAAGTTTCTTTAGTAGGTACTTACGCTATTAACAAGTAACAAACAGGCAAACAGAGGAATGTAAATGTGTAGCAACACACTCATCCAGTGTTTTCATAACATCACATTGTCACACATAATAACGCTATTGTCAAGGGGTTAGCGGATAGACTACTGCTGTGTGAAACGTACAGACGATGGATGGCTATTGCCACTTAAAAGACTACATTTTGTTTGTTTGTGTTTTATTTTTACTATAATGTACATAATTATTTTACTTCGATAATAGATAATTAGTGACATTTTGTATATGGATCTTGGGTCTGAAATAAAGATTTATTATTATTATTCACTTATTTATTTTCCTTCTTAATTCCTAAGTTTTTTACAATACATATAAAATAAATATAAACATTATAAAAAACTTAAAAACTAGGGTGCCGCCAGGAGCGGGGCAGGGCCCAAGCTACCGGTGGTTAGGGCTGCAGAGAGAGGAACCTCCTGACGATGCGCGCTGTGTCTAGGATGACTGCCTTCTGTATCTGACCCTTGATCCAACCGTCTAGCGAAAGCCTCTTGAGATGTTGGTCGAGGCTTTTCGCTATAAGGCCATTTGCCGACACGACTATTGGGACTATGATCGTCGAATCAACATCCCACATGGCGGTAACCTCGTGAGCCAAGTCAAGGTACTTGCTCAGCTTGTCCTTCTCGGCTTTCACGAGGTTCTCGTCATGTGGTACGGTGATATCGACGATCACAGCCCTGCGCTGAGACCGGTCTACCAGCACGATATCAGGCTTATTGGCGACAATAGTCCTGTCCGTGATGATAGAGCGGTCCCAGTAGAGCAACGCACGACCATTCTCGAGAACTGGCAGAGGTGCGTACTTATAGTACGGCACCTCGGACTCGACAAGGCAGTATTTAAGAGCAAGTTGCTGGTGGATGATCCTGGCTACTAGGTTATGTCTGTGCAAGTACTCGCCGTTAGCAAGATGCGAACAACCGGAAATAACATGACGAAGAGATTCGCCTGGACGGCGGCATGCCCGACAAATGTCGACCGTACCGTCCTTCATTATGTATTTCCGGTAGTTGTTCGTCTTGATAACTTCGTCTGCAATTGCACAGGCAAAACCCTCGGTTTCTCCGAAGAGGTCCCCGAAGCGTAGCCAGTTCACCGAAGCGAGCAGATTCACATCGGGTCCCGTCAGGGCCCGATAGAATCGCCCGTGCAGCTCCTTGCTCTTCCATACTTCCTTGCGATCATCAGTGCTGAGCACCGATGGTTTGCGCCAGTTCTCGTTTGCCAATGAAAGAGGCGTGAGGCTCTTGTCAACTGCCACAACATCGCGATGCATCCCGGACTCGTTGTTGCGGAAATAATCCCTGAGACTGCATACCTCGCGGTTGTGAAGGTTCTTGGCATTTAAAAAGCCTCGACCCCCCAACTTCCGCGGGATATACAGTCTCATAACAGACGAGCGCGGGTGTAGCATACGATGTGTTGTGAGCAGTTGACGGACCTTTCTGTCCAGGGCGTCAAGCTCAGTCTGAGTCCATCTCAATATGCCAAAGGAGTATATCAGCAGAGGCATTACCCAACCGTTGAAGGCTCGCGTCTTATTACCGCCTGACAAAAGACTTTTGAGTACTTTTGTCAGCCGGCAAAAGAAGCGCTCCTTCACCGATTTCTTAATGTCATCTGCTGATATACCCAATGACTGTGACATACCGAGATATTTGTAGGTCTCGTCTTCGGAGAGGGATCTGAGAGTTATAGTCTCGGAAAGTTGTAAATTCTCTGAATTTACTACTTTCCCTCGCTGTACATGCATGACCGCACACTTGTCGACACCGAACTCCATCTTGATGGCGTTACTAAAAACCTCTGTGGTTTTTAATAGCCCCAACAAGTCTTGGCGTTTCGGTGCAAAGAGTTTGAGGTCGTCCATGTACAGCAAATGAGATATAACCTCACCTCCCCTACGAAGACGATAGCCTAACTCTGAATCCTTCAACAGAGTGCTGAGAGGATTCAGACTTAAGCACCAACATAACGAACTCAGACTGTCGCCCTGAAATATGCCTCTTTCAATCCTTATCAAGTCCTCCGAATCAAACGAGCTGTCTACGCTACCTGGTTGACGAAGGACTGTGACCCACTGTCCCATGCATTTGCTTAGAAAAGATTTTAGAGTTGAGTTTATTTTATACAACTCTAAAACCCTTTTCAGCCACGAATGGGGCACCGCGTCATAGGCCTTCTTATAGTCAATCCAAGCAGCGGAGAGGGCTCCTTTGTTACGTTTGACTTGTTGGCAAATGGTCGTGTCAATGAGGAGCAGCTCCTTAGTACCACGGGACCCAATCTTACATCCATTCTGAGAGGAGGCCAAAACGTTATTTGCGACTATATGCGCGTTAATTTTCGCTCTCAGAATGGATGTAAGCAGCTTATAGGTGGTAGGTAAGCACGTAATGGGTCTGTAGTTCTTTGGTTCCGTGGTACTACCAGACTTATGGAGCAGGAAGGTGACTCCGGTGGTCATGAAACTGGGAAGAGAACCCGTCTCGAGAGCTTCTTGGAATTGTGTTGCTAAACGTTCATGTGAGCATCGAAACCACTTTATCCAGAAGTTGTGCAATCCGTCTAGCCCAGGACTTTTCCAGTTCTGAGCTGTCCGGATAGCACAACTAACGTCTTTGGAGTCTATCGAAATAGACTCCATGGGTTCGATGGGTTCACATGCACATTCGACAACACGCATCCAAGCTCCCTCCGTGTGCTCGACAGGCACTGACCAGATGCTGCGCCAGAAGTTTTTCATAGCGCTGGCATCCGGTAGCTGCCCATCGTTCACACGTCGACTTGTTCCTTCCCAGTTTCGGTACACCTTCCTTTGATCACTCTGGAAGTCGCGATTTTGTCGATATCGATTCACACGCTCTCTGTAGCGGCGAATACGGTTTGCCCACGCATAAACTTTCTGCTTCAGATAGTCAATGCGTTCCGTAACATTGGCTAAATAATGCTGGGGACTGATGCCAGTCCCTGCAAAAGCCTTTGTTACGAAACGCATGACTCGGGGACGACTGTTCCCCTGACTGAAGCAGATTAGTTTTGCAATGAGAGTCCTGAATGTACTGATACGCCGTTCTATTCGTACTTGCCAAACTGGTACACCTCCGGCGGTTCGCGTTGTACGGTCAGTGTCTGGAAACTTGACACGTGCAACGCGACACGCCGCGATAGCACCGCAGTATAGAATAGAATGGGTATCAGTTAGATCTTTGCTAGTTTCCAGATATGGAACTAGCAAAGAATTCAGGGCTCCCATCAAAGCCAAATTTTGTTTATGTGTGGGCAAACGCGGTAAGCGCGGCCTTGAGTTGGGTGTGAATCTATATTGCAAGATCGCGTCTTCCAGAGTGCTCCTCAGTTGCTCTCTTACCTGGACGGATAAACCCGTACTCATCGAATCTCCCTCCTCGATATCGGGATCGACCGGCGTCGCCAGTGTCGCCACTGACATTGGCACTGAAGCCAGTGTCAGGGTCGACGGCGCGGCGGACAAATCCCGGGTCGAGGCAGAAGCTGGGCGAGTACGTTCTTCCTCCAGGCGTAGCTGATCAAGTGCCGAGTCATCCAGCAGTTTGCACCGGCGGATAGCTCTCACTTGATCAGATAGTCGTTGAGCGGAAACAGCGACGGTCGGTTCGAGGGCCTGAAACAGAAGCAGCATCCTGGCACAGTACGCGGTCAGGTAGGTTCCTCCCTCTGTAGCCCTGTAATAGGCGCGCATGCAGTTCTCATTTATTTGGTGAGTCCATCGCATGCGACGCACTACACCACGTATTGTTATTATTATTATTATTATTATTATTATTGTACGTTTAATCAGAGATATATAATTGCGAAAATTTGCACAAATTCGTTCTTGTAACATAATATTTATAGTTTTACTCGTTTATCCAATAACTACATTAAGGATCCATGTGATATTGGTTCAATAATTTACCAAACCAAATTGCGATTACAACAATAGTGCACGAAATTTACCTTCTAATATTATAACTACGAAATTTAAATGTATAGATTGATGTATGTTTGTTACTCTTTTGTGTCAAAACTACTTAATGAATCTGGACCAAATTTGGTACTGAGATAGAGTAAACGCTAAAATATCATTATACGAACATATTATATAGGTAAGCATACTCATAGTTACGCATTATAGGTAGTGTATACCTTGAAAGTATTCCATATTTTACCATACTCACTAACTGTAATCAAATACCGTAGTAATAAGTACTACATTTCGTTCACGATGTCACAAATATTTAAAAACAACAATACATATAGATATGTCGACAACTCTCTTTTGACATCAAGGAGTTACGTGAATTGCGATAAAAAGCTTCAAAGAACGGAACAGAACGGGAACTTCTATACATTTTCACAAAGCCGTCTCAAAAATAAACAGAGCAGACATAACGCGGTTTTTTCTCCTAATCTGTGGAGGCCTCAGAGAGGCGGTCGGATGGCGGAGTGCGAAGCGCTGTCGCCGCGGACAGAATGGTTCGAGGCAGCGGGACGTCGCAGCACTTTGCCAAATGCCTTTAGGATCCGGATTTACTCGCGTATCCCGGATAAAGATGGCTGCAAGCACACCGTATCGAAATCCTAACCTTATCAATTCAATTATGTTTGTTTTAATAGGTTTTGTTTTTGTATGTCATATTAGAACTTTTTCATTCATCTAATTATGTCAGGCAACATGCTCTCGCTCAACTCTCGCTTGACCATTATAGTTAGTTTGTTGTGGTAGGAAGGACTCTTTCCAGATTCCTCCTGGGGAAGTACCTACTATACCTTTTTTAGTTATTCTACCGCCAAGCAGTAGTATGTCAATATCGCTGTGTTCCGATTTGAAAGATTCCTGAGATAATTACAAAGCACCTCTGTGCTTTGTAATTATCTCTATGCATCTAATGCATCTCTATGCATCTTATATCTCAGGATTACAAGTGCAGTGCAGTGCTAGGTAAACTTGGACTCTGCAACTGCATGCTCCAATAGCTGCGTGTCACTGTGCTGTTCATGTTGACTGTTGTTGAATTTACTTAATTTTTTTTGTTTCTGACATTCAGATCAGATTCAGGACATTAAGGTGTTTTTGGGTTGCAATAAAATTGAACTTATTAATATATAAAAATTATTAGGATTTGTATAGTAAGATTATATCTGTCGATCCGGAGACCAGGGGTTCAAAATCACGCGCACCACTGTCTTTTCGAAGTCATGTGCGTAATGCCGCTAGCTTGAAACGGTGAAGGAAAACATCGTGAGGAAACTGACATGTACCTAGAATTTTTCGCAGTCATGTGTCATCCACCAACCCGCACTGGGCCAGCGTGGTGGATTATGGCCTTGACTCTCTCCTTGCGAGAGAAGGCTCAGAGCCCCAGCAGTAGGACCAAGTAGTAATGGGCTGTTTATGCTATACTAAAATATAAAAAAAGGATGTGTGTTTGTTTAGAAAATGTGCTTAAACAGTGAATCTAGCGAATTTAGTGAAGTTTTTGTAAATATGTCAATTATTTTCAGCTATTATTTATAGGTTTACAATTATTATCTGCCACCTCGCCTAATGTTAAGTGACAATGCGATCTACGACAGAACGTGGAAAAAACTGATTTACTCTTGATTTTAAGTTACCGAAATTGTAACTATCGAGAAAACCCTACTCAAGCAACGCATTCCACAGCCTAGACGTTCATATAACAAAAGTAGAGTCAGACCTCCTCGTTCGATTATTTTAGCCATAAGTCATTTATTGATATCAATAAAGATACAGGTCAATTCCACACATTTAAATAGAATTACTTTAATACATAGTACTTGCAACTGATTCAATAATGAATATACAAATAAATTATTAGTCAGAAGGACAGATACAATACAAACAATATAAAATGACATGTCACAGAATAAAACAACTTAGACTCCGAATAAAATAACTTTAGAACTACCACTTTCAGGTTCGAGTGTTTTGTTACCATACGGTGTGTTGGTCGGAACGGAATCTTTAAGGATTCGAGAAGCCGTATTGGTTGTTCAGTCTTGGTATACTTACCTATTTTCTTAGCTTTCGTGATATAACTCTCTGGATTGCTCAATGATTGACTTACTGGTAGTACTGAATAAAAATCTGACAGTTTGTATCAGCGTTTATTAACATGTACCTACGAGTATGTTGTAGTATCTATATGTAAATACGGTAAATAGACAAATATTAAGCCAATGTATTATGTATTCGTTTAATTACCTAATACTTTTAAATATTTATATAGTGAGTAAATTTGTACGTAACCAAAATAGTTATTTAAAATATACGAGTGACAATATATTTGTGTCCTACTTGCAGTGCCTTACAATTTTACGCGCCCAGTTGCAGTTCCTGTCACTTTCAATTACTTATTTAATTACATTTCTTATATTTTTTAAACTATCTGCTTATTCCAAACTTAAATCGAACTGGGTTCAAAATTTCAACCCAATCCGTTCAGACGTGATTGAACAAAAAACACCTACACATCCAAACTTTTGCAGTTTTTTTAGTACTAGTAGGTTTGACTATTTCCTAGGTGGATAGTGATGAGTGGCGCCATGAACAGAACCCCATAATCAACTGTGGGTAATGACGAGCCGAGTATGATAACGCCATGGATGTCTTATTTACTATATTTTAACCGACTTCCAAAAAGGCGGAGGTTATCAATTCGCTTGTATGTTGTTTTTATATTTATTTTTAAGTTGTACTTAGCGACTTACACAATTAGAATAGAATGTTTTGTTTTAACAGAAATAGTTAGTCTTATATTTGAGGAATAAACTATTTTTAAACAATAAATTCAACCGACTTCAACACCACAAATAGGCAATCAAAAGCGAAAATTAAATTGAAATACGTAATTATTATAACTGCTTCTCACTCATCTATATTTGAAGTTGGTGCCAGCCGAGTCTAACAGGTAGTAGATAAATACTACTTACTTATGCCTACTTACTACCTCGTACATAGTATCTATCTACCAGCTTTTTGACTAAACTGGCACCAATTTCTTATGCGACTTATTCTTCTACGAGTGAGTAGCGGTTATAATAATTACCTACTTACTTATTTCAATTATTTTTTTGCTTTTGAGTGCCTATTTGTGGTGTTGAAATCGGTTGAATTTTTTGTTTAAAAATAGTTTATTGCTCAAATAGAAGACTAACTATTTGTGTTAAAACAAAACATTCTAATTGCACATTAAGTCGCTAAGTACAACTCAAGTTTTCTAGAATAAATTGCTTCTTATTTATTTTCCTGATGCTGATGTTGGCTTGCCTTCATCTCTGTACTGTACTAAACTGCACTATGCTAAACTACACCGTGTTGTATTGTAAAAATACTCGTATCGAAATGCAAACAAAACAATAATAACTTAATAAATGACTTAAACAATAAACAAACAAGATTGTTATTAGAATACTTAGCCCAAACAAAAGAAAAACAAAAAACGGCTCTATAATAAGTCACGTAAAACGCGCATTACCGAAATCAAACGAAACAGCTATTTTGAAATGCCGCCGTAAGCTCCCAATTTTGACGTGCACACTCCTAATAGCCCCCTCCTTATCTATTTCTGAATTCCGCTCGTATTCAGCAGAGGCAGTGTTTTACATTGAAGTCACGTCGGGGACGCCATCTGTCGCTGAAGGCGGTTTTAAAAACGATATGTTGGTGAAACTGAGGAATGCACTTTGCGACGCGATTGTGATAGGTACAGTGTAAACTTGTGTAGTACGTTGAAGTAATATATTGACAAATATACATAGATCTAGTATTTAAGTTTTGCGATTTGATCTCATATCGAAACCTTAGTTTACTTAATTGCGATCTAGATTATTGTTTAACTACTTCGACGTTTCGCCAGCGTTACAACCGCCTTAAGCATGAGAAGAGTCATCCAAAACGAGACTAATATTAAATAGGTACAGAAGTTTTGGCTTCGAAAATTACAGCACTTTTTTATTACGAAATATTTGTTTTTTCATTACTGATTTGTTGAACCCAAAATTGTAGATTATAATTGTATACATACATTTAAGTGAATTCATTATAACTAAAAAAGATTCATCTTTGTTTTTTACATTCTCACACTTATATAGTTTGTTTTATAATATGATACCGATTAAGCCAGAAATGCGACGTGTATAGAAAAAGGAAAAACTCATGAGATTCTTCAAAAATATAAAAATAACCCGATTTTAACTTTCATGTACCATGTTTATGTACTTTGGCTTCTGCATTGCAACAGTAGTTTCACAGTGTAGACTGTGTCATTTGTATTCGTTAAACATGAAGCGAACGCGCTCCTGACACTCCGGTACACGGATAAGACACTTCTAGACACTCGCATTCCCCGTTTTGAGTTTAGGTGAGAGATATCAAGTTAACGGCGAGACGTTTGTCGCCGTAAGTTAGGATTCATTGCTGAGCTGAGGTAAACAAATGATATGATTATATATCTACCTCTATATGGGTAATATTCTATCTAATCTGTTTTTTTTTGTGCTGTAATTACAAATATTGCGGTTTTATTTTTATTTATATTAAATGGGGATTGGTGGAAGATGATGGAAAGTAAGGATTGTTTGTATGTATATAATATACTAGCTGTTACCCGCGACTTCGTCCGCGCGAAATAAATACTAAGGTAACTCAGGCAGTACCTATTTTTATACCCAGACACATTTACGGTTATTAAAAACAGCTTATAATAAACAATTTCATCAAAACCAGTTCAGTTGTTTAAGTGTGAAAGCGTAAGAGACATTCGTCCTCCATTTCAACCCCAATTTCATCCCCAAACAGTTCGAAATGACAAAATTGCTAGAATAATCATTTATTTGCTTTGTGTCCAGTGTCTATATTCAGAGTTTTATCTTTAACGGTTGGGATCTTCCATGTTGACATTCATCCCCCATTTCAACCCCAACTTCATCCCCGTACAGTTCGAAATTACAAAATTGCTAGAACAAACATTTAATTGCTTTGTGTGCATAATTGCAAGTGTCTAGATACAACATTTTATAACTTTGAAAATGACGGATTTTCATACAACCATTCATCCCTTGTTTCACCCTTTTAGGGGTTGAATTTCGCAAAACCCCGTCTTAGCGAGTGCCTACGTGCTGAAAAGGACCTCCATGCAAAATTTCAGATTCCTAGCATTTGTAGTTTCTGAGATTCCTTGATGAGTGACCTTTCGCTTTTATATATATAGGTAGATATCAAACTATAAAACAAGAACAAAATAAGTGTTGGTCAAATCTAAAAACAAAACGACGGTCTAACTGTTGTGTTCTAATATTCAACTTGATCCGTTAATACATAATATAAGCCATACACGCTACGGTCTACCGGATAGGTCTACCTGTGCAGGTAGACCGGAGTGTGTGTGGGAAGCCTGCGCAGGCGACCGGAGCAAGATCGAAAATCAATTCTGTTCAGTTGGCCTGCGCAGGCATACCTGCACAGGTAGACCTCTCCGGCAGACTGTAGCGTGTATGCCATCCCTTAATAAGTCGATACGACGTAATTAGGCAACAGACATCAAAATCAAAATCTAGCCGTAAAATCTATAATCGTATCAGTAGGATTCATGACAGTCTATTAGATACTTTTTATTAAATGGAACGATTGAAATTTGTTTTTTTAAATAGTATCCAGTCTTCGTTTATATGTACATTCTATCAAAACAAATCAGTTTTCACAACAATCTCGAAAAATATTTGAGTCCTTATCTGTCGCGATCAAATTACGTCCATAAAAAAAGTAAACGTTTTAACGTGGCTGTCATCCTGATTCGGAGAGTTTTTACATCGATCTCCCCCGGCGATGTGGCGACTGTAAATTGTAAATTACTACGAAAAACGTAAGACATGCCCAGGCCACTTTACTCGCGCGAAAAACAACAAACAAAGAGTAGGGCCCGCCTATTACCCCATTTGAGAGTATCCATTAAAACCTAACAAAAACCTAATGGTTATCAAACTGTGGCCACCCAAGAAGATGAATTTAGGAACGTGAACTCGATGTAACACATCGTAAATTGCTTACTTCGCGTGCCCTAAGCCGAACTTTTCGTCGAAAGACCCAGCGCATAGCGTACAGTTCAAAGACATTTTTTGGTTGGAAATGTAGAAAGTATACGAGAACTTCATGAATTTTTTCCCCGAACGGTAGGAATTTAAATTCCTCCGCCTACTTACGATCGCGTGTGGTCTAATTATGAATACGGAACAATACTGTTAACTTTTTGCCGTCTCTCGGAAAAACTTCAGCGGTTTCCCGGCAAAATGGAATAAAACTGTAACAGATAAAGGAAAACTTCAAGACCTGTTATAAGATACCCCACTTCGCGACGTCGCTTTGAATTTTATATGCCGTTGCTACCGGAATGTTTGCTCTAGTGTTTTATTATTTTGCGAAATATATTTATACTAGACATAAATTCTAGTTACGTAAAATCACCTTATTAAAAGTGATTTTATGGACTTATTGCTTATTTCACGTCTTTGTCGAGCGCACAATTTACGATTGACAATAATTTGGTTGTCAAATAAACATTAAATTTTATTGGATAAAATTTCTGCCTTATTTTCTGCTCGATATGACATTTAATGTGAATCTTGTAGTGATCTATTTTTATAATTATTTTTTTACAAATAAACATGCCCTTACAATTTCCATGCTTAATACGAAATTTTTACAGTCCTCCTCGTATAAAAGCTTTGTTCACAGTTTTCGCCAGAAGGTCGTAAGGCGTGGCGCTAACTTTATTTTCAGTCGGTGTCCAATCAGGCCTAATGCCGCTAACTTAAAACGGTGAAGGAAAACATCGTGAGGAAACCGACATGTACCTAGAATCTTTCGAAGTCATGTGTCATCCACCAACCCGCACTGGGCCAGCGTGGTGGATTATGGCCTTAACTCTCTCCTTGCGAGAGAAGGCCCCGAGTCCCAGCAGTGGGAACGTTTAGTGGGCTGTTGATGTTGATGATGTTGATGTTGTCCAATCAGGTAACGTCTTATACGTTTGAACATGTTTTTATTTACTTGGTATGTATGTATGTATTTTACTATACCTATAAATTTATGTGACGGAATCTTGCAAACGAGATTTTCATCACTTTATAAATAACGGATCGATTTGAAACTTTGCAAACTTATCAAGGACCGATGACAGTGCAATACTTTTGAGTTGGACTTTCTGTTCAAGCGTGTTTTTTAGTTTTTTGAAAGTATTAGTTACTAACCCTAATAATTGTTTAGCAACCTCTGGTAAATTTGCAAGCTTATACCAGACTTGCCACTTGCCAGACAGACCAGTCATGCTTCAGCAACAACAATATTACAGTAGGTAACCAGTAGGTAGTGGTTACCACTTACCAGCAGACGACCTATCTGGTTTAAGTTTCCTTTTCTACTAATTATAGAAGTGATTGTCTGAAATCAAAAAACTTTATACATGACACTGTGAAACGTTGAAGAATAAGCTCCATAAACGCTAATTAGTTACAAATTTGATACACATTGTATTTTTTAGGGTTCCGTAAAACGTAAAAACGTTCCGTTTTTACTTATAGATTCGTCATGTCTGTCTGTCTGTCTGTCTGTCCGTCCGTATGTCACAGCCACTTTTTGCCGAAACTATGAGAACTACACTAATGAAACTTGGTAAGTAGATGTATTCTGTGAACCGCATTAAGATTTTTACAAAAAAAAAAGAAAAATTAGGGTTGCCCCCCATACTTAGAACTGAAACTCAAAATTTTTTTTTTCATCAATCCTACACGTGCGGGATGTCTATCGATAGGTCTTCAAAAATGATGTTGAGGTTTCTAAAATAATTTTTGTCTACACTGAATAATTTGCGCGAGAGACACTTCCAAAGTGGTAAAATGTGTGCCCCGCCCGTCTAACTTCTAAAATAAGAGAATGAAAAAACTAAAAAAAAATATATGATGTACATTACTATGCAAACTACCAACGAAAATTGGTTTGAACTCGATCTGATGAGTAGTTTTTTTTAGTACGTCATAAATACATTATTATTAAAACTTCGATCAAAGTTACAACGAACTAAAAAAAACTATGTGTAATATGTATATTATGTTACTTGCTGCAACGGAATCCTTCATGGGCGAGTCCAACTCGCACTTAGCCACTTTATTTTAATTTTAATGTACTGAACAGAAACATAAGCATAAACTGTCAACTTTACATTCCCACTGCTGGGATTCCCAGGGGATGTTTGATGCCAAATTACTTCACCGTTAATGCCAGTAGTGACGACAAGCTCATATTTACAAATGGAAAAATACTCAGAAGGGTAAGCACGTTTCGAACCTACGACCCCAGTAAGTGAAATTAAATGTTCTCCTCAACAAAGTATCCTATAAATGTACTTTTTTCATGATCTCGATCAGTTTTAAAACATCTTTAGTACTAAGCTTACTTGGAATCTTTCGAGTACGAACCGTTGCTGATTTATCCCCTTAACAGGATGTAAAAGTTCACCTCTTGCTCTTTCTCGCCTTTTTCATTCCACTGCGTGTATCGAGTGGAGTACGAACTCTATTGTCAGAATCCATTATAAGGCATTTAAAATATAAATACCTGTTGTAAATAAATACCTGTAATAATAAATCATTTCTATAAATATTTACAGGAGTTTTGTATATATTATGATGACAGTAGCTAATAACAGAGCAGTTTATTTTTCTTGATAGGCGTGCAGTCAATGATTTTGTATCTTTTAATTAGTTTCAACATACCAACACAAACCAGTTCGCTTCTTTAGATAAATTTATAAGTAATCAATGTGTGTTAATAAATGTAATAATTATTTAAATAGTTTTAAAACAAAATAACAGAATAACTGGTCGTTCTCGCTGTTTGTCACGAGTATTGTTTGAGCCAAAGGGAAAAATAGCATCCTGCGGTTTTACTCGCGTAGTTTTTGTTCCTGTTATTTTCCTATGATGAAAAGTAGGTGTTGTGCTATTCCAGGCTATTATAATGTCTTAAGACTGCCTTCAAATCGAGAGTGAATCGGTTATTTCTAGGTAAACACGTTCCATCGTAGACCGCATCGTCGCTCAACATCAGGCGAGATGGCGGTCAAGTGTAAACCAATAGAAGTTAAAAAAAATAAAATAATCTAGTTGTGTTCCAAATTTCAACCAGATCTGGTCAGCCGTTCTGATATACTCGTTATATTTATTTTCTAAAGAACTGTGCTTATTTCCGGCTTATTTGCTATTTCAAACTTTAAAGTTTTCTCTATACGTTCTTCAAATTTCAATCCAATTCATTTAGCCATTTTGACGTAATGCTTAAAATGTATTTGTTTATTTTTATTATGTATTTACATTTCTGAGCTTAACGTGCCAAACCACCATAACCTAGTGCTTTTCTGTTTCAATTCAAATTCCGTTTATAAAATTTCTCACATTTCCATGACCTATAACCTCTTTTTATCAATTGTTGCTCAACTGAATCTTAATGCTCGGTTTAATATAGAGAACAATAACTCATAAACAAGCATTCACATCAACGCATAATGCTATCCTATAAGAAATGGGGGTTTATTTTCAATAATATACGAGTTTTATTTGCATTATTACTCGCACGACTGACGAAATATAACAATTTATATTAATACAATGGTACGCTAAGGTATAATACTTTTTCTTTTTATTTACGCAAAAAAGATCAACGAAAAATTGGTAACAAATACACGATAACTTTTAGATTAAGTAAATCGAAGAGTTTTGGATAAAAGGAAGCTAAAAGGGTAATTTTGTATTGCAACATGAATTCTAAAATGACTCAAATTGATTTTATTACCTTAATAAAACTCTCTGCTATGTTTTCTTGGAAGAAATCGCTATGAGATATAAGGTCGCTATTTGTGGCACTAGTTATAACTTGTCTTTTATTTTTGTATTTTTTCTGGTATGCATAATAAAGTGATTCTGTCTAAAGACCGATTTACATCAGACGAGCGAATGCTCATTCTATCCCCACTGTATCAAATTCATTTGGTGTAAACAAACGTAGAGCATTCTTTCGTTGTTTTGTTTGCGTTCGCAAAGATTCTATGGAATATATAATATGGAAAACGCTAAGAACGATCTTTCGTTTACACTAAAAAATCGAGAAAGAATGCTCTTGTTCCAGCTCTAGCTCTATGTTCGTTCAGTTTAAATCGGCCTTTAGGTGTGTACTTATGCCATATTCTTTTAATTAAAAAAAAAATGTTTGTGTCTGATGGCTTTTCCAGCTAATGTTAAACGATAGAGTATTCTAGCTTATCTTATTATATTTGATAGCATTGTTTTTCAAAACGCATAACACTAACATAACTGATGGAAAGTGACGTGACTAAGCAAAAGAGCGGGAAAATTAAAAAATGAAAATGAAAAAAATGTTTATTGTGGCAATAACAATAGACATAAACAAAAACACAAGAAGACATTTGACAAGAAGGAAATACAAAAAAACGAATACATATTGTGTTAGTGTGCACTGAACCCCACACTAGGGCTATCATAATAATAAAATTAGGCTATCATAATAAAATTAGGAGAAGCCTGGATCCCACAACACAGGTGTGTTGTGGGATCCAGGCTTCTCCTAATTTTATAGGTACAGTAATAAATGGAAAGAAGAGCAAAGCCAACATATTACTATAAAATAAAAATATAAGAGAAACTATCAAACTCCTTACGTTTAGGATACTTAATTATTAATTATATAATTAGTTTATGAACTTAGTTTTATGAGGGTACATAATATAATTAGGTTCACAATTTTTTTTTTAATTAGAGGGTAGGACAAAAAAAAATGTTGATGGAGGAATCGAGTAAATAATAAAGTGTTGAGATTAGTAATGTGTGTGTAGTAAGTTAGTGTTGTAGTGTGTATGATGTGTAGAAACCGGTAAGTTAGATAGGTCTGGATTGCAGTTGTGTGCTACCGTGAGTCGATGAATGACAACTTACACTGGGCATACGCAGAGCAGCGCTATAATGTGTGTGAGTTTAAAACTATACTAGGTAACCATGCGGTTTTACTCCTTGGTGGTTACGCGTCACCCGATGGCGTAAGTGTTTATTTGATCAATGTGTTCATAAATACATTCCGAATATTATTACAATAATTATTTCATCTTACATTTGCCATTTTAAATTGATAAGTTATTATAAATTATTTAACTATTCCATATTAGCATAAAAAACAATACAAATAAAAAACCGAGAAAAGCCCGTACATACTAAAAATATAGCTGGAATTCCAGTGTCTTGATGTTTGTTCCCAGTGTACTTCCCAGTCCTCACCAGGATAACCGATAATCACCTGTAATCATCATAATAATAACATGTAATCTTAGATTCTATACTTATTGTGATTATTACAATAAAATATATGAGTTATATGCAAAGATCCGAAGTTAAATACAACATCGTTGCTAAGTTTTGAACAAATAAATTTTACTCCACTTGCGTAGTAATAACATCTAAAAAAACTGTTCAAAGTAGTGCCTAAATTATTATTTGATGCATTTAATATTTAATCTGGGTGTTCAAATCGAGAGTGAGTCGGTTTCTCCAAGTAATTCTTCTTAGTATAGTTCTCATGCTATCGAAAAATAAATAGCAAGACACAATCAATATTTAGAATCGCTAGGTATCAATCAGTTCTTTTTAAAATTCGGAAAACTACTAGGTTCTCGGTGGTGTTAACGAACGAATAAAAGAAGATAGAAAGGAAAATCAATTTCGGCGTCTGTGGTTTCTGCACTAGCCGAAACTTGTTTAGTCAGTAGAGAAAGACTATCTGAAGCCAACCACCATACATCCCTTTTCATAAACAATTGTAACGTAGGTACATCGGGAGCCTATTAGAACGCATAATTTTTTGTTCCTAATTTTCTTTGTCATAATGAATGTAGCATAATGTATAGTGTCATAATGCAACTTTCGCATAATAATTTTTTGGCGTTATGTGTTTTAAGCATAACAATCTATAGCACTACATTTAATTCGACTACTGATGAGACGCATAATAGTTTTTAGGCATTTTTTTATTTGTTCTAATTTTTTTTCAGGTGCCTTTTAAATCGCATATTATTTTTGCCCTAATTTACTTTGTCATAATGAATGTAGCATAATATATAGTGTCATAATGTAACTTTTGCATAATCGTTTTTTGGCGTAATGTGTTTTAATCATAAAAATCTATTGTACTACATTCGATTCGACTGTTGATCAGACGCATTTAAGCAATTGTTAATTATTTGTTGTGCTACGTAATATATAACCAGAATACATAGGACCCAGATCCGATTCGGAGCACCCCGACTCCACCTAGTCTTGTCGCTACTACCCCTAGAGTGTATTTAAAAAATGCGGGAGCCAGAAGATCAAAGGAGGTCCTGAGTGGAGCGATCCATGCGAGGCCAAGCGTAGCGAAGGGGGAGGTGGCGAGCGAAGCGAGCCGGCGACCTCCGTAGTGGAGCGCAGGCCGAGTATGGGGAAGCGACACTCAGGGCTGACCGCAGAGCTTCTGGCGGGAGCCCACCCGGAGTCAAAAAGTGCACCATATGTCTTAGGTGTATGTAGGTTTTTAAGCTCTAAAAACGTTGTCTACATAAATTAGTACAAAAATTGTTATATTAAAGATATTTTATTGTACCTACCACAAAAACAGTGTTTACCATAAAAAAAAGTATGGTGTTATTCTCAGACCAACAATTCTCAATCCTCAAAATATACTCAATAATTTCACAGCAACAGTATGATAACACGAATGCGACAATGACAGATACTATTGACAATGATATTCCAGTAAATTAGTAGATACCTACATTACGAATAATAAATATTGTTTTCAAAGAATCCCACCCGCATTTCACACACCCACGTATTTTATTTAAATAATGTAGCTACAGTCCGCTCTTTGCACTTGTTTTTTTAGTTAAGCGTTTAAATTTTATGCCGTTGATCATTATGTTTAAGTATTGTTATACTTTTCTCAATGTGTGCCTTTAAACATTATGCTATTTATAGTTATGCGTCGAAACATTATACCAAGTTATCTGTATGCTATATATGGCTATGCATTTAAACATTATGCTAAGTTATCGTTATGGCATATATGGTTATGCTAGTTAACATTATGCGAAGACAGTTATGCGTTTAGTTGTTATGGTAAATTATCATTAGTCCTAAAAACGTTATGCCTACCTAAAATAGGACAAAAAATGTTATGCCACCCCATATAGACCCAGGTACATCAGATACGGTGATTTAACGCATTTTGTAGGATAAACGTTTGTTGTATGTATGAAGGGATGAACGCATAGATATTTTACGGCTATGGTATTGAAATGAATGACAAATAATAGAGAAATAAGTTAGTCTCCAAATTGTATTATATATCTCTTAAGTAAAGGACTCACTAGTTAATCTTTATCGCGGGGAAGTTACAGGAATTGGAAGTGCTCGAGTAAAACAACGGAGCAGTACTAGTTTGTAATAAATTGCAAAATGTTATCATATCAATAGTTATCCAGACTTATGGAGCAGGAAGGTGACTCCGGTGGTCATGAAACTGGGAAGAGAACCCGTCTCGAGAGCTTCTTGGAATTGTGTTGCTAAACGTTCATGTGAGCATCGAAACCACTTTATCCAGAAGTTGTGCAATCCGTCTAGCCCAGGACTTTTCCAGTTCTGAGCTGTCCGGATAGCACAACTAACGTCTTTGGAGTCTATCGAAATAGACTCCATGGGTTCGATGGGTTCACATGCACATTCGACAACACGCATCCAAGCTCCCTCCGTGTGCTCGACAGGCACTGACCAGATGCTGCGCCAGAAGTTTTTCATAGCGCTGGCATCCGGTAGCTGCCCATCGTTCACACGTCGACTTGTTCCTTCCCAGTTTCGGTACACCTTCCTTTGATCACTCTGGAAGTCGCGATTTTGTCGATATCGATTCACACGCTCTCTGTAGCGGCGAATACGGTTTGCCCACGCATAAACTTTCTGCTTCAGATAGTCAATGCGTTCCGTAACATTGGCTAAATAATGCTGGGGACTGATGCCAGTCCCTGCAAAAGCCTTTGTTACGAAACGCATGACTCGGGGACGACTGTTCCCCTGACTGAAGCAGATTAGTTTTGCAATGAGAGTCCTGAATGTACTGATACGCCGTTCTATTCGTACTTGCCAAACTGGTACACCTCCGGCGGTTCGCGTTGTACGGTCAGTGTCTGGAAACTTGACACGTGCAACGCGACACGCCGCGATAGCACCGCAGTATAGAATAGAATGGGTATCAGTTAGATCTTTGCTAGTTTCCAGATATGGAACTAGCAAAGAATTCAGGGCTCCCATCAAAGCCAAATTTTGTTTATGTGTGGGCAAACGCGGTAAGCGCGGCCTTGAGTTGGGTGTGAATCTATATTGCAAGATCGCGTCTTCCAGAGTGCTCCTCAGTTGCTCTCTTACCTGGACGGATAAACCCGTACTCATCGAATCTCCCTCCTCGATATCGGGATCGACCGGCGTCGCCAGTGTCGCCACTGACATTGGCACTGAAGCCAGTGTCAGGGTCGACGGCGCGGCGGACAAATCCCGGGTCGAGGCAGAAGCTGGGCGAGTACGTTCTTCCTCCAGGCGTAGCTGATCAAGTGCCGAGTCATCCAGCAGTTTGCACCGGCGGATAGCTCTCACTTGATCAGATAGTCGTTGAGCGGAAACAGCGACGGTCGGTTCGAGGGCCTGAAACAGAAGCAGCATCCTGGCACAGTACGCGGTCAGGTAGGTTCCTCCCTCTGTAGCCCTGTAATAGGCGCGCATGCAGTTCTCATTTATTTGGTGAGTCCATCGCATGCGACGCACTACACCACGTATTGTTATTATTATTATTATTATTATTATTATTGTACGTTTAATCAGAGATATATAATTGCGAAAATTTGCACAAATTCGTTCTTGTAACATAATATTTATAGTTTTACTCGTTTATCCAATAACTACATTAAGGATCCATGTGATATTGGTTCAATAATTTACCAAACCAAATTGCGATTACAACAATAGTGCACGAAATTTACCTTCTAATATTATAACTACGAAATTTAAATGTATAGATTGATGTATGTTTGTTACTCTTTTGTGTCAAAACTACTTAATGAATCTGGACCAAATTTGGTACTGAGATAGAGTAAACGCTAAAATATCATTATACGAACATATTATATAGGTAAGCATACTCATAGTTACGCATTATAGGTAGTGTATACCTTGAAAGTATTCCATATTTTACCATACTCACTAACTGTAATCAAATACCGTAGTAATAAGTACTACATTTCGTTCACGATGTCACAAATATTTAAAAACAACAATACATATAGATATGTCGACAACTCTCTTTTGACATCAAGGAGTTACGTGAATTGCGATAAAAAGCTTCAAAGAACGGAACAGAACGGGAACTTCTATACATTTTCACAAAGCCGTCTCAAAAATAAACAGAGCAGACATAACGCGGTTTTTTCTCCTAATCTGTGGAGGCCTCAGAGAGGCGGTCGGATGGCGGAGTGCGAAGCGCTGTCGCCGCGGACAGAATGGTTCGAGGCAGCGGGACGTCGCAGCACTTTGCCAAATGCCTTTAGGATCCGGATTTACTCGCGTATCCCGGATAAAGATGGCTGCAAGCACACCGTATCGAAATCCTAACCTTATCAATTCAATTATGTTTGTTTTAATAGGTTTTGTTTTTGTATGTCATATTAGAACTTTTTCATTCATCTAATTATGTCAGGCAACATGCTCTCGCTCAACTCTCGCTTGACCATTATAGTTAGTTTGTTGTGGTAGGAAGGACTCTTTCCAGATTCCTCCTGGGGAAGTACCTACTATACCTTTTTTAGTTATTCTACCGCCAAGCAGTAGTATGTCAATATCGCTGTGTTCCGATTTGAAAGATTCCTGAGATAATTACAAAGCACCTCTGTGCTTTGTAATTATCTCTATGCATCTAATGCATCTCTATGCATCTTATATCTCAGGATTACAAGTGCAGTGCAGTGCTAGGTAAACTTGGACTCTGCAACTGCATGCTCCAATAGCTGCGTGTCACTGTGCTGTTCATGTTGACTGTTGTTGAATTTACTTAATTTTTTTTGTTTCTGACATTCAGATCAGATTCAGGACATTAAGGTGTTTTTGGGTTGCAATAAAATTGAACTTATTAATATATAAAAATTATTAGGATTTGTATAGTAAGATTATATCTGTCGATCCGGAGACCAGGGGTTCAAAATCACGCGCACCACTGTCTTTTCGAAGTCATGTGCGTAATGCCGCTAGCTTGAAACGGTGAAGGAAAACATCGTGAGGAAACTGACATGTACCTAGAATTTTTCGCAGTCATGTGTCATCCACCAACCCGCACTGGGCCAGCGTGGTGGATTATGGCCTTGACTCTCTCCTTGCGAGAGAAGGCTCAGAGCCCCAGCAGTAGGACCAAGTAGTAATGGGCTGTTTATGCTATACTAAAATATAAAAAAAGGATGTGTGTTTGTTTAGAAAATGTGCTTAAACAGTGAATCTAGCGAATTTAGTGAAGTTTTTGTAAATATGTCAATTATTTTCAGCTATTATTTATAGGTTTACAATTATTATCTGCCACCTCGCCTAATGTTAAGTGACAATGCGATCTACGACAGAACGTGGAAAAAACTGATTTACTCTTGATTTTAAGTTACCGAAATTGTAACTATCGAGAAAACCCTACTCAAGCAACGCATTCCACAGCCTAGACGTTCATATAACAAAAGTAGAGTCAGACCTCCTCGTTCGATTATTTTAGCCATAAGTCATTTATTGATATCAATAAAGATACAGGTCAATTCCACACATTTAAATAGAATTACTTTAATACATAGTACTTGCAACTGATTCAATAATGAATATACAAATAAATTATTAGTCAGAAGGACAGATACAATACAAACAATATAAAATGACATGTCACAGAATAAAACAACTTAGACTCCGAATAAAATAACTTTAGAACTACCACTTTCAGGTTCGAGTGTTTTGTTACCATACGGTGTGTTGGTCGGAACGGAATCTTTAAGGATTCGAGAAGCCGTATTGGTTGTTCAGTCTTGGTATACTTACCTATTTTCTTAGCTTTCGTGATATAACTCTCTGGATTGCTCAATGATTGACTTACTGGTAGTACTGAATAAAAATCTGACAGTTTGTATCAGCGTTTATTAACATGTACCTACGAGTATGTTGTAGTATCTATATGTAAATACGGTAAATAGACAAATATTAAGCCAATGTATTATGTATTCGTTTAATTACCTAATACTTTTAAATATTTATATAGTGAGTAAATTTGTACGTAACCAAAATAGTTATTTAAAATATACGAGTGACAATATATTTGTGTCCTACTTGCAGTGCCTTACAATTTTACGCGCCCAGTTGCAGTTCCTGTCACTTTCAATTACTTATTTAATTACATTTCTTATATTTTTTAAACTATCTGCTTATTCCAAACTTAAATCGAACTGGGTTCAAAATTTCAACCCAATCCGTTCAGACGTGATTGAACAAAAAACACCTACACATCCAAACTTTTGCAGTTTTTTTAGTACTAGTAGGTTTGACTATTTCCTAGGTGGATAGTGATGAGTGGCGCCATGAACAGAACCCCATAATCAACTGTGGGTAATGACGAGCCGAGTATGATAACGCCATGGATGTCTTATTTACTATATTTTAACCGACTTCCAAAAAGGCGGAGGTTATCAATTCGCTTGTATGTTGTTTTTATATTTATTTTTAAGTTGTACTTAGCGACTTACACAATTAGAATAGAATGTTTTGTTTTAACAGAAATAGTTAGTCTTATATTTGAGGAATAAACTATTTTTAAACAATAAATTCAACCGACTTCAACACCACAAATAGGCAATCAAAAGCGAAAATTAAATTGAAATACGTAATTATTATAACTGCTTCTCACTCATCTATATTTGAAGTTGGTGCCAGCCGAGTCTAACAGGTAGTAGATAAATACTACTTACTTATGCCTACTTACTACCTCGTACATAGTATCTATCTACCAGCTTTTTGACTAAACTGGCACCAATTTCTTATGCGACTTATTCTTCTACGAGTGAGTAGCGGTTATAATAATTACCTACTTACTTATTTCAATTATTTTTTTGCTTTTGAGTGCCTATTTGTGGTGTTGAAATCGGTTGAATTTTTTGTTTAAAAATAGTTTATTGCTCAAATAGAAGACTAACTATTTGTGTTAAAACAAAACATTCTAATTGCACATTAAGTCGCTAAGTACAACTCAAGTTTTCTAGAATAAATTGCTTCTTATTTATTTTCCTGATGCTGATGTTGGCTTGCCTTCATCTCTGTACTGTACTAAACTGCACTATGCTAAACTACACCGTGTTGTATTGTAAAAATACTCGTATCGAAATGCAAACAAAACAATAATAACTTAATAAATGACTTAAACAATAAACAAACAAGATTGTTATTAGAATACTTAGCCCAAACAAAAGAAAAACAAAAAACGGCTCTATAATAAGTCACGTAAAACGCGCATTACCGAAATCAAACGAAACAGCTATTTTGAAATGCCGCCGTAAGCTCCCAATTTTGACGTGCACACTCCTAATAGCCCCCTCCTTATCTATTTCTGAATTCCGCTCGTATTCAGCAGAGGCAGTGTTTTACATTGAAGTCACGTCGGGGACGCCATCTGTCGCTGAAGGCGGTTTTAAAAACGATATGTTGGTGAAACTGAGGAATGCACTTTGCGACGCGATTGTGATAGGTACAGTGTAAACTTGTGTAGTACGTTGAAGTAATATATTGACAAATATACATAGATCTAGTATTTAAGTTTTGCGATTTGATCTCATATCGAAACCTTAGTTTACTTAATTGCGATCTAGATTATTGTTTAACTACTTCGACGTTTCGCCAGCGTTACAACCGCCTTAAGCATGAGAAGAGTCATCCAAAACGAGACTAATATTAAATAGGTACAGAAGTTTTGGCTTCGAAAATTACAGCACTTTTTTATTACGAAATATTTGTTTTTTCATTACTGATTTGTTGAACCCAAAATTGTAGATTATAATTGTATACATACATTTAAGTGAATTCATTATAACTAAAAAAGATTCATCTTTGTTTTTTACATTCTCACACTTATATAGTTTGTTTTATAATATGATACCGATTAAGCCAGAAATGCGACGTGTATAGAAAAAGGAAAAACTCATGAGATTCTTCAAAAATATAAAAATAACCCGATTTTAACTTTCATGTACCATGTTTATGTACTTTGGCTTCTGCATTGCAACAGTAGTTTCACAGTGTAGACTGTGTCATTTGTATTCGTTAAACATGAAGCGAACGCGCTCCTGACACTCCGGTACACGGATAAGACACTTCTAGACACTCGCATTCCCCGTTTTGAGTTTAGGTGAGAGATATCAAGTTAACGGCGAGACGTTTGTCGCCGTAAGTTAGGATTCATTGCTGAGCTGAGGTAAACAAATGATATGATTATATATCTACCTCTATATGGGTAATATTCTATCTAATCTGTTTTTTTTTGTGCTGTAATTACAAATATTGCGGTTTTATTTTTATTTATATTAAATGGGGATTGGTGGAAGATGATGGAAAGTAAGGATTGTTTGTATGTATATAATATACTAGCTGTTACCCGCGACTTCGTCCGCGCGAAATAAATACTAAGGTAACTCAGGCAGTACCTATTTTTATACCCAGACACATTTACGGTTATTAAAAACAGCTTATAATAAACAATTTCATCAAAACCAGATCAGTTGTTTAAGTGTGAAAGCGTAAGAGACATTCGTCCTCCATTTCAACCCCAATTTCATCCCCAAACAGTTCGAAATGACAAAATTGCTAGAATAATCATTTATTTGCTTTGTGTCCAGTGTCTATATTCAGAGTTTTATCTTTAACGGTTGGGATCTTCCATGTTGACATTCATCCCCCATTTCAACCCCAACTTCATCCCCGTACAGTTCGAAATTACAAAATTGCTAGAACAAACATTTGTTTGCTTCGTATCAAGTTTATATATACAAAGTTTCATGGTTTTTTTATCTACAACGGTTGGGAACTTCCATATTGACATTAATTCCCCATTTCAACCCCAATTTCATCCCCGTACAGTTCGAAATTACAAAATTGCTGGAACAAACATTTGTTTGCTCCGTATCAAGTGTCTATATACAAAGTTTCATGGTTTTATCTACAACGGTTGGGAACTTCCATATTGACATTAATCCCCCATTTCAACCCCAACTACATCCCCGTACAGTTCGAAATTACAAAATTGTTAGAACAAACATTTGTTTGCTTCGTATCAAGTGTCTATATACAAAGTTTCATGGTTTTATCTACAACGGTTGGGAACTTCCATATTGACATTAATCCCCCATTTCAACCACAATTTCATCCCTGTAGAGTTTGAAGTTACAACATTGCTAGAACAAACATTCGTTTGCTTCATGTTAAGTGTCTATAAACTGAGTTTCATGGTCTTATCTTCAACGGTTGGGAACTTTCATATTGACATTCATCCCCCATTTTAACCCCAATTTCACCCCCATACAGTTCGAAATTATAAAATTGATGGAACAAACATTTAATTGCTTTGTGTGCATAATTGCAAGTGTCTAGATACAACATTTTATAACTTTGAAAATGACGGATTTTCATTGAACCATTCATCCCTTGTTTCACCCTTTTAGGGGTTGAATTTCGCAAAACCCCGTCTTAGCGAGTGCCTACGTGCTGAAAAGGACCTCCATGCAAAATTTCAGATTCCTAGCATTTGTAGTTTCTGAGATTCCTTGATGAGTGACCTTTCGCTTTTATATATATAGGTAGATATCAAACTATAAAACAAGAACAAAATAAGTGTTGGTCAAATCTAAAAACAAAACGACGGTCTAACTGTTGTGTTCTAATATTCAACTTGATCCGTTAATACATAATATAAGCCATACACGCTACGGTCTACCGGATAGGTCTACCTGTGCAGGTAGACCGGAGTGTGTGTGGGAAGCCTGCGCAGGCGACCGGAGCAAGATCGAAAATCAATTCTGTTCAGTTGGCCTGCGCAGGCATACCTGCACAGGTAGACCTCTCCGGCAGACTGTAGCGTGTATGCCATCCCTTAATAAGTCGATACGACGTAATTAGGCAACAGACATCAAAATCAAAATCTAGCCGTAAAATCTATAATCGTATCAGTAGGATTCATGACAGTCTATTAGATACTTTTTATTAAATGGAACGATTGAAATTTGTTTTTTTAAATAGTATCCAGTCTTCGTTTATATGTACATTCTATCAAAACAAATCAGTTTTCACAACAATCTCGAAAAATATTTGAGTCCTTATCTGTCGCGATCAAATTACGTCCATAAAAAAAGTAAACGTTTTAACGTGGCTGTCATCCTGATTCGGAGAGTTTTTACATCGATCTCCCCCGGCGATGTGGCGACTGTAAATTGTAAATTACTACGAAAAACGTAAGACATGCCCAGGCCACTTTACTCGCGCGAAAAACAACAAACAAAGAGTAGGGCCCGCCTATTACCCCATTTGAGAGTATCCATTAAAACCTAACAAAAACCTAATGGTTATCAAACTGTGGCCACCCAAGAAGATGAATTTAGGAACGTGAACTCGATGTAACACATCGTAAATTGCTTACTTCGCGTGCCCTAAGCCGAACTTTTCGTCGAAAGACCCAGCGCATAGCGTACAGTTCAAAGACATTTTTTGGTTGGAAATGTAGAAAGTATACGAGAACTTCATGAATTTTTTCCCCGAACGGTAGGAATTTAAATTCCTCCGCCTACTTACGATCGCGTGTGGTCTAATTATGAATACGGAACAATACTGTTAACTTTTTGCCGTCTCTCGGAAAAACTTCAGCGGTTTCCCGGCAAAATGGAATAAAACTGTAACAGATAAAGGAAAACTTCAAGACCTGTTATAAGATACCCCACTTCGCGACGTCGCTTTGAATTTTATATGCCGTTGCTACCGGAATGTTTGCTCTAGTGTTTTATTATTTTGCGAAATATATTTATACTAGACATAAATTCTAGTTACGTAAAATCACCTTATTAAAAGTGATTTTATGGACTTATTGCTTATTTCACGTCTTTGTCGAGCGCACAATTTACGATTGACAATAATTTGGTTGTCAAATAAACATTAAATTTTATTGGATAAAATTTCTGCCTTATTTTCTGCTCGATATGACATTTAATGTGAATCTTGTAGTGATCTATTTTTATAATTATTTTTTTACAAATAAACATGCCCTTACAATTTCCATGCTTAATACGAAATTTTTACAGTCCTCCTCGTATAAAAGCTTTGTTCACAGTTTTCGCCAGAAGGTCGTAAGGCGTGGCGCTAACTTTATTTTCAGTCGGTGTCCAATCAGGCCTAATGCCGCTAACTTAAAACGGTGAAGGAAAACATCGTGAGGAAACCGACATGTACCTAGAATCTTTCGAAGTCATGTGTCATCCACCAACCCGCACTGGGCCAGCGTGGTGGATTATGGCCTTAACTCTCTCCTTGCGAGAGAAGGCCCCGAGTCCCAGCAGTGGGAACGTTTAGTGGGCTGTTGATGTTGATGATGTTGATGTTGTCCAATCAGGTAACGTCTTATACGTTTGAACATGTTTTTATTTACTTGGTATGTATGTATGTATTTTACTATACCTATAAATTTATGTGACGGAATCTTGCAAACGAGATTTTCATCACTTTATAAATAACGGATCGATTTGAAACTTTGCAAACTTATCAAGGACCGATGACAGTGCAATACTTTTGAGTTGGACTTTCTGTTCAAGCGTGTTTTTTAGTTTTTTGAAAGTATTAGTTACTAACCCTAATAATTGTTTAGCAACCTCTGGTAAATTTGCAAGCTTATACCAGACTTGCCACTTGCCAGACAGACCAGTCATGCTTCAGCAACAACAATATTACAGTAGGTAACCAGTAGGTAGTGGTTACCACTTACCAGCAGACGACCTATCTGGTTTAAGTTTCCTTTTCTACTAATTATAGAAGTGATTGTCTGAAATCAAAAAACTTTATACATGACACTGTGAAACGTTGAAGAATAAGCTCCATAAACGCTAATTAGTTACAAATTTGATACACATTGTATTTTTTAGGGTTCCGTAAAACGTAAAAACGTTCCGTTTTTACTTATAGATTCGTCATGTCTGTCTGTCTGTCTGTCTGTCCGTCCGTATGTCACAGCCACTTTTTGCCGAAACTATGAGAACTACACTAATGAAACTTGGTAAGTAGATGTATTCTGTGAACCGCATTAAGATTTTTACAAAAAAAAAAGAAAAATTAGGGTTGCCCCCCATACTTAGAACTGAAACTCAAAATTTTTTTTTTCATCAATCCTACACGTGCGGGATGTCTATCGATAGGTCTTCAAAAATGATGTTGAGGTTTCTAAAATAATTTTTGTCTACACTGAATAATTTGCGCGAGAGACACTTCCAAAGTGGTAAAATGTGTGCCCCGCCCGTCTAACTTCTAAAATAAGAGAATGAAAAAACTAAAAAAAAATATATGATGTACATTACTATGCAAACTACCAACGAAAATTGGTTTGAACTCGATCTGATGAGTAGTTTTTTTTAGTACGTCATAAATACATTATTATTAAAACTTCGATCAAAGTTACAACGAACTAAAAAAAACTATGTGTAATATGTATATTATGTTACTTGCTGCAACGGAATCCTTCATGGGCGAGTCCAACTCGCACTTAGCCACTTTATTTTAATTTTAATGTACTGAACAGAAACATAAGCATAAACTGTCAACTTTACATTCCCACTGCTGGGATTCCCAGGGGATGTTTGATGCCAAATTACTTCACCGTTAATGCCAGTAGTGACGACAAGCTCATATTTACAAATGGAAAAATACTCAGAAGGGTAAGCACGTTTCGAACCTACGACCCCAGTAAGTGAAATTAAATGTTCTCCTCAACAAAGTATCCTATAAATGTACTTTTTTCATGATCTCGATCAGTTTTAAAACATCTTTAGTACTAAGCTTACTTGGAATCTTTCGAGTACGAACCGTTGCTGATTTATCCCCTTAACAGGATGTAAAAGTTCACCTCTTGCTCTTTCTCGCCTTTTTCATTCCACTGCGTGTATCGAGTGGAGTACGAACTCTATTGTCAGAATCCATTATAAGGCATTTAAAATATAAATACCTGTTGTAAATAAATACCTGTAATAATAAATCATTTCTATAAATATTTACAGGAGTTTTGTATATATTATGATGACAGTAGCTAATAACAGAGCAGTTTATTTTTCTTGATAGGCGTGCAGTCAATGATTTTGTATCTTTTAATTAGTTTCAACATACCAACACAAACCAGTTCGCTTCTTTAGATAAATTTATAAGTAATCAATGTGTGTTAATAAATGTAATAATTATTTAAATAGTTTTAAAACAAAATAACAGAATAACTGGTCGTTCTCGCTGTTTGTCACGAGTATTGTTTGAGCCAAAGGGAAAAATAGCATCCTGCGGTTTTACTCGCGTAGTTTTTGTTCCTGTTATTTTCCTATGATGAAAAGTAGGTGTTGTGCTATTCCAGGCTATTATAATGTCTTAAGACTGCCTTCAAATCGAGAGTGAATCGGTTATTTCTAGGTAAACACGTTCCATCGTAGACCGCATCGTCGCTCAACATCAGGCGAGATGGCGGTCAAGTGTAAACCAATAGAAGTTAAAAAAAATAAAATAATCTAGTTGTGTTCCAAATTTCAACCAGATCTGGTCAGCCGTTCTGATATACTCGTTATATTTATTTTCTAAAGAACTGTGCTTATTTCCGGCTTATTTGCTATTTCAAACTTTAAAGTTTTCTCTATACGTTCTTCAAATTTCAATCCAATTCATTTAGCCATTTTGACGTAATGCTTAAAATGTATTTGTTTATTTTTATTATGTATTTACATTTCTGAGCTTAACGTGCCAAACCACCATAACCTAGTGCTTTTCTGTTTCAATTCAAATTCCGTTTATAAAATTTCTCACATTTCCATGACCTATAACCTCTTTTTATCAATTGTTGCTCAACTGAATCTTAATGCTCGGTTTAATATAGAGAACAATAACTCATAAACAAGCATTCACATCAACGCATAATGCTATCCTATAAGAAATGGGGGTTTATTTTCAATAATATACGAGTTTTATTTGCATTATTACTCGCACGACTGACGAAATATAACAATTTATATTAATACAATGGTACGCTAAGGTATAATACTTTTTCTTTTTATTTACGCAAAAAAGATCAACGAAAAATTGGTAACAAATACACGATAACTTTTAGATTAAGTAAATCGAAGAGTTTTGGATAAAAGGAAGCTAAAAGGGTAATTTTGTATTGCAACATGAATTCTAAAATGACTCAAATTGATTTTATTACCTTAATAAAACTCTCTGCTATGTTTTCTTGGAAGAAATCGCTATGAGATATAAGGTCGCTATTTGTGGCACTAGTTATAACTTGTCTTTTATTTTTGTATTTTTTCTGGTATGCATAATAAAGTGATTCTGTCTAAAGACCGATTTACATCAGACGAGCGAATGCTCATTCTATCCCCACTGTATCAAATTCATTTGGTGTAAACAAACGTAGAGCATTCTTTCGTTGTTTTGTTTGCGTTCGCAAAGATTCTATGGAATATATAATATGGAAAACGCTAAGAACGATCTTTCGTTTACACTAAAAAATCGAGAAAGAATGCTCTTGTTCCAGCTCTAGCTCTATGTTCGTTCAGTTTAAATCGGCCTTTAGGTGTGTACTTATGCCATATTCTTTTAATTAAAAAAAAAATGTTTGTGTCTGATGGCTTTTCCAGCTAATGTTAAACGATAGAGTATTCTAGCTTATCTTATTATATTTGATAGCATTGTTTTTCAAAACGCATAACACTAACATAACTGATGGAAAGTGACGTGACTAAGCAAAAGAGCGGGAAAATTAAAAAATGAAAATGAAAAAAATGTTTATTGTGGCAATAACAATAGACATAAACAAAAACACAAGAAGACATTTGACAAGAAGGAAATACAAAAAAACGAATACATATTGTGTTAGTGTGCACTGAACCCCACACTAGGGCTATCATAATAATAAAATTAGGCTATCATAATAAAATTAGGAGAAGCCTGGATCCCACAACACAGGTGTGTTGTGGGATCCAGGCTTCTCCTAATTTTATAGGTACAGTAATAAATGGAAAGAAGAGCAAAGCCAACATATTACTATAAAATAAAAATATAAGAGAAACTATCAAACTCCTTACGTTTAGGATACTTAATTATTAATTATATAATTAGTTTATGAACTTAGTTTTATGAGGGTACATAATATAATTAGGTTCACAATTTTTTTTTTAATTAGAGGGTAGGACAAAAAAAAATGTTGATGGAGGAATCGAGTAAATAATAAAGTGTTGAGATTAGTAATGTGTGTGTAGTAAGTTAGTGTTGTAGTGTGTATGATGTGTAGAAACCGGTAAGTTAGATAGGTCTGGATTGCAGTTGTGTGCTACCGTGAGTCGATGAATGACAACTTACACTGGGCATACGCAGAGCAGCGCTATAATGTGTGTGAGTTTAAAACTATACTAGGTAACCATGCGGTTTTACTCCTTGGTGGTTACGCGTCACCCGATGGCGTAAGTGTTTATTTGATCAATGTGTTCATAAATACATTCCGAATATTATTACAATAATTATTTCATCTTACATTTGCCATTTTAAATTGATAAGTTATTATAAATTATTTAACTATTCCATATTAGCATAAAAAACAATACAAATAAAAAACCGAGAAAAGCCCGTACATACTAAAAATATAGCTGGAATTCCAGTGTCTTGATGTTTGTTCCCAGTGTACTTCCCAGTCCTCACCAGGATAACCGATAATCACCTGTAATCATCATAATAATAACATGTAATCTTAGATTCTATACTTATTGTGATTATTACAATAAAATATATGAGTTATATGCAAAGATCCGAAGTTAAATACAACATCGTTGCTAAGTTTTGAACAAATAAATTTTACTCCACTTGCGTAGTAATAACATCTAAAAAAACTGTTCAAAGTAGTGCCTAAATTATTATTTGATGCATTTAATATTTAATCTGGGTGTTCAAATCGAGAGTGAGTCGGTTTCTCCAAGTAATTCTTCTTAGTATAGTTCTCATGCTATCGAAAAATAAATAGCAAGACACAATCAATATTTAGAATCGCTAGGTATCAATCAGTTCTTTTTAAAATTCGGAAAACTACTAGGTTCTCGGTGGTGTTAACGAACGAATAAAAGAAGATAGAAAGGAAAATCAATTTCGGCGTCTGTGGTTTCTGCACTAGCCGAAACTTGTTTAGTCAGTAGAGAAAGACTATCTGAAGCCAACCACCATACATCCCTTTTCATAAACAATTGTAACGTAGGTACATCGGGAGCCTATTAGAACGCATAATTTTTTGTTCCTAATTTTCTTTGTCATAATGAATGTAGCATAATGTATAGTGTCATAATGCAACTTTCGCATAATAATTTTTTGGCGTTATGTGTTTTAAGCATAACAATCTATAGCACTACATTTAATTCGACTACTGATGAGACGCATAATAGTTTTTAGGCATTTTTTTATTTGTTCTAATTTTTTTTCAGGTGCCTTTTAAATCGCATATTATTTTTGCCCTAATTTACTTTGTCATAATGAATGTAGCATAATATATAGTGTCATAATGTAACTTTTGCATAATCGTTTTTTGGCGTAATGTGTTTTAATCATAAAAATCTATTGTACTACATTCGATTCGACTGTTGATCAGACGCATTTAAGCAATTGTTAATTATTTGTTGTGCTACGTAATATATAACCAGAATACATAGGACCCAGATCCGATTCGGAGCACCCCGACTCCACCTAGTCTTGTCGCTACTACCCCTAGAGTGTATTTAAAAAATGCGGGAGCCAGAAGATCAAAGGAGGTCCTGAGTGGAGCGATCCATGCGAGGCCAAGCGTAGCGAAGGGGGAGGTGGCGAGCGAAGCGAGCCGGCGACCTCCGTAGTGGAGCGCAGGCCGAGTATGGGGAAGCGACACTCAGGGCTGACCGCAGAGCTTCTGGCGGGAGCCCACCCGGAGTCAAAAAGTGCACCATATGTCTTAGGTGTATGTAGGTTTTTAAGCTCTAAAAACGTTGTCTACATAAATTAGTACAAAAATTGTTATATTAAAGATATTTTATTGTACCTACCACAAAAACAGTGTTTACCATAAAAAAAAGTATGGTGTTATTCTCAGACCAACAATTCTCAATCCTCAAAATATACTCAATAATTTCACAGCAACAGTATGATAACACGAATGCGACAATGACAGATACTATTGACAATGATATTCCAGTAAATTAGTAGATACCTACATTACGAATAATAAATATTGTTTTCAAAGAATCCCACCCGCATTTCACACACCCACGTATTTTATTTAAATAATGTAGCTACAGTCCGCTCTTTGCACTTGTTTTTTTAGTTAAGCGTTTAAATTTTATGCCGTTGATCATTATGTTTAAGTATTGTTATACTTTTCTCAATGTGTGCCTTTAAACATTATGCTATTTATAGTTATGCGTCGAAACATTATACCAAGTTATCTGTATGCTATATATGGCTATGCATTTAAACATTATGCTAAGTTATCGTTATGGCATATATGGTTATGCTAGTTAACATTATGCGAAGACAGTTATGCGTTTAGTTGTTATGGTAAATTATCATTAGTCCTAAAAACGTTATGCCTACCTAAAATAGGACAAAAAATGTTATGCCACCCCATATAGACCCAGGTACATCAGATACGGTGATTTAACGCATTTTGTAGGATAAACGTTTGTTGTATGTATGAAGGGATGAACGCATAGATATTTTACGGCTATGGTATTGAAATGAATGACAAATAATAGAGAAATAAGTTAGTCTCCAAATTGTATTATATATCTCTTAAGTAAAGGACTCACTAGTTAATCTTTATCGCGGGGAAGTTACAGGAATTGGAAGTGCTCGAGTAAAACAACGGAGCAGTACTAGTTTGTAATAAATTGCAAAATGTTATCATATCAATAGTTATAAATCTTAGTAATCTTTTGCAGTCCCAAATTGAGCTTTGCGCTAGCTAAGCAGATAACATCTACGACAAGCGCAAAATACTTTTTTTTTATAATGTAAAGTAACGAGACTAGCAGGTGCAACATGCCTTCTCATAACAGCACAGTGACACGCATTGGTACATAGTCCAAATCATTACCAGTACTGCACTGCGCTCGGCACCCAAAGCAATAGGATGTTTTATCTCTATGTCCTGTAATTTCACTGGAAACATTGCCCTTCAAACCGGAACACAGTGATGTTTTCACATTATTGCTTCGCAGTAGACTAATTGTCAAAAGTGTGGTAGTTCCTCAGGCAGCCAACGAGTCCACTACAAAAACAGCCAGTTTCTTACAAAAAAAGTGTTCTACAATATTTTTGACAGCATCTTTACGGGGCTATAAAATTCTATGGCTCCGCCGTGAACACAGACTAAGTAGAGGCCGTGAATGCTAGCAAAATTGAATATGTCAAAACACCACAAAAAATAAACAACATTGTCCAACACATGACTGCTTCCGTCTTCCCGTCACGATTTCTTTCAATTATTAACATTGCAGGTTCTTCCTTGGCACTTCTTACATGAATAATAAAACGCATGAATACATCGTGAAACGGCAAAGAAACTGCAAAGGGGGTGCACAATGCCGTTATAAAAGCAACACTGTATCTTTATGCGTTGACAATGTGCATTGTGCCTTACTGGTCTCTAGGAATTTTAATATTCTCAAGTTTGCAAGATACGGGCTTCATCTTCATAGCGAGACAGTTTGCACTACACGAAATTCTTTAAAAATTCACGCCGGTTATTCACCCGCCATCTGAAAGCTGAAATGGAACTAGTGCAATGGGTTTTGTTGGCTTATTTCACTCAACCTCTGTGTAGCTCGAAATAGCAGGTAACCTTATCACAATGACATAAGGTGAAATTTCGTGCGTTGTTTAGAAATTGATTATGTTGTAGCAACCGCCGCAAAAGTAATTTTCGTTTTACGCGCACTAACATTCACTATCCAGTACGTTGGGATTGTGACATCGGTTGCGCCTTTGACAAGCAACGATACCATAAAAGAGACAGGATCTCGGGTCTAGATTAACCGCCGTGTTCCAAACATTTATTGTATGCTTCGTATAATCAACCTATTTAATGTTCTCACTTCTGGGACTCGTAGCTTTCTCTCAACAGGAGGAAGTTAAGACCATAATGCATCATGCAAGGCTAGGAAAATGGCACATGTCTTCGAAAAATGTCTTATTTGTGCTGTTTTCTTCATGATAGTTTCATCAGTTTGTCACGATGTTTATAACGGGTGGTAATAACAAACTTAAATATCTGCATATGGAAAAATCCTCAGAGGTTGCAGCTGGGATTCGAACCTACGATGTAACAAAACGACGTCGATATTCTCTTCACTGACATTCTGCCAAAGGTGCATTTGTAAAAAAAATGATCCAAACGCGGTAATAATTCTAGTTCTGTTTAAGTTTTTTCTTTTTTTTAAATAAAGAGTGACGAGACGAGCAGGACATATGCCTGATGGTAAGCAACATGCCTGCCACATAACAGCACAGTGACACGCACATGAAGAGCCCAAATCATTACCTAGCACCGCACTGCGCTCGTCACCTAGAGATCTAAGTTGTTATATCTCTAAGCCCTGTAATTTCTCTGGAAACATTGCCCTTCAGACCGGAGCACAGTAGTGTTTGCACATTACTGCTTGGCGGTAGAATAATTGACAAAGGTGTGGTACTTCACCAGGCGGACTCTGCTAAGAGTCCTACCTACAAAAAGTCAAGTCAAGTCAGAAATAAATCTGCTTCTTCTATGCAAGCTCACTTCATTGCTTATCATCAGGCAAGATGGATGTGGAGTACAATTTTGTTATCAATAAAAAGACATTGCAATTGCGTAACTAAGATATTTTATTTTGTACAATTTTATTTAAATTAATCTCCAATAGCATGGACCTAGGAGTATATTCCATGCTGTTATACAAAGCTTATTTAAAGTTTACATTGTTCTTGATAGCATTTATATAATATGACAACATTAGGGCTTACAAGTTGCACTTCTTATTTTAATAGGGGGATTAAAGTATAATCATCATCATCGTCAGCCCGTGGTCGTCCACTGCTGGACATAAGTTAATGTTGCGCCACCAAATCCAGTCCTCGGCTCTCCTCATCCATCCGCTTCCCGCCACTCTCTTCAGGTCATCGGTCCACCGAGCGGCAAAGGAGGCCGTCTCACAGAATTAAAGTAAATGGCCAAATATAATTAACTAGCTGTGCCCCGCGGTTTCACCCGCGTCTATTTGAGGAAAATCCATACTAAAATATCCATTGCTGGCCACTTTATTACGTTTTACGGAACCCTAAAAATACGTAAATAAGCAACAATGCATTGTTATGGAACAAATTTGATTACTTCAAATGACACAAACTTCAAATGTAGACACGCGCCGTCACAGACTTCAGCGACCAAAGAGAATTTAAATTCACGGAACTAAAGCTCTCGAAGAGAAATATTTTTCCCCGTTTTCTTTACATTCTTCACTCATACTCCGTACCTATGAATAGTAGCGTAATGTTATATCCCTATAGCCTTCCTCGATAAATAGAGTATCCAACAAAAAAAGAATCTTTCGTATCGGTCCAGTAGTTTCCGAGATCCTAGCGTTCAAACAAACAAACAAACAAACAAACAAACAAACAAACAAACAAACTCTTCAGCTTTATAATATTAGTATAGATACAATTTTCACCTTATCTGGACACAAAACCAATTTCATAGGATAACTACTAAATCAACTTTATTCTGTAGAAAATATGCTTTGCAGCTTCCACCTGTTGTCTGATTAATATAAGAAATGTTTCTTTATTTATTACGAACGAAGATTTTTGGTTTCATTTTAGCTATATGCTGGATATTTTTTCATGTGATTTGTTTATTCTATGTCCACAAAATGCTTTAAATGGATTTTAAGTATAAGTTTATATTTACCTACTTATTTTAAAAATGTTGAAGTGTAATTTTGACGATTTTTTTCGTATGTATATATGTAAATAAAAATATATATGTTTGTGTTTATACAACGTGGTGGATTTACCCCCAACAATATTTTAACAGTCCATTCTAACACTGATGTAGACTTCATCACTCAAGGTCTCTTTCCCCTCAGCACGGTAGATCACGAGATAATTCGAGTCAAAGTTTGACGTAAAATTCCCACCAAATCACCAGCTTCAACCCTAAAGCTTGTACAGCAGACAAACGACCTTGCCACCGACGCCTCAACGTCGTACAAAAATCCGTGCGGAGATCTGGCCATTAGGGGTATGTCAAATGAAATAACAACCAAAAAAATTAATTATTTTTTGGAACAATTTTTTGAGCTTTCATGCCTAATTTTCACATACATGATTCAAAACTGAATGTAGATGAACTACCATAAATATTGTTGCACCTTTTTGCAACACGTTGTATATCATATTATATCAACATTTACTTTAATTTAAATTTGAAAGATTATGCACAAAATTTAATCATACACAACGGTATTGTTTCCTAAGCTCAGTCCAACATTACAATGTATGTACCTACTTGTTAACAATTCGATCTTAGCAGAATTCTCCTAGGCCGTGACATCAAAAGGCAGCTAGAATACAATAGATTCACCCAAGGGCTCTTACACCCACATTTACATATGAATATGATTGCTTCCAAGCGTTATACTCGGTCTTTACCGACCATTTGATCACGTTACCTACCGACGGTTAAGCTGGGTAATTTTAATATACATGGGTTCAAACATATACCAAAATTTAATTAGGTAATAGAGAGTTTAGGGAGTAATAAATGTAGTTAAATAGGAAAGGTTTTCGTAAATAGAAACTGTACGTAACCATTAATTAGTATTCATCAAATATAGGTCACGGGAATTTTGATGAGAGTCTGATAGACCGATGTCTATGATTATTAGTATGTGATTTGATACTAAAGCTTATACTGTAGGTACCGATGTACCTACGGTAAGGTTTAGTATCAAATCACACATACATAGATGTACGTCTCTCCCAATTGTCTGAAGTTTTTGCGGCCCTGTGTTTGTACCACAGAAATCTAAATAAATTTAGATCTAAATAAATTTAGATTTCTGTGGTTTGTACCGTCCTATCTATTTTATTGATTTGAAAATGACACTTGTTAAAATGGTCTTGGAAAATTTTGAAAATTCAATGTTGAAGAGGTTTTTCCTTCTCAAAGTCAAAATAAATAAGACTTGAACAAACTCCGCCAAGCATCACCAAGTAGGATTCAGATAAACCAAAAATTATATTTTATTATATAACGTAGTCAATTAAGAGAGTCCTGATTATAAAGACGAAATTAATGAGGTCCGCTTAAGTGCCTAGGTTTTACCATTTAACGTTCCTAGATCCTTTAACTACCTACATAAAATGGAATATATTGAGAGCAAATTGATTTTATTGTCGATACAATAAAATCAATTTCTTTCTTTAATCTATATAATTATATAAAAATCAATGCCACTTTTCGTTGTTATTGAACTCCTCCTAAACGGCTGGACCGATTTGAATGATTTTTTTTTGTATACGTTTGGGTAGGGCCCTGGAAGGTTTAGATTCACAAATCAGCCCAGAAGATGGCGCTGCAGTTGATATCTAGGTTATTATTCGAGCGAAGCCGGAGCGGGGCGCTAGTATTCTATTAAATTTAATAATATAACAATGTATTCGTATAATTTTATAATTGTAAGATTATTTCACAAACTAACGAGATATGGGATATGGTTATGTGTTATGGTTAGATATGGTTTGGGATCCTGTAAAATATGAAGTATTTAATAAATCATCACGATTACTTATTGTACTAACATAATTATTTATTAATTGCGGGATATTTACGATGTATAACCATTACAGTATTAAAACTTGTCATCGCCCCGAAATATTGAGAAAGGAAAATATAGTTCAATATTGGAAACTTGTGTCTCTGCCTTTGAACATTAACTTTTGTGTCAACTCTGTATAGGTGATAATAATCATATCAGATTTATCCCTGAAATTGATGCACAAAACAGTATCCAAATACTGGGAACTCATTCCCCCGCATAACAGCAAAGATATATATACTACCTATATCTCATAAATATATCATTAGTAATTTGATGATATGAATTAAATGTTTCACAAATGGATGTACAGTGCACATGGTTGCTATAAATGTATTACCTGCTAGTAGTGAATTTTATTCGGAAGCTCACAGAGAGCCTCTTCACCACACAATGCAAGGTGTGGGTGGACAGCAGTTATCACATCTACCGTGATTCAGCCATTCCAACTAATTAAAGATAAACAACTTTGATGCGCGCTCACGCACAGAATAAAGAAGAGTTTCTAAGGCACGTCTAAACGCTTCAATAGATTGTGTTTAGAGATCCGTGTGTTGAAATCATTTAGGGTATCAAATAAGGTTGAAAATTGAATTCCAAATGTGAATGGCTCAAGAGATGCTTTCATTAGCCAACTTCCAAAAAGAAGGAAATACATTTTAAAATTAATACACGGGTAACTCGCGTTTGATATAGTCCGACTCAAGTTTCGATCGCGTCTCAGTCTTAAACGAGCTGCGACCACGCGCTCACATTCGCCTTGAAAAAGATCGCCGGACGCGATCGAAACTTGAGTCGGACTGGACTGACTATATCATACGTGAGTTGCCCGTACATTCATTTTAAAATGTGTAATAACCACGTTCATTTTCATAGGAGGAAATACTTTAGACGTGGCGAAAATGAATAGTATTATTTATTTTCAAATAGCTGCGTTGCAATGTGCTGTTAATAGGTTGATCTGTTACGCATATTTTAGATCGTTTTGCAACTCGAACGAATACAAATTGACCGTAATATGTACGTCACATTTTTTAATACAGTGGTTAAGCGAATAATATGCTATAGACATGCGATAATTTTATTTACAGAGTAATTACGGCTTACAGCCTGTTCACACTAGCTACTTTCAGTAGCTGCGACAGGCGTCTAGCTGCTGCATCTTGCTTCAAAAAGAAGCTGCGACAGGCATCTAGTCGCTGCATCTCGCTTCAAAATGTAGCTGCGACTCGCGTTTTTCGGAAGCGTGATGCAGCGGCAGCTGCAGGCGACTCAGTCACAGTATAATGAAAAACCCAGTAGGACGACAATATGCCATCAAAAATATAAATATGAAATTAAAATCAAACTAAATATTACTTATAGAATTTATTACAGAACAACAAAAGAAGTGAGATCTAAATGGGTGGTTGAGTGAAAAGTTTAATGGGCGATCCTGAAATATTTTCATAATAAATGAAACTACTCTCAGGATAATTGGTTCAAAACTAAGATCTGACTTGGCTAGTTTTCAAATACCTAATTTGTAACTGTTTATTAATTTCTTTTCCTACAGTTCAAGTGGCTCCCCATTTGCTTTCTTCGGAATGCTCATTTTCTTTCACTGCTTTACAGTATTATATCTAACACTGCCACACCACGATATTTGAAAGACTGCTTTACATTCTACAGTAGCGTACACTCATGTTATCTTATATCAACCTATAATTTGTCTCTGCAAGCGCCCTCTGCACGTTGCAAAACATTCTACGGCAAATCTTTTGCATTCCAAGCAGTTGAGTTGTGGAATGCCATGCCCGTGGAAATAAGACAAGCTCCATCACTTTCCGTATTTAAAGTTCAAGGCAAAAATCAGTAGATTATGTCGAAAGCCTGCTAAAATCTGATTGAAGCTCGTACATCTTTATTATTATAAAACATTTTGAATTCATTGCCTTCGTATTAGTATATGTAAGAAGGGTCATGGACATATGTTAGAATGTATGTCTATTATATTTTAGGCAATAATTAGTACCCTTTTTAAGTAGTTTTTTACTTCTCTGCATTTTTATTATAGTTAGCGATCTTAGCGACGACGATTTTGATTGTGTGTATTCAAGTAAAAGTACCTACGAAAACAGATAAACTGGACATGCAATCACAGATCATTTCCAATGTTTTGCGGTTAGTGACGTCATGTCAGTCGTTAGTATTTTAGCGGGAAAAATCTGAATTACATTACTATTGTATTTTTTATACTCATCAAAAATACACAAATTTTTAAACATAACTTTTTAGTAAACAAGCTATAATCTTTAAGAAATAAAAGCAATTCCGAAAAATTGTTAAAATCCCTATTGGGTCAGTAAATTGCTCAATAAATAATTAAATAATAATTAAAGCTTTAATATAGTAGAGCCAAAAGTAGCTACGAATAGTAGATAGATAGATACTCTTTATTGTACACCATAAATAAAAAACACGTATACAGGAGAGAATAACAATAAAACTAGTGTTACAAGCGGTGGCCTTATCGCTAGTAGATAGCATTGTTAGCATTTCTCCCAAATGAAAAAAACTAGTCGTCCTACTGGTATTTTTGTTATACTGTGGTTGCTCTAGAGTTTGACAAAAGTACACTTTCGATTCAGTGTGGCCAACTTTACGTGTTTTTGCTTTTAGCGTATATCTACAATTATTAATGTCTGTTCTTAACACGGATAAAAATATTCTCGGGAATAAATTAAAAGTTGTTATGCACTTTAGTGGTATTTATTTTCCAGCGTACGTCCATGATCGTAAAGTTATAAATTTATATAATTGTAAATCCTCAATCAATTAGCAAAAAGACCTCGGTGTTATAATTACATTAAATTATAACAGCCATACTCGAACCGAGTGGCCTTGGGCGTGACGATGGCAAAAGACCTGACGGCATGACTTTTGTGCATGACTATTATTGCAAGCATGCTGGGTACGCTTCCGATTGGTAGTGGGTTTTAACATCTTGATTATCTGTAGTCCTTCATTGGTCTATGGATAATTCAGGTGTGCTTAGTGTAAGTAGTTAGTTAGGTATGTAACGTAGTGTAGTTCTCATTGTATTTAAGTTTTGTTAATAAAGGCTTTTTAAAATATTAAATTTAAAATGCGAAGAACACATTTCTGCAATTGTACAGAAAGCAAACTATTTTTTTTACGTTATTCTGATTCCTTTCAATCTATAACTGTAGAAATGTTTCTTAAAATTTATGAAACATATGTGAGGACTACTTCAAAAAAGATATCGATTTACTTGAAAGTCTGCAAAGAAAAGCGACAATATGGCCATATACTCTTCGACGTAAATCCTACACAGACAAGTTAAAAACCCTGCACCTATCTACATTGGTACACTACAAGGTAGTAACCTTACTACTTCAAAAAAAAGTACGCAGTTCTATAAACTTTACATAATTTAATATTACTCTACGTATTTTTAAACCTGTCTACACTTTTTAAAAATCCAAGTTAGCAACACTGAACGGAACAATTGCTCGGCGGCCGCGACAGACGCAAACAGCCGCAAACAGTCGCTGCATCGCGATGCAGCTTCTTTTTGCAGCTAAATCGCGCGTTTCCGCTTCAGCTGCTAAAGCGCGCGTTTCCGCGTTAGCTGCTAAATCACGCAATTTTGCTGCATGTGTGGTCAGGGCCTTAGAGATATAACATCTTAGGGTGACGAGCGCAGTGCAGTGCTAGGTAATGATTTGAACTCTTCATGTTCCAATAGCTGCACGTCACTATGTTGTTATGTGGCAGGCATATTGCTTACCATCAGGCACATGTCCAGCTCGTCTTGTCACCATTTATTTAAAAAAAAATCTCAATAAAAAATAAGCGAACGTCAATTTAAAATTAAACTCAGACACTCAACAAAAATTAGTTTTTGTGAAATCTACGAATACAGGTAAACAAATTCTAGTTTTTTTTTATACTCGTATTCCAAATACCATCGCACCCATTTCGTTAAAATTGATGTGGAACACCACGTCAAAAGTATTATTTAGCAAACAAATAAGTAATCATCAAAGCCAATTTATAACTAGAGGAACTATCGTGTAACATATTTACAAAAAAACATACAACCGAATAGAGAACATCCACCTTTTTCGAAGTAGTTTTAGTAGTGGTAGGACACTTGGACTTGGACGCCTGGAGAAGTACCACACCTTTGCCAGTTATTCTACCGCCTTTATATTACTACGCCTTATTATATTACTGTGTTCCGATTTGAAGGGCAATGTTTCCAGAGAAATTACAAGGCTTAGAGATATAATATCTTAGATGTCGTGTCGTGTCTAGATGGGTGACGAGCGTAGTGCAGTGCTAGGTATTGATTTGGACACGTCATGTTTCAATAGCTGCGTGTCACCGCGCTATTATGTGGCAGGCATGTTGCTTACCGTCAAGCACATGTCCTGCTCATCTCATCTATACCTAAAAAAACATACAACTGAACTGACAACCTCCTCTTTTTTTTAAGTTAGGCTACCAATTTCGGTATGCAAATTGGGCGAGCGTCTGTATGTGCGGAACCGGCCCGCAATAACGTTCTCACGCGAACAGTTTTTTATTTTAATAAACAAATTAAGTGCACCAGGGAAATTAACTCTTCTACCAACAATGACGTGAATGACGTCGGAGTGACGTACCCGCCCATTATGAACAAGTTTGGAGGTCAATGAACTCACGAGGCTGAGACGTCTTAATCCTTTGTTTTAAAATATTTTTGATGTTTTACCAAAAATATGGTCGGTTTCCTGGGAAATTACAGAGCGAAGAAATATATCATTTTAAATCTTAGTGTGACGAGTACAGTGCAATACTAGGCAGTTATTCTACCGCCCAGCAGTAATGTGCAAACATTACTGTGTTCCGGTTTGAAGGGCAATGTTTAGAGAAATTACAGGGCTTAGAGATATAACATCTTAGATCTCTGGGTTTGACGAGCGCAGTGCAGTGCTAGGTAATGATTTGGACTCTTCATATTCCAATAGCTGCGTGTCACTGTGCTGTTATGTGGCAGGCATGTTGCTTACCACCAGGCAGATGTCTTGCTCGTCTCGTCACTTTTTATTTAAAAAAAAAAGTTTCACGGTCCGATAGTGTACTTACACAGAGTGCTTGCACTCGGTATGTATGTAGATTGATAGATAGATAGATAAATTCTTTATTGCACTTAATTATAAGACAAGAAAACAAAGATATACAAAAATTAAAAAAAAAATACACAAAGTACCAATTGGTGGCCTTAGCGCTAAGAGCAATCTCTTCCAGGCAACCGCAGGATGGAAAAGAAGAATCAAAGAATAATAAGATGGGGAAGTACAAATAACGAGTAGAAGATAATTCTATAATTTTGAATGTTAGCTCTAATAATAATATCTATACTTATAATAAAACTGTAACGGGCCGAATTCTGTAAGTACATTGAAGATATTTTGAAAAAAAAATTTGGCGGCACTCCATAGTCGATACTGATGGCGAAACTGTGTTTTTTTTCTTTCATGTCTGTCTGTCTGTCTGTCTTTCTGTATAGGGAACTCTCATCACGCCGAAACTTCTGATTCAATTCACATGAAACTTGACACGATTTAAGATCATACTAAGTAGATGGTAGCTGACTACTTTTAATCCCCAAATTCTGCACGGTTTTCTTGCAGGAAGGGGTGAAAGTCAGAATGTGTATTTGGTTGTGTTGGGATATTGATGTCGTGTTGGGATATTGAGGCTATGCGAGAGTAAATAGTAAAAAGAGATGTTACTTGTTCAAGTGTTTATAATGAAGTAAGTCATGTAAACAAACAATCAATTTAAATATTGAATAAAAGAATATGTCAATCAGATATAAAAGAAATATAACTTATAAAGAGTCTGTACACAACAAGAGATTAAAGACTATCTACAACAGCCGCCCTTAATCGATGTTGTGCTTGACAACAACAAAAAGTTAAATTTCTAGTCCTAAACTAATTGTGCACCTTTTGTGTACCATAGGCCCAAGTGGCTTAGTGAGGACATCTGCAGGCATATCACTACTTTTTACATATTCTAAGGTAACAACATTATTGGATACCTTTTCCCTAATAAAGTGAAACCTAGTATCAATATGCTTCGTCCTGCTGTGGTGTATAGGATTACGAACGAGATTGATGGCACTCTGGCTGTCAGACGCTAAGTTAACTGAAGTAAGTTTACCTGTTATCTATACTAATATTATAAAGAGGAAAGATTTGTTTGTTTGTTTGTTTGTTTGTTTGTAATGAATAGGCTCCGAAACTACTGGACCGATTTCAAAAATTCTTTCACCTTTGGAAAGCTACATTATTCCCGAGTAACATAGGCTACGGCAGATGGCGCTGCAGTTGATATCTAGGTTATTATTCGAGCGAAGCCGGAGCGGGCCGCTAGTCTCATATATAAAGCGACGTAGATAACACGCTTCCTTAGTAGCAGACGCTAACGCCATGTATTCGGCTTCCGCAGATGACAAAGCAGTCGTAGGTTGCTTCTTTGACTCCCAGGATACTGGTCCTCCACCTAGCTTGAAGGTATAGCCGGTATACGACTTCCTGTCGAACGGACAGTTCGCCCAATCGGCGTCGCAAAAGCCTTTTAAAGGTTCTCCGCTTCTCCTGTAAACCAAGGAATAGTTTAGAGTACCCTTCAGGTACTGTAGAACCCTCTTTGCAGCATTCCAGTGTTCCTTAGTAAAACACGTATTAAACTGACTCAAATAGCTTGTCGTAAAAGCAATATCGGGGCGAGAATTCTGTGTCAGGTACATTAGGCTTCCAATCAAGTTTTGGTAGGGATAAGACTCACAAACATCACCATCACTTCTCCTCTCCATGCATTTTTTCACTAATGGAGTATTCACCGTCTTGCATTCCCTCATATTGAACTTATCCAACAGCGATAAAATGTAATTTGATTGATTTATTTTAACACTCTCGGAATCGCATTCAATTTGCAATCCCAAATACGATTTTAAGCCTTCCGAGATCTTTTAGTGAAAAATGTTTCGACAAATCTTTTTTGACAACGTCAAATGTCAATTCAGAATTATAGAAGACAATTATGTCATCGATACAGACACCCAAAATCACGAGTTCTTGACCAAAGAGTTTAGTATACACGCAAGGCTCCGAGGGAGTTCCTATAAAACCTATTTTTATAAGCGTTTCGTTTAATTTTTTGTTCCAAGCTCGTGGTGCCTGTTTAAGACCGTATAACGATTTTCTCAGCAAGCAAACCTTGTCTTCCTTGCCTTTTTCTACGAAACCAAGGGGTTGCGCCATGAAAACTTCTTCTTCTAAATCTCCGTTTAGGAACGCGGTATCGACATCCAAGTGCTTCATTCTTAGGCCCATCTCGGCAGCTAGTGCAAATAGAGTGCGCAACGAAGAATGACGAATCACTGGTGCAAAGGTCTCGTCGTAGTCCACTCCTTTGACTTGATTAAAACCTTTAACGACGAGTCTTGCCTTATATTTCGTAATATTACCATAAGCATCCTTTTTAATTTTATAAATCCATTTACATGGTATAACCTTTTTGTTAGGTTTATCTACTAAATCCCACGTATGGAGTTTATTCAGGGAATGATACTCATCAGCCATTGCATGCTGCCATTTCTCAGCATTGTCGGCATGAATAGCTTCATAGTATGTCGTCGGTTCCCCAGAATCGACCGATGACACATTGTACGTAAGGAAATCCGGTTCTCTCCTATTTCTAGAGGGGTACCTCGGCTCGTGAATAGGTTGTTCCTCACTCACACTTGCTGATTCTACATCATCATCAGGAAGCGTCAGTTCATGAGAGTCTTGCTGCTCTTCCTGAGGAACCTAAACTTGAACCCTATGCTGATGTAGATGATTCAGCCGCAGGATCGGTACATTCATCACAATCAAAAAATTGACAATCTTCTGTTTCCGGTTCCTTGTCTTCAAATAATAATACGGAGTCTGACTGTACCACTGGTTCAGTCTCCCGCTGCTTCAACCCTATAAAGCTATTTTCAAAAAAAGTTGCATCTCGGGACATAGACACTTTTCGTGGGTTAGACGGATCCCTAAAAATATAAGTATTAGGGTTTTCTGAATAACCGACAAAAATTGCTTCTTTTGCCTTTAAATCTAATTTCTTCCTGTGACATGAAGGTATGTGAACTAGTGCTCTACATCCAAACACTTTCAAATGACCAAGGTCACTCTTACGTCCACACCACCTGTCATAAGGAACTTGTCCACCTAAAGCTCTGTGAGGCGACCTATTTTTAAGATATACAGCAGTCCTGAAAGCGTCTTCCCAGTACGCTTTCGGCAGTGAGCTTTCAGCCAGTAACGTTCTCGCCTTTTCGGTTATCGATCTATGAGTCCGTTCAGCTACTCCGACTTGTTGAGGGCTGTACGGTGTCGTCATTTGATGGTCAATACCTTTAGAGTTTAGGTAATCATTAAAACCCTTATTGACGAACTCCTTCCCTCCGTCAGTCCTGACCGCTTTAATCCTTTTATCTAATTGATTTTCTACAAAGGTTTGAAAAATACAAAACTTATCATTAACCTCTGTCTTTGAAGAAATAAAATAAGCAAATACCTTTCTTGTATAATTGTCTACTAAAGTTAACATATACTTATTCCCCTGAAAGGAGGTTGTAGACATAGGCCCACATAAATCAATATGAACCAATTCTAAAGGTGAGGTAGCCCTATTAAATGCTTCCTTCTTAAAAGGTTTTCTTGCTTGTTTTCCTTCTACACAAGCGATGCAGTTCGTTTTATCTACTATTTTAAACTCTACGCCTACCTCGTGATTCTTCAGTTGACTCATGCCTATACGACACAAGTGTCCTAACCTCTTGTGCCAGAGTTGGTAACTATTCTGACAACCAGAGTGCACATCCTGCGTCAAATAATTGTTTGCCGCGTTATCGGGAACATTTACTGTACAATCAAGTACGTACAATCCACCACAGGGCGAGGCATGAAGAACGGAATCACCTGTAAAACGAAAAGTATTATTTTTATAAAAATTACATCCACTTTTATCAAAAACACATATAAAACCCTTATCAACAGCTTTCTGTACAGATAACAGATTTGCTTTTAAATCAGGAACAAAAGCAACGTCACTGATCCTGTTGACAACGTTATCTGGTGTATTTATTGAGACATTTCCAATTCCGCAGCACTGTATTTGTTCTCCGTTTGCGACTGTGACGCTACCATTATTCATTAAAGAAATATCTTGAAACCAATCACGTCTAGAAGTCATATTTTTGGAGCATCCCGAGTCTACGTACCAAAGATCCTTATTAGACTGGCCAGAAGTGTTAAGAGCAGTAAAAGTGGAATCGTTTCCTTCTACAGCATTAGCTTTCTCCTTCTTGCTTCTCAGTGGACAGTCCGGCCTTTTATGTCCAGGTACTTTACAATCGTAGCACACTATTTCTTTCTTCTTAGATTTAGATTTCAGTCTGGCATTAAAAACGGAATCCACTGGTGCAGCTGCAGTTTTGGACATCTCGTTCAGCAGTTTCGATTTGACTAAATCAGTTGTTACGTCGACATTACAGTTCTCTAGCGCCATAATAAGTGGCTCATATTTTGGAGTGAGACCTCCCAAAAGTATAGCGGCAATCGACGTATCTTCTATCACCTTGTCAATATCCGCCAAGTCCTGTGCGGTTGACATAACTGCATTTATGTACAGTTCGATATTCTCGAAGTCTGACAGACTTAATCTGTACAGTTTACGCTCTAAAGCTAGTCTTCGTCCCATACCTTTGTCCTCAAAAGCTTTTGCAAACATTTCCATGCTTCGGCTGCAGTTTTAGCACATCTGACGTGCGTAATAGCTGTACCGTCTACTGTTAAGCAAATTTTTGCAAGTGCTTTTGCATCGTTTCGTACCTTGATCGAGGCGGGAATAGTGTCATCTACTGTATAACCACTTACTGTTGCCCATAAATCCTCGTGTAAAAGGTAATTACGCATCTTGAACTTCCATGTAGGATACCCTTCTTTATTCTTCAGGCAAAAAGATGGAATCGAATATGAATTCGACGAAATTAACTTGTTAACACTTGAAACATCTCCCGATTCTTTTGACATTTTATCAAAAAAAAAAAATATTTTCAAGTCACACAAAAAATCACACTATTACTCACTATTTATATCAAGTAGTATATTTTCACATGCACGCTCTCATCCCTTGTGCTCATAGAGCTTCGTGCTGATAACGTGTTGGGATATTGATGTCGTGTTGGGATATTGAGGCTATGCGAGAGTAAATAGTAAAAAGAGATGTTACTTGTTCAAGTGTTTATAATGAAGTAAGTCATGTAAACAAACAATCAATTTAAATATTGAATAAAAGAATATGTCAATCAGATATAAAAGAAATATAACTTATAAAGAGTCTGTACACAACAAGAGATTAAAGACTATCTACAACAGGTTGTACCTCATGTTTGCGTGGTTCAATTTCGTTAATTATTATTTTGTTAGAAAGAACACATTTTTAGTATATTTCCAGCAAAATTTTTACATTATTGGTCGTGTGGTTCGGAAATTACATAGAAATTAAATAATAACGGTAATAATAAGTTCGGTACATACCAACATCTAAGTATACTGTGACACTGTAAACACTAGAATGTAATGGAAGTCATTTTATCGGAACCGATTTCGGAGTTTTAAAATTTGATTTATCGGAGTCGGAACCGAAATTGGAGGCATAGGCAGGATTAGAAGTGTTGGCAGGAGAGATATTTTTATTGGGTATATTTTTTTTTGCCAAACACGTGGAGACACGATTAACATTGACGAGCAATTAATTTAGGAAGTTAGGATTTTGTATTTCCATTTACTATCCACCACAATAAGGGATTATCTGCAATATTTAAACACCTTACCTCCGATTATAACCTCCGTTTTAAAATTTTCGGAACTTAAGTCTCTCGGAATCGAAGGATTAATGGTAATCGGAAGTTCTGATTTATTGGAGCCGGAGTCGAAGCTGATCCCTGGTACACACACACAGCGCTCAAATCTGTCATCCGTCATCAATAAGACATTATCTTTCTAATGTTTTTCCACTTTAAGTACAGATGGCAGCGAAGGTACGAAAAACGATCTGATATTTATTCGAAAATGTGTAATGTAGTATTTGTTGTTGTAGCGGCAATATAAATACATCATCTTTGAAAATTACAACTGTCTAGCTATCACCGTTCTTGAAATACTGTCTGGTGACAGACGGACGCACGAACGGACGAACAGCGAAGTCCAGTAATAGGGTCCCGTTTTTACCATGTACATATATTAAATGGAAAACAGGGAGGCGGATTTTTGAATATTAACAAAAACTGGATGACAAGATGTTCAAGCCCACTACCAGTCGGACCGTGTCGGAAGCGTTGGAAGGCTTTTGAAGATGAGGTGAGCTCCCGGCCTTCACAGGCACTCAACCCCAAAAGGCTTAAATATAAAACCACTACCGAGGGTTGCATATTTCCACCGTTTGAGACGCTCAGCTGAATAAGCCGCTGTACTAGCCCTACTATGTGTCTCTGGAAGATGTGATGGTGCCAGAGTATCGACGCAAGGTGCGTCCCACACTGAGTCCGACTCAACATCCAAGGCAAAAAACTCATGCCATCAGGTCTTTTCCCAACGTCATGCGTAAGACCGGAGTGGTCTTACGCGTGACGATGGGAAAATACTTAAGAGCAGTTGAATTTATTTACATTGCAAAATATACCTTCAAACAGACCATAAATTGTCTGCGCTATGATTTCAGTGTAAGCCCCGACCTCCCATTATACGGTCCCCAAAAACGTCATCGATATGAAATTTCAATCCACCCGGCTATTCAATAAACTTATCGAATAACGAAATTGAGACAGCCACGAGAAATACACATTAAATTTAGATTCCTGTCCTGTTTTCATTAAACACACCCTCTAATTCTAGTGGAACAAAAAAGGTGTGGAGACGTGTCTCATTTAGTATTGAATTTATTCAGTGAGCCGTAGGTGTGTAGGATTCCACCTGGACCAAATATTAGTACGTTTGTCAATAAATATTTGCTTTTTGTTAAACTTGATTATAATTTTATTCTCGTTCAGTTAGGTGAATTGTGTGGACTTAAATCTTTTTAGTTTTTTCTTTCTCACGTAAAGTTGAGGACTAAACGACGATCGTTGATTTCGTCAAAGAGTTATATGTTAATCTGATGATGTTAAAAAATGATATGATGTTAAATGATGTCAACAATATTTTTTCTAGTCTTTTCATTAAATAACTCACTTATGCTATTCAAGTTTCTATATTTATGTATCTTAGCAATAAGCAGAATTTTGTCTAGTAGACCAAAATAATGTTCAATCAGTGAAACTTTATGTACTTACTTAAAAACTGTCTTAAAGAATAATAAAATAAATAAATTGAAAAGTGAATATATCAAATATTTTTTTATCATTTGATACGGTAATCGACTACATTTGTACTTTTGTAAATTTTGTTAAGTATACTCGATATAAAATACTAGCAGTCCTTTGGTGTTTTACCCGCAAAATTCCTGTTCCCGTAATTAATCCGAGACAAAAAGCCTATATTTATGCTATTCCAGATTGTAATTTAACTGTGTTCAAAATTTTAAAACGATTCGTCCAGTCGACTTTATGTGATAGAACTACAAAAATTTAAACTTTCGCATTTGTAACACTAGTAGGAACAGATTGGTCATATAGCATATATACTACAGGTTCTTTTTATAAAATGTGTAATTTACACGTCAAATTTAATATTATTCATTTCAATTCAAAGCCGACTCCATGCCTTTCTATTCACCCACAACATGGCAGTTTAATAAAAGGGCGGGCGCCCGTATACCCGACACAGATAAGATCATAGACGTAAACACGTAAACCGTACCAAATAGTACCAATTGCCGATACCCTTTCATTTGATGGCCAACATGTCGGTTTACGGTACCCTTTATGACTATGCCATGCGTGACACAAATTTCCAGAAACGAGTTTGTAGGAACACTGGGCTTTGAACTTTTTGATAATAGAACGTTATCTAAAACTCATTACTATTGCAGGACTAAGTACGATCATTTGAATAGATAGTACCCACATTTTGTTTTACGCAGAATATATTTTGCCAATTGGTGTACAAGGTTTTTTTATTATAGAGTGATAGGACAAGCGGAACATGCCCCTGATGATCATGGGATGATGGCATGTTGTATTAACAACACGCCTGCCCATAACAGCATAGTGTTACACAGCTATTATAACATGAAGCGTCCAAATCATTCCCTAGCACTGCGCTGCGCTCATCGCCTATAGACTACAGGCCCGTGAACAAAATTTACGGGTCAAATGAACCACCAGGAGACCTATGTAGGATGATAGAAGGGTATAAAGTATTAAGATTCAGCACTATGCCGTCACTTGTAAGCTGTCCAACTGAGTGTGATTGAAGAGGGGGGGTTGCAACCCTCTACCATTTCTCCTTGTCGCATGATTTTTGTACGGCATTGCGAAATAATGGATCAGAAGAGGTATTGAAACTGTATGGAACCAATGCCGTACTTAATCAAATGACCAAATTTGCTCTGTAAATTACTCGTACTCTGTAAATTTTTCCGGTAAACTAATAATTAAAAAGTTTAAATGTATAATTTTTATAGTTTAAATACCTCTTTTAATCTATTATTCCGCAACGCCGTACAAAAATAATGCGACAAGGAGAAATGATCGAGGATTGCAACCCCCCCTCTTCGACTGTACTCAGTTGGACAGCTTACAAGTGACGGCATAGTGCTGAATCTTATTACTTTATACCCTTCTATCATCCTACATAGGTCTCCTGGTGGTTCATTTGACCCGTAAATTTTGTTCACGGGCCTGTAGTCTACTAGAGATTTATAGTCGATATATCACAACGTCCTCCAAGACGCCCTTTAAACTGTAGCACAGTGTTGTTTGCACATTACTACTGGGTAGTAAAATAACAGACAAAGGTGTGGTATTTCCCCTGGTGGACTCTTTAAAGAGTGCCACCACTACCAATATTTTGTCTCTACATTAAACTCCATATTACAAACTTGACTAAAGCTTAAAACTGTCTATGATTTTTAGGGTTCCGTAAAACGTAAAAACGGAACCCTTATAAATTCGTCATGTCTGTCTGTCTGTCTGTCTGTCCATCCGTATGTAACAGCCACTTTTTGCCGAAACTATGAAAACTACACTGTTGAAACTTGGTAAGTAGATGTATTCTATGAACCGCATTAAGATTTTTTTTTATCAAACCTACACGTGTGGGGTGTCTGTCGATAGGTCTTCAAAAATGATGTTGAGGTGTCTAATATAATTTTTTGTTACACTGAATAATTTGCGCGAGAGACACTTCCAAAGTGGTAAAATGTGTCCCCCCCCCCCCCCCCCCTCTAGCTTCTAAAGTAAAAGAATGAAGAATGTAAAAAAAATATATGATGTACATTACCATGAAAACTACCAACGAAAATTGATTTGAACTCGATCTGATGAGTAGTTTTCTTAGTACGTCATAAATACACTATTATTAAAACTTCGATCAAAGTTACAATTAACAACAAGAACTATGTGTACTATGTATATTATGTATATTATTATGCTGCAACGGAACCCTTCATGAGCGAGTCCAGCTCGCTCTTGGCCACTTTATTTTATTGTGGCATTGGGCCTAAGATACTGTCTCTTGCCTGCTGAACTTTGAGCTATCGCAAAAAGCACAGAGTCACATACGAAAAGTATACCTGAAAACATACTTTTAAGCGTTCCATATGGATGCTTAAAATTAGTTACTTACATAAATATTATGTTATGTTACTTACCATAATCGCTTCTCGGAATCAAATGGTACCTAATTTCGTACTACAACGGATTTTTTTCAATACATTTAACGTCTTCGATTCGACAAATGTCGATAATTTATGTATCAATTTCTATAAATCGTCAATTTTTGTACATCTATAATTTCTATACTAGTTTCTATCCGTTACTTTACTGTTCCCAATACCTTCCCAAATTTTGGCTCTCGTCAATATTAAACAATAAAATTATTTTAAGTGTAACGCTTAATATATTTTAATATCATTGCTCTCAATGTGACATTTCTAAGAAAAACTAAATATCTACTTCAATTAAAAAAATTCTCTATGAACTACCTAATATCGTAAAATTTGTAAAACCAAACTCGAAACCCGATAAAATTCAAATTAGGCTAGAAAATTTAACACTTTGTATCAACATTTTTTTTCAAATCGATCATGCGTCTTCTGGTAATCTATACTAATATTATAAAGCTGAAGAGTTTGTTTGTTTGTTTGTTTGTTTGTTTGTTTGAACGCTAGGATCTCGGAAACTACTGGGCCGATACGAAAGATTCTTTTTCTGTTGTATACTCCATTTATCGAGGAAGGCTATAGGGTATATAACATTACGCTACTATCAATAGGTACGGAGTATGAGTGAAGAATGTAAAGAAAACGGGGAAAAATATTTCTCTTCGAGAGCTTTAATTCCGTGAATTTAAATTCTCTTTGGTCGCTGAAGTCTGTGACAGTGCGTGTCTACATTTGAAGTTTGTGTCATTTGAAATAATCAAATTTGTTCTACAACAATGCATTGTTGCATATTTACGTATTTTTAGGGTTCCGTAAAACGTAAAAACGGAACCCTTATAGATTCGTCATGTCTGCTGTCCACCAACGAAAATTGGTTTGAACTCGATCTGATGAGTAGTTTTTTAGTACATCATAAATACATTATTATTAAAACTTCGATCAAAGTTACAACGAACTAAAAAACTATGTGTATTGTGTACTATGTAAATTATGTTACTTGCTGCAACGGAACCCTTCATGGGCGAGTCCACTTGGCCACTTTATTGTATTATCGAATTTAATATGTTTTCTTTTCTATTATGTGTACCTATTGTTGTTTATATTTGTCCGTTGGTTTTTATACACTAACATAACTATTCATACAACCGAACATTGAAAATACTTAAAGCAAGAAACCGGCTACCTCAATTTTACGCTAAAGGGTTTTCCGACAATCAAGCTAAGATTATCTGAAGAATATTGATCACCTGAATGAAAAATCATCGTTCTCGGGGAGTTCCTGCATTGACGAGGCGGAGGTTCAGTAGCCGTGGCCTGGTCAGCTACAGTGAAGCTAAGAGAAACACCAGTGGAACTGCTCGCCAGAGATATGGGCTCTAAGCCTTGCGGTCCAAGCGACGCGGTTAGGAAGGAGTTGCGCGGCACAGACGGTGCCGGCACGACTGAGACGTGCCGTGATGCTTGGTGGTAGGCACTGTGGCTGTAGAAGAGATTCCTTGGCTGGAGAGGAATACCGGTATTATGTTGCGCCGTACTCCCTGCCCACTGCAGTATGATGGCGGAGGCGGTGGGGCTGTAGGAGAAGAGGAGAGCCGGTATATCGGTGAGCTGCTGTCCCTGTCCTCTTCAGCTGGATGGTGATAGGTGATGAGGCCGAGCATTTAGCCCAACGCGGGAGACCAAGGGTGTCCAGACGTGAGGACGTCTGGCGCCCACGGCTGGTCACCGATGTGATTACGGCGTGCATTGTCCCGTGGCGAGTACGCAAAAGAGTGCGAGAGCATTCACGTGTTCGCACCGTGTGTGGCAAAGGTAATAAATACTGCGGAGGTTTTAGTCGGTAGGGCACCACTCATGTTATCGAATCCAACACAAATTGTCCATTTCCTTCAAGCGGAAGAGTATGTTAATGCATTACATCTACATAAAATGGTACCATTTGCCTTTTAATTTCAAGATTGTAAAACAATTTCCCGTTACTGTTATTAAAGCACAAGGGCAAATATTTAAGTACCAATGAATCGATTCACGCCGAGACTGATTTTCATACGGACAACTTGGTATACAATATATTGCACCATCAAGAGGATAACAGAGATAACCAATTTGTTCAAAAAAAGAAAACTAAAACCATCGTATACACAGTACTTTTACATACTTTAAATCACCTACACTATATTCATTTCAGTGATCACTCTACTTTTACCTGGCGCTCCTTTATTGTTTTTCTACAGTTCTTTTACAGATCATAGCTTTTTAAAGCAATAGATATTTTAGTATGGATTTTCCTCAAATAGACGCGGGTGAAACCGCGGGGCACAGCTAGTCATCTATATATATAAAAGCGAAAGATCACTCATCAAGGAATCTCAGAAACTACAAATGCTAGGAATCTGAAATTTTGCATGGAGGTCTCTTTTACCACGTAGGCACTCGCTAAGACGGGGTTTTGCGAAATTCAACCCCTAAGAGGATGAAACAAGGGACGAACGGTTGCATGAAAATTCGTCATTTTCAAAGTTATCAAATGTTGTATCTAGATACTTGACACGAAGCAATTAAATGTTTATTCTATAAATGTTGTAATTTCAAACTGTACAAGGGTAAAATTGGGGTGGAAATGAGGGATGAATATCAATATGGAAGTTCCCAACCGTTGAAGATAAAACCATGAAACTCTGCATATAGACACTTGACACGAAGCAAATTAATGTTTGTTCTATCAATTTTGTAATTTCGAACTGTACGGTGGTGAAATTGGGGTTGAAATGGGGAATGAATGTCAACATGTACGTAAGATCCCAAACGTTGAAGATAAAACCATGAAACTCTGAATATAGACACGAAGCAAACGAATGTTTGTTGTATCAATTTCGTAATTTCGAACTGTACGGGGGTGAAATTGGGGTTGAAATGGGGAATGAATGTTAATATGAAAGTTCCCAACCGTTGAATGTAAGCCCATAAAACTCTGTATATAGACACTTGACACGAAGCAAATAAATGTTTGTCCTAGCAATTTTGTAATTTCGAACCGTATGTGGATGAAATTAGAGTTGAAATGGGGGACGAATGTCTCTTACGCTTTCACATCTTAACAACTGAACCGATTTTGATGAAATTGTATAAAATCGTTTCATTATAAGCGGTTTTAGTAACCGTAAAAGTGTCTGGGTATACAAATAGGTACTGCCTGAGTTACCTTAGTATTTATTTCGCGCGGACGAAGTCGCGGGTAACAGATTGTAATTAATAAAAAATAGGAGAAATTCAGAACGTTCTTGTTTGAAGTTATATATACCTTATAGTTTTATTATAAATATAATTTCCACATTACAGTCTGATTGAATAAACTGCTTAAGTCGAATACTACGTCAAGAATAACTTATTTTTCGTATAATTGTATCTAAATGTATTTTAACCATTTTCAACCACCAAGTTAAAAATATGATGTGAATCCGAAATAATGCAAAGGCCTCTCGTTTTACCACATGCTCATCAATTGCCTTACTTCCACACCGCCAAACACGTAACTCAAATAAAGATACAATTGCACTAAGCAGCAGTATTGCGACACGACAGCAATAATGAAATATAACAGATTTAATTGTAAATGCACAAACATGTGTAAAATATTTGTGTTTAAAAGGCCCCTTATAAATTTATGATATACGAGTATTGCTTCGTATTTCTGTCATGATTGTGTCAATACACTCTCTTTGTGCAAATCCTACTTCTAACCTAATTCTTATATTTTTTTAAATACTTAATTATGATGTTTGGGATGTTCGTTAATTAAGCACAGATGAATTTTTGCCACGATAATATCGGCCCAGTACTGGATTATAGAAGGTTGTAGATTATGATAATAATATCAATGATGTCGATTACGATAAATCTGTGCGATGAAAAAAAGTACAGTTAATCGCACAGATTTATGAAGTCGCAGTGTGAATAGACCCTCGCCGGACAACGTACCCTTTCCTCTTCTATTCGGAAGCGCTCCTGTGGAAGTGAACAAGTTTAATTGAATTGGTCCCCGGAAGGGTGACAAGAATTCAAATTAAGTGCAATTACGCGATGGTGGTTGGACAATGTTTGCAGCGAAGCCGATTTGAGATTCGATGAAATTGTTTTGGAGCGCGGCTGGCATGGGGTGCCGAAGTTTACGATATAATGCTAAAGTTGTTCAATAAACAAATCAAAGCTGTGACAAATAAAAGCGTGTAATAAAAATACTACTTCCGATTGAATAAGTAGGTTTCAAAACAATATGAAGCCAGATAGCAAAATTTTTCGTTATTTAATTTAATTTACATCTTGCTGTCAATTTCAAATGTAAATAAATAAATAATACAGTTAATTTTAACTCGGCAGTAGGACTACAAACGTTGACAATTTCTATAATTATTTGAATTTTCTAAAATATTTGGTAGCTTTTTGGCTTACACGTATTTTTTTATCTGTAACAGATTTGCATTGGACGTAATCTCACCTGATGTTAAACTTAGATGCTAATTACGATACAGTGCGCTTATTTAAAGGTAAAGCTGACTTGAAAACAGCAAGATTATATTATTGATTACGAAAAACCCACTCAAGCAATGCATGTCCTAGACGTCTTATTGTGAAAGTGAAGTCAAACATTATTATTCGAGTCTTTCAAACGTCAACTCTATAAAACAGTGTCGCTTTTTTAGATTGCAAAAGTTTGTATTCGATCAAGTAAAGTAAATGTACACCCACAGTTTTGAAAAAAAATAACTCCAGCACCTTAATATGTAAAAAAGTAACTGTAAATATGAATAAGTAGGTAATACCTATTCTACACTTAATTCATGCAACGTATTATCACACTAAAATCTTAATTACATAATGGCTCTATTCGCAAATCCAAATAAAACATAAAAAGCTGCGTACATAACTTTGCATAAAATAACTTTTAAAAATGCAAATAACGTCATGCCTTGTTATAATAAAACGCTTAACATGCAACATTACAATATAGTCTTGATGTCTGTTTATGGAGTCTTCAGTTCATAACTCCGTTGTCGTTTAGATATACTAGTGTTGGGACAAAACGATATCTCCGTTTAAGCCGGATTTGTTAGTCCGATGCGAAATACAAAATTAACCGCTTTGAGTTAAATTGAGGGACAACGTTACAATAAAAACATATTTATACGCAACACAAGAAGCATTAAAATGAAGATAGATTTATATTTAAATTAGAACCACAACTAGCAGATTAAAAAGTTATATATATATATATACTCTGCTGTAATATTTTTTTGTTTTTGATAAATTAAATTGAATTGAACTATAGTGTAGTAATAGGGACTGCCGATAGAAGTAAAACTTAGAATATTGGTATTAAACAGAACTGACGTTGCACAATATGTTTGTGTGTCACCAATACAGCGACACAAGACCCCAGCCAAAACCGTCTAGCACAAACGTCCCGCTCCATTGCTCCGCTGCCGTTCTGACGCTGCGTCTTTAGATCGGCATATCATTGACACAAACCCATCGAATATTTTCCTAACAAAGCGATTTAAAAAATCACTTCAAAAAATTGCGGAAAGTTTTAGCCTGCGCCGAATTTTCGGCCTATGTAGTGTTCCCATTCTTAGCTAGAAATAGGCGTACGTTATAAAAGTCCACAAAGTGTTGTCGTTGTATAGTCTTATTATTTAAACCACTTATTAACACGGACCGGCGCGGGCGCCACGCTGAGAGTACAATCAATTTATAGCGTCATAGAGACAAATTGCATACGTCTGTTGTAAGTATTACTAATCTAACATAGCTCTCTGTTTGTATGATGGCTGTGGTTATGAAGTGGCTATCAAAATGTGTTGATGGTTTTGCGTTGTGGGCGATTAATTTTATTTCAGTTGAACAACAATGTATTAGCAAAAGTAAGCTTGCTTTTTTTGCTTGTTTGATATAAGCTGTAGGTTTGAATGGTAGTTAGTAGAAAAATTAAACAGAAATTAAATAAAAAGTAAGTAAGAGTAGCGAATCCTCTGTCATAAAAATTACTATTATAATCAGAACATTGATTACTATTGTAATCAGAACATTGATTACTATTATAATCAGAACATTGATTGTAAAACTAATGTTTAATTTAGATATACCTACTTGTAATAAAAGTCAATGTTATTTATTACAACGTAGTATTTTAAGTTGCCGTCAATTTAACATCAAAGCAATGCTGATTTTAGAATTGATTAATTAATCATTTTAGCATAACAACGTTATGATTTTTTTAGTGAGCGCCATCATTCTGATCAGTAGACGGTTGCGTTACGGTTGTGGGTATTGTTTAGACAGTGGGTGGTGGGTTCCAATGCCACCTAGACCAAGAACTAGTGTGATAAATTTTGACGTAAAATTTGTGTCACTTGTAATAGCAAAACTTGTATGTAAATTTATTCATTTATCAGTATTTGAATGTACATTTACTTATTTACAATCTAATTAATGTCAACATAATATACGAGTACTTACATCAATATATTAATAGTTAATTGACTTTTATTGTCCAAGTTGCTCTGTTTGGGGTTAGATTGGTCGTTGGCATATCTCAAAGAGTAAGCAAGCTGAAGTGGCAATGGGTAGGCCACAACGCTCGGAGAACTGATAACCGATGGGGACGAAAGTTTCTCGAGTGGCGACAACGAACCGGAAGACGCAGTGTTGGACGGCCTCTCACTAGATGGACAGATGACCTCACAAAGGTCGCCTGAAACCGCTGGTTGCAGGTAGCGCAGGACCGTTCGTTGTGAAAATCTAGGGGGGAGGCCTATCTCCAGCAGTGGATGTCTTGCGATGATGATAATTGGCTTATATGAAAAAATGTCGACAAATATTTTTTATATGAACAGTTTTTGTTATAGTTTAGACTTTGCAAAAGTTTTCTTTGTAACGAAAACAAACTTAAATCTACTCTTTGATAATTTAAATCAACTTTTTTTATGCTCATGCTAGCGCAAAACCGTTGCCTAACGTGATCTAACTTCATCCAATTGTTAATATTTCGCCCTATATATTTAAAGTTTAAACTTTAAATACAATAAATAAAAATTGTCTAATTTTTTTTAAAACTAGTGACAGCTTTATTGCTGAAACCCTTTTCTTCCAGGCTACATTGGGATGTACAACAATCTCAAAAAGAATAGAAAAAACTCAAAATGTAGTGAGTAACAAAGACACTGTTTGAGTGTAGAACGGCTGTTATTTCTGTATTTAATAGTAATTACATTACGGATAGTATTGGGCTAGGGTGCAGTACAGTACGACCAACTTATCTGTAGAATGTAGCGATGGCGCTACTATCGAGAAGCGTTGCCACCTATTGTTGACTGACAACAACGATATGACGTTTTCATAAAGACGTCAGTAATTCTGCTTTCGGCCGTTCTACAGATAAGTTGGTGGCACTGTACAGTCGGTCTGGCTCACGTTCAACTCTCGTCACTGTCTGGCGTGACATGCGCGGTCAAATGTCGAAGGCAATGCGATTAAATGTCAGTAATGACGTTGACTAGGGACGTGTCACTGAGGAATTTACGTCTGCTTGATGCTGATGGAGTGAGGGTGAAATGTACACTAGTAATCCGACTAATATTATAAACGCTAGTTTGGATGTTTGTTGCTCAATCACGTCGGAACGCCTGAACCAATTTTATTGTAATTAGACACGCAGTTAGATCTTAGTTTGGATTACACATAGGCTACTATTTGCCACGGGAAAAATATGGGAACAGAAATTGCGCAGGTAAAACCGTAGGACATAGCTAGTAAAGCATGAATTGAATATTGATTTGAAAAAAATATAATATGGTTTCACACAGAGGCCACTTTAAACTATGTATACTGATACAATAATGACAAACCATTTTAATAGAGGTTATGTTTTGGACTCTTCATGTTCCAATAACTGCAAGATTCGTTGTTGTTACTATATAATAATTATAACTGTTTAGTATATAAAAAGACTAACGGTCCACCCCGGCTTTGCCCGTGATACATAATATATAGCCAATAGCACTCAAGGATCAGTAACATATCAAATGTTGAAATAGTTTTTGAAATCGGTCCAGTAGTTCCTGAGACTAGCGCGTTCAAACAAAAAACCTGTTCAGCTTAATAATATTAGTATAGATATTGTTTTTAACACTTATTCAAGTACAAACAAATATTAAAAGCCAACAAAAAACGCAATGTAGATATCGATACATACATCGATTGTCAAATCACAAATCTACAATTATCACCAGAATTAATTACTGTCACTGAACCTTACCAGCAATTACTTAGATCAAATCCACAACAAAAACTAATCGTTTTTGTCTTCGTCGATAAATCAAAATCAAATATGCTTAATAGATGGTACAAGCTCGTTCAGAATTCCAAACACCCACACTCATTACTCGATAGTAAGATCACCAGAATTTTCATATTTCACGGACATATCCGGAAATCACGCGTTATATCCGGAAATCACGTGTTATATCCGGAACTTCATAAAAACTGGAGTTTGTAAAATCTAGTCATTATTGAGTCAGATTCTAAAATTATCCCTAGCTTATGGTAAGCAATTTTTTATCGAAGATGTTTGTAAGTTTATCTCATTTGGACTTTTTTATTAATAATCTAGATATGTTTTTTTTTGTAACAAACAAAAACAGTCCATAAATTTAATGGGTAGTTATGGTAACCCTACGCGCAATTTAATAAACTCATCAAACCTCTATCACGATCGTTATAATCGATATTTGCATATGAATGAACGCCTTAGCCTTAAGCAAATATGAGCATTGCCTCAACTTAACCGATTTGATGGAACAATACAAAATGAGGTTGCAATATTTTTGTTATAAGTCGCTAGCTTATCAGTTTTTTTATCGGATACAATTCGGAGAGTATGCAACTGATCGGCTTGATCTAATACCACCTTGCGCTTTCTTTTATTGGACTGCCCATTCGCGAAAATGCGAATTGGTATCATGGTTGACGATCTAAAGTATCGAACGAAGATGTTTGACTCTACATTAATTTGTTATAAGAACGTCTAGGCTGTGTAATGCGTAGCCTGAGTACGTTTTTCTTGATGTTTACTTATCTATTTGTTTAATCCCATTATATTTTTAGAGGTAAGACTTTTTACAGTATTTTTCTGGCGAAACATCACACCTTTGTTAGTTTTAGTCTAGCACCAAGCAGTAATGCGCTTACATTTTATGCTTTGGTTCGAAGAGTTTTCAGAAAAATAAAGTGGCCAAGTGCGAGTTGGACTCGCCCATGAAGGGTTCCGGTGCAGCAAGTAACATAATATACATAGTACACATAGTTCTTGTAGTTCGTTGTAACTTTGATCGAAGTTTTAATAATAGTGTATTTATGACGTACTAAAAAAACTACTCATCAGATCGAGTTCAAACCAATTTTCGTTGGTAGTTTGCATGGTAATGTACATCATATATTTTTTTTAGTTTTTTCATTCTCTTACTTTAGTTGTTAGAGCGGGGGGGACACATTTTACCACTTTGGAAGTGTCTCTCGCGCAGATTATTCAGTGTAGACAAAAGTTATATTAGAAACCTCAACATCTTTTTTGAATACCTATCGATAAATACCATACACGTGTAGGTGTGAAGAAAAAAAATTGAGTTTCAGTTCTCAGTATGGGGGACAAGGACAACCCTAATTTTTCTTTTTGTATTTTTTTTGTAAAAATCTAAATGCGGTTCACAGAATACAGTACCCGGCGATAAATATTGCACATCGACACCTGGAAAGAGACAATCGGCCAACTTCGGATTCGTAGAGCGTCATCTCTGTCGCACGAAATACAAATAGTCAGGCATCTATTAGGAGCTGTTAAAACAATTTTAATTTGTTTCTTTTAATTATTATTTTTATTCTTTGTATAAAATACAATTTTTTCTATAAGTGATGGCTTTAGGTTCGGGTTAAATAAAATAAAAAAGTTCACATTATGTTTACGTATTTAATTACTTTGGAAAATGACAGCTGTAGTATACATAATAAACACCATTGTACCTATTGTTAAAGTGAGACATTGTTATAAAAATAATAATAATTATAATTCTCAATTACTTCCATTTCACTATTTGTGCTCTCAAAGAGTTCAATATCACTGTCACTATCAGCCGTATTTATCACTAGTCTATGAGTGTAATTGTCTAAACCGTGTTGAATGCTTCTATATTCATTCTCACATTGATCGTGTGATCGCAAACCTTTTTCCACTCTTCAGTCCCGATCATGTTTACTTTTTCAGTCAATAACGTTTTTACTGTAGTTAAATTCATACCCACATTTCTAGAGGCTCCATAGCCTTTTAGTTGAGATCATATATTTTCAATTGGATTAAAATCCGGATGAAACACAGTATGCCCGTGTTCGGCAAGTACTTTGTTCACGGAAAACTCTGTATACCTCTCCTTGTGCTGACATAGGTATAATAGCGTAAATCTGGGTTTTTGTTAATTTTGGATCAACTGGAATTTCGTGTCTGTTTAACCAGTTGATCATTTCCTGTTTAATGGTGTTTGAGTTGGGGGGGTCTTTCAACATATTTATTGTGATAGGGTGCGTTGTCGATAACTAGAACGGAATCACTGGATATATTTGGGATTAATTGATTAACCAGCCATTTCTCGTAGTTATCGTTATTCGTTATTTCATTGTGGTAGTCACCTGTAGTATCCGTGGATTTATACGTTAAAAAGGCACCGGTTACAAAGCCTTTTTTATTTCCCGCATGAAGTACTATCAAACGTTGACCTTTTGAAATTGGCTTTTATACTCCTTTTTTCTTATCATCACTCCAAGATTTCCCTTTAGTGTGGGATGTATGTATGTAAGACTCATCCATGTAGACGATATTTTTTCCTGTTTCGCGAAATTTGTGTATTTTATCGATTTATATTCCATTCGTTTGAGACTTACATAGTGCTTTTCCTTTAAAACTTTTCGATTATCTTCCATTTTAGTTAACCGAAATTCCATTTCGTGAAGTATTTTTCTCAACGTCTTTTCAGACCCATTGTAATTAATAGCTTCAGACAATTTAGCTTTTAATGATTTTATTGTTGGCAGTTCATTAAATCGTAAGTGAAAATCATACACAATTCTTCGAACAACATCATAATCAAAATCGTCCATATCCAAACGAAATTGATTTTTTGGTCTCCCTTTTTTTGGAGTGCTAAACTTAATTTCAGTAGAATGTGTTTCAGTACTGACTTCGTTTAATATATTGTTCAAAGTTCTTCTTGAAATTCCAGTGGGATTTGCAACTTGCGCTTGAACCTTCTTAAAATAACAACTTACATTTTCATCTTCATTTTTTTTAAATCTGTCAGCTTCGGTTACAAAACATTTATAAACATTGTATATAATTTGGCGTGACTGACCTCGTAAAGGTTTCCCTTTTTTTCCTAAAGATGCCACAGTACAACTTTAAATTATTTAAATTTGGGGGTGTTAACAACTCTAATTATATATTTTGAACTGGACGCGACTGCACTCTATTGCACTTAAACAACGACTGACAAAACGTCACATAGGTAGTGTGCGACAGAGACAATGCTCTACGAAGCCGAAATCAGCCGACTGTCTCCCTCCAAAGGCCGATGTGCAATACTTATCGCCGGGTACTGTACATCTACTTACCAAGTTTCAATAGTTTTCAGTTCAATAACCAATTTTCAATAGTTTTCAGTTAAATAATCAAGTTTCAATAGTTTTAGCGTTTTCATAGTTTCGCCAAAATGTGACATGTGACATACGGACGGACAGACAGACACGACGAATCTATAAGGGTTCCGTTTTTACGTTTTACGGAACCCTAATTACATTGTAAAGAGATGAATCGAGTTTTATATATGTATGAGTGATGAGCATGAGTGATAAACAGTAATTTGGAATATTCGTATTCCTGCATGGTAATGTTTTGTAATAAACAAGCGTATTTCTTACCTTCAAGCCCATTTCATGCACATCTCGCCACTATACAGAATGCTGATTTATAATTAAAAAAAAAGATGTGGCGTCATGGGACACTAGGTATGAACAAATTCGGATAATATAAATAAATAAATAAATAAACATTGGTGGACAATTCACACACAATACCATCTGACCCCAAACTAAGCAAAGCTTGTGTGATGGCGGCCAGATAGCTGATATAATACTTATATAGTTTTAAATACATACTTATTATATATAGAAACACCCAGACACAGTGCAAACATTTGAATTCATCACACAATTATTTGCACTGGGTGGGAATCGAACCCACGACCCTCGGCTTCGCAGGCAGAGCTACTACCAACTAAGCCACGAGGGCAGATATAGAAGCAACACACTTTATTATGTTCCAAAAAACTACTTACCTAACCCACTGACAACAAAACACCACCCCAGTCATATTTATTCCACTACCTCAAATCTGTCTCTCTGATTCCCTAGAGCTGTAGCTGTGAAGCGCATTAATACAGTGTAGAGACAATCTCATCCATCACACGTATACTTCGTCCTAGACTCCATTCTCTGGAGATAACAACAATTCGATTTAGCTAAATATTTCCCCGATCGATTATAACAATTTATTATACTGTGGTTTTACTTTACATTAAGTGAGATGGCGATCAAGCGCTACAACTCTGTCTTTGACAAAAAAAGCTTATAGTATCGTACTGCTAACAGAAAGTGGTTTAAATCAAACATCCAAAATCTCCAGAGTAAATTGTATTAATATGCGGTACCTGATAGAACCAAAGACCCGTTTTAAGCTAGACTGTAATAAAATTGAAAATACAAAAATTCAAGAATATAAATACGTAAAAAATAGTACCAGAAGTACCTAGAAGAAACATAATAAAGATATTATGTTTTTTTTTATTTATTTAAATATGCCACTCCACAGACGGGTTCACGACTTTTGTCATTTCAAATCTTATATTTTTATTACATATTTCATGGATGGAGAAGAAGAGAAAAATAGGGGAGGAATTGGGAACATTTCAAACGTAATACTAGTGCTCGTCTGTTGAGCCGATCACTACCTACCGGTTGGGATTCCGCTAGTAATCGACTTTAATAAATAAATAAATATTTTTTTTATTTCAGTAATCGATTTACCATACATATATGTGTATCCCTAATTTCCCAAACTATGTGTGAAGCACACCTGTATTTTGGGTAATAGGTCAATTCGCTTTAAATCAATTTATGTACATTCGTCAGTATTAATAAACATGCTAGGTAAGTATATTCGAAATTATTTAACATTTTTAATTGAAAGAATACAAAGCAAGAATTATGTCGTACAGTTTTGTTCAAACCATCTTGTTTGTTTCAATCTCACACACTCGACATCGTCATTTACCGAAGCCGCCTTCTCCGGGCCCAGAGTCTCCATTTCGGCCGCATTTCTGTCCCTAAATAGAAAGATAATATGTTGAGAGTCTCTATGTATTTTTCACCTTGTGTCTACCTATTTGGACCTACAAGCATTTTCATAATGTCTGCTGAATACAACTTTTCAAAAATAGTTCTCAATTGCTGTGTGTGTTTGTATACATATTATGTCGGTCAGTGGCATCGTCCCGAACGGATGAACCGATTTTGAATTTGTTTTTTAGATGAACTAGTCGAGAGTGCTCTTAGGTATGTTTCATCCAAATCGGTTCAGCCGTTTTTAAGTGATTGGCATTTTTATTAGCTGTAGGTACCTGGAATTTTCGGCGCATAATAAGTATTTACCTACTTAAAAACATTCGTGTGGCCTTAAATTTGAGTCAAATGCCAAAAAAATACAAATTGGGATTTTTTTTATGTTTAATTTTATGCGTAAATTTTAATGATGTAAACGTTTAAATTTTAAAAATTTTATACATCCATTATAACTTTACTTTGAACCCGACTTCAGCTTAGCAGCATGTATGTGATTAAATTAATTAAAATATTGATTAATTCAGTCAAAACTAAAACCTATTTTAAAGTGAATCTTTCAGGCAATTATTATTACTTTAGCGTTAGTGTTTGATATTTTATTAATCGTAGCATGTTTTAACACAAAGCCAAAGTCATATATGTACCTACTCTAGACATACTTACTGAATAAAGGCCATCATCCGTCATCCGGTGTCATTTTGCGAGAAACTTGCGACTCAAAGCAATGGGCTGATAATCTTGCATCTTGCCTTGGCATTATTCCTCTATCGCTCAATTCTAGACCACCGGCGGTAGTAGCCAATGACTCAAATATATAATAATATTTGAGTTTCAAAATTATAAATACAGTGTTGAATTTGAAAAATAGTTTTGGGGCTACAAAATTAAAAATATTATTTTTTTATAATTCCAGACCATCGCCCACAATAACTAATAACTCAGATTACATAAATAATCGTAGAATTATTTTCTGAGTCCACTTAGGAAAGTACATATGTATGTTAGTTATTCTACCGCCAATCACTAAGGTGCAAATATTACTATGTTCCTCTTTGCAGGGTGATATTTCCAAAATAGTGGTCAATGATGATTTATCATCCGAAATATCAGTGATTTTCTATTCTTGTTATTCAAGTAGATGCAAAGTAGTACTGTTAGAAATAATAGAAGTGTTGTTTACCATCATATCTTGACATCTTGAGTGATAGGATCTTTACTCTATATTATACAAATAGACTAAAATAATTGAAATGCACAATTATTTAAACAGTATTGATGGAATTTTGACTATTTCCGACATTTTTTTGTCCTTATCAGCCGGTTTCGAAAGAACTTTTAAATTCACTCGAGCAGAAAAAATATTCAGTTGTCAATACAAATAGTTCATGTTTTATATTTTTTACAAATTATGGAAATGCCAATCGAGCCGACAAAAAAACTATTTGATTTAAGATTTTGTACGAAATAATAAATATATTTTTTTTAGTTAAATACGGATCCTTACTTATATTAAGTATACTAGTTGTTCAGGTACTCTGAAGATTCCCCGCCATAAACCTTTTACAAAAACATTTCCATAAACTCCCCTAGCTTTTTCAACCTAATTATCCAATTTATTTAATAGTAGCATGTTGAACACAAAAGGTCGTGCTTCTTAAAAACACAAAGTAAGCTATAGTCTCCCCTGAAAAATCAAGACGTTATTATCATTAAGAAGGTACCACGGGCGCCTCAGAACGCGTTCTGCCTCATAAACCGCTGCAAATATCTACAAGAAAATACCCACAAACCAACGTTCGGAACTCAAACGAGTAATTACAGTGCTTATCCAATTTGGCAGGGCAGAAAAACGCGACCCCCCTTGTACAGGAAATTTGTTTTAAATTTCGACAACAATGGGGAGATCGCGAGTCAGATAATTGTACGAGAACAGTCCGTGACGACGGCGTAAACGGTATAAATCCTACAGCAATAAACAGGTAATAACAGCTCGCTCATGCCGAGCGCTGAATGGCTCCGGAATCCTGAATCTCCAATTGGAAATCGCATATTTTACGCCACTTACACCCAGAACGGTGCACACGTAAATGAAGATGAATTTGTCGGAAATCAACACACCAATAAAACTACGACGTACGTACAAAAGCTTCGATTAACTATAAAGAGAAAAGTGTCGTAAACATGAAGACGTGAGGAGATGTAAAAAGTTTTACCATCTCAATAAATCACAAAGATTATAAATCCGCTTTACAGCCACTAGGTGATCGGAACGTACCATAAATCATATACGAAGTAGGGGTTGTTCGGTCCCTGGACGGCCATTAAGATACCACAATCTTCATAGATGCCGATATCAGGAAAGATTTCGATTAAAAACTTTTAATTATGAATAGATTAATACAGACGCTATAAAACTAAATAGCGTCAATCAAAACAAATCAACAGTTATAATGGCAGTCATTAATCATTATAAAAATCTCTATAGCCACCGCAAATAAAAACTTATACCCACAATGTCGTGTTTGGTTACATTACTATCGACTTTTGATTTTAAAGTAGGTGCAAGTGAACATCAAATCATATCTGGCATCAGTAAATTGCCAAATTATTTAAATCTTGTGTGGTCTGTTTAGATATGTTTGATATTACACGTATTCCTATGGCTATAACGTGAAAGTCAATATGCATTGGTAATTCTATTTCACATTGGAATCATTATTATGCATTTTGATTCGAAGTTAGTAGAGACACCTATAGCAACGAGTATTTTACTGCTTAGCATAAAACGTATGACGTGATATGAAAGTTTTACGGGTTTACTGGGTAAAGTTTTTGAATGGTCAGTTCTTGTACCTAGCGAGGTTATTCCAGATGTTAACCATGTTACTTCGCCACCAACAGAAGTAACTTTACATGTAGTCTGTACGTGACTTCTTACTGATTTGCCTTGAAATGCCTTTGCTCCTAACTTATATCGTACATGGTTCTATCTTAATGGAAAACTTAATTAATGTCTGAACTTTGTTCCAAATCGCTGGCTTGAGACCACTAGTCTTCATTATTACGTTTTGTGTCTTATAAACAAATTATGCGTGACGCTTCATGTCTCGTACGACATTAATACCTGGTAGTACAATGCATTATAATAACAATTGGGACAGGAAGCCTGTAAACCGATTATGTTGATCGGTCGTCACTCAATATGACATGATCACAATCGATTGCGATCGATTTATGAATAAGATATCGTTCTGATTCCAATCAAACGGTACTCGAATCATGTGAATTGACATTCTTTAGATCTAGCGAGTGCTACGATAAGTGCTTCCAACAAAAAATCTTAATTCGTTACTAGGAATTCGCAGCAATATTATTGAATCTAAAGGTTGGTACGTAACAGTTTAATTTCCCAATATCTAAACTTGTGTGTTGGAGATCGTAACGATATCCACTGATGACTCGGTCAATAACCGGCGTATTATAAAATTCCACCTAAGTTCAGTTTGAGAACATGAGCTCACAAACGTAGAAATGTGTGTACCAATTTAAAGTTACTTAAAAATTTGGCAGGTTTCTAGTTTCTAAAGGCTAGAAATTTAAATAATTTGAAAATAAGTAACAAAATTTTATTATACAATTTTTCTAAATGTTTTTTTACACGCATTCTTTTGAAAGCGTTGGTAATAAGTTTTCATTCTCTTCCCCGACCTTTCTTAGCGAGCAAAAGACAAGAAGATGATGACTTGCAAGTCATCATCTTTGAATTAATTTCTTCGGATCATACACAGATACATAGGTTTGTGATAGCTTAGTGTGAACCATTTTCTTTGCAATTTTTTCTATTTAACTAACTAATGTCTGCATAAAATAACTCAAATTCTTAAATAATCCGGTAATTTCTAAATCAGATTAAAAAAGAGGTTGCTTCACCGGTTCAAGTTCAAATAACACGAACACTTGACTTATAGCGAATACCAACTAAAGCACCACTTATAAAGGTCAGGAGATCCGTCAATCTGGCAACAATTTTCAATAACAAAATAAGACTTGAACGGAGCTGAGATAAATTGCAGTACTCGGCATGGCCCAGAGATGGCGGGAGTGAGATAAGCAAAGCGATGGCAACAATAACCGATGCACTTCCTTTGACAATACCCTGGGTTATTTATACGATGGAGATCGCAACGATACGCATTGGTGAGTCGATCAATAACCCATGAAAGTGATAAGGAAACTATCAAATTGAAACGTCAACGGTGTATAATCAAATGTACATAGTTTATTATACGATGGGAAAGAGGGTTATATCAAGATGTGTAGTAGACAATGTAACAGTGACCTAGCGGCTAACAAGCTAGGTAACACTAGACAGACAGACAGACAGACATACTTTATTATGCACACCAGAAGACTTATACAGTGAAAAAACAATGCCAACTAAATAACTTATTACTAGTGCCATATAAGTTTTTAAGTTTAAGTTGTTGTATGGCTAGTTGGTAAGTATATGGAATGCTTTCTGGGAGTCATTCTCCACATACAGGCATCAGGATAATTTGTAGGTTTGCGTTAAGGGTTCGGGTCTTGCGTGCTCTAGCCCAAAGTTTGCTAGACAGTGGAGTACATTTGATGCCAAATGCCATAAGACATCATAAAAAAGCCAATTTACACACCCTCAAAAGTATAGTGTGTATAAAAGAAAAAAGTTACAAACGTATATAGTCACCAAGCATAGGAATCATGTTTCTGTACACATGATTCCTACCCTAGGTGAAACAGTAAACAGTATAGAAGATGTAGTGAATATGAAAAGTTTGGGAATCAGTAAAATAATAAAAAATTGCCTATTTAGTCATATAAGTAAAAGGCCGGTTTGCATTTTGATTATTGCGAGTGTGAGTGCGAGTGCGAGTGACTGATTACTATGCACTCGCAATAATCAATCGGTGTCCACACGTGTTTGCTACCAATCACTCAACACCTGCACTACTCACTCGCACGCGTACTAATCAAAATGAAATCAGGCCTTAATAACTACTTGATCCTTTATTTCTTCTTTAGTTGAAAATAAGTTTTATGTCAGGTTACTGGTGACAACAAAACTCGACCTAGCGAGACGAGAGTAATACAAGACCAATCGATTTTTTGTTTTGCTGGTCTCAATGGTGTATATTATATAGAATTCAATCTGCCGCATAGTAATTTTTGCCTTTCAAGCGTCGTGATATTCCTAATGTAAAATTAAAATGTAAACTATTTAAGTATGTATGTAATGTTTTCCTAGCTGATTTCAGCAACGGGGACTATTATTGATGTTTTTCAACAAAATCAAAATAATAATAAGTGCATTACTAGGAAACTATAAAAAAATGTACTTACAACAATGTTAATGTTTCCAAGAAAATTTGAGAAAATAAAGATAAATTATCTTAAAACATAGGGTGACAAGTGCAGTGAAATGCTAGGTAATGATTTGGATTATTCATAGTTTGTTTACTATAACTCTCCGGTCCGTCACGATGTTGAAAAAAAGTAATTTATCAATAAGTACGTGACAACCCTAGCTCAACGAACCAAGATTAGTACTCATCTAAAAGTCGTGCAAGCTAATGTACTGACTGATTATAATTGGTAATGTGTACAAGATAGCAAAGTGGCCGACAATAATTATGATGTCGCTGGCTCTAGCGCGCGCTGGTGGTCCGAAGCTCGAGGCAGGATTTTCCTCTGAGAAGATATCTTGATACTTTGGAGAGAATTTACATAGGAGCAGAGCAATCTTCCCGGTAAACTTAGAATTAGCTACGACCGCGAGCCTCAAACCGGTTAGGATGTGCACGCAGCTATTATTTTAAATTAATTAGATTGGCTTTAGTGATGTGATAAAAAAGTAAGTTATAGGAACAGCATAAACAGCCAAGTTTATGTTTCCCAGTTTCCGCGTTCCCAGGTTCGGCGTTTTCATGAAGATCATCAACCACAACGCTCACGAGGTGTGAGTTGTTGGATGACACATGCTCTTGAAAAAAATATATTTAATTTAAATTTATATATGTATTTCTTGACACATGCCAAGTATTCATGTTCAATTATGTTTTTTTTATTTTTTTTATAGCATAGAGTGACGAGATGAGCAGGTCATGTGCCTGATGGTAAGCAACATGCCTGCCACATAACAGCACAGTAACACGCAGCTATTGGAACATGATAGTCCAAATCATTACCTAGCACTGCACTGCGCTCGTCACCCAGAGATCTAAGATATTATGTCTCTAAGCCCTGTAATTTCTCTGGAATCATTGCCCTTCAAACCGGAAGACAGTAATGTTTGCACATTACTGCTTGGCGGTAGAATATTTGGCAAAGGTGTGGTACTTCCCCAGGCGGACTCTGCTAAGAGTCCTACCACTACTAAACTTAGTGACAAACTAGTTGATATACACTTGAAAAGTTTTCATAAGAGGCGACAACAGTTAGACAATACTCATAGATGGCTGGACCAACGGACAACAGAGACGGATAGTTTATGCCAGAGTTCGAAAAAAATAAGCGCTGTTTTTAGTTTTAAAAGTAAAATATTATTTAAATGTACCTTGCAAATCACAACTAATTTTAGTGTCGATAATCCTAATTTTATAGCTTGTACAAAGTTTAGTAATCTCTAGATTCAATTTAAATTATAGCCATAAACCGGTTCATATTACTGTTTAAATTACTGTGGACAATAAATTTACTTATTTTTTACGAAAACCACTTTATATAAGTGGTTACTTATTCTACACGAACGTGACAAAAATAACCCAATTTAGCAAGTCTATTGTTACGTTTAAAGCTGACACGTTCAATTTCATCTCTTGGGGTTTGTTTAACATTGCTCATAGACCTAATTCAAAAATTTTAATTTTCAACCTTAAGCTATGAGTAAATTTTACACGTGACTGTGTTATAAAATGGTCCTTCGTCAAACAAAAGCAGGGTTAGTTCCTAAGTCTATTATGAAGCTATTTGTCAAAAATGTCTAAAGGTACAAGTTCGCGCTGAGACCGCGACGCGAGACCGCGACGCGAGACCGCGACACGAGACCGCGACCGGAGACCGCGACAGGCACTTGACACTATGGAATTGTATGGGCGTCAGATCGCGCCGAGACCGCGACAGGAGACCGTACCGAGTACCTTAAAGGTACAAGTTCGCGCCGCGACCGCGACGCGAGACCGCGACCGGAGACCAAGACAGGCACTTGACACTATGGAATTGTATGGGCGCCAGTTCGCGCCGCGACCGCGACCACGACCTGTCTCGGTCTCCTGTCGCGGTCTCAGCGCGAACTGGCGTCCATACAATTCCATAGTGTCAAGTGCCTGTCGCGGTCTCCGGTCTCGGTCTCCAGTCGCGGTCTCGTGTCGCGGTCTCCGCGCGAACTTGTACCTTTAGGGGTCAAACAATATTCACACCAAATTTTCTAAACTGTTCTTAGTTATTTTGTACTTCAGTCCATTTTATATAACAAGCATCAAAATTTTGTCTCACATTCAAGCTAATAAAAACTGATGGTACATACTTATTATTTAATAGGTTATGCACGTGTGATATAGTCAGCCCAGACCAGTATCAGTCTGATCTGATATGGTAGGACTGGACAGACAAAATCATATGTTAGTAACTCGTTAATCTAAATAATAACATTTACGTGAAACTAAAACTGTGTACCCATTTTTGCAAAAAAATGGCGGGGCGGAGGAGTACGAAATTTCCAACGCTTATTATTCATCTGGAGAAAGAGTGCACAAATATGGTGTCATGGGACACAAGGTAGAAACCTATCCTATGAATACCGATAGTACAATACAATTTGAAAATAAGGTTGAAAACATACACAGGCAATTTTTACTTCCGTCACTTCCGCTATAAATTTTTCTTATAGTTGTAGTCTCACATTTTTTCAGTTTGATCGCAAAGCAATATCCCTTTGTACTCCTTTCAAAACACCTCACACTTTACCATCTATTTGACACACACACACACAAGCATGCTATTATGTTTTTTGTACGAGTATGTGTGTCTATGGTCAGATTGTTCTCAATATGAAGATTAATATTGGTGTATATCCTAATTTTGAACACTTTGCAACCAATAGTTAATTAACAATGTGTAACAACCATGTCAGTGTTAATAGTGAAACAAGCTTAAGTTCCACTTAGCAGTGTTGGAAACAGCCTATGCTACAATTCTCCTACATCCTACATCTTACACAGTTCCTTTGATAGATCTTGCATTGAAGTTTATCTTGGGGACAACACAAACATCAAACTTCGAACACGAGCGCTCCAACGGAATAGCAAATCACACTCTATTTGTATATCAAGTGTATAACGCAGGTTTGTACACAGTAACTGTGAATGACAGCGGAATGTCACTAAACGTATTGACCTTATTTTTGTTACGTGTGGAACTCATTCATAACATGCGACTGGTAAAGCAAATAAGAAGTTAACCTAACGGAGTATTGACATGCACTGCCGATCTTATGGATTGATATATCTACGAGTGGCTGCTTTCATGGGTTGAACTAATTAGTTGTATTTTACAAATACTAGCGTCTTGTCAATACTTACTAGCAAATGTATGGACAATACGATTCTTTTTACGTCCACTGGGTGTGTTAGGTCATCGAGGGCCGAATTTTTTCCCAAGCATCTGCTAATGTTTTATTTTGGCATTACGACAAGATAAGGCATAAGCGGTTCATCAAAATATCTTATAGTCACACAATAATGATACTATCAGGACTAGGAAACTATGAGACAATATTTAAATGACACTAAATTAACCTCAATTACCGAATGTGTGTCTCTACTTCTATGTATATGTGAATGCGTCTATGTAATTTAGGCAGACGACAGGACACTAAGTAGCAATAATTTAACCAGCATAGAAAAGATGAAAATTTTACATAAAAGGATGTTATTCAATAAACAAGTATTTAAATGAAATACAAACAAATAATGTATTTACCTTCTTTCTAATGAAATATTAAGTTGAATAAATGTAAAAACACACCGAAGTGAAGTATGCATTCTGAAAACATGAGGAACACTAAAAATGATTAGTAGTAAATAGATGAAAACTGCAATGCAACTTTGCAATAAACGATAAAACTATTTTAAATAGTCTTAGAATCTTTAATTTTTCTTGATTTTAATGTGAGTTTGATGAAATTGGGGATATACATATTCCTACATACATTTTAAATTCACTGTCTGAGACAGTACACATACTATACATAGAAAAATATAATTTAAATGTATTTTGCAAATATGTCACAAAATACAAGTGAAACAACTTAAAAACAACTAAAAAAGCGAAAAGCTGAACAAATATTTAAATTCATTTTAAATAAACTTCTAGGACTGGAATATATGAGACAACGCGCAATGGAATATATTCAGCCTTAAATAGTATTCACCAAATTAGCGTATCTTACAAAAGCTGTTTGCAAACTGACAATATTTTTACTTTTAACGATACTTCGATACAGTTAATACCGACAAACTGCATCAAATTAAAATATTTTTCCCTACATGAATCTACATAATTGAAAATATGACTCGTTATCTCTCGATATACCACCACATACAAATAAAAACTACTGGCATACGCATTACGATCAACTTTTATAGTCAAGTGTGGCCAAAAGCAAAAAAGGCATCCTCTAGAATCTCGCGTCGCCTGAGTCACTCGACGGCTAAAAAATTACATTTTATTCAAGGAATATACGTTAACATCGGGTTTATGTTAAAATTCGTAGTGTAATGGAAACAATGCATTATGCATCGACTCCGCTTGACACAATGACATATGGAGTAACTTTTGTTTGACGTTAGGGACGAGAATGTAAAAATATCAAACGCATATCATGCTGAATAATTTTTCCATAGTTTTTCTTACAGAAGAAAAATTTTTTTAAAGGCACGCACTTTTGCATTCCTTTTAGCGAGATAAAGAAGCCAACGTACGAGTTTAAGTGGACGCTGCGTTTGCGCATAATTGGGAGCCCTTTTTGCGCACGACTCGAATGCGAAATGATCCCGATATTAATGCAGCTTTTTGTAAATCTCCCAGCGAACTTCATACTATTTTGTAATACAAAGGCCAAAGAAAGCATCGTTGCCGATCTGTTTTCTCCAAATTGATGAGCGAAAAACACAAAGGAGGGACCGCATCATGTTAAAAAGGTATCCAACCGTTCGAATTCAAGATTTAAGTATTTTAAAAAGTTTCTCAAACCCGATAAACGTTAGGGGCTATAGAATTGAGTCTATAAATGAAATTGTAGAAACAAAATCTATCGAAAGGTTTTTATTTTACAAAAGGTTCGAACATTTTTGTATCAATATTGTCTCCGTGATCGCTTATGACGCCATTACTGACGCCCCATAAACTCGATCGTTTCGTCTTCTAAACCTATTCATGGCGTAATTCGAGTTTGGAACGTTTCACGTTTCGGCTCGCGCGCTAACGGTTCGGACTATGAAGCCGGGTATTCGAAGCTCATCGATTTGATCAGAGATGTCGCGCTACGTATTTCAACCGGAAGATAGTAGATTTCTGTCTGGTCTGTGCACTTCAATAATTACAACAAATATAAAATAGTACTAGCAGCGAACCGCAGTTTTACCCGCGTAGTTCCCGTTCCCGTTATTTTCCCGGGATAAAAGTGGCGTATGTGTTATTCGAGACTACAATCGCACTGTGTTCCAAATTGCTCCATTCAGACGTTTCGACGTGATTGAGCATCAAACATCCAAATTTTTGCATTTATAATATTAGTAGGATTGTATGAGCAATCCGATTACGATAATACAAGGATTACTTCGTTTTGAGCTACATGTTTAGTATGTGCCACAATATTTCTTTAATTGAAAACTGCATATATACAATTCAAATTGTTTTTGCATTTATTCCTTGTTTAATTCAGTTTGATTTACATTGATAATTTTCAATTTTTAGTTGCAAATTTTTACTTTTACAAAACAACAACAGCATTTGCATTGTTTTAAAACAAATCATTTTTAGTTTGTCACTTTATTAAGTTAATCGTAGGTATATAATATAGTTAATTATCCCATATTTACCACAGTTGTCGCGCGTCCCTAAAAGTTTGCATATTTTTTTTTTTTTTTTATATTTATTAATATTATGTTAGTTATCAATCGGTTTGTTTTTTTTTTTCTACTTATCCGGTCAAATAATTCAAAATAGCTGAAACGGTTCACCTCTCAACCTATCACATTGCATATCCAACAATGATGTCTAAAGCCGCTTATACACACTGGCCGAGTGGAGGCCAACGCGAGCGTCGACAAAACGGCACATGACGAGTGGTAGCATCCACACACTGGCCGAGCGCAGGCCAACACAAGTGCCGACAAAACGGGACATGGCGAGTGGTAGCATCCACACACTGGCCGAGCGCAGGCCAATACGAGCTACGAGCGCCTTTGTTTTGTGCACAAAAACCGACACCGGTCACGAGTGAGACGAAGTCGAGGCAAAACAGTCCTATACACACTGGCCACTTCCCGTCACTCGGCCAGCTAGGCGAGCGACGGCGAGTGATCACAAGTCATGGCAAAACGACCCTCCACACACTGGCGTTGGCCTCCACTCTCCACTCGGCCAGTATGTATAGGCGGCATTAGATGTCGATTCATAAAAACAATATGTGAGATCGGTCAGGGGCGTACACGTGGGTTGCGCGTCGGAGGACATTGTCTACAGATCCCGCTGATATTGTGCCCAAACACCGACCCAACTCCGAGATGTTATCATAATTATAATGTTCCTCTATTGGTATTTACATAGGCGTACTCACGCGATATCGTAAACGTGATCTCCGTTTCGAAATTCCATAGACGCATCCACGTGAAAGTTGACTAAATATGTCATAACACAGAAACAATTAGATAATATTCGGTGGTGTTTATTGCTTTATCAAATTCTATTAGCTTCTGATAATACATGGAGATAGTAGTAATGGTGCTTATGGGGCTTTTAGTCGTGATATTATACAATCCGAAATCAACTTCGACTCTCAGACAAATAAATACTCATAGACTTCAACTATGCCGTTATTTTTTAAGAATTGAATTCGATCACAGGCAGATAGTTAAGAACTTCGTGGTGTACAAGATAGTTTCTGGAATCTATTATGTAATTTTGATCGAATTATACATTTTAAAAGTAGCACAGTGACCTATGATTGATGTTCTGTCATATTGTTATATGCGATAACTGTGACATTTCATTATTGAGCTAATCTCTTCTGAGCTTGATCTTTCGACGAATCCATTTTGTCGTATCTCAGTTTAATCTATGACATATTTACTCGCTAAGATTTTATCTGATGCCAATGTTGTGATGTCTTTACATTTTTTAAAGCCCTCTGCAGCAGTTACCCTCAGGTGGCTCAATTCTACTGTTTACGGTGCATTTATCTATGTACCATGTACATGGTTCACTGTCACAAAATATTCTGTAGTCAAAGAAAAACCTGAACTCTGGTTTATTAAATTAGGTAGTAACCAAGTCCAGTAGGTAAATAGTTCATGGAGGTAGATGGCATGGCAATTTGAAAGAAAACTAGGTATAATTAGCAACTATGTATTTATTCACATAAGCATATCGTTCGTTAACCCTTCACCCAACCCTTGACTAACCTTAATTCTTTAACCTTCAACCCGGCCGTGAGTCCAAAGACATAACCTACACCATTATTCAAATTTGCAGTGGTACTCAACTAAAAGTACTGTCGATTTCAAAACAGTAAGTACATTTTTTTCTCTATTTTAAATTATAATGATAGTGATCTTCAAAGAATTGTTTTCTGATTTATCCTGAATTGGAATGTATCCTGATTTAGTTATTAATTAGACTAAATTTGATTTGGTTAAAGGCTGCAGAATGAGAAAACTCCACCTGACAATGCGTCAAAGAATACCGCCTTCTATATCTGGACTAAGTGATCCAACCGTCTAACAAAACATTATCATAAAAACTTTGTCCGTTGTTTAGGTATAATACATTTATATTTTCAATCATAATTACCTATTTGTTATTATTCCAAGAAGAATAAAAAATAGTAATAACAATTATGTTTACTGTTCATACATAGTATGGAAAACAATCTTGAAATAGCAGGCATTTGTAGTGCAAAGATGTGCATGCACAAATTTATAGTATACTATTTGTTCTGTCTCTGTCTTACTGTGAAATTCTGCGCTCTTAGTACATTTGGAAGTGACTGTACCGTCGAGACGACAAAAGTTCAGTGCTAATTAAGACTTGCACGACAACACTATCGTTGCTGACATGAGTCCAGCGCTATTCAGAGCAGTGTTGCAATTCTCTCGGTGACCGGGAACACAATTTCCATCATCACTGCTACAGCAAATATTGCCATTACTTATCTAGTTTTTAATATGGATTGTAATTGATATGATTGGATGACTAATGTTGGATTGGGAACGTCAAATATTTGACTGGAAATTATGTAGAACAGTTTGTATGAGAAAATGAAATTTTTGTTTGTACTATCTTCTTCGCAAGTTTTCAATATCGTTAGCTACGACAAACATTTCATAACCAAAATCAGCCAAATCGGCCCAGCCGTTGTCGAGTTTTAGGAGACCCACGAACAGCAATTCATTTTTATATTTATAGATATATAGCACTCAGGAATCACGTACACATCCAACGTTGAAAGATTGAAACTGTTCCGGTAGTTTCCGAGATTAGCGCTTTCAAGCAAAATCCTCTTCAGCATTATAATATACCAATAGACTAACTGCCGCCCCCAAAATATTAACTCAGTGATTACGGTACAAGTCAACAATATGTCAATTTGGGCTATGTCAAATCGGTATTTTAAACTACATTTGACCGTTCTCTCGCCCTATGTTAAGTAAACATGTCGTGGTCTATAATGAATTACACTTACCTCAAAGGCAACGCACGCAGTTTTGCTTTCCGTTTAAAGTAACATCTAATCTCTACGCTGTTATGAATGTAAACGATGAAATGGTGCCACCTTTTTGTCCAATGGCGCACACGCACACGCACACGTCTCATACAAGATATCACCGACATCGTTAAGTATGTCCATTATATTTATGAACCGCCAGAAATCCCATGACCACGCCCGCTATGACACAGGAACACCCGCAATTTGACCTGAAAAAAATTGACAAATGCACATAATGTCGGTCATTACTTTTCAATACCACAAGTATTAATTAAATAATATGTATTTATCATCAAAACTATTTTTCTTGTAGCTTTATTTTGTTTCTATTTTTTTTCAGGTAATTTCTGATGTGGTTCTGGCAACTCCACGGCAAAATCTCATCTCCGTGCCTGCGGAAAGCAAATGAGTCCCATTAGCCAGTACAAAAGGAGCCTTCTTGAAACCGTGCCACAGCTCGCATCATGTGACAAAAAAGCTATACTACGCTATACCACTATACCACAGTTCTGCATGTATCTTCAAGAATGCTATTGAGGCGCCGCGTGTCGTCAGCGATGAATATTGGCGGAAACTCTAGTATTCGCTCGAAGCGTATTAGGTGTGCGCATTTATTATTTACAACAAGAGTATGTCCCTTACTTATTTGGCTGCGTCTAGAGAATTGTCCATGAGAAAAAAGAGCAAGGTTTTTAGAATCGGATTTAATTCCTAGAATTTGAAAATGGGAAATGCGTACTTTATGTTTTGACCACATCGTGGAAAATTCCGGTACATACACTTTACGCCACGGATGGTTTATATGAAATAACTAGCGACCCGCCCCGGCTTCGCACGGGTGCAACGCTGATTCTAAATATAAGTACTAATTAAAATGATTCTTGTGGGGGATTCTTAAGCGATAGTATACTATTGTCGATTTGTGTTTATTTATGTGCATACGCATACGCAAAACATTTGCTTGTTTATTTAATGACATTACATTAGAAACCTTTAGAATGATCCGTTTTTCCCTGCTATTTTATACACTTTACATTTATTTCCCATTTCAACCCCAATTTTACCCTCGTACAGTTCAAAATTACAAAATTGCTAGAACACACATTCGTTTGCTTCGTGTCTATATACAGAGTTTCATGGTTTTATCTCCAACGGTTGGGAACTTTCAGATTGATCAGTCAGTCATCCCCCATTTCAACCCCAATTTCACGTTTGTTACGTATCAAGTGTCTATATTCAGAGATTCGTGGTTTTATCTTCAACAGTTGGGATCTTCCATGTTGACATTCATCCCCCTTTTCAACCCCAATTTCACCCCCGTACAGTTAGAAATTACAAAATTGCTAGAACCCACATTCGTTTGCTTCAAATCAAGTGTTTATATACAGAGTTTCATGGTTTTTATATTTAACGGTTGGGAACTTTCATCTTGGCATTCATCCCCTATTTCAACCTCAATTTCACTCTCGTACAGTTAAAAAATACGAAATTGATAAAACAAACATTCGTTTGCTTTATATCAAGTGTCTAAATACAGAGTTTCATGGTTTTATCTTCAACGGTTGGGAACTTTAATATTGACGTTCATCCCCCATTTCAACCCCAATTTCAGCCCCATACAGTTTGAAATTACAAATTTGATAGAACAAACATTTAATAGCTTTCAAATTTAAATTTGTGTCAAGTGTCTAGGTACAAAATTTGATAACTTTGAAAATCACGAATTTTCATATAACCGTTCATCCCTTGTTTCACCCCTTAGGGGTTGAATTTTGCAAAGCCCCGTCTTAGCGAGCGCCTACGTGCTAAAAGGGACCTTCATGCAAAATTTCAGATTCCTAGCATTTGTAGTTTCTGAGATTCCTTGATGAGTGATCTTTCGCTTTTATATATATAGATGGTTGATGTAATGGGTGGGCGTTTTGCTTACCGTCAGGCTTTCTATTTTTAATGAAAAACACAACATAAAAGTCAATTTTACTAAAAAAAAAAGAGTGACGATACGAGCAGGGCATGTGCCTGATGGACACGCAGCTATTGAAATATGAAGAAATCATTCAAACCATTACCTAGCACTGCACTGCACTGCGCTCGCCACCCAGAAATCTAAGTTGTTATATTTCTTAGCCCTGTAAATTCTCTGGAAACATTGACCTTCAAACCGGAACACAGTAATATTTGCTCATTACTGCTTGGCGGTAGAATAACTGGCAAAGTTGTGGTCCTTCCGCAGGCGGACGCTGCCAAGAGTCCTACCACTACAAACCGTCATTTTGACAGTTTTGAATAACTTTTACTGTCTCGTTCTCCCTTGATGTACTTTCCTACATTTACTTATTTTTTCACTTTACCCTCAACTTTGTTATCAGATAGCTCATTCAATCAAACACACACTTTCATGTTCCTCTACAGCTTTCCACATAGCTTTGGGTTGGCTTCTCTTTCTTCACATTCTTCATAATTATCTTTAATGTTAACCAGCCAGGCAATATTTCTTGAAATTTTCACCACCATGATAGCTTTCTTCTATCTTCATAAATGGTATGTATAAGCAGCGTCATAAATGAGAATTGAATTGAATGAAAATGAAAGTCAAAATTGAAATATACATTTCAAATGGCTCAAGAGACCATGAACGGACTCGAATTACCTACATGTAGTGTGTGACAAATTCTTAATTTTAAACGTTTTGGCGAGTTCTTATAATTCAGAAGCTTTTCTTTAATTTGCACAGATATGTGTATCTTGTCTGGGTGTTTTCTATGTATAATAAGTAGGTACGTATTTAAAAATGTATAAGTATTTTATCAGCTAGTTGTCTTCCATAGTACAAGCTTTGCTTAGTTTGGAGTCAGATAGTGTTGTGTGTGAAATGTCTACCAATATTTATTTATATTCACCAAAGTATTGTATCTAGGCTCCATAAATCGCAAATCTCTCACCTCAGGGCTAGCAGCTTAGGTAAGCCGTCGTTCAACTGAGATGAGCCTAATAAATTTTATAGTATCGTAAATAACGATGCTGTCGGCCGCATACTTCACTTAATTTAAAATCTAGATTTAGCATAATCCAAGGCTTCCTAGACAATAAAATCAACTAATCCTTAAAAATGTCAACGCCATTTTATTACCGTAGTGCGTAATAAACTAGACATAAAATTACTGAGGATTAGTCTGATTTCGTTAAATTAATTCTTGTATTTTTTTGCGATTTACATTTATTGGTATAGAAATCGTTGAATTAATTTGACAGCAAAAACTTTTATGACTATGAATTACACTAAAAAAATATAGAAAACGAATTGGAGCAGTTCAAAGTGGTCAAACAGCTACCTCTGATAGCGATTAATACATTAAAAGTAACAGGCGCATTAAAATTGAAGCGCAAAAACCACAAACGTTCACCTAATCGACTGTAGAACGCGTTAACCCACCGCATGCAAATTGCAAAATAACCTAAATCCGTCCATTTGATCTATTAAATTAAAATATTAAAGGTGTTATCTAAAATTCAAGCAGCCATTAAATCGTTTCAGTGGCCTAATAACGGATTCAGTAATTTGGCCATACGTCTTGTTATGGTCGTTTCACAAGATTAAAACCCTAGCCACCCTTCATAAATCTTGCCCCCACAGTTAATATATTATTCAGCAAGGCGTAAAAACGAATCCGAGCCCCTTGGAATTGTCAATCCAGGAAGGTGGAGGAAGCTTGTTCGCAGCTACGCAACCGTCTGTATCCAGAATATCGTAGTAAACCTCAAATAAAGCGGAGTCTATGCATATTATATTGACATCATACGGACAGGATGGTGTTTTATCGACCCCAAGGGGTACGTTTATGGCGTCGCTTTTATTGGGATATGTGCCAATAGTAAACCCAATGTGGTCATCCGCGACGCACAATTTCAAACGACGAAGCTCCTAAAATCGATATGCAGTAAAATGGCGGTGATATACAACTTGGAATGACTTCTATAAACGTTATGAAATTAAATGTCGACTGGACTGACAGACAGTAAATTATTTTCGTATTGTCTAAGCTTGACTGGTAAAACTATACAGCAACTTTGATTCTTGTTTATGAGGTTTAGAAATCGAAACGAAAATCGTTGTTAGTCATAATATTTCACCATGAAGTATGCAAAATGGCTTTCGAGTAAGGCGGTAAGCACACAATAAAATTCAATCATGTTCACGGGCGGTGCGTTTTGTGTCCTACTGTAATGTTTACGGTGACGTTGCTCCCACGCTAGTACCGGTTGGAATTTAGCTAGTATGCACTCCGCTTTTAGATGGATGGATTGAATAGTTCAATCAGCATTACTATCATGCTAACAGATGGCGTTTCTCTCTTGTACCAATACCAGTACATGAAGAAAACAATCAGGCTTGCCATTCAGCGTCGTAATGTTACCAGCATTTTGTCTGCAGGGGGTTTCGGTGACGATAAATCGATCTAGCTAGGTTTTATTTTTTAAAAACGTAATTTTATGCGCGTTTTATGCAATGAAAAACAGTTACATTGACATTAGAATGTGACGATAAATTTCGCAGCATTGCGCGACTATTTAATAGCTCAGGTGGGAAGTTTTTTTTCAGGTTCATCTTTTTTTTTGAGAAAATCTATTACTTTATTTACTTACTTTATTATCTGTAGGTATCTAAGTATACTCAGTATTTACACCGAGCAAAGCTCGGTCACCCAGGTACTTATCTTTATATCTTCATCGCATTAACAATGAATAATTCATATAAATATGTTAGTATACATTTGTAGAGTATTATAGTTTCCATTCTAATTTAAATTTGTCTGAAGATTCTGCCGAATTTTTTTCACGTTTCATAAGATAATCTGTACCAAATAATATGTACATTATTGTTCCTCTTATTTTTTGTTGTTTTGAGACTCTTGTACAGAGCATCTACAATAGTAATTTCTTAAATAAAAAGCTATGCTACCTTCGAACTGTACAGATTTGACTGTATTTACTTTTCTGACTCGTTGTTTTACCAAAAATCTTTAGGTAATTATTATCTGTTGATATGTTCTTTTTATCTTTTAATCTTAAACAAAGATTCAGCAAAATAGCACAAAAAGAACACTATCGGCATTTAATGACCAGTGTAGATGTATTTTATACGCTGAAATGAATGACACAAAGACTACTATATTGTAAGTTCCAAATATTGTATCATTTTTTAAAGAAAGTTACAAATATCTACTAGTAAATCTTAGGAACATTTTATTCGGGAATCAGATGAATAACTTAAAAGCATTATACCTTACAAGCCGTAAAATAAAACACACAAAATGGAGTATTATCAATTCAAGAAGCGAAATTTGCATAAAAATCTTGAATATGAATTTTAATTGCATCTATTAAGTTATTTTATGTAAACTAACACATGCCTGCTTATTGTTATAGCTTATTACAGTAATCTAATTAAGTTTGAATAATTAATAAGCAAGGCAGGTGCAACCGTACAGGTGTACTAATAAAAACATTCTCATGAATGTATTTTAACTCTAACTTAATAGACTACAGGCCCGTGAACAAAATGTACGCAGTAAATGAACCATCAGGAGACCAATGTAGGATGATAGAAGGGTATAAAGTCATTAGATTCAGCACTATGCCGTCACTTGTAAGCTGTCCAACTGAGTACAGTCGAAGAGGGGGGGTTGCAACCCTCGATCATTTCTCCTTGTCGCATGATTTTTGTACGGCATTACGAAATAATGGATTAGGAGAGGTATTGAAACTGTATGGAACCAATGCCGTACATAATCAAATGCCCAAATTCAATCTGTAAATCGTCGGAAAATCAGGAATTTTTCCGACAAACTAATAATTTAAAACTTAAAATTTATAATTTTTACAGTTTCAATACCTCTAATAGGTCTACTGGTGGTTCATTTACTACGTAATTTTTGTTCACGGGCCTGTAGTCTATAAGACATTACGCCGTTTGTACATCAGATTTATTTACATTATTTCAAACTCTTCTTCATCTGTTCTTGAAAAAAAAAACATTTTGTTTGCATCTTTTTGTGTTACCCGACTGAAAGCAGGGTTTTGTTTTTCGCGCGTATCTTGTATGTTTGTAAATTTCTTTAATCCTACTTATGTTCCAAACGACTGGATGGATTTTGACAATTGAAATAGCGTTAGATTCGTCTTAACCACCCAAGTGTCTTTAGATAGTATTTTTAATCACAATGTTTTATATCTGTTGATTTATTCCAATTGGGTTTTTAAATTAAAATTATTAGCCTTTCGTATAACATAAGCAGTCACTAGATATCCCCACTAACTCTCACAAGGAGAAAATGAATATCAGAATCCACCACGCTGGGCCAGTGAGGGTTAGCGGATGACGTATAATCTCGAAAGATTCTTGAAAACTTCCGATTTCCTCACGATGTTTTCATTCACTGTAAAAGCCAACACACATCTGCATCAGAAAACATATAGTATACAGAAGTGCAGGTGGGCTTCGAACTTCAGCCTCACTATTGTGAGTTGGACGTTCTCACTACTACGCCACCACGGCGTCATACTCTTGTGTAGTTCATTTTATTCAATTTTATCCGTTTTAATAATAGAATTTACAAAATTGCAATCAAAACAACTTTGTAAATAAGTTTACAAAAGTTCTCATCACTGGAGTTGACAAATTAAATCATCACATTCATAAAAATGAAAACTGTCGTGAATTAATATTCACAATATGTTGATTTGGTAAAAAATCCACTAGGAACAAACATCATGACACTGAGTTATTTATATATGCATAATAAAATTTAGTTTAAAATGCTTCTTTAAAAGTAGACTGCAAAAAACGGTCAAACATCCTAATAAAGCTGGTATTAAAATACTTTCTTGACTCCGCAGTAACCCTTATCTTCATCAATCAGTCATTGCTAATGAAATGCTCGTTGCTCAAGCTCAAGCATTGACGTTCACGGCGCGACGGGACGCAAAAAGGGTTAAAACTCCTTTTCAACTCCTTGTTTTTTTTTATCACCGGAAACGGCGAACATGGGTGTAAAAGGGTTATCGTAGTATCTGATATGTAATTCTGTACCCTATTTTGAAACAACATTTTACAATTAGAAATCTTTTTTTTTAATGTTATAGGTTTACACTTGACCGCCATCTTGCATAATGTTAAGCAATGATGCGGTGTACGATGAAAAGCGTCTTTACCTAGAAGACGCCGGTGCCGATTCACTTTCGATTTGAAGACATCAAGCCTACAGTCTTGATGTCCGGCATGATGATGACAACCGGGAGAAAAACCCCACATACAACGTAATGCACTGCCTAGACATAGATAAAATAGATCTATAGGCAACGTAACACGTAATGGGCTCTTGATTTTCGATAAATATCAATGAACAGTGACTCCTAAAACTATTAACTACCTAAACACAGCGATAACTATCTAGAGCAGTTTGTTTATCACTAATATTCCCACCGTGCAGTAAGCCCCAAAATGATAAATGAACTGAACCGATCCTTATCCAGTACCGGTCACAGTACATGACAACACCAGTAGTATGTAAGATATGCGATAAGTTGTAAATTTCAATTTGGAGTGTGAGTTTGGAGTGTGCGAGTGGTGTTACTTACCCTCAGGTAGGTACGTGTGTTGTTAATCTTTTTTTAAATTCGTAATTTATACATCACAATTTACACTGAGGACTACCGCCTAATTAAAACGTTTGTATCTTTGCTATTGCTCTGTCGCGTATTTCCAATCTATACAAGGCCAGAACGCAAGGGTATGAAACTAATCACGTATAGATTGTAAATAAGTTTTTTTACTAAGATCTTCCAAACCATACAAGGCCAGTACGCAAATACTCGCGTATACTTTGTAGTAACGTAGAAGTATTATGCTGTTACAAAATATACAGCGCCAGTACGCATACGGACTAATCGTGTATGTTTTGGAATAAGCGCGCGAAACTAACATTACAATTTGTACGTGAGCAGTTGCATTTTTTTGTTTATATAAAGAGTGACGAGACGAGCAGGACATTTGTCTGATGGTAAGCAACATACCTGCTACATAACAGTACAGTGACACGCAGCTATTGGAACATGAAGAGTCCAAATCGTTACCTAGCACTGCACTGCGCTCGTCACCCAGAGATCTAAAATGTTTTATCAAGATGTTATACTGACTGATTTATTGTAGATGTTGGTTTCCCAGATCCGACTCGGAGCACCCCGACTCCACCTAGTCTTGTCGCTACTACCCCTAGAGTGTATATAAAAAATGCGGGAGCCAGAAGCCTAAGGGAGGTCCTGAGTGGAGCGAGCCCTACGAGGCCTAGCGAAACGCAGGGGGGAGGTGGCGAGCGAAGCGAGCCGGCGACCTCCGTAGTGGAGCTCAGGCCGAGTATGGAGAAGCGACACTCAGGGCTGACCCCAGGGCTTCTGGCGGGAGCCCACCCAGAGTCAAATCTCAGCATCGGATCGACAACATAGACAATCAGTACGAAAAATTATTGTATGCATCGTAATAACAGATTTATAACAACATTACAATATAATATACTCGTACGCGAACAGTTTCCTATGGCTGCGTTCTGGCGTTGTATAGAATGGAAAGACGCGACGCGAGCATCCACGTTACAAACTATACACCATCAGTACGCAAAACTCTTGTATGGTTTGTAATAACAGATATTAAAACAACATTACAATATATACTCTAGCAGTTTTCTATGGCTGCGTTCTGGCGTTGTATAGTTTGGAAATACGCTGCTCTGTCGTCAATTATGGCTAAATTGAAGGAGAACATAAATAAAACCATAACATTTTTAACTGGCCAGTACTAACTGACACTGATCATCAATGTTCTTTTTCCAACACGTAATATAAGTTGAAATCCCCATACTGTCAGTTCGGTGTATTTTGGGTGCCATGTCGGTTGCTTCATCTACTTCATTGTTAATACACCATTGTCGTATTATATTTGTAATAGATTCGTATCTCGCGTCATATGAGCGTCCTATCGTTTCGATAAGCTTACTGGTGGGATGAATCCACTTTCTAATGCTAGATGCTTTGTACTCGTGCGCAAAGTTTTAGTCTTAACATTACAAGGGTTCAATTTTATTTTTGTGCATATTGTTTCTTTGACTTTTATTAGGTCAATATTTATTTTATTTATTTATTATTATTTATAATAAATGTGTATCTAATCTGGTGAGGATACAGAACATATGATTAGCTGGATTATACTGAGATACCTATACTTTATTTTGAACCGACTAAAGTATGTCTTTTTCAATCAACTTACTAACAGGCTTATACTTGACAGCCATCTCACCTAATGTAAACCAACTATGACGAACAGAAGAAGCTGATCCACTCTAGAGGTAGTTAGTATTTTTGTAGGTTGCAGTTTTGTAGGTTGCCCACTTGCAGTGGTAGGACTCTTGGCAGAGTCCTACCACTGCAAGTGGGAAGTACCACACCTTTGCCAGTTATTCTACCGCCAAGCAGTAATGTGCAAACATTACTGTGTTCCGGTTTGAAGGGCAGTGTTTCCAGAGAAATTACAGGGCTCAGAGATATAACATCGTAAGTAGATCTCTGGGTGACGAGCGCAGTGCGGTGCTAGGTAATGATTTGGACTCTTCATATTCCAATAGCTGCGTGTCACTGTGTTGTTATGTGGCAGGCATGTTGCTTACCATCAGGCACATGACCTGTTCGTCTCGTCACACTTTATTAAAAAAAACAGTTGGAAAACCCAACTGGAGCAGCATATTCCATTGCTTGGCTGTTAAACCGCTTTATTCGAGTTGCAACAATGCAATCTGCGCAATTGTGACCATATATATAAAGGTTGGTAGTAGGTTGGTTGGTTGTAGGGATGTCCGATAGAAAAAACGGCTCGGTGGTATTAAATTCTTAAGACCAGATAATATATAGTAAGTATTTTGAGTAATAGATTGAAATAGGAGCGTTTATAAATAGACTTCAAATTTCAAGAAATAAAAACAATATGAAATAGGTAATATGAATTTATCTACGAAAAACAAACACGGACTTCAATTTAAAATGAAACTGAGACATTCGACTAAATTTCATATATTTTTATACCAAGTGAACACACTCATAACATCAATGTATAAATATTCAAAATTTTTGTTAATCTCGTAATCCGCTGAACAAATTTCGATTAAATTATAAGAGACCACCTGATTAATGAAATTATATGAAATATGATCTACCGAACAAAAATTGATTCTTTAAATTTACCTTGTTTCCAATTGTTAGAGCAAATTCGTAACATTAATCCAAAAAAATTACAGTAACTTCCTTTTTCGGAGTCGGTTAAAAACGCAACAACGGGCGAACATGAAAAAAAAAATCCTCGGGAAAGAGTTATAAACTAGCCCTATCTCTTCAGCTACACGTAACTCCTGTTAATTTTATATAAACACAAATGATTGAATGTTCTTTGTATTTAAATTCAAAAGGTTGGCTGTTTGCATGATGCGCGGATGTGTTTCTTTACAGAAAAAATAAAAACAGATCTCTAAAACATTGAAAACATCCACAGGAATGTATAACGAACATAAAGTTCCGGTCAATTTAACATCAGTTAGTTTAATAGTATGATTGTAGGTCGTAATATCAATTCGGTACGAGATGAGTAATTACAAAGAGTCTGTGGTCTTGACAAATTCGTTGTAAAATATGTACCGTGGAAATTTGATTGGACGCGGCGCATACAAACATGAAGTTATGAAGAAAAGAAACATTACATATTGTGGTAGATAAATACATATCGGAAGACGTTCCTCATACAATACTTATTAGTCCTAAACTAAGCAAAGTTTGCACTATGAGCACTAACTGATATAACTCATAAGTAATGTATTAATCATTAATACACATACACATAATATGATGGTTTTAAGATAACTTTGTGTGTGGTCCGAGGCATCCTCGACACAGGATTTTTCCAAATTGAAAAACAATGTTTCTATAGAAATACGTATACCTAATGCTTAATAAATACAGTTACGAACGAGCTGCACTGCTAAGCAAAGGCTTGTTTTTTTTTCAATTAATAATTATAGTTTTAGGTTTGACTGCCATCTTGGCTAATGTTAAGCGTTGACGTGATCTACGATGGAACGTCTTTACCTAAAGGACTATACCAACCATTTATGTTGAAATAGTTGCGTAACACGTTGCTGTTATGGGTTTTATGTTAGTGCTTGCTTCTCTCGCTGCAGGCATATATTTTATATTGTATTCTACAAAATATTAGATCAGTGTAATTTCATATCAAAAAAAGTTTGCCTTCTCCAAAATTTCGTTGACTTCTACCGCTATACATTCCATGCTAGGAAGTAGGGCGTCCAAATCTAAGATCACGCGTCCCCGATACAAACACAATGCTGCACACACGAGCGGTTTGATTGCACACGTGTGTAGCTTGATTCTGTGGTCTAACAAAGGTTAACTTCTGTATTTTGGTCTAACAGGGGTTAACTTCTCAAATAATGTATTTAACCTCAATACATGACACGAAAAAAGAGTATTGACTCCACTTTCATAAGAATATCTAAACTGTGGATTGCGTTGCCTGAGTGAGTATTCTTTGACGGATAAAACTTAAGTTTCTTCATATTGAGGGTAGTTGTTTTTTTAAGTTAAGCGCAATCTATGGTAGACCACACCGACGTCTATATTGAACCTATTTACGAACGAAAAAAAATATCAATTCTAAAATGTAACCGATTTGCTGTTTTTTTTTTTCTGGTTATTGTACTTGTTGCAAGTAATTCGAATGCTGTGAAACCAATAGATAACAATCCTAGATGTTGTTTGTGGTTGGTATGGGTTTATATTTTTTTAAAGACATACTGGACTAATAATAATTAGTTAGATTACTAACTAATTACAATTTCGTGTCCTTAAATTTGTTTGACGCCATAAAGTTGAAACTTGTAAAACTTATTAGAATTTATTCAGACAATTTACGGGGTTTTGGTTCGTGCAAGCTTTATGCAAATGTTAGATGTTCGGCGGTAAGTATTGTAATCCAAAATATTGCCTTAAATTGATCCAAATCGTTGTCAAAATGCTCCAATTTGCGATGTTCAATTGTTCTGAATTGCCTCTATCAACGACTAATGCGTGTGATTGTTTATAAGTGCCTCACGAGCTTACATAAACGGCATTTTTAAATAAAAAAAAGAGCAGAATGATTTGTTGTGCCCTAGATATAATAATATTTTTAGATTTATAAAACCTTGGAGTAGGTACCTAATTTAACATTTACTTACATGAAAACGGTAAAGCTTACTGCAATATTTCAGACTACATGAATAATAATTTTGGAATTACTATTAAATTGTATTGTAAAATACAACTGGCAAACGAACGAAAGCAAAGCCGGGGTGGGTCGCTAGTTTGTTTATAAACTTAGTTTTCCCCACACTAACAACGCAATCCGTTAATTATACCAAAACTGAGCTAAAATTTATTTTGAATAAGACTTAACTTTGACAATGACAAAATCACACAATCTACACACACACAAACTTTTAAACTAAAAAAAAAATTACTGATTTGGTTAAGAGATATCTTAGATGTATACCTACACAAACATAGACAAACACGTGAAATGTTAATTTTATTTACTTTGTATTCATCGCCAGGTGTGAGTTTACAAATAATATGTGTACTATATTGCAAACAGCCTTACAAGTTAACTATACATATATACACTTATAAATAATTATTAAATACCTATAAAAGACAAATCACAAACATTAGGTAAAATCAGATATTTTCTTCTCTTTTTAAAACAATGTTTTCTATAATCCAATCAAAGGAAAGAAAATAATACCTAGCAGGCGAGAATCTAATACGTTACTCCGGTCAGATTGACGTCACGTCACTAGATATGTAGGTAAAGGAGTATCGGTGCCCTCTGTGCCGCCGGCGCCGGTAATAGAGAGATAGCGTAACATCATCAAAAATAACATATCGGTTGCTGAAAAGTGATGCTCAGAACCCTCAGAGGAGGGCAGTATGAGTCGAGACGACGGAAAATAAGAGCATATCGCACCTTTAGTTTTAAAATATTTGGTGACTAGACGATAAATGTCGTAAAATTTATCCATAACACTTCTCGCCCCGTGTGATCTAAAGCACTTCCAGCCAAGGTATTATTACCTGATACAATTGGAATTTAAACAGGACATTACATCTGTGAGAAGTGTCGGTAGAGGCTGCTCCGTGGTCACCGCCTGCTGTGACTATGTCCCATAGAAAATAATGCTACAGTTACAGAATATCGACTTAAAAACTAGTAGAAATGTCAGTTACACCGTGGTTACACGACAACTGTAGAGCATGCTGAATATATTTTTTCCCCGATAAATACTATTTTACCTATTAAAGTCTAGCTCTTAAGGTGTCTCTGAGTCTAAGTATGAAGTTAACATGTCTATATGTACCTACCTGATATACCTATGTTACACGATATACAATAATGCAATGGGCATTATTGTATTTCGTGTTCTAACACAAACATATCTAGTCGTTCATGAATACGGGTGTATTACGCTAGCCGTGAACTTAGTGTACGTAAATGGATCGAAAAATCAGAACTTCTATTTAGAAGAGCTACGATAAATATTTTGTCATGTATTATATTATATGATACACCTTTCTATCGTTACGACAATATTTCAAAAATTAAGCCTTGACGTTGTCCTTTGTATAATCGTAATTTTCAAAATCTGTCGATCATCGTCGAATCGCAAAATATGCAGTTTCTGTACGTTACAGTTCAATAATAACACCTGGAAAAGTGTGTACGAATTATAATATTATAAAAATGCTAGAGTTAGATGATTTTTTTAGCTGTTAACCTACTTGATCTATTTTTGTCACCGCCTGGTTTAGAAAACACCTTTTCACTCAGAGACTGAAAAGTTCTAGAAACATTCTACAACCTATCTACAAACATTTATGTTTGTGTTTGCGGGAAAGTATTCCTGTCTAATAATATGTAGTGTCTACTTTGTTCGTCTTTGAAATTCGTTGTCGAATCCAGAGAAAATGTTCTACATCACAATATTTAACAATACTGACTGACCATTCGATTGTCACACTTTACCCTAAAAATTATCGATTTAAATGACCTCAAGGGAAGGTTTTCGATAGATATAAAAATAAAATAGGAAAACATAAATGGATTAAATCTGTTCTAAAATGGTTTTACAATTGAAAAACTACTTGTTTTACATCTTATCATAGTGTAGTTACTAAATAATATTTTAATTAAAAATTTGCTAAAAACATTTGATTATATATAAAATGAAATGACATCAACAGTTCCAAATTTTCTACTTTACACATGAATACCTAAATCACGGGTAAAATTAAATTGTAAAAAACGTATAAGTTTAGTATGTGTAATAATAATGTATTAACTACTACATAAGTAGGTATTATATCAGCTAACTGGCTCCCAATTTTTTTATGTGGGGCAAATGCATTTACTCATGCCCGTCACGCAGGGGGATATGACGGGGTATGTTGGGCTCAGGTTTCTTCGGCATACCCTGGGCTAGAGTCCCGGGGTAATTTCTTACACTCACCAACGACCCTGATCCACTTGCCACCGTACTTACGGGCCCACTTTGCGGGAGCGTCCGCAAAAACAACCACGTCGCGGCATCAGTGACGCGCCAAAAACCAGTGGCACGTCACCTCCTCTGGAAGGCTTATCTCTAGGTGGAGTTCCAGACGGCTCTAAACGTCTGACACCACAGGCCCTCCAACGAAGACGGGATGCGAGCTACAGTGGCTCCAGGCTCGCCCCCGTATCCATTTCCCCTCAGTAAGTGGGTGACCGAAAAGCGTTCACTTTCGTTCCTCCACCTCACACTAGCTCTCTCTGTTGAGCATCTAGACTAAGACAGTCGGCAGCGAGAGATTCAGGAGAGATAAGATTTATTTATTTTATTTTTAGTTAGTTTTGTGTACATGTTCCAACATTTTTGCTATTACGTAGAGCGACAAGACGAGCTAACGTGTGCCTGGTGATAAGCTTATTACAGCACTGTATCTAACATCTCTTTTAAGACGAAGATTCCAAATCACGGAGTATAACTGCAATGCACTCGTCATCCAGAGAAATATAATGATTTATGTCCTTGCCCTGCAATTTATTTCTACAAGTTTTCTGGTAATATCCTACTTACTTTTAATCGGATCATCATAGTGTTTTCACATTGCTGCTTGGCGGTGAAACTATATGCATAATAACTGGCAAAGATATGTTTCTTCCCCACACGAACACTGCAAAGGTTCTCCTCTCCCACTATAAAATTAAACCACTATAATTTTGTATTATCCCATAATTAAATTTAACGAAATTTTTCAGCGCATATTGTTGCTCATTCATCTCATAAAGGTTTTAATTCTCTTTCTCATTAAAATCGTGTTTATTGATACCATGTATAATTCCATCGCTCGAGGAAAGATTTCGGTAAAGTTTGCATGTACTCTTGTTTGAACATTTACGTCCATCGAATTATGAATGCGATCTTAAATAACAGTGATTGCGTGTCCGGAGGTTTGAGCTGCCGTCCATACGTTAAAAGCTACTATGTTTAAAAAAATGTTTAATGTTAATTGTGGTTTAAGAATATTTATTAATCTCAATTGAATTACAGTAAATTCTATTACTGAGATGACAAGCTAAACATAATATAACATGCATTAAAAATTTAATTGTGCTGCAGAGCACAGCAAACAGTAAATTCCATTCCAGTACGAACATCTGTCGTTAGTATCGCGAAACAATAACGTTATTACCATTTCATATCATTTGACTACTACTATAACTTTTTTTTCTTCAATGTGGGTGAATAGGTATTCATTATTTTAAATGTTTGCATGATAACTATCAGGCCAAATCTTAACAAAATGTTGACTTTTAAAATATTTAACTGGTCCATTTCCAACTTACAAACTTACTTACTTATTTAAAATAATTATAGATATATTTATTAGTATAATAATCTGATAACCTTTGAATCGTTTCTCGTCAATGGCAGATGAGTCAGAGCTTATCACGCATTTATGTAGAGGTATTTAAAAACAGATACAAATTTCATGAGTATGTTCCTTTGGGCACACACTTAATAGAAAAATAACATATCACGTAGCTATCCTGAATGTTTGTGTAGAATCTGTTTAGTATTTGCACTTAGATTAACCATATTTGGGTTAGTGCCATTTTCACTATTTTTTATATATCGGTCTACTATTTCCAGTAATTAAACTATTAAAATAATAATGAGATTTGTTTTCTGAAATTTAAAGAAAGTTATCTAATTATTGCATCACAAATAACAATCCTATCCTAATAATATTGTAAAGATCAATCTTGGGATGTTTGGATATTTGGATGTTTGTTGCTCAATCGCGTCATAAGGTTTGAATGGATCTGGTCGAATTTTGGAAGACAGATCACAATGTGGAAGAACACATATGCTACTTTCAATCCCGGCAAAATAATGGGAACGGGAGCGGGTGCTAGTCATAAATATTCTATTGCTAAACTTCTGACACCATTTATAGAATAATAGTAAGACGTAGCTTAACAAAAAAATACATACGTTGCATAACAGCATTATAGCCCGGAGTCTGCGTCGCTGCGATTGGCATGCCGGGACCATGTTTAAACAGTTTTAAAGAACAATGTTTATGTTCTTTATGCCTGCGATCGCTATTTATATGGCATTTATTGGCAGTTTTTGCGGGCAATCGGCGGTCAATTGGAACGCAATTTGGTTGTATCAATATTGAGTGTACCGCTGTAAAAAGATCGTTAATCCTTTATATGTAGAATTCACTAATCGATCATTATTTAAAAATACTGTTATTGAGAACGGATGGTCTAGTTTTTTATTGCCGTGTTTATGTTTATATTGTGTGTTGAAACTTTTTTTACGAAGCTATCTGACAATGAAATTGCAACATTTTCCATTACAAATGAGTACTTCCCAACCCTAACAAAGGTACAGGAAGACGTTTATATAGGTTTAAGATCATTTGAGATACCTTAAGAACTTAAGGTGGTTAAAATGTTCGTCAACTAATTTTCTTGCAACAATGCTTTTCAAAGAACATTTTCCTGTTAAAATAAAATACCTGTAAAATAAAGTCGACTGTGGATGATGATGATTAAAGTCGCATGAGCTTTATTTTAATCAAGACTATCAAACACTAAATTCCTCTTTTGTGTCCGCATACTGTGAGGAACTAAAGAAGTTTTTTTGACATTATTCATGGTTTGACGCCCTTGGTTGGTTTCTTGGCTACTAGGTACGCCCCGATATAACTCATAATTTATTATTCTTTATGAAGGGCGAATGCCGATCCGGAGCCCATGGGTTCAACTCCCAAGCGCACCACTGTATTTTCGAAGTCGTGTGCGTAATGCCGCTATCTTAAAACGGTGAAGGAAAACATCGTGAGGAAACCGACATGTACCTAGAATCTTTCGAAGTCACGTATCGTCCCCCAACCCGCACTGGGTCAACGTAGTGGATTATGGCATTTACTCTCTCCTTGCAAGAGAAGGCCCCGATTTCTAGCAGTGGGAACATTTCTGTTTATGCTAAGAATAAGCACAAGCTTTGCTTAGTTTGAGATCGAGTGAAAAATGTCACCAAAATGTATATATTTAAGTAGTTCAGCGACAGAATTTAGGTTCAAGCATTAAAAATAATCTCGGCATTTGATTCAAAATGCCACACAACCTATTGATTCCTCATGATATATGTATAAAATGAGGCATTGTGTCTGTTTGTCCCACGCATCTTTACACTAATCAGATAGAGTGGAAGAATTAGCCATCCATCATGTGATGGTAATAATATCTGACGGGCTCTTAGCATGATGTTGGTGCTTGATAAAAGCGTAAATACCACTTTATGAAGTACTTTGTGGGTTTTTATAGTTTAAATATTCATTTATCGATGTTAATAAATATTTTTATAGTGGTAGGACTCTTTACAGAGTCTGCCTGGGGAAGCTTTGGCAGTTATTCCACATATCATATAAATATATTAATATCACGGTGTTCCGGTATGAAGTTTAACCATTCAGAGAAATTACAGGGATGTACACCTAGAATAAACTAGAAAATTATCTTATCTTTGGGTGATGAGCGCACTGCAGTACTATTTATCGCTTTAGACCCTTTATTTTTAACCGACTTCAAAACAGGAGGAGGTTCTCAATTCGGTTATATATGTTTTTTTTAGTACTTATGTAGGTATGTTATGCGATACCTCCGCCAATTTTGAATCATTTTGATTTCGATTGACGGTTCTTGTTTTGTTTAGTAGATCATAGTTCAGAAGTAGTCCCATTATCGAAATTGGTGTGGCTGTTTCGGAATATGAACAAAAACTAAAATTTACTTTGTCCTTACTTCGTCTTTATCAGGACGACGTAGTTGATAGCTTCTAATGATATATGGGTCGAGTGAACTCAATAATTTTAAAGTGAAATTTGAAAGTTTTTGTTTTTTCTGAGTAAATGAATTTTTACAGTTGGACTTTTTCAGGGTCCGCCTGGGGAAGTACAAACCTTTGCTAGTTATTTCACTACCTAACAGCTATGTGCCGACATTACTGTGTTCAGATTTGTTTCCAGATAAATTACAGAGGGAAGTTGTAAATCATCTTATATCTCCGGGTAACGAGGGCAGTGTAGTGCTATATAATGACTTGGGCCCTTAATATAAATAGCTAGCATTGATGTTATGTGAAGACGTGTTGCTTACCATTAGGCGCAAGAGTGCGTTGTGGCTTTACCCGTTCCCGTAATAATAAGCTTATGTACTATGCTATATGCTATAATTCCAGACTATAATCTAGCCATGTTCCAAATTTTAACCCGATCGGTTAAGTCGTAAGATCGGGCAACAAAAACATCCAAACTTTCGCATATACAACGTGGTGGATTTACCCCCAACAATATTTTAACAGTCCATTCTAACACTGATGTAGACTTCATCACCCAAGGTCTCTTTCCCCTCAGCACAGTAGATCACGAGATAATTCGAGTCAAAGTTTGACGTAAAATTTCCACCAAATCACCAGTTTCAACCCTAAAGCATGTACAGCAGACAAACGACCTTGCCGCCGACGCCGCGACGTCGCGTCGTACAAAAATCCGTGCGGAGATCTGGCCATTAGGGGTATGTCAAATGAAATAACAATCAAAAATAATATTTTTTTTATGGAAAAAATTTTTTGAGCTTTCACGCGTAATTTTCACATACATGATTCTAAACTTAATGTAGATGAACTACCATAAATATCGTTGCACCTTTCTGCAACACCTTGTATAATATTAACTAGCAGTGCACCGCGGTTTTACCAGGGCAGTTCCCGTTTCCGTTATTTTTCGTGATAAAAGTAGCATAAGTGTTATAACATAATTTTTGATTTAATCTAAGTGTGTTACAAATTCCAACTCGATACACTCAGACGTTTCGGTGTGATTGACTAACAAATATTCATACATCCAGTAAGTAGTAGGGTAACAAAAAAAAACCTTTTACTAGACCGTCCGATGTTTGCTAAATCAAAATTGTCTATAAAAATTTGCAATTAACATTGGGTATTATTAAATGTACCAAAATCATTTGATACAATTATTATTCAGACAGATAAATGACCCCAATACTGCAGTATTAAAATAATCTTAAACATTTAATAGACATTAAAACCTATGACACCCGTCACGCATCAAACCAAAAAAAAAAGTTAAAAAGTAAATGCGTGCTACCGATGTCATCTTACGATAGTGTCGTCCGAAATGATGGTTTAATTCGATAGACTTGCTCCTATGAGCTTTGTGCTACTGCCGAACATGAATTCGAAGTGACGCGGACGGGCATATCGGGCGAATGACAGATACTGCTTCGATAGAGAAATGCGTGAAGACTGGTGACAGGATTTCTCGAAGATTAAAGATTGAGTTCGGTAGAATTCGAATTACACTAGTGTCATTAACTGAGAGCGCCTCACGGTTTTACCCGCGTAGTTCCCGTTCCCGTTATTGTCTCGGGATAAAAAGTAACCTATGTGTTCTTCCTTTTAATCTAACTGTGTTTCAAATTTCAACCCGCTCCGTTCATCCGTTACGACTTGATTGAGCAACTAACATCCAAACCTCGAAATACCCAAACACTGATATTTTTAGTATTACTGGATATTTATCATAGTGGTCTTGTGGAGACAACATCCGATTTTATAACGGTGAGGTAGATTTGAATTCTGCCCATAGGTACCTCAGACCTCTCAGTATTTTTCAATGTCGTTTTCAATTTTAGTTTCTATGGTGATGGAAACATCGTGAGGAAGACGGCACGTTCCAGGAAAAATATCTTTCAATTACATCCGTTATTAATTGACCTGCATTTGGCCAATGTGGTGAGTTATTGCCTTGGTGAGATATTATTGCTTTTTTTTAGTTTTTATTTTGCGTTTTATTAGAATTGGTACTAGTTATATAGTTTGCCCATGGAGTTTTTATAATATTTCTGATCCACTCACTGCTTTAAAATAATAAGCGGACGGTAACAAGTTTGTCAACAGGTAAATTATGTATATTTTTCGTTATTGCAAACTATATAAATCACATAATAAACCTTTACTTAATAAAGAAATCACGCATTCAAAAACCTTTTACAAAACGACCAATAAATTAAACTTCTTAACGCATCCTTTTTAAAATCTGCTATTACTGGCAAAATTGATTGTAATCGGAATGAATATTGACACTAAATCCTGGCAAGACAAATATGTATCGTACCACGATTTCTTATAGCCGACTTTGGGAGAATATAGACGCTGAATGTTTCGTGTGTCGTGACTACGAACCTTATTGTAGGTCGATACAGCTTAAAGTCGAGTTGGAGATATTGTTGAGCGTCATTTGAATCAAACAGTTATGACAATAAGATCTCGTGGTACAGGCCATTGTCGATTTTACTGCAGCGGCAGGGGGCTTAAAAAATAATTGAGCTTCCCGTCTGCACATATTTTATCGCCAAGGAATTACTTCACAATTTATGGTACTTTTTATCATTATCATCGGCATCGCATGTGATTACTTTAGCCGTTTGATTCCGGTGGGAATGTTCATTATTTTCTTTGATATGTTTATTATTTTGCGAGTTAATTACGTAGATAGAACAGCTATTTTTTATTAACTGTGTCTATAGGTTTTTATCTCATATATTGTTATGCAGTATAAGTTTGCTTGAGCATCATTGTCTGTTCTATGGTACCATGGTTCCTACTCACCTGATAAAAAGCCAAAGAGTGTGGCCAAAGATTTCTAAAAGCTTTTTGTAATGAAATATTTGTTGTGGGTACAAACTTACGGCCGTATTCTAAATATTAACACAAAACTAATGCAAGAAAAAAAATCTTCAAAGCCAAAGCTGTAAAATTTTCGATTAAAAACAAGTTGATTTTGAATACCTATATCCAACGTTATGGGTCAACAAAGTTTGCATAATTTTGAAATAATAATAATTAGTGAATAAGACATTGAATGTGATTAATAATTGGCGTTCAGTGTGTTTTTTTTTCAAATCAGATTCTCTTTTTTTTTTCTCTATATCTTTTACTCCTCTACTCCACTGTAATCTAATTTTTTTTTGATATTGTCTTTACAACATTTCGAATGTGTACATATTGGGCTTTTAATTTTATTGCTAACTAGCGGTCCGTCTCTGCTTTGGCCATAGTATGATCATAGACTATAGCACTCAAGGATCACGTACATATCCAACGGTGAAAGATTTTTTGAAATTGGTCTAGTAGTTCCAGAGATTAGCGCGTTCAAACATGGCACAGTACTACCCAGTGATTTGGACTCTTCATGTTCAAATATCTGCGGCACTATGTTATTATGAGTAGTAGCTTACCATCAGGCGCTTGTCTGGCACGTTCCGTAATATAAAGCGGTAATTGGTCAAACTCACGTTCATTTCACTTTCCAATTCTCATAAATCATTGAGACAATTTCATTGTTCACCGCATTCCATATGAGATGAATCAAAACAAGCTCTTAAATTTCAATTAGCTTCCATTCGCCACGTTTTCTATGTTTCGACCATTACGAGGCTCGAAACGCACTGGGCTTTGTAAGCATACCGTATGTAAAATACAAGGGTACACAGAAATAATGAACCAAGTATCAAATATCCATACATTTAAACTTTCACATTTATAGGTAGAAGCAGGATGAGGGAAGTATACTTATGACCAGGTTTTTTTTATTTGGACTGCTCTTAGTCCAAAAATTGGTACAATAATTATAAACAAATTCCGTTCAATTTTTTGTGATGTATTTACTATTCGGCTTATTTTTGCTCATAAGTTGCGTCTATAAGTAAATAGTACCTATTAGTGGAAGATAGACTATACTGTAACCTTGTTATATTTACTCAAATAGTGTTGAGTAATCATGGTGGTATGGTCACTGTGTTCTTAGTGCGCTAGTAATTTCCACCCAATTTTGACTAAACATCAAAAATTGTTTTGTTTTTTTTTTTAGGTTAAAGTAATCAAATCTAATAGTGCATCTCATCGGACACTCAAAGTTGAAAAACTACAGTAGTTATGAGTCAATCAAAATGTCACACAGTATTTTGAACATGAAGAGTTCTTACCACAGCCTAGTTCTTAGAGATATAAGACGATGAATGTCTTTGACTTGCTCTTTTTATGGAATCATTGTGTTTCAAACCAGAATACAATTACATCTAAATTATTATTAAGAGTAATTTGCATAATTTTCTTTGGCGATTATTTGATCAAGGTGTGTTATCACCCCAGGCATATTCAACGGAAGAGTCCTACCACAGCACACCCACTAACTCAGTGCTTAAAGGCATATTAACGATCAAAACATTTGAGCGAATCTCCACCACAGTAGATTATGATTGATACCAGTATTTTATTAACGGTAAACCACACAGTGAAATTGAAAACACTTAATGCATGCCTGTGGGTAAGTGGCACCATAAAATTGATGATTCAAATTATACACTTGATAATAATGTAATGGATTTTGCGACCGATACCATCTCTAATGTAATTTGGGAAATGGCCATAAGCACACACTGCGAGATGAAACGTTCGAGAACAAAAAACAAGACGCTGTGTAATGTAAAATAATAAGATCTTTGTAACCGGAAGCATTGATGAAGCTTATTTTTTATTTAAATCATGTAATTTAAAATTTGATTAGATTTGGACAGAAACTTTGAAATGAATGTGAAAAGAGTACGTGGGGGACTCTTTTGCTAATCAACCAGGAAAAGTAACAAACTTTTTAGTTACATATTTGAGTTCCAAGTATTAATGTACAAATAATTGTACCTACATTGTACAAGAAAATCTATACTAATATTATAAAGCTGAAGAGTTTGTTTGTATGTTTGTTTGTTTGAACGCAAGAATCTCAGGAACTACTGGCCCGAATTGAACGATTCATTCTTTGTAGGATAGTCCATTTGTCGAGGAAGGCTATAGGCTATTTAACATTACGCTACTATCAACAGGAGCCGAGCAGGAATTAAAAATGTAACAAAAACGGAAAAAAATATTGCTTTTTGAGAGCTTTCGTTGCGTGACAGCATAAATATGTCATATTTTAAAGGTTACGCAACCTTTAGAACCTAAAGTAACCGAATTTGTTCAAAATTTGAATTGGTACGATCGATTTTCGACAGATGGCGTAGCAACGCACGCGCGTTCAGCTAGTATAATATATATCTGAAAAACAAAGCTTCTGAAGTTACTGAGGAATATAATTTCTTTCACAAGTAAGCAGGTACAATGTTTTAAAATTCCAGCGTTTTGTTTTAGTTTTAAAGACTGTGTAGATTTTGCAGCGTGATAACCTACAAGAAAGCGATTCACTCTCGACTTGAAGACTGTCTGTCCTGTTTTAGTCTAAAAAAGACAACTTCATAATTTGTGACACATTAAGAAACGTATTTTAAATTCGTCATATCTAATTAATCACATTGACTACCTACTACTCCAATTACCACTTAGACACAAGTCATGTCTGTGCAATCTAGTTCATCTAAATAACAATATCTTTGCTGGAGCTACAAAGAAAGCAACGGAATAGTTAAATAGCTGGACTTTAAAATGTTTCCATGAATTCAGGCTCGGTCAAATAAATCCTAAACTACTAAGAAATCATGTGAGCGAATACAATTAATTTTAAATTCCGCTTAAAAAAAAAACAATCAAGACGCAGACGATCTCTATTTTGTTCGCGCGTGAGAAGAAACTGCGATCTCGAGAGATCGAGATTCGTAAAGATATTTTATTCACACTCCAAAGATATTTATGGTTTAGAGAATCAAACTTCCAGGAAGCTATAATTTGTGAATCTAACTCTTCGACTTCCGCGAACTGATCCGGTGTCAATAGCAAATCTTATTTAACACGGTCACATAATCTTGCATCATTGGAGATTGTTTTTTTGTCAACTAGTTTGATGATTACAATACCGAGAACTATTACGCATTATTTATTCTATGATTGGGTAATGATTTATTTATTTATTTTCAACTGGACTCAGCAAAAAAAAAAAATGTTTGTCTTCCCGGGCATGGACGTATAAAAAAATTGGCAGTCATAGGAACTGCCGATAGAAGTGAAAACTTATAACTCAGAATTTGATAGCATACTTTGGAAACTACACGGATGTAACCGGAGGGTGTGGCCTGGTCATCATGGCATGACCATCTAGAAATGCACCAGCATTTCCCATTGGCTGACCCACTTCTTGTTGGCCATGCCATGATGGGCAGGCCAACAAGAAGTGCCGCCAGCCCTTTAGCATTTCCCTTTGGATGACACATTTCTAGATAGACAATGGCTATGGTCCCGAGTTTACCCGAAGATTTCTTATCATATCCGAGCGTGACGATAGAATTCATTTCACAGCCCACGAAAAATCTGTCTAGGCGCGCCAAACGAAGTTTTCACTTCAAAAAATCGGACGCAGTCTCGCTGAAACAAAAACTGTATCTATAGAATCGGCGAGTGCGCTGTCACACACAGGCTGACAAGCACACATACACACATCAGACGGTCATTACGCGCGCAAACTAGGGTGTATGTCTGCGTGTCAGCCTTTCACATACAGGCTGACCCGCAACATACACAGCGCACTGCCCGACTCTATAGACACAGGTTTTGTTTTAGTGAGGCTACGTCCGACTTATTATACTTCCATGCTTCCAAGACTATACTACTAATATTATAAATGTCAATGTATGGATGTTAAGATGTTTGTTGCTCAATCACGTCGATGTATATAAACGGGTCGGGCTGAAATTTAGAACACAGTTCGATTATAGTCTGGAAGCACACGTAAGCTACTTTTTTTATCCCGGGAAAGTACCGGGAATGGAAACTTCGCGAGTAAAACCACGGGGCACTACTAGTATATAGTGTCGTAGTGGTAGGACTCTTGGCAGAGTCCGCCTGGGGAAGTACCACCTTTGCCATTTATTCTACCGCCAAGTAGTAATGTGCAAACATTACTGTGTTCCGGTTTGAAGAGCAATGTTTCCAGTGAAATTACAGGGCTTAGAGATATAACATCTTAGATCTCTGGGTGACGAGCGCAGTGCAGTGCTAGGTAATGATTTGGACTCTTCCTGTTCCAATAGCTGCGTGTCACTGTGCTGTTATGTGGCAGGCATGTTGCTTACCATCAGGCACATGTCATCCTCGTCTCGTCACTCTTTATTTTAAAAATAAAAGTTTATGGAAACTCTTATGTGAAATCTTGTGCAATCGTAATTACAGTACCTATATCTGTAGCTATACAGGCGAAGTGGTTATTGTGCAACATGAATGCCGTCAAGCACTTGTGCTGCCCGTCTCTACATTCTTTATTAAAAAAAAAAAAATGGAATAAAGTATTTTGAAGTTTATCCATGGACACGGTCATGTATATTTTGCAATATAGCTATAATTTATTTTCACCATACAACATTTCAATATAAGTACAACAATTTTATTATTCAAAATAAATAATAATTATAATAATAAATAAATAATAATATTGATGGACATTTTTCACACAACACTATCAGACCAAACTAAGCAAAGCTTGTACCTACTATGGTAGCCAGATCGCTGATAAAATACTTATATGTTTTTATATTGTCGCGGACCGGCCATATGTGACCGACCGCTATGCGTTGACGAGCCTGGTCTGCCGGCAGCGAGAGGGGGAGAGACCTGTCGTAAGTAGGTCTCTTGGGTACGTGCCCTCTCGTTCCGACGGGCGCTGGTAGACTCGTCCCTGGGTTCACTTTGCGACCGCTGTGGGACAATCCTCGAACTCGTCCTGGATGTGAACTGGACTTGACTCCCCGACGTGACACTCGGCGTGACCCCTGGCGTGACACCCGGCTTGACCCCGGCGTGACACCCGGCGTGACACTCGGCGTGACCCCGGCGTGACACTCGGCGTGACCCCGGCGTGACACACGGCGTGACACTCGGCGTGACACACGGCGTGACACTCGGCGTGACACACGGCGTGCTCTTAGCGATGACTCGGCGCTGACACGACGTGGGCCCGACGATAACTCGACGTGATCCCGACGTTCGCTCGACGAGATCCTCTTGGGCGGACCTTGAAGGGGAGTAGGGAGCGGGGTAGTGAAACGCTGGTTGCTTGAGTCTTCCTTTTATTTTTCCTTGTTTTCTTTCTTGTACTGGAGCCGCTGAGAAGAGCATGCTCCGAACAAAATCGAGATCGCCAAGGTACCCCCTTACCTTTACCTCAAAGAGAGCCCCGTATTCTGAGCCCTCTTTTCGGTTCATTTTCACTATGGAAAAGTCACTCTTTTGACGATAACTTTTATATTTCTGGTCGTAGGCTAATGAATGACCACTCGAAATGTAGCCCACGACCAGGTCTATCAATTAACATAACTATCTTGGGGGATACCTTAGCTTACAATCGTTTTATTTACCAAAAACTGCCATATTTTCCAATATTTACCTAAAGTTTACCAAATAAGTAGACACCCTACCTAATATCCGAATAAAACTAACCAACAATTATATTTATTAGGTGTGCCCTACTTAATCCTAACTAAATAAACCTAATTTACCTAGTTATGCATATTTTTATAATTATTACAATTTTACCGAACTAATCACAAAACATACAAAATCTAGGCATATAAGTATGTGTTGATCGCCAACATATATACATACTTATTTTACGTAGAAAACACCCAGACATTTAATAAAAAATATTATTATTATATCATTAATAAAATATTTAACCGTACACAACTGTTATTTTTTTAAATCGTGCACATTTCCACCGCTGCATTGTTAAACTTGACATCGGCTCAATCTAAGTATTGGAATGGATAATAAAATTATTAATAATATAATACCTTATGTCATGCTGTACATTCCGTCTTTTTTTAATTTCCCCCCAAGCTTCGGTTGCCTGGAAGAAATCACTCTCACTGATGAGTTCGCTATTTGCTTCTCATGATTTAAGAATTTGTCCATTGTCCATGTTCATGTCCATGATTTTTTTAAATTAGGACCTAAAGAGTTTCTATAGATCTATGACGAATATTTCACAGCTTAAAAGCAGCTTATATAATACTAGCAGTGCCCCGCGGTGTTACCCGCGTAGTTCCCGTTCCCGTTGTTCCCGTTATTTTTCCGGGATAAAAAGTAGCTTATGTGTTCTTCCAGACTATAATCTATCTGTGTTCCAAATTTCAGCCCGATCCGTTCATACGTTAGGACGTGATTGAGGAACAAACTTAAAAGTAATTTTATAATATTAGTAGGATGTATTAGTGGTTTCAAATGAAAATCCAATTACGGCTCATGTAGGAAGTTTCATCAAACACTTGTTTACTTAAAGGATAAGAAAATCATAGCCTGCTCTACTTTCGACATGGGAATCTCATCTAAAGTGCTTGATAGATTTTATCCGTCGGCTATCACACGTCGTCGTCAAGTGATTGCTTTTTCTAAAACCAGTTTTATTAACATTAAATCAACATTATATCAAAGATAACAGTACCGCAATTAAATTGCAAGATGCGAGCGGTAGCTGTCTACTCTTGGATTGAACGTTGTACACAAAATAGCCCGAGAGTCTTACCTTACTGAATTGCTATGCTTTCACTGACAGATTAAATAAAAATTGCATTATTGTTACATCAACTAGGTATACGTTTTCACATCTTACTGTTTGGGCATACGTTTGACTTTGCCAAACCAAGTAATATATTATTGTTTTTTTTTTTTTTTTAACTTTTATAGGCTTACACTTGACCGCCATCTCGCCTGATGTTAAGCGATGATGCGATCTACGATGGGGCGTGTTTACCTAGAAGAAACCGATTCACTCTCGATTTGAAGACACAAAGATTGTAACCAACAGGGAAAACCCACTCAGGCAACGCATTCCACAGCCTAGACGTTCTTATCACAAAGGTAGAGTCAAATCTCTTCGTTCGTGTCTTTGGAACATCAACCATGAAACGATGTCGCTTTTTCGAGCTACGAGCATTCCGATAGAAAAAAGGGCAAGGTGGTATTAGATCATGTAAATCAGTCGCACACTCTCCGAAGTGTATCCGATAAAAAACCGAAAGGCTAGCAACTTTTCGGCGATGTTCAAGACTTTGTAGTCTTTTTCGCACAAGAGTGTCGCTGCCTATGAGCCTTTTGGCACGTCTCTCGATCGATTCCAAGGCCTCCAGCTGATACTTAGCCGAACCATCCCAAAGATGCGAACAGTACTCCATACAAGAACGAATTTGTGCTTGATATAACGTGAGCAACTGCTCAGACTTGAAGTACCTTCGCACTTTTGAGAGGACACCTAGCTTTTTGGCAGCTAATTTAGCCTTGGACTCGATATACGAACCAAAGTTGAGCGTAGATGTCAATGTAACGCCCAAAAGCTCAAGACGGTCAGAAATCGGCACGGATACACCTCTAAAAGTTGGAGTCAGTTGGAATGGACTCCTTTTTGCGGAGAACAGACACGCACAATTTATTTTATTTATTATTGTATAATAATAAATAAAATAAATACTAATAAATATTGGCGGACAATTCACACACAACACCATCTGACTCGAAACTATGCAAAGCTTGTACTATGGCGGTCAGATAGCTGGTATAATACTTACATAGTTTTTAAATACATACTTATTATACATAGAAACACCCAGACACCTGCATTGCTAAGGTTTTTTTATACCATTTTATTTTACACCAACTGTTTATTCACAAATGTATTTGTTAGTCATAATCAAAGGTTTGACGTTAAACTCTTATTAAACCGTACAATACATTTGTTTTGATTTTACCTAACCTAAGATATGGAATAGCCTGTGATTTGCGACCAATTAATAAATTCACTACTAGTATTTACCGGCTAGCTTTTCCAGGTAACATTTAGAGAACAACCACTCTTGAGGGAACCGTGAGTTTTTTTTTTCGAATTTTATATACATAATGCCCAAATTTTAAGCTTTATAATAGTAGAATCGGCAATAAAATAAGCAACAATGGATTCATTTAATGATTAATAACATTGGGTAAGTAATCATGGATGTACAAAAAAACTTTTTTTGTACGTCCATGATAAGGCACCTTATCTTTTTGTCCAACAGCTCTCAGCTTTAGTTTCATTCGATCCCGCCGATTATTTGCTCCGCTATCAATAAACCGGCTTAATACTTGCTTAAGCATTGTAATATCATTAATTAAACATTTCTTATTCACTTGTAAGAGCTTCTTATGTGAGCTGTAAAATTAATTGTTAATTTTCATGTGGAGAACCGAAAGAGACTAATTCATTACGATGCACTTATTAATTTTAAAATATTTATTTAATTGCTTCAATGTATTATATTTAATAGCATGATAGCTAATATAATAAATATTATAAGTAAAACATTATTATTTGATGTTTTATGTTGTTTTTATGCATTTATTTATATGTAAACTCTTCCACCACTGTTTAAAATGCTTTATTATCTCTAAAAAGCATAGTCTATAGTCATTACTAGAAAAAAATAACATATCCGTAGTTATTTATAATTTCATTCAGGCCACGATGCTACGTGTGAAACACAAATTAAATTAAAACGAGAATTTGTAAATATACAAATGAAATAATTAATCATTATGAATAATTATTTTATTCTTCTTGATATGACTAAAACATAATAAAACTACATTTAAATGGTAATATCGTGGCTACCTCATTAATTATGTTAACGTTAATATCCCTCATTAGTGTAGAGTTGCACCAAAACTGTATGATGGATAATATCTCTTATTATCATTTTCTTGTGTCTTTTGGCTGATATCAAATTACGTTAGGTAATAAATCATACATAAAACATAATACTATATTTTTTTCTATAAACACGTTCTAAAATGTTGGCGATCACATGTGTGGATTGAGTTTTTTTTATAACATTGCCCTTCAAACCGGAATACAGTGAGATTTTCACATTATTAATTGACGGTGGAACAACTGATAATTTCTAATTTTTTTAAGTGTTGATATTATTCAGATAAGGTAGAATATTGATTATTAGGAAATCGCGAAATTGATTATGATGTCTTTGTGCCCGATTTTATGCGAGATAATAAGGGAACTGCCTATTCTGTTTTTTTAGATATTTATTTTAACTAAATAGTGACGAGACGAGCAGGCCATGTGCCTGATGGTAAGCAACATGCCTGCCACATAACAGCACAGTGACATACAGCTATTGGAACACGAAGAGTCCAAACCATTACCTAGCACTGCACTGTGCTCGTCACCCAGAGATCTAAGATGTTATATCTCTAAGCCCTAAAAATAATACTACTGAATCTTTCTCAATAGTTTTTCATCTTGAAAATGTTTGCGAATTAACCCTGTTGAAGCAACGACGAATCTGTCGACGTTAGTCTGTCAGTGCTATTTTTAAGAAAAAGAAAAAACATCATGAAATATGACATGTGCTACAGCTTATAGGAAGCGTGACAAATCAATCTCTCGATTCTCTCTTTATGACACAATGATTTGAATCTCGGCAGTAGGAATACGAGTATTAAGTGCACTGTTAATGTTGTAATGTAACGACTTTGCCAACAAAAAGTTAGTTCATGATACAATATTTTCCGCTTTCCTATAAAAAGGTGTAACCCGGTAGACCTCACTTCCTTCGGGATGCCATCTCGTCCCGTCACAGACCGCTACTCCTTCCAACAATTAATTCGATCTCAATGCTCGTGACAAATTGACTCGCCACGGAAATGACTGATACGGCCAGTTGACTCATCGTCTCATCCGAAATGGTGTTACAGACGTTAGACAAAAGTTCCAAATCATAAGTTTATTAAATGATTTATTATTATTTTTGATTTTTTAATTTTAAACAGAAACAATCTGTGTGAAAACAAAATCAGAAAGTTAGGTAATATCTGAAAATTTATTTTTATGTTAGAAAATGTATCCCCAAATTGATATCAGGCATACGCGATAAATTAATAGGTAAAGTTAAAAAAAATCGACATAAATGACGTCAAACGTTATCAAAGGATGAAACGACCATAGAATATTCTATAGTCATGGACTCATCATTAATCCTACTAATATCATAAACATGAAATTTGTATATCCGGATAGATAGATGTCTAGAGGTATATTATGTTTGTTATTATTTTATACAAAAATTGCCGAATATATTTGCATATATTTTGTACCTATAGTGATAGAGATATACCTACACTTTATTTAACACAAAATAAAAATAATTCAGCAGTTGAAACAATTTAAAGTCACAATTTTATTTTTGATAGATAATAGTCAGAAATAACAGATAAGCGACTTTTAATTGTTGGAAAATAATGGGAACGAAAACTGTGCGAGTAAAATCGTTGAGTTCTGCTAGTCTCATTTTATATTTGAATTTACCTATACTATTTATATCAATAATTAGGTACTTAAGTGTTAACAGCTCATTTTCAAAAGCTTTCCGAGCGCTTGGTCGACGCGACGCGTGACCAAAATGCTGGCGTTTATTTGGCCCAACGCATAAGCATTGCCATTCAGCGTGGTAATGCCGCCAGCATGCTGGGTACGCTTCCGATTGGTAGTGGGCTTGAACATCTTGATTATCTGTAGACCTTCATTGGTCTATGGATAATTCAGGTGTGCTAAGTGTAAGTAGTTGTTAGGTATGTAGCGTAGTGTAGTTCACATTGTATTTTAGTTTTGTTAATAAAGGCCACACATAAATAAAAGCCCACAGAAAAAAAGTGTTAGATATATCTGTATGTATATCTTTCCATAGTTTAGTTAATTTTTAATTAAAAATTAAAAATTTAGTAGTGTGGAATTCAAATATAGTAGACAGTACGCGGTATATCAGAAGGAGCAACTACGCAGGTGCATACACACACATTGCAGAAACACTAGGCACCGAGAAACGAATAAATCGATACTAACTTAAGCTTCAACATGACCGATTCATCGAATAATTGTACTGTCGATAGGCCTCTTTATTTTTCCGCCGCGACACGAAGTAGCCCGAAGCATTTTAATGTGACAACTGAACACATAACAGCACTTAATTTTGCCCTAATGCGAGAACACGACCGTAAGAACTGGCCTCTCGTACTGTTTTTCTCCAGAGAATATCTGTGAACAGAATCGCCGATGAGCCAGATAAGGCGAGTGTTTCTTTAAATATGCAAAATGCTAACTTTGTGCTACCCTTTCGACAGGATGCTGAATAATTTTACACGGTCTTAATGGTTGCGTGTCTTTTAATTCGCTTTTCGGTGTCGCACTGACACGCTCGGATTGTTACTTAATTGATTTCGTAAATCAGATTTCGTCGCCGATAAAGTAACCTCCGTTGCTTCGCGTAAGAATAAGTTTGAGCTGAGATTAATCACATGGCAAATATCTCGCCCATTGTCTCCTTGGAAGGCAATAAAATCCTTGGAATCGGTAGATAATGAACTAGGATGTTCGAGCTGCGTCGTCTGCCGCATCGCGACGGTTGTTGCCAACACCGGGGACATAATTTAGCACCGGAGCTCTCCAGTACTAAGACATTTTTCTAAAGACAATACAAGCCTCTCCGTCCGATGGAATATTCAGAGTGCCTGAAGAATTCTCATTCTCGCACCCGCTAATGAATAGCTATTCTTTGAGCATTTTAACTATGGTCCTCGGAATGGAATTTGAGTGTACAGGTTTCTTAAAAGGTCCTTCGATATGCGTCGGACCCTTTCCGCTTGCTTTAATTTATGGCGTTCGCTTTTGTTTTATTTGTATTAATTATGGCCAGAATTAAAGTTTCGCGTCCCACGGAATGTTTATACCTTATTCTGTTTGACCGTCGTATCTAATTTAGATAATCAGTCATGTGACGCGTCTTCAAAACAAAAATTGAGTTTCATTGTTCCGTAATAGAAAACAATCGTAATAAGGCTATAAATTCTGTATTAGACACGGCCGTCTATCATCTGTTTTCGTTTTAAGCATGAATTATTAGAAATGTTTTTTAGTTCTCGCTAATTTGCATTCAAGGTATGTAGCTTTACGGACTATAATGAGTGTTTTGGATTTTTTGAGAGAGTCCTCACTGTGACGGTCATCGCCGTGGTCGGAATAAATGAATAGCTAATTAGACGTTTAAAATATACTTAGTTAACATTCATTTTTCTGTTTCAATTCTTAAGATATTTATCGTCTAAGTTTTTTGGTCATTCGGTGTTCTTTCATTAGCCACTAACTATTCGATGAAAGAGAAGTGTATGACACTACGTTGTCGCTTCCTGTTCTGTGTTGAATAAATTGCTTATTTGTGTTTGTTAAAACATAACACATCCTTGCATTCATTATCATGTTAATGCAGTAACAGACAACGTAACATTCACAATACCAGCGTGCTTACTTTACCAAACTGTCTTGTATTCTTTATTAAACAAGTACCTACTGAAGTATTCTTACCGACATCATAGACGTGAAAGTTTAATGCTTATTGATCAATTAAATCGCATCAAGCTGGTCGTAGTAATAAATCAGTAAGAAACGTATTTTTTTTTAAAAGTCGACACACATTTTACAATATTACTAATTACAAAAGACACTGACACTACTATGAAATTAAATTTTAATGGCTCTTACATGATGTCTTCCAGGCAAACGTTCACAAATTTTATACTTGAGACAGTAAGTGGGCAACATGAAAATAACATTAATTATATGGGAAACATGAAATCAGAAAATTGTATCATTGTCTGAAAAAACGTTATTGATTTAATTTCAATTTATTGCGGAAAAATACAGTTTTCCTTAGTTTTTGCGTGAAAGAGTAACAAATATACGTCCATAGATTCTTACAAACAGACGCGTTTATAATATTAGGATATATGTATAATACATAGGAGGATTTGTAATACATGTATTAAAAAAAAAGTTTTATAGCAGCTATCTGGCTCCCATAGTACATGCTTAATTCGGGGCTAGATGTTGTTGTTGTAAAATGTCTACCAATATTTATTTTTATCCACCATTTATTAGTTTTTTTTTTCAAAAAGTATGAGTAAGGCAAAAACTTCGTGCGAATATTAAGAGTTAGTACATTTTAGTATTATTTCAGCGAACAGACATAAAATACCAATATAAGACATCGTACAATGATGATCCACAATGCAGCGTAAACTCCAAGACAAACAATGTAATCTCTTCTGAGAATTTCATGATTTATTAAAGTATGCACATCCAAATTTTGAGTTCAGCGGTCCAAGAAGCAATCTATATTTTATGATCTTATGTAATTTATAAATTGTTTACAATGTACTCAAATGCGTGAGCTTCAATATTGTTTTATAACAGGTTGAAAATATAACCTATAATTAACCATAAATATTATTACACAATGAATACGCCTCGTAAATTTTACTAAGAGAGTTTGTTTTAGATAATTATTTCGTGCAACAAAGTGTATTGGTCTTTACGCGCTTTAGTAATAATTTAACATGTTTTACTTTTGAAAATACATTCACGTATGAATTTACTACGTAGGCATAGAATAGATAATACAGATAGAACGGACACTCCCCACCCCCCGCCAGTTTCAAGCTTCCTACCCCGCAAGAACGCGAGAAGCACTCAGCGACACGACATAGATGACACGCACACATGCGTAAATGCGTTCGAACGACATATGCGAGATGTGTGAGTGTAGGTATGTCAACTGCACCGTCTGTATAGATTTTAGGCCGAGTGTCCGGGGTGGTAGGTTAAGAAATAAGAGTTTTGGTGGCTGGTCTAGTCGCAATCACGGTTCGGAGCACCCGGGTTCAAATCCCACCCTCACCACTGTCTTTTCGAAGTCATGTGCGTAATGGCGCTAACTTAAAACGGTGAAGGAAAAACATCGTGAGGAAACCGAAATGTACTTAAAATCTTTTGCGGTCATGTGTCATCCACCAACTCGCACTGGTTCAGCGTCATGGATTATGGCATTGACTATCTCCTTGCGAGAGAAGACCCCGATTTCCAGCAGTGGGAACTTTAAGGAGGCTTCTTATGCGGAAGAAATGAGAATCTTAGTATTTATTCACACTGCTGGGACTCAGTTTTCTACAACAAAGAAAGAGTCAACGCCATATCCTTCAATAGGGCACAATCCTTAAAAAAACTAAGTAGCCCGTTAGTTAGATTGCCAAAAAATATTGAACACGTATTTTATCTTTTGTTTCACAAACAAAAAATGACGAAGATACAGACAGCGCTTCGAAGTTTCGTGTGACGTCACTTGTGAGTACGATTTTTACTCATGAGTGACGTCGCGAACCCCCACTCTCGAAGTTTGATGGTCTATATCTTCGACGATTTTTAATATTATGAAAAAACAAAAAATACGTGTCCAATAATTTTCCATGATCTAGCTGACGGACTAATTTTAGGATGGTGTATTTTTGACCTAGTACGGTACCCGGATGATACCTATCCTCGATAGATGTCATCCATAGAACACGTCGGTCCAGTCACGGCGTTTTCTTTAATCGTTGAAGTAAGTGGTGATGATAAACTCATACATCTATACTTGGAAAATTACTCAAAAGCGTAGACGCAGGATTTCAAAGTACGGCCTCAGGATTATGAAATATGATGTTCTATAAACTTGGCCGCCGCGAAAGTAATAAAGTCTAGAATTAATAGAAATTGTGTAGTGGTACGATACATTTCATAGTCCGCCTGTGGAAGTACCAGACCTTTGCTGGTTACTCTACCACCAAAGCTGTGATATGCAAAGATCACTGTTCAATATCAAGAGCATCTGTTGCAATATCTGTTGTATCAAGAGCAATATTTCCAGAGTAATTATAAGTCATATGGATTATTTTATCTTTTATCTATGGGTGACGAGCGCAGTACAGTGATAAGAAATCATTTCGACTCGTCATGTTCCAATAGCTGCGCGACACTGCGTTGCTATGGGCAGGCGTTTTACTTCCCATCAGGCACACGTCCTGCTCGTCCCGTCACTCGATCTCATAAAAAACGATGTACATTTCAATTACGTAATTAGTTCGTCCTATACGATAAACTTATCTGACCCGGGGATCTACCGCCTAACTAAAACTGTCTTAGCTTTGATATTGCTCTCTCTTTCCTTCTCGCTTGAAAAGAAAGAGATGGCAATAACAAAGCCAAAGCCGAATTAGTTAGGCGGTAGAGGGGTCGGTGGCTATAACGTAAACTATTCAATGTGAATTGAATAGTTTGTAGTGGTAGAACTCTTAGCAGAGTCCGCCTGGGGAAGTACCACACCTTTGCCAGTTATTATACCGCCAAGCAGTAATGTGCAATTTATAATATTACTGTGTCCGGAACACAGGGTTATGTAATGTGTTTGAAGGGTAATGTAATGTTTCCAGTGAAATTACAGGGCTTAGAGATATAACATCTTAGATCTCTGGGTGACGAGCGCAGTGCAGTGCTAGGTAATGATTTGGAATCTTCATGTTCCAATAGCTGAGTGTCACTGTGCTGTTATGTGGCAGGCATGTTGTTTACCATCAGGCAAATGTCCTGCTCGTCTCGTCACTCTATAATTAAAAAAAATGAATAAAATTTGATTATGATAATAGTAACGCTTTTTGGCAGACGAAATAAGGTTCTGTGCCACTTTACGTACGCATTCGCTCTAAATGTGAATCACGTAACTCATTCATTATTCTGAGAAGTAAGTCCGGATGCGCTATTACTGTCTATAAACTTGACCATTTAATAGAGATTAAACTCTACAAATAACCCATCTACTTTACAGTAATTTAATTATACAAACTAAACTGTACTAATAATGTAGTTTTTGTAGTGGTAGGACTCTTAGCAGAGTCCGCCTGGGGAAGTACCACACCTTTGCCAAATATTCTACCGCCAAGCAGTAATGTGCAAACTTCACTGTGTTCCGGTTTGAAGGGCAATGATTCCAGAGAAATTACAGGGCTTAGAGACATAATATCTTAGATCTCTGGGTGACGAGCGCAGTGCAGTGCTAGGTAATGATTTGGACTATCATGTTTCAATAGCTGCGTGTTACTGTGCTGTTATGTGGCAGGCATGTTGCTTACCATCAGGCACATGACCTGCTCGTCTCGTCACTCTATGCTATAAAAAAAAAAAAAAAAAAAATGTCGTAATTAATGTTTATTCAAGAATCCTAGCAAACATAATATGTGTATCAGAATCATCTTGATTTTATTAGTTTTGAAATTAGAGAAATGTCAAGAAACGATATGTTAATTTAGGAACTACGATCCCATATTATTATACACACAGACGCATCATACCTACTTACAAAAAAAATGTTTTTGTGTAGGTATACATGCATCTAACACGAATTTCAATTCTACTAACATTTTATATGCGAAATTGTGGGTTATAGGCGATTCGTCCTAAAGTTAATTCGTCACTATTTATAATCTCCATACATTCAAAGTAAACTAGTCACATGTTATAAAAAAAACAAATGAAAAACGTCAGAGGTGAATAAAGTTGTTGTAAATTCGTCACAGATTCTTGTTTTATGTCATTTTTGCATAAAGTAGGGTTAGCAAGTAATGTTTATTGTGTTAGGTAAGTTGTGTATGTTTAGATGTTTGTCACTCAAAATTTAGATGTCAATCACGTTGGAAGGTCTAGATTTCAAAGATTGTAGGCTGAAATAATAGTCTACTTTTTATCACGGTAAAATTATGGGAACGAGAATTAAGCGGGTAAAACCGCGGGATGTTGCTTGTAGAGAAACAAAGCGGACTGTTCATGTTGTGTATTATGTCAAACATAATTACATATTGACCACAGGGCAGATATTCCGTGTAATTTTACAAAGAGGACGATCCTTGTCTCGCTACATTCGAGCCACCTCATTAAGCGTTTGTCATACAACTTGCCTATCTGTATTTACAACATACAATGGGATAAAAGTCCACAAAGGTAGCCGCTCAGTACTCGCTTCGGTTCGGTCTTACTATGTTACCACGTAGTATTTCTTTGTACTGTGATGTTTTACTATTTGTTTTTTTTGTAATCGCTAGACAAAGGTGCTAAGTGGTGATGCGGTCTGTAATGAAAAGAAAGAGTTACAAATTTGCTGAAATATCTAAAAAATTAAAGAAAGACGACGTTAATCTAATACCTTTGTAAGCTTAAGCATCCCACTATATGGTCCTACAGCTGGAGCTTTATACACCACGCTGGCCAAGTGCGGGTTGTGGAATATTGCATATCCTCGAAATGTGTCTTTTTTAGGCGTGCCGGCTTCTTTGAGATGTTTTTCTTCATCGTGACAGCCAGTGAAGATTACAAAATTGTTTATCTGCACTTGGTAAAGTAAGTACTCAAAAGTGCCGGTTGGATTGGAATATATGGCTCTAGGGGTGTCTAATCATACAACTTCGCTAATAAGCCACAACAATATTTTTTTGAATAATTATGAAATATCTAAGAAGTAAAAGTAAGAAACCTGAGCCGATCAACATCCAATATTAGTAATATTATTAATGCGAGAGATTGGTGTGCATGGATGTTTATTACTATTTCGTTATATCAGGACTACATATTATGTAGTCTATAAAATATATGTACGAGTCTGTATGTATAGATCACATCTTTCTGTACCAAATTTAATTTAAATCAGTTCAATACTTTAGGCTTTAAAGCGTAACAAACAGACAGAGTTACTGATGTATTTTCAATATTACTGTGGGTTTTAAAATCGTTATCAAAATCTACAACTAAATTTTTCACAGTACCATCTTTCCATATTATATTCGAGTGCTCTGTCTGCCACTGGCTTTATTCAAATGAAGTTTTACACACGTACCAGTAGAGGACAGTAGACATATTTGTTAATTTATAGTCGAACAAACGACGTAATGGAATTCTGACCCTACTGTTACGCCGTTCAGTAAAGCGACCGACGCGACGAAGGGCCGTTTGTGCCCTGTCCGCTGTCGTGCCGTCTTGGAGATATCACCGCGGCTGCCATTCTATTGTCACTCCTAGATTTGTGGTGGTCTGGAGTGAAACACAAGAAAATAAGTAATAAGTTTAAAAAATAAGAAAATAATAAGTGTAGAAAATAAGTAAGATAATAAGTTTTAGTAGTGGTAGGACTCTTAGCAGAGTCCGCCTGGGGAAGTACCACACCTTTGCCAAATATTCTGCCGCCAAGCAGTAATATGCAAACATTACTGTGTTCCGGTTTGAAGGGCAATGATTCCAGAGAAATTACAGGGCTTAGAGACATAATATCTTAGATCTCTGGGTGACGAGCGCAGTGCAGTGCTAGGTAATGATTTGGACTATCATGTTCCAATAGCTGCGTGTTACTGTGCTGTTATGTGGCAGGCATGTTGCTTACCATCAGGCACATGACCTGCTCGTCTCGTCACTCTATGCTATTAAAAAAAAAAAAAAAAAAAAAAATAAGTACTTTGTAAACCGATTTCTGTAAGTGTTAGTCTTTATGGGGATTTTGTTTCAAATGAATAGTGTGGACAATCAGACCAGCTAGTGGGCTGGAATTGTATAGTCCTATTGCAGACTCCACCTAGGAAAGTACCTTTGTCAGTTATTTTACTAGCAAGCAATAATGTGTTAATGTCACTGCGTTTTAGTTTGGTCATTCCATTCATCGTACAGCGGTCCTCGAGAACACACGTAATCTCAGCTGACCAAGTCGTATTTTCTCACAAGTGTTAATATATTAGTGATGGATCAAGAAGTTATCCCAAACTTATCGATAATATGGACAAGTACCTAAATCGATCGTCATCAAATCCCAACTTGGCTACTAAAAGGCCGCGAGAAGAAGAAGCCCCTGTAAACTCTGGTCAGTGGTTCTTCCCTAAGAAATTTGCGAGCTCCAAGGACACCAGTAACACTAAAGGTACTGTGACTAGTAATAGCTTCGGAGGTTTACAAGTGGATGAAGGGCTGTCTGAGACCTTTAAAAATGCCACAAAAAAGATAAAACCCGGCCGAATCCCAATAATTCTTGTCGAATTACTGGGAAATTGGACGCACAAAAATATCAAAGAAGTTATCGAAAAGTATGATAAACGTTTTCATCTACAATTCAGAGGCCGTAATAATGTCAAAGTACAATGTTACTCAACTGAAGGTCATCAATCAGTCAAAGAAGGCCTATCGAAAGAGAATGTATCGTATCATACTTTTACTCGGAAAGACGAGATACTTCCCAAGGCGGTGCTAAAAGGTCTGCCAAGATTTCTTAAAGATACGCTGACTACTGAGTTGGCTGCAATTGGATTTCCCGGCACTACCGTAGTTGAGCTAAAGACATCACATCCTTCTGAGTGTCCACCTTTACTTGTACAGCTCCCTACAGGAACGGACATGGGAAAGTTTAAGCAAGTTAAATACATATCTAACTGCGTCGTCAGCATTGAAAAATATAAGACTGGCAACAAAACTGGAACGCAATGTTTTCGTTGCCAGGCCTTTGGACATGCTTCCAAAAATTGTAATAGACCTGCTAGATGTGTAAAATGCACAGAAGCACATCCTACATGGGAGTGTCCAAAAAAAGGAAGAGAGGAACTAGCACGATGCTGTAATTGCCAGCAAGATCATCCTGCCAATTACTCACAATGTTCCGCCAGATTAAAGTATTTAAGTCGGATTCAGCCCAAACAAGAACCCTTGGTTGAAAGTACGGCGCGAACGTCAAGAGCAAATTTAAATTCAGGACGATCCGTGTTGGCTCAAGTAACTAGTACTAAGAAGCATAGCCTCAATCCTTCAGTTTTGAAAGACAGTGAACATAGTGCACAGCAGTCAACCATGCAGCAAAATCCAATAGAACTTACCCATACAGTGCAGCAACCGTCGCAAACATCATTCGCCTCGAAGGTAGAAACTCAAGATTTGGCATTAGCTGAGATTTTAGACATACTGAATACTATTAAGTGTATTAAGAACGAATTCAAAAATTGCAAAACTTTCGTTGAGAAAGTTACTTTAATTCTCACTCACTTAGGTCATTATGTATAATAGTAGCCTAGGCTTTCGAATTATATTTTGGAACGCCGATGGTGTCCACAGGAAGCAGCAGGAACTCGCGGAACTAGCAGTAAGTGAACTTAATGCAGATGTAATCGCCGTTTGCGAAACGCGACTAACCAAGCGCCATACTTTAAATATCCCCGGTTTTGCATGTTACCGCATGGACAAGCATTCTACAGGGACAGGACAGGGAGTGGCAATACTAGTTCGTGTAGATATCCCACATAGTCCTATGGCAATTCCAAGGACCAAAAATATTGAAGCAATAGGAGTTTCACTCTCTTTGCCAAATTTTAACGTAGTTATATTCTCTGTCTACCAGTCACCCAATAAACCACTTCTTAGAAATGATTTGGATGTACTCTTGGAATCTAGCACCAGAGTTTTAATAATGGGTGACCTGAACGCTAAACATCCTTACTGGTCTCCTGGGCCTCCAAATGATCGTGGAAAAATCTTATATAACCATATGCTGAACACTGATTTCATCGTCCATGCTCCTCTTGACCCTACCCTAGTCCACTATCGCGCAGATCTGAAACCGTGTATTCCAGATTTACTGCTGTCCAAAAATTTCGATCATGTTGATACCCCAATCACCATACCATCATTATCTTCGAACCATTTTCCCGTTTTTGCAAACATTCATATGAACATTTCTCGTAAAAAAATTGTAAAATTCAACTTCTTAAAAGCAGACTGGCCCAAATATCGACAGCAACTAAATAATAATGTCCATCTTTCCTCAGATGCTTTTGAGAGTAAGCACCAAATTGAGACTATAGTCCAAAATTTACAACACTCAATTATTGAGACCAGAGACGAATGTGTCCCAACTACCGAAATCAAACCCTGGAACCCAGCAGCCTTACCACGTCGCATCAAGCGGCTCATTCAGTTAAAAAACAGACTCCGTCGTTGTGCTGTTACAGAAACTATTACCTCAGCACGAGTTCTGCTAAAACAAAAAATTAAAAATCTACAAAATCATATAAAGCATGGTTTGAAGTCTTTTAGTGATAAAGAATGGAATAAAAAATTGAAGAGAGTCGACAATCCCAACGCTGACCTATGGCGCATTGTCAAAGGGCTACGGTCTACTTCACATCCTATCCCTCCACTTGATACTAGAACTGGTGGTTTAACAACTAGTCAGCAGGAGCAATGTGAGACTCTTGCAGATTCGTTTCTAAATAACATGAAGCTAACCTATGGTTGGGCAAGCGACAAAGAGGCATCCGTCAACAACTCGATGACTGAGCTAAACAATCATAAGTCAGATGGCTCTGACGTTTCCCTTGTTCGACCTTCTGAGGTTAAAAAAATCATTATTGCTCTAAAAAGTCGCAAAGCTCCTGGGCCTGATGGTATTTCAAACGTTCTCATCAAAAATCTACCATATAAATGTATAGTACTGCTCACCAAAATATTCAACGCATGCCTACTGCACAATCACTTTCCGCAGGTCTGGAAGACGGCTAAGGTTATCGCTGTACACAAACCTGGGAAAAAAGTTACTGACCCCTCATCCTATCGCCCCATTAGCCTTCTTCCGTGTCTGGGGAAGGTTTTTGAGAAGATTATCTCTGTTAGATTGTCTCGGGCTACTGAACGACTATTACTTGATGAGCAGTTCGGATTCAGAGAGGGCCATTCAACAGTACAACAATTAGCTAGAGTAGCTGAATACATATCTCACAACCTTAACTTGAAGAAACCAACTGGCATGATTCTAATTGACATCGAAAAAGCATTTGACTCAGTTTGGCACGATGCTTTGTTACACAAATTAATAAGCTGCAATGTTCCCATGGCGTTGGTAGGGCTGCTGAAATCATATCTCTCGGATCGTTCGTTTCGTGTTCATATGGATGATTTTTCTTCCAATCTTAGGCCAGTACCAGCTGGAGTGCCTCAGGGATCTATTGTGGGACCTAAATTATTTGTTATCTTCATAAATGACATTCCTATCCAAACACGCACAAGTATAGCGTGCTTCGCAGATGACACTGCTGCTTACACTTCTTCAGAAGACGTAGATTTGATCATAAGTAGGCTTCAATTGACCATAGAAGAGTTTGTCACCTATTTCCACAGCTGGAAACTAAAAATAAACGCTTCGAAAACGGAAGCTATAGTTTTTACAGGGCAGAGAGGTCTCCCAATTCGTAACTTAGTGATTGAGGGTTACAAAATACCCTGGAGTACCACGGTCAAATATCTGGGCACGATTTTGGACAGAAAGCTCAATTGGACTGCTAATACATCCCATTTATGCCTGAAGGGCTTAAAGTCTCTAAACGCCCTAAGCCCCGTACTCAATAAACGGTCTTGTCTTGGTAGCCACACTAAGCTCGGCATTTATCGCACTCTGGTTCGTCCCTGCATTACTTATGCATGTCCAGTTTGGAGCAGCACATGCCCTACGAATATAAACAAGTTACAAATTATACAGAATAAAGCACTAAAGTTTTCCTTTAATACTCCTATGTACACAAATCTCATCCAAAAACACGAAGAAATTGGCTTCCCAAACATATATAAATACATATTTAAACTATCGAAAAAATTCTATCTTGAAACAAATCCCAATAATAAAAATAAAATCATAAACAATATTTGCAACACTAGAAAACATGATTTACATTTTATCGATAAATATAATCGCTACAAACTTCCACATCACTTGTTCCTCGATGAATAGACACAACCCACCGCTCATTAGGAGATGAATAGGTTCGGATGACCGCGCAAGTCCGGCCCCGGCGGCCGGCGGCCCGCGCGCAACAACCGCCCTTATAGTATTGCGATTTACGAAACGGATCGGCGCACGCGTAACTCGTCCGAGCTGTGTTAGTTTGCGCGTTCTAGTATATGACGCATCTAGTATAATACCGAGTTACTGCTGCTACCTGGGGATCGTTCTCGGACGTGTGTTTGCGAGTACTACCCTCTAATTAATAAATTGATTAAGTATTTACTTTTTGTAAATAATTAGTGTTTTAAAAAATACCTGTCATATATGTAATTCCATTTCGAGGTTTGCATGTTAAAAAATATTTATGATTCTCAATTATTGTTTAGTTTTCTGTTATGCCAAAAACAATGTGATCGACAGTTAATAAGTTTTTAATAAGCCCATACTTTTAAGCTTGTAAAATGTAGAAAAAAAATTGTTGTTTTGTCACTTCTAGGATTTAACGTACACTAGAAATGTTCAATTTATGTATTTATGGCTAATAAAGATATTTTAAAATGAATGAAAAAGTTTGGTCAATGTTTTCAGAGAAATTACAGGGGTAAGAGATAAATTGTCTTACCTATATTACTGGGTGACGAGGATAGTGCAGTGCTAGTTAGTGATTTAAACTCTATCTGCTAACCACTGTATTGTTAAACACAGGGGTGTTGCTTACCATCAAACGCATGTCTTGTTCGTCCTGTTATTAACTCTATATTACAAAAAAAAACTCTTACAATAACAAACAGCATTCTTTTATTAATATAACGGGACGAGATGAGCATGTCGTGCCCTGATGGTTAGCAACACACTTTGCTCATAACAGCACAATGCTTAGCTCCACTGCGCTCGTCTCCCAGAGATTTAAGTTAATACATCCCTTTTCTTGTTTTAATTTGTGAAAACATTGCCCTGCAAACCGGAATCCAGTGCCCATAACTGTCACACGTGGAATGCAATGAACCGAATACGGTAAGTAATTTTAAATTTTCAAAATAAATTCGTTTGTCTGTGGTTTGTCTAAAACAATATTAAAACTTTCATCAGAGTTGTTCACATTTTTATTATTATAGAATTTCGAAATTACGCCAAATCAGTTCCACTCAATTTTAGTTATCCAAAACGAACCGCTAAAGGTGTCATAGTTATGAAATCCTACGACGCATGAGCGATCTTAAAATCGGATTTCAACAAAACCAACCAAGTGTGATCAAAAGAGGTTGTTTCCATCGGTCATGGTAGATGACACCTAATTTTGGTTCGAGCGTTCAAAAATAAGACTAAGTTTAATTACCATCACGATAGCCTTATTAATCGGTATTTCGTTTGTTAGGTAATATTTAGCTGAGCAAAGACTGTCATTAATTTCGAGGCTTCCACTAGCCTTTCTACATACATATTGGTTAACACTTGTTTAACACAACACTGAGTCCAAACTAAGCAAAGCTTTTAAATACAGAAGTCATGTAACTGGTCATTTGGGGATGATTGAAACAATATTATGACTTCATTTGGGAGCTCTTGCAGAACAGCAAACTTGCTGCACAGAAAACTGGAAAGTGTGCGTTTCTTTGATAATAGGTTTGCACTTGATGTGGTATACGATGGATCGTTTGTCCACCAAATACCTAATTAAAATGTGACCCGTCTGTGAACAAAGTTACGTAGATACCTACTAAAAGTTATCCCTACATACCGCAGTTTACGGGACATTGGGTGATGCCAATCGAATTTGCCAATGCTCAAACTCTGACAAACTCTGGCCAAATCTCATGTAACAAACAGAATGTCGGTACTCGTTAATTGTGTCCGATGTCCCCTAGTGACGGGATTACAATCCGGGGTTCGTTAACGCGGGATTAAGCTCTTTGATACCCCCGTCAGACCAATAGTGAGTTTTGGCGTCTCTTTGTTTTAACTGAAGTAAAAAGTAATCATGCTAACGATTTATTATTACTACGGATTTATTATTATATTAGTTTAACATTTAAATTGATAGTAGCGTTGTATTTTTGTGGAATTAGTGTCGTACTGAATCAATTATGTTTTAATACTTGGAGTGCCCCGCGGTTTTGCATATGCAGTTCCCGTTCTCGTCATTTTCCTGTGTTAAAAGCCTGTGTACTACTCCATACCAACGGTAATCTAACTTTGTTCTAAATTTCAGATGTGCTGACATGATTAAGCAACAAACAAAAAAACATTGACAATTATAACATAAGTAGGATGTATAATTCTTGTGTCACAATAATGAAACTAAAACAAACAGTTTGGCCGTTTTTATTTTATTTTCGAGTTCTCTTAATAATAGGCCAAGATCCCCGGTCCATTTTTGCACTTGATTAGGTCCTATCAAGCTAATTTTCAGTGAGTAGCTTCATTTTTATGAGACGCCCAACAATTTTATGTAAGAAACTCCCGATTGGTATACGAGTATACTTTTTGAACGTACTGAGTTCTTGACACCCAATAAAAAGTATTTTTAATATATGAGTTCAAAATAGAGTTATCTAATATATTACTTAATAGTGTTATTAGTCCAATTCGAAAAATCAATCACAATCTAATTTAAACCAAAATTTTACGTCAAAACAATAATGCAATTTGGCTCGAGTGAATCAGTCCAGTCGACATTAACAGAATCGTAAATTTCAGATGTTATAGTAATTTTTTCAATCCCCATTTTTGTCCCGTTTGAAATCAATTGGCTGTCAATACACAGAATTTTTCTAGTGATGGTAGTTACCGAGATAAAACATCTTAATATCTCTGGGTGAGGAGCGCAGTGCAATGCTAGGTAATGATTTGTACTCTTCACGTTCCAATAGCTGCGTGTCACTGTGTTATGTGGCAGGTATGTTTCTTACCATCAGGCACATGTTCTGTGCGTCTCGTCACTATATGGTATTAAAAAAAAATTGCGTAGTTAAAAAACAAATGCTCTTTAGTTTAACACTTTAAATAGCGGCCCGTTCCGGCTTGGCTCGGATATTGACATATAAAGACCTCTGAAACCTTTTTTGGCTCATTCGCAACAACTTTGCTTAAGATCAAGATGATCAATACATAGTTTACGATTCTATAAAGGGTATACAGACAAACATTAATTTTTATATAAATTATGTAAATATACCTGATCATATCTTGTACATATCATGTTTGAATATAAGTGATAGGCGATTGTAAAGAGAAACTTCTCGTGACTAATAAATTCATAAGTGTTCCGTAGCCACACTGCTGTGTTGCAACAAAGAGCATTCTCTATACAAAAATGTATCCATACAAAATGCAATCAGAATCAAAATAAGTATCGCCACAAATCCAACTAGTATCTAATAAGCATCCGTTTTAGTCCATCGCCCATTAGAAACCAATCACAAATTATAGAACCATCATTATCAAAGCATTCAGTTCCGAATGCTTCACACAGTTACAGTGCGTTAAACTTATCAAGATTCTTGAGGCCGCCACTATACCATTCCAAAATTTCACATATATGAAATTTCTAATTATCTAACTATAATTTTATGTTGCCTTTGGTAGTTCCATTTTTAGCCACTGCGCTTGATATATTTGTCGCTCTACAGTTACAAACTTTCAAATCAATCTGACAGCCGACGACTGTTCGCTTTTGAGGGATCAACAAATCTGATCCGTTGTAAGCTACTTCTTAACCATTTCGATTCAGATTAAATTTACAGTACAACTTGTTATGTCTTAATTTTAGAATACGCTTAAACCGCTTTGCGATAACTGCGTATAGATAAATGAGCTAGCGCCACTAAAGTAATTACTGAGTGAAATATTTTGCGAACAAAAACTTTTGTATCTCACAACACTCAACAGATAGCTAAATAAATGACTTTACAGCCTGTTCACACTAGCTACTTTCAGTAGCTGCGACAGGCGTCTAGCTGCTGCATCTTGCTTCAAAAAGAAGCTGCGACAGGCATCTAGTCGCTGCATCTCGCTTCAAAATGTAGCTGCGACTCGCGTTTTTCGGAAGCGTGATGCAGCGGCAGCTGCAGGCGACTCAGTCACAGTATAATGAAAAACCCAGTAGGACGACAATATGCCATCAAAAATATAAATATGAAATTAAAATCAAACTAAATATTACTTATAGAATTTATTACAGAACAACAAAAGAAGTGAGATCTAAATGGGTGGTTGAGTGAAAAGTTTAATGGGCGATCCTGAAATATTTTCATAATAAATGAAACTACTCTCAGGATAATTGGTTCAAAACTAAGATCTGACTTGGCTAGTTTTCAAATACCTAATTTGTAACTGTTTATTAATTTATTTTCCTACAGTTCAAGTGGCTCCCCATTTGCTTTCTTCGGAATGCTCATTTTCTTTCACTGCTTTACAGTATTATATTTAACACTGCCACACCACGATATCTGAAAGACTGCTTTACATTCTACAGTAGCGTAAACTCATGTTATCTTATATCAACCTATAATTTGTCTCTGCAAGCGCCCTCTGCACGTTGCAAAACATTCTACGGCAAATCTTTTGCATTCCAAGCAGTTGAGTTGTGGAATGCCATGCCCGTGGAAATAAGACAAGCTCCGTCACTTTCCGTATTTAAAGTTCAAGGCAAAAATCAGTAGATTACGTCGAAAGCTTGCTAAAATCTGATTGAAGCTCGTACATCTTTTTTACATAACATTTTGAATTCATTGCCTTCGTATTAGTATATGTAAGAAGGGTCATGGACATATATTAGAATGTATGTCTATTATATTTTAGGCAATAATTAGTGGGTACCCTTTTTAAGTAGTTTTTTACTTCTCTGCATTTTTATTATAGTTTGCGATCTTAGCGACGACAATTTTGATTGTGTGTATTCAAGTAAAAGTACCTACGAAAACAGATAAACTGGACATGCAATCACAGATCATTTCCAATGTTTTGCGGTTAGTGACGTCATGTCAGTCGTTAGTATTTTAGCGGGGAAAATCTGAATTACATTACTATTGTATTTATACTTATCAAAAATACACAAATTTTCAAACATATTTTTTTTAGTAAACAAGCTATAATCTTTAAGAAATAAAAGCAATTCCGAAAAATTGTTAAAATCCCTATTGGGTCAGTAAATTGCTCAATAAATAGTTAAATAATAATTAGCTTTAATATAGTAGAGCCAAAAGTAGCTACGAATAGTAGATAGATAGATACTCTTTATTGTACACCATAAATAAAAAACACGTATACAGGAGAGAATAACAATAAAACTAGTGTTACAAGCGGTGGCCTTATCGCTAGTAGATAGCATTGTTAGCATTTCTCCCAAATGAAAAAAACTAGTCGTCCTACTGGTATTTTTGTTATACTGTGGTTGCTCTAGAGTTTGACAAAAGTACACTTTCAATTCAGTGTGACCAACTTTACGTGTTTTTGCTTTTAGCGTATATCTACAATTATTAATGTCTGTTCTTAACACGGATAAAAATATTCTCGGGAATAAATTAAAAGTTGTTATGCACTTTAGTGGTATTTATTTTCCAGCGTACGTCCATGATCGTAAAGTTATAAATTTATATAATTGTAAATCCTCAATCAATTAGCAAAAAGACCTCGGTGTTATAATTACATTTAAATACAACAGCCGTACTCGAACCGTCTTGGGCGTGACGATGGCAGAAGACCTGACGGCATGACTATTGTGCATGATTATTGCAAGTATGCTGGGTACGCTCCCGATTGGTAGTGGTTGGTCTTGGTATCTGTAGTCCTTCATTGGTCTATGGATAATTCAGGTGTGCTTAGTGTAAGTAGTTAGTTAGGTATGTAACGTAGTGTAGTTCTCATTGTATTTAAGTTTTGTTAATAAAGGCTTTTTAAAATATTAAATTTAAAATGCGAAGAACACATTTCTGCAATTGTACAGAAAGCAAACTATTTTCTTTACGTTATTCTGATTCCTTTTAATCTATAACTGTAGAAATGTTTCTTAAAATTTATGAAACATATGTGAGGACTACTTCAAAAAAGATATCGATTTACTTGAAAGTCTGCAAAGAAAAGCGACAATATGGCCATATACTCTTCGACGTAAATCCTACACAGACAAGTTAAAAACCCTGCACCTAACTACATTGGTACACTACATTTACTACCTTACTACTTCAAAAAAAAGTACGCAGTTCTATAAACTTTACATAATTTAATATTACTCTACGTATTTTTAAACCTGTCTACACTTTTTAAAAATCCAAGTTAGCAACACTGAACGGAACAATTGCTCGGCGGCCGCGACAGACGCAAACAGCCGCAAACAGTCGCTGCATCGCGATGCAGCTTCTTTTTGCAGCTAAATCGCGCGTTTCCGCTTCAGCTGCTAAAGCGCGCGTTTCCGCGTTAGCTGCTAAATCACGCGATTTTGCTGCAAAAAGTAGCATGTGTGGTCAGGGCCTTACATCAGTGAACGCCGCCGAAGGTTCAATGAGTTGAGTATTGTTCATACAAAAACATCGAGTAACAAAAAGTGGAGATTGCGACCTACCTGCCACATACAATAAAATAATTTTATATTTTAGATACTAGCTACACCCTGATGTGTTACTAGACTACCTCTAACTTTAACGGGATAGAAATAGGCTATTTACTGACTACTTATACGTACGTATTTAATTTCGTTCAAATCCGTTCAGCCGAAACTGACATAGTACATCGGAACAGACGTACACACTTACCTTCAGATTTTCATCTTTATGGTATTAGTCTGCTATCATAACAAAAACTACAAAGACTATTTATAAGAAAGTCGTTGAAATGCTTTAGTTCAAAATGGTCTTACTATAGCTGAGGGAGCAAAACTGTCACGTCACTAATCGTCGCGTCAGCTCGCCGTCGGTCACTCGTCACGTCAAAATCTTTGTGACACCTAATTACTCGCCAAATTAAGCTCAAGATGTGAGACTTTCTTTTTGGTCAGTAATGAAGATTAATTTTCTGAGACTGAAAATGTGACCGAAATTTCGAATGTCTGGGTAAATATTTGGTCAGCATTCCGATGATTCAGCCTGAATGCACGAAGCATTTAATCCTGAGAAAAGTAAAAAACGCACGCCTGGTAAATGTTGTAGATAAGTAAAAAGTCAAAATGTGACTAATCGTTAAAAGCTGCAAATAGCAAAAGATTCACGAAAATCAAGTTAATGTTGGTTATAAACACATTGATTCACCTGTCTAGAAATCGTCATAAAACGCACATAATATATATATCACTTGCTAACTGAATTCTTGACTTATGGCTGGTGAGATAGGTGAACTAGCATAGAATTAAGTCATACAGAACCCCTTTATTTCAGACAAAATTCCAACGACTTTTTTTTTACTTTAGTTATAAACACCAATAAAATACAAACCTCATGATTACACGTTATCACTATAAAAGACCCACAGATTTAAATAGTAAAGCCTGCTTACGAGTACAACCACAAGCGGCAGAGCCGACAAAATGTTTCCATTCCCTAATCTGTCATCTGACACTTATCTAATTACAACATTCTTCATAAGCCGTATTAATTCGAGAATTAAGCTTTCGCCTCTCCAGACAAATAGCGGTCGAGACCTTCCACTCAAAATACGGTACTGACAGAGTACAATGTCGAATTAATGATTCTACGATTCGAAGCCACGAAAACCCAGCCTTATCTGAGCATCGGAGCTCGGCCGTTGTTTGCGTCCTCTAATTGGCTAATTGGCATACTAGTGCTCGTACCAGACATTGGACGCGATCGCTTCCTAGTTAGAGCTGATAATACACTCCTTGTCACCCTGATGAAACGCGCGATCGATATCACACTCCTATAGAAATCCCCAACGGTAATTCTAATTTACCGCAGTAATTTAATATCTGTTTTATAAACTTTGAGCTCGAGTCATTAGAAATTGTAGGCGCAAAAACGGCACCGCGTGTGGTCGTTAGATTCTGTTCTGATAAGAGTCTTATAAGGCTCGCTCGATGATGTGGAGTCTGGTAAAGGCTTGTTGATTGAATGTAGGAATGAGATAAATATGATGTACCGTTATGATTTTTTTATTTTTATTTTAATGACTTACATTTTTATGGATTTATGACACGTCTAGGTAGATTGATGAAAGTGCAAGGAGAATTTCTAAACATTGTCGTCATAAAATTAAATATAGTTTGGTTTGCGTTTACATGTATCAGTTATGAGCAGTACATCACTTAAACTCCACATTTAATTCATACAGTATGTATAAACTTATAAAGTTTTTTAAACATCAAAAGTTAGCCAAAAAACTAATTCCGTAAAATTGATTATATTGCGATGGCTTGTAGAATAAATTTGTCCAATCTATTGAGAACGTTTCAGCTAAGCACAGAAACTAGTCGTTCTTGAATAATTCCTTTGCATATCTCCGTATTGCCGAAGCCGCCCCCTAACGGAGAATACATTTTTAAAGCTGTGCGCACATAAAAGGGAATAGCGAAGTGTTATTCGAAAGTGCGGAAATGCGTCCCATACATCAACTGGGAAAAATAGAAAAACAAAGGTAAGATAAAATGTGAGTACATCGCAGTGAAATGTTGCTACAATTTGGAAAAAGACAAATAGCCCTTTGACAGCAAGAGCATGTTTTATATGCAAGCGTATCATCTCGTTATTTATTTAGGGCGATATATGGCGGTACAATTGGAAGGAAAATTAGGTGTTATTGTTTATTTTCCGTTTGGTCTCGAGAGGTTTTTGAAATACTTTTTCATTTTTGGCAGCAATTTTTTGTACATTCTTGGCCCATTTCATGAATATTAATCGAAATCTATGGATCAGCAGTACTCCTTCAATGGAATTAAAACGGTTAGTCCTGACGAAGTGCACTTACTGGTGCATCACAAAACTTGACTTAAGGTTGATTTATTCTCTCGCTCGTCCACAAACGTTCAATAATACATTGATAGCAGTTTTGGCAAAAATTTCACAGCTTTTCAGCTCACGGGAGCTTTTCCCGAGATAAAAAGTACCTTATGTGTACCTAATTCCATCTATTATCTATCTATGTACCAAATTTCATTTAGATCTCAATCGAAGATTTTCTACACAAAAATGTTCATGCATACATACAAACTGTCGCATTTATAAGCAGAATTTTGCAAATTTGGTGTAAAATCGCATTCGAACCAAATGGAAAGTTGGGAATGTTGTCGTGAAAGAAAATATTTAAACCAGTTTTTAACGAATGAATTAATGAAAATGTAGAATGGCAATCTGAAAGCTGGAACAAACAGCGTAACTGCAGGTAGAAAGCGAGCTCGCGACATTCGCAAATAAAATGACAATAAGCGATCGTATTTGCTCCCCTTTGTTTAGCTGGTTCCTTTGGCCGGTATTTCCGTTTCGTCGGTCAAATCGTCCCGGACAACTCAGCCGGCCGTGTGACTCGGCCAAGCTATAGACACGGTATAGACAGCTTGTACTTCATTATGTCGATTTTCGTCGTGATCCACGGAGTTTTAGGAATTGAAACAAATAATGAAAGGGGTTTATGGTAGGTTCAGTTACTTGTTTTTAAATAGCTAGGGCAAAAAATAGCTTTGAATTGAATTCTAGGTTTTAGTTAACGCCACAATATGCATTTATGGATTAAAAATGCTGATTCATAAAGTCTAAAATCCTCATTGTAGAAAAATCCTCTTGGAAGAATGTTATTCTTACAAGATTTTATTTTAATTTGGAAATTAGCGTTAAAGTAATTCGGTAGAGACTATTCGACGCATTTACATTTTTCTCATAGATCAATAACTCAGGTGCTTTGTTTTATAACTTAATCAAAGATCATGATTTTTTTGAAGATGTTAAGCGATGATGCGGTTTTGAATACAGTTCAATACAAGCAACAAAATAGTTGTCTGACGAACATATTTACAAATGGAGCATGAGAATTTAAGTGAAGTTAAATTATTATTTTGGAGTTGTTAAGCAAAATGGCTGACGGAAAGTGTCTGGGAGTATTGGAACTTTGTTTTTAAGGATGTTGCCTACAATATACGTGAAAATCACTTATTAGAAAATACGTGAAGTAAGTAATGTTTGTATGTATTTTCGTTACCCCATATCTCAAAACTGGCCGTCTAAGCAAGTTAGCGAGTAAGCATGTTGTACTTACTAATTCTACTCAATTGTCCACATTTCATTCATCAAAAAATAGGTGACGTCTGGGAGCTCTGGGATCTCAGACTATAACACAATAAACATTACTTGCTAACCATTTGCTAACCCTACTTTATGCGAAAATGACATAAAACAAGAATCTGTGACGAATTTACAACAACTTTATTTACTTCTGACGATTTTCATTTGTTTTTTTATAACATGTGACGAGTTTACTTTGAATGTATGGAGAATACAAATTGTGACGAATTTACTTTGTGGCGAATCGCCTATAATCCCTGAAAACCACCAAAATACCAAAGACTAAAGTCAAAGACTGACCACATTACCATTACTACTTACGCTACTTGAAACTTTTCTATCAAGGGGTAGACAACAGGCGTATTACCTTTGACATTTTCAAATAATATAAAGTTCTATATAAAAATACATAAATATATTATATTTTAAAAGGTACAATTTTAACTTTCATCGCCTTTACTGGCATTTTGAACCCACATAGCAACACATACACCCTTTTAGATTCAGTAACACGTTCAACGGCTAACTTTTAGCAAACAGGATGTAAAGTCAAAACAATTTTACTACTTTTCATTCAACTCTCAAAGCTGTAACATTGCTTAACTTCAGTCACGATTTAAATACACCTACAGCTAAAAGTTGTTAACAAACATGTTCATAATTATACCAAGCATTAATCGTAATAGACCTCTCTGAGTATCAGATCATTACCTTGTATTTGAGTATTCGATGTTTCGTTTGCCTCAAGCTTTATTACGTTGGTAGGCGCTCGATGATCGGATACCTTTGAAGATACCAATAAAATATTCAAAACTGAACATAATTATAATCATGTATGATAAACAGTGTCAAACATCTAACTGTGATTGTGGGCACGCACAAAACAGGTAATAAATCAGTGATTACAGATTCCTACGGTTGTCTTTTTGATGCATCTCTTTTTTAAACATTCTGAATGAATATCAGGTTAATCGCTTTGTTCAAGTGTATCTAAAAACAATTGTGAGTTGCCAATTCTTCCTAACTAGCATTTTTAAAAATTTGATTTAAGAAGTACATAATTAAATGTTTTTAATTTCCAGTTTTATAGATTTCTAAGGTTGACCTCAAATCACTCCTCTTAAGGTATTGGTAACTCTCGATTAACTTCAATGCGCTTTAAATGCGCTTTACTCATGCATAGTTGCTACTTACGTAATTTAAAATAATTCAATAATTATAAACGGATAAAACTATTATTGTCATGATTAAATACGTCTAAAAGAGTATGAGATAAACATAACTAATATTTTAAAGACCAGAACAATCAAATAAGACTATGAAAACATTGTATTTACGTAATCCTAACATATTAACTTTATTGAGAGCGGCAAATGCTGAGTTGAGTAAAACTCTGTTTTAGGCTATTATAGTTCTTATAGTTTATAGTTATATATGGTTCGTTAGTGAACTTATAAGAATATTACTAAGTATGGTATATTTACGGTGGGTGGATTAAGTTTCCGATACAGTGATACGTTCTACTACAACGGTCATCTCAATTTGTTCTCTTACTCACAATACATTTCGTATAGATACGAGTATCATAACAAAAATGCACTATGGCATTATTTAGTAAATATTTGTGTACACTAATCACCGCAATCCATCACCAGTCAACTTACTTATATATTTATTATGGACGCAGTTCTTAATTCCTAACGGCAGGATCTTGCAAAACTCGAGATCAGCGCGTGCATGCCCCCCAGCGCTTTAATATTGTAATAAAATAATGCCAGGTGTATGTATGGCCATTTGTATTGCAGGTTGTATACAGGGTGCATGGGAAATAAAAAATGGAAAGAGACCAAATCATAACAGATAATTGAAATATTCTGGAGATCTAAATAGGGTGTTTAAATACAAACAACTGAGTATCTATTTTTAGGGTTCCGTAAAATGTAAAAACGGAACCCTTATAGATTTGTCATGGCTGTCTGTCTGTCTGTCCGCCCGTATGTCACAGCTACTTTTTGCCGAAACTATGAGAACTACACTGTTGAAACTTGGTAAGTAGATGTATTCTGTGAACCGCATTAAGATTTGAACAGAAAAAATTACAAAAAAGAAAAATTTGGGTTGCCCGGTTGCCCCCCATACTGAGAACTGAAACTCAAATTTTTTTTTTCGTCTAACCTACACTTGTGGGGTTTCTATCGATAGGTCTTCAAAAATGATGTTGAGGTTTCTAAAATCATTTTCGTCTACACTGAATAATTTGCGCGAGTGACACTTTCAAATTCGTAAAATGTGTGTCCCCCCCCCCCCCCCCCTCTAACTTCTAAAGTAAGAGAATGAAAAATCTAAAAAATATTTATGATGTACATTACCATGTAAACTACCAACGAAAATTGGTTTGAACTCGATCTGATGAGTAGTTTTTTTTAGTACGTCATAAATACACTATTATTGAAACTTCGGATCAAAGTTACAACGAACTACAAGAACTATTTGTACTATGTATATAATGTTACTTGCTGCAACAGAACCCTTCATGGGCGAGTCCAACTCGCACTTGGCCACTTTATTGAGTAACACATTTTATGCTGCTTTTATCCGCTACCGCTCTCTATATGCCGCTATTATTTGTAGAGAATATTTTTGCAAAACATTTTTTCTTTAACCCACATAAGTTTTAGCTTTTTTCTTTTTCAATAATATTTTTATTATCACAACAAACATAATATTGCTTCATTTAGAAAATATAAACTATTTCGACAAAAAGTTTATTAACTCAATATTCAACATCTTATCCCAGTTCTATTTAAAACATTACACGTGACTAAATAAATCTAAATTATTATTTTATTACCTCCTATTATTTCAGCCGTTTAACAACAGCCTATAGTCACGAGAACATCTCCTGACACGTCACAGTTCTGTCTTATGTTTTTCTTCTCCGTACGCTACCTATAACTTAGTATATTGCTAGATACAAGCTACGCAAATAATACAAATCTCAGGGCATGTCCATCCCCACTGTTCTCTAATTCTCTTCTAAGTATACTGCCTGCACCTTACTCTACTGCTAGATATAGGTAGATATCTGTCATAGCATGTCACTTAGTTGTCTCCTATGTTTTTCTTCTCCAAAGACTACCTGCTGCCCTATGTAGTCTAAATAAAAGTTTTAATAAATATACTCTTCACAACGAAGCTATAGTTGACCAGCTAATAGTACATCCGTGGCTAACGCACTATTCAAAATTACCGTGAAATTCTCGAAACATAATTGCCACGATCACCCTGTACAGATCAACGTATTGAGCAATTACATTAGATTGTTCGTTATTACACAACACAATTAGACGTAACCTCAGACAATAACTTCACCAAGGCCGGGGAAAGTTTCTTTCGATTTCAATTCGCTGTGTACGCATTGACCATTCGAATCCAAGATAAAGATTCATTTAATTTTCATGGACACTACGGCCTATTAAACTGTGTGCTAAAATAGTTGACGGTCTTCTTTTTTTTAAATCTCAGCCCAATATATTAAGTGCATCAAACAGCTGATAAATAAATACTAAAGTACTCAGTTGAAAATAAAGATATCAAAAGTAATCGTCATCTTTGTATTTGTATCTAATCATCATAAATATTTCATATTTCTATTTGTGCTAGGTGGGAATCGAATCCAGGATCTACAGCTCCGTGAATTGATTTACTACCAACTAAGCCACAATGCCACTCAATCTTCGAAAGCTGACGTCCAATATTTATTAATTTGCTTTACCTACTCTTTTTTTATTACGCTTTTGGACAACACAAAAACAAACTCAAACTTTTAGCAAAAAAAAAGCTGTGCTGCTGAACTTACTCGTAATAGGTATATACGTAAAATTTGCAGCCAAAATTGTTTTGATCCAATAAACTTAATTGTCTTGATCTAAAAGTATTCACAAAAAGTTCCATAAGTACATTAGATAAGATGTAAAGTCGGTTAAAAATAGCCCTTTAACTGCAGAGGCCAACGTCCAGCGTCAGCGGTATCGCTCAAACGGCGGGTTTCCGCTTCCTCGGCATACCGCAAGTTCCGTAGTACCGTGGTACCGTGTGACGCATCGACGGCGCTCATGCCCGACCTGCACGAAGCTAGTTTCTCAAGCCAGGACGTCTAATCTCTTTCTACAAAAAACGTAATTTCAAAAAAAACCTGAATTTCCTACTCTGGTTCTACTTCGATCCGTCGTCTCGGCCGTTTAAATGTTCTAAGCCTACTCTAAAGGCCGATTTACATCAGACGAGCGAATGGTCATTCTATTCCTATTGTATCAAATTCATTTGGTGTCAACAAACGTAGAACATTATTTCGTTGTTTTGTTTGCGTCCGCAAAGATTCTATGGAATATCTAATATGGAAAACGCTAAGAACGATCTTTCGTTTACACTAAAAGATCGAGAAAGAATGCTCTTGTTCCAGCTCTAGCTTTATGTTCGTTCAGTTTAAATCGGCCTTAATTGAAGTAAGCTTAGAACATTCAAACGTCAAAACAATGTTCGATCGGACGAAACGAAGTAGAACCGGAGTAGGAAAATCGCGAGTTTATTTCGAAATTACGTTTTACGTAGAACAAGAGTAGTCGTGCTGGATAGCAAGCTAGTGTTAGCAAGCTAGTACGAGTACTTCTTGCTATCCTAGCTTGAAAAACTAGCCTAGTGTAGCTCGGGCATTATGCAAAGAACTGAGACCGACGCGACGACAACAGCTTACTGTTTTACGTGTTTGCCCTAACAAGTATGTTTTTTTGTGGTGTTTTACGTGTTTCTAAAGGATTTCAATAAACCATTTGAAATTAAAAAACAACACAAATTTCAAGTTTTAAATTTTAGATGACACGAATCTTTGTAGGTAAAACTATTTTGTTTCTAAGATTCTTAACGTTACAAACAAACGACGTAACCAATAAAAGAGTTGTTAACTTTGAAACGTCTAAACAGATTTTGATGAAACAATGCTGTTTTAGCTACACCACTTAATCTGATTAATTAAACTTTAAAGACAGAAAGAAAAACCCAAATCAAAATCGATTAATCCGTTCGAGAGCCACGATGCCACAGTCATACATACGTACAGAGACACGCCACAAGGCCGGTTAAACTGAACGAACATACGAGAGCTCGAGATACTCGTAGAGCTAGAGCTGGAACAAGAGCATTCTTTCTCGATCTTTTAGTGTAAACGAAAGATCGTTCTTGGCGTTTTCCAAATTAAATATTCCATAGAATCTTTGCGAACGCAAACAAAACAACGAAAGAATGTTCTACGTTTGTTTACACCAAATGAATTTGATCCAGTGGGGATAGAATGAGCATTCGCTCGTCTGATGTAAATCGGCCTTTAAACAAACAAACTACACAGAGATAGATAGAATAACAACGTCTCGCGGTTTACCCGCGTAGTTTCCGTTCCCGTTACATTCTCGCGATAAAAAATAGCTTACGTTTTCTAATTTCAATTCGTTTAGCCGCTCTGACGTAATTGAGCAACAAACATGCAATTTTTTTGCATTTTTAATATTAGGTAGAAATTCATTTGGATTCACAGAAGACGTAAAGGCACGGAGGCCTAAGTACTTCTTATTTCTTAATAATTTACAGCCGATATTTAAAGCCAATTTCAAATATTGAGTCGCAAACGATTAAGGTCCGAAATATGATGGTAAAAACTTAATAACCAATATTCAGTAATCAAGCTCTAATTCATGCCTTTGTCGGCAAACCTTTTATTTTTATTGTTCATAATAAAAAACATTTTATCCTCTTATCGCTAATCAATTTTTACATCTCTGAGAAGCCCCACTGTGGATCGAAACCCGTTGCAATTAAAATGCAATACATTAACCTCTTATGTTATTTAATTCCAGTTTCGTAAATGCCAATCAGTAAAATATTTGAAATATCGATTTGTACAGATTAATAGCATATATAATACATTGTATGTAAATCTTATGTAACAAATACCTAGCTATATTTTTAAACCTACGCCTGAGTCACAAGTCTTGGGGTCTACTCGAGATTTCTCTCTCTGTCACACGATGGAAGATGGAAGAATGCTAAGAAGTTCGTCTCAAAATAATTTTATGTGGACATTCTTTACCAAACGAATCAAAGCTTGTATCACAGACCGGTGATTGCTGATTTAATAAATCTATTATTACACATACTTATAAAATTACATCGAAACACAATATAGAACAAATATTAATTTATCACAAAAATATATACCCTGGCTGGGAATCAAACCCACAGACAGCTACGGTTCCACGTAAGCAAGTTCCAAATCACACAGCCAGTACTGTATAAAGCTATGCTTAGGATTATGTTTGAGGTGTCCTTTGTAATAAATAAAATAAATAATTCAAAAAATAATAAAACCCGACTATAAACAATAGATTAGAAAAAAACTACAAAGCCCGAAACAAGATTGACAAAATAAAGTATTTACTAAAACATTACTACATTATAAGCTGATTATAAGTCTATATTAAATAAATTACATTATTGAATTAAAATGCTTGTAATTATTCCAAATGGCATTTAACTACACAACATATGTACATATTTATAATGGTCTTTAAATTCCCTTTATTTTGACACCTTACTCGATAAGCTATATAAAATTATTTTTTTCATCTACTAACAATTTTGCGTCAAAAATCGGCTATGTTAATTTTTTTAATTTAATACCTATCTAAGGACACTTGGGTAGTTGAGACAAATGTAACGATATCTGAATCGTCAAAATCCATCCAGCCGTTAGGAAGATACGTGGGAATAAAAAAAATTACAAACATACAAGATACGCACGAAAAACATAACGCTTCTTTCAGTCGGGTAAAAAAATAAGACGTGAATAAGACCAATATTTTAACTTGTTAGTTGAACTTTTAACTCGTTAAGGATGATTTTTAGGGATCTCAAAACAAGACTTGGGTCTGAGACGATACATTTATTGGTCTCGTCCACGTGTATTCGCTGTCAAATAAATCAGGGCCCCAATAAAAAGACAATGTTACACGGTTAACGAACGAATTTCAATAAGATTAAGAGGCATACGATGCATTTAACCCTAAAGGAGAGGTTCTAAATGCTAAGAAGACAAGAGTGCCAGATTGTGATTATGAGACCTTATTGAAATATCAATGTAATATTATTTAGAAATATCTGTCGTCTTATTTGTCGTATCGATAACTGTTGGAACTGACGTGTCTTAGAGTAGAAACTGTGAATCACAAACGTGGCATAAGTATAAGTATGGTATCTTCAAATCGAGAGTGAATCGGTTTCTATCTGGTTTCCATAGTACGAACATTGCTTAGTTTGCGGTCAGATGGTGTTGTGTGTGAAATGTCCACCACCAATATTTGTTTATTTTATACATATTTCTTTGAGGTAAGCACGTTCCATCGTAGACCGCATCGTCGTGTTGCCGAGATGACGGGTGTAAACCTATAAGTATAAAACAGAGGGGTCCAATATTAGTGTTTTTTAAGTATTTAATACCAAAATTCCAAGTTATAAGTTTTAATTTCCATCGGCAGTCCCTATGGCTAGTTTTTTTTAACATACAAAAATCAGAGCCATTCGAGTAAATAAAAAGCCACATCATTAGGTAATATTGCGTGTTCCGAAGTTTCTTTTTTCTTGCGACACATGTATTTTTATAATATTCTATTAAAAACATTATGGCATATAAAATAAACAACTAAACAACTGATTATAACATAAATTATAGGGCATTAACGTGTTCGTTTGAAAGTTACGCGATCGAAAGTTAACAAACTGAGATTCCATATTTTAGGAAAGCTATTGTGGGCGTACGACATTATTTCCGTACTCAAATAAAACCACCTACTGTGAGCGAATACGGGTAGTGCCACTATCGTAAAACTTTGAAACTTGAGGGTTCTATCTATACAAGTAACGCAGTTCATCTTTTTCGTCGCAACCTGGGAGTAGTGGTAACGCGGATTTGTGTTTTGTAATGCCCAGTTTTATTGGTGCGATGCATTCTTCCAGCCACTTATCATGTGTCTACGAATTGTAAAACGCATTCACTTGCCTTCGACAAGATGATGCGAAATTTGGACCACACATGAAATACATTATAGTGCTAAGTGTCAGAAAGGGCATTCAAAATGGTCAAACAAAAGATGGCTACAGTTTAATTAATGGAATCACTTAGCATGCAAATGTCGATAATGTTTAAAACGATAATGGGTAGTGATAATGATAAAACTTTACCGAAATATTGTAAAAGTTTACCTAAGCGGAGTTCTTTCTTTGAAATTGTTCAACGTCACAAACGACGAAAATACAAGAAAAGAGCATATAAACCGTATAATATTATAAAAAAAGTTATTAATTGAAAGTCGCGGGCTCATATCTTCTAATTAATATTTTAATTATTATAATTTTGTTCTACATTTATCAAATTGTCTAAGACCACGTTGTGTTTGCTTGCCAGAAGGTTGATTATAGAGTTATCAATGAAAATATTTATGATCTTATACTCCTAGTAACTGTCCATTTTCGTATAAAAAACATGAATTCAAAAAATACACTATAAGTGAAAGTCAACAAAGAAAAGATCTCACAAAAGTTTGCAAAATTAAACTCAACACAATTAAACGCAATGGTCACAATGGAATATCATCAAAAGCCCAGATTTGTCGGATTATTCTTCAAACAAAACTCAACAAAAGGATTAAAAGATTTTGTCTCAATTTGCCAATGTCACATTTAAATTAAAAGTTGGCAAGTGTCACTCAAAAAACGTAACAAGTCAACTGTTGAAAAATTAATCCTCGCGCCTGCACCGTTGAAATGAATTTATTTTTTGCAGAGAAATCTTCTTCAGTATAGTGGACAATAATCTTTTGTGCACAGAATCGCACTTAAAATTAACTTCCTCTGGGACGTCTTGGATTCCTCTATCATTCAATTATGAGTCTTATTTTGCAGCGTGTAGAGAATGTTTTAGATTTACTCGGGTTAATTCAAAGCGAATGCGACATATTTATTTTACGAAATCCAATTTTCTGCTGACATCTCATCTGTCGACTTTAAACGTTTCGGACTATGGGGCTGTCTCTACAGTTTCACGCTTATTCTTCACATACTATCTTTAGTCAGTAAGTGATTATCGAATTAAAATACTTCGTTTGAATTTTTATTTGTGGCTTCGAAATAAAAAAATATCTAACGTAGGGTTCCACAGGGCATCTGCTATAAACTGAAAGAGTGTATATTGAAAGTAATGAATAGTTTATGAACCCGACACCGATATTATAGTGGACTACTCGTGGCAAATACGCTACATGAAAATTAGAATTTAAGTCTAATATTTCCTCCAAAACAATAATAAATGACGTTGTAATAAAAATGTAAATTCTAACAAAGAGCTCGGACCCTGTGTCTTTGTCTGTGCAAAACAAATAAAAAAACAAAAAAAACCTGGCTTTACAGAAATCCTTAATTGTATAAATCCTTACTTAAGCACAACTTTGAGTTGTTATAACGTTTACAGGCAAAAACAGTTAAATCCCACTTTAAATAAATAGCTCTTGGCCGTCGTATCTATGAAACATTTTTTTTTATTCTATGATTTTTGGATTGACCTTGTAGTGAAAGTGTGAATAATAATAATTAATAGAACGCTACTAAAAGCCACAATTTGTAAACCTATCTGATCAATACGCCCAGCAGTCAAAAATTAGATATTGTCTGTCATTAAGTTAGTCATTTTATAGCTATAGAATAATAAGTCAAAACTGATTGTATCAACTAGTTGTAGCGCGCCGTGATTTTATCCGCAAAGTTCCCATTATTTTCCTGCGATAAAAAAACCCCAATTTATTCTAAGCTATATTCTATAAAATATCTAGTTATAACTTTCATAACTAAATTTATTTAGATTCATTGAGTAGTTTGAGTTTGAGTAGCATTAAATTCTAACAAACATCCACCCTTGTATTGTCTATTTTATGTATAACTTTAAGAAAATTCAACATTCGTTGAATATGAGCTTGACAGTAGTACTTTTTTTAAAAATAAAGAGTGACGAGACGAGCTGGACATGTGCCTTTAAAATAAAATAAAATAAATATTGTTGGACAATTCACACACAACACCGTCTGACCCCAAACTAAGCAAAGCTTGTGTGATGGCGGCCAGATAGCTGATATAATACTTATATAGTTTTAAATACATACTTATTATACATAGAAACACCCAGACACAGTGCAAACATTTGAATTCATCACACAAATATTTGCACTGGGTGGGGATCGAACCCACGACCCTCGGCTTCGCAGTCAGAGCTACTAACCACTTAGCCACAAGGCCAGTCTAAATGGTCTGGTCTGGTAATGGCCTGATGGCACACCCCGGACACTCGGCCTAAAATCTATACAGACGGTGCAGTTGACATACCTACACTCACACATCTCGCATATGTCGTTCGAACGCATTTACGCATGTGTGCGTGTCATCTATGTCGTGTCGCTGAGTGCTTCTCGCGTTCTTGCGGGGTAGGAAGCTTGAAACTGGCGGGGGGTGGGGAGTGTCCGTTCTATCTGTATTATCTATTCTATGCTGATGGTAAGCAACATGCCTGCCACATAACAGCACAATGACACGCAGCTATTGGAACATGAATAGTCCAAATCATTACCTAGCACTGCACTGCGCTTGTCACCCAGAGATCTAAGATATTATATCTCCAAGCCCAGTAATTTATCTGGAAACATTGCCCTTCAAACCGGAACAATAACTGGCAAAGGTGTGGTACTTCCCCAGGCGGCAACAAAGACGTGGTGCTTCCCCAGGTAGATTGTGCAAAGAGTCCTACCAATACAGAGAATCTCCGGTCTCCTTAAAATACTCAAGTTACTGTTCAACTTTTGTAAAATACTTCCGATGACGTATGTAGGTTTCCAAACAAACGGTACATTTATTTATAGCGCCATAAGTCACATAAAACTAAGCCCTGATACCATCTCGGCTGGCTTCGCGTCGCCACTGCAATGCCGGTACTATACAGGGTTAATGGTATTAAATGGCTTTAATTGATAGATAACGTAATAGGTGACCGATTTATTGAATACCTGGAATGTAAATTCTAGTTGAATAGTTATTGTAGTGTTTTATGTAATTGAAATTGTGTTAATTGTTCGAATTAATTGATTTTAGCGTTTCAAAACAAATTTCGTAATAGAAAACGATGAAGGTACTTCACTCAACATAATAACTTTAAACGCCACAAGTTTAAACATGAGGTCACGGACCCCGGTGACTGTGGAGTGGGTGGTGGATAAATTATATAAAGAAATTAAAAATAAAGGTTAATCGTGCTCTGAAAAGTTGGTTCAGCAAAAATCTATACCTACACTGAAAAAAAAAATTCAGTTCTGTTATAAATCAATTATTTAAATTATGTTGCTTTGTATTATATATTTGTTATATATATAGTTCGAGGCGTCCCGTGGGGCGGCCTCCCGCTCGGTGGACCGACGACCTGAAGAGAGTGGCAGGAAGCGGATGGATGCGGAGAGCCAAGGACCGGATTTGGTGGCGCAACATTGGAAACTTATGTCCAGCAGTGGACGACAACGGGCTGGTGATGATGTATTATATATTTGTTAATGTTTTTTGTGCCAGAAGTTTAGCAAGATTGTATTGAAATTAATTACTGAATTTTAAGGTGGAGACTAACACGCCGTGGCTTGGTCACCCATGGTTAAGCGAATAGGAACCTGCGATGCGATCGCTCGTCTAGGCCACGGTAATATCACAGTATTAAAAATACTACCAGTAGTAATACGCCTTTGATTTTGGAAGAAACGCCGATAATGTCTACACACGGGTAGGGTTGTCGCAATTAAAAAAAAAGTGGCACCAAAATAAAATTAAAACTTACAGAAGACGTCAGCCTCAGCCGTGAGCCGCGCTCCTGCAATACTAACATTAGGCAATGCAGGAGCGCGTCTCACCCCGCACGCCCCACACGATTGCCCCGTCTAGGCTTCGTCGAACGACTGTATGATTTAACAGACTGTGATATTACGGTGCGCCACTCTCCTTTTCAATGTTTATCCGGGGTAGGAATCAAACCCATGACCAACGCTTTAGTGACCAGACTCACTAACAGACAACTACGTAAGTCATGAGACCAGTCATTTTGAAAAAAATCTTCGTTTTACGTCCGACTGTCCAATTTTCATTGAATATTTACCTAACATTTAAACGACGATAAATGATTCGATATTATTTATACATTGCCTACTGCATCTACTAAATAATAAACATGCTACAGAATATTTTGCGTCTTTTTCTACGTGTTTTCTTACACGTGTCAAAAACCTACTAGATTATTTAGCTAGATCAAATGTAGACGTTTGTGACGTCATACGGATTCAATGAAATAAAATTGAGTTCAGTCAAAGTGTTTTTTTTGAATAAAGTAAACATTCGAAGTTTAACGTTTGCAGTTAAATGAAATCACTCTGTATAGGAAACGTAAATGTTCAAAGAATGAGAATTATTCACGTAAAAGCGGCTTAACTTCGTCTGGCGATAGTTTGTGATTGTGAATCAAATATTTGGAATTAATATTCAAATTAGTTGCTTAAAAACTAAAATTATGTTCCTTTAAAGTGCCTCGGCTGTGTTGTGAATTTTGATCTTAGTTCTGATTAAAAAATATTGGTCCTGGTAGTGTCAAAAATTTTAGAGATTACTATGACAAAACACTGAAATCAAATTTGATAAACTGAACAACACTGAACACAAATAGTACATTTGAACCATTACTAACCATTACTTACTACGCGAAAAGCTTTTATTTAAAGCTTACGCGAACCAAATGCTAGACAATTTTTTGAACGAATTGTTTTTTTTTTTAAAGAGGGACGAGACGAACAGGACATGTGCCTGATGGTAAGCAACATGCCTGCCATATAACAGCACAGTGACACGCAGCTATTGGAATATGAAGACTCCAAATCATTACCTAGCACCGCACCGCGCTCGTCACTCAGAGATCTAAGTTGTTATATCTCTAAGCCCTGTAATTTCTCTGGAAACATTTCCCTTCAAACCGGAACACAGTAATGTTTGTACATTACTGCTTGGCGGTAGAAGAACTGGCAAAGGTGTGGTACTTCCCCAGGCGGACTCTGCTAAGAGCCTTACCACTACAAAAATCGTCAAACAGTCGTCAAATTGATGTACAAATATCGTCAAATGAAGTCAAAGCGATAATATTGAGCTAAATTTATATTATGGTAATATGTCGGTTACTCAACTTAAAGTCTAATACGTTATCATATTATTTTACTCTTGATAGCTTTATTAGGCCACACGGCAAAAGACGAAACGAATATTAAAAAATATTTTTAAAAAGTATAATTTTCAAGGTCAGGTCCAACCATCCAAATTGTCCAACCTGCACTTTGTCAACATGATAGATTCTTGGCGTGGTCTTGAGTATCGTACTTTATTAAATTAGACCCATAGTTTTTTTTTTTTAATAAAGAGTGACGAGACGAGCAGGACATGTGCCTTATGGTAAGCAACATGACTGCCAAATAACAGCACAGTGACCCGCAGCTATTGGAACATGAAGAGTCCAAATCATTACCTAGCATCGCACTGCGCTTGTTACACAGAGATCTAAGTTGTTCTATCTCTAAGCCCTGTAATTTCACTGGAAACATTGCCCTTCAAACCGGAACACAGTAATGTTTGCACATTACTGCTATAGTTGTAGTAGTAAGAAAGCAAGCACTTAATCTGTTCATATTGCTTCTATAATGTGGTTAAAACATAAATACATCTCATATACAATGTTCTCTACCCCGCCTTGCTTCTTCGTTTCAGAGCCTCCTTCAAAATCCAATAACCGATAGTTACAGCCCCGAACATGAAGATACTTTGTATCTACTAGCTATGAAGTTTAAAATTCGTAGATATGTTGCCAGATGAAAATATGCTCAGTCTCTCAAAATCTCAAACAAAACAGAGAGCATTTATCAAGCAAGTGGTGTCAAATCAATGTGTTAATTTAAATATGTTGTGATACATTTAAATTTTAAAGAAACAAAAAAAAATATGCCATTAGTTATTTTTCAAAGCAAAAAGAAGCGAAATATGTTGTAGATGTGTCTGTGTTCCTGTTTGGTTGTATGTGTCTATGCCATTGTAGCCTCTCAACAAATTTATTATTAATAATATAACATGTAGGTATTATTGATAATTAATAATATCAGGAGCTACTTAATTTTTAAAATACGAGTTTATCTTGAGATCTAACGTTCTATTTTGTAACTTTCTTATTATACTACAATTCTCGCAAAAATACTGTCTGTATAACAACGTCAGTAAACTCCAAAATTGTGTTGGTGGTTATTTACTAGAGCAAACAGTACTAGCACCATGCTAAATACAGACTAACGTACAATGACAGAAGTTAGAAGAAGTTACGGCTGGTCTAGTCGGGAGAACGGCGACTGCCGATCCGGAGACCCCTGGTTCAAAACCACACGCACCACTATCTTTTCGAAGTTACGTGCGTAATGCCGCTAACTTAAAACGGTGAAGTAAAACACCGTAAGGAAACCGACATGTACCCAAAATCATTCGAAGTCATGTGTCATCCACCAACCCGCACTGGGCCAGCGTGGTGGATTATGGCCTTGACCTTCTGGGACCTTCTCTCCTTGCGAGAGAAGGTCCCGTGTTCCAGCAGTGGGAACATTTAGTGGGCTGTTTATGCTGTACAATAATAATAAATTAAAACGTATCTATTCTTTTCTATATTAGATAATCTAAGTTCCAAACATATCAAGTCCCCCCAATTTTAAAAGTTGTAAAGAAACATATGACGCCGCCACGCACCCCGCATACAGATTGAGTATAAAAATACAATGATGCATATTTGGACCGTAAATACAGTTAGATGTCGGGAAGGAGGCTCAAACTCCAACAGTGCGTCGTGTATCGTGTGCCTATGACAAAGGTTGGGCTGATTGTCTACTGTGGGTAAACCCACACGCCTTACTAAAATCGTCTTGGATTCAAATACACGCGTAGCACAAACTAGTGCAAAGCTTGATATAGTCAGTCCAATCCAACTCAAGTTTCCATCTTTTTCAAGGCGATCAAAACTTGAATCGGACTGGTCTGACTATATTACACGTGAGTTACCCGTGTTTTTGTTCATTTAAAAATGTGTAATAATCACGTTAGTTTTCATACAAAAAGCGCAAACCTTTTAATGATTAAATACAACATCGACGAGTGCTACCGCACTTTTGACATGAGGTTTTAAAAATGCAATGCTATGAATTAGTATAATATTATTCATATTCATAAAATGCCCAAAATGCCTAGCTTGTGGGCAACTTAATATCATCGTCATCGTCATAATATCTAGCCAAATGTTTTCCTGGGTTGGCCCTTAAGAGAGTAGATATAGGTATCATTTATTGGTGTAGTGATTACAAATTATATAGGTAGGTACATACATACTGATATAATCGACAAACTCGCACTTTGCCCTTTATAACATTAGTGATATATTAGTACATTATGATATAAGTGCGGTAAGTTGATAATTACAGCCGAGGCTTTATTGCTAGCTCGAGCCGAAGACGAGAGCTTTAATTTAGCAGAGGCTTTTGACATAAAAACTCTTTACTAAGATTTAAAAAGGTACCGTTCGTTTTAGACGGAGCATATCTCTCTACCTAGTCTGTGGACGGAGCATTTTGAAACCGTGCGTTTTACATTACACATTACAGCACAAGTACGTAATAAGATACATTACGATACAGAAATTGGTCCAATAAGAGACCCTTTACGAGCAAATATGTTGTAAACATAGATTGCATATTTGTAAAATAAATATTAACATAACACTTGAAAGCCCTTGAAACTATGTAGTTAAATACTAGTTTTGAAAAAATGAGTTAAAGAAAAAAGTTATTATGACTGTATCTTTCCCGCTGGAGTACACTCGGCCTTTTTGAGCAGTAATAGAGTTCACAATGTGCCGGAACCAGAACGTTAAAAATTTATATCCGCGAATAGGGATCTGAACACGGATACTAAGTCTCAAGATCCGCGGATACAGAAACGGATCTTAACTTTCTTAGAGTAGGTACGCGAGGGTAAATACTGCACAGTGCACTTTGATCTTGAACGATTTTTAACTTTTTAATTCATTATTACAATAATCATAACATAAAGATTTGAACTCTATTTATCTTATTGTAAAAACCTTTTAACATCTTGTTAATAAATGTTGAAATAAATCATAATTTTAATAAGCGTACAAAGATTTGGGATTGCTCTCATTACAGAAATAGTTGATTTAGAACCTTTGAGTTACGTACTAATAATATGGTGCTCACTGTGATAACTATTTGCAATAGAAAGGTGGCAAATAACATTTTAAGAAAAATCCTCTGTATTTAAGGTATTATCATTTCCTGATCACATATTTATAAAATTTCATCTATGAATTGAAAATTCCTAAGGCAAAAGATCCGTTACAGATCCACCAAAAACGTATACGGATCTTTCTTCTCCCTCGAACATCCGTGGATAGGGACACGAATATTCGGCACACCACTAGTTCCGAGTTTACCCAATCGAGCCTTTCATTTCCGTGCGTGACGATGAGTGTCGTTCACAGCCTACGAAAAAATCTGTGTGCGAAAAAAAAGTTTTCGCTTCAAAACGGAACATTTCTGGAAGGCTCTGTTATTTAAGTTTCTTATCGCCGAATGTCGGACCGCACCCGATCACATCCCGTAGGAAGCGCGTGACGGGAATGGCGACGCAGCCAAGATTCACAGGAATACGGCGCGACGCGAGATGCCACGGCATAATCTCTTACTTTGTTACCAAACACATTCTGCTATTGATAGTATTGTTCCAAAGGATTTCAAGGAAGACGTAAACTTTGATGGAATATTTACTTCGTTTTTAGAACTTGATGATACTCACAGCATACGAATCATGCCAAAATAAGTATATTATAAGCCTAACCTTCGTATTCCGAAATATTACTTAAGCATAAGAACAATTTTGTTATTAAGTTCAAATGACGTCACTGAAGACCAACATTTCTAGTCCAAAACGTTGATAGCTTTTTGGCACGCGTAAGTTTTTGAGTAAATATTTAGTTATCAATTGAGTAAAAGTAAACCAATTAAATAAATGTAAGAATTTATATTGACAACTGTTCGATCTTTCCCATATAAAATTTCACAAAGGAATGCTCTTCAACGGCTTAGCTCCATCTACTTATAGCGCCAACCCCTCTAAAACTCTTTTGAGATGGCGGGTAGAAGTGAATGCTATCCCACCGGCGCTCTCTACACTAAATTTTATCAGTCATACCTACCCAGTTCTTTAAATAATCAGATACTTGTTCTTTTATATGACACATATTTAGACTCGAATCCCAGTATTAAATATAATACTATAGTGAAATATACTACAAACAAATACAGGTGACAACAATTTGAACTACTGCGATAAGAAAACGCTGCACCCCTGTAAATTTAATAGAACTAACTGTTCTAAGCGTTTACAACTACCAGTAGGTAGGTACCACAGAAATATAAATAATAATATTTTTTTAGATTTCTGTGGTAGGTACAGATGATAGCCTATTATGCTGGAGCCACACTAACGAGAAATGGCATTAATTATCGCGATAATGGACGTTAACCGTAGATGTATTTTACACCTACGGTTTATGTCCATTAGGTGTATTTTACACAACGGTTAACGTCCATTATCGCGATAATTAATGTCATTTCTCGTTAGTGTGGCCCCAGCATTATGGAGTTTGATTATTTGGAGCTTTGACGTTTACAGATTCACAAATTTACATGCAAATTTGCATTTGTATTTATATAAAGTATAACCAACAACTTTTCATGAAAATTGTAGGTAAATGCAATATATACATTTAATAAAAAGGAACAAGGGGTTGCGCGTTGGTTGGTTAAGCGTTTAATAAAAGAAGACGATTTCAAATAATTTCTAAGTACGCGTAAACGTGTATGTAGGTTAGTTTTTAGGTTTGTTTTTAGTTTGTTACGTTTTAGGTTAGTTTAATAAAATAAAAAAGAAACACCAATTTGTTCTTTGCCGACCCCATTTTGATAGTTTGGGGAGTTTCAGCACTAGATGGCAGAAAATGGATCTAATTTATGTGAACAAGATAGCAATTCATTAAATGTCGACGATCCAAGTTATTTGCCGACCTATTTGATCAAATGGCTGAATACCATTCAGGTAGCTAGTTAAACAGTGCTGTTTAGTAAACGGGCTAAACTGTTTATTGAATTGCTGATTTAGGTAGTTGGCTGCGACATGTATACTATATCCAAGGTTTTAAAGTTTTTAATACCCAAAGCGATAAATGAGCAGAGTACATATCTGATAGTAAACGGTCCCCGCAGTCTTCAACACTAAAAGTGTCGTCAGAGAGAGAAGTATTTGTATATTTGTTTACTCTGTCAAAAGTTTAAAAATAATATTTTACAAAATTTATAAACAGAGAGCTCCATTTTTATTTATTTGTTAATACATAGATTCATCTATTTGAGATCATTTCGGTAACTGTTAAGCTTACTTGAAAAACTTTTCTCTTTAGTTTTGTATACTTATCCAGATCCTTAAAATAAAATGTCAATTTTGAATAAAATCAAATCACTTGAAAAATTCGACGTTTGTGAAATGAAAAGAAATAAAAGTGGTACAAATTGAGCTTAAGTATTAACTGATTTGATTGAAGTTGCTTTATTATATTACTCAATCAAACCGAAGGACATTTGCGCAGGCCACTGATAAAATAAATAAATGCTAGAACCCAAGGTAGCACTCAACTAAGGTCGAATAATGCAATAATTCTAAAAGCTATAAATTCTATGTAATTTAAATAAATCTTTTTATTCAAACACGAATCATTCGCATGTAAAAGTACTCAACCGCCGCGCCGTTGCGTCGCGAAAATATGCAAGTCATTATATCTACTTGTTTTCGTTTTATTCTTGTTGTAGGTATACCTTTTTTCTATTCTTATTTCCGACCAGAAAGCAAGCTTTTAAAACCCCTAAATAGTATAGATTCATATCTGGGGCATGTTCTTATGTATGCTATTATGAATGATTTGCTTGTAACTTATATTGATAGAAATTCTACGAAAAGGAAAATCCGTCACATGAGAGAGCCTTAATTTCGGAATATATAGAACGACTGCCTACTCCAAAATTCTGAAAACATCTCAATTCAGCTCCAAATCCTCCCTTTTTCTGCTTTGCCAAAATTATTAAGGCTTTGCTATTAGTTTTCCATAATATTAGCTTAAAATATAAGATAAAACCATAGCTATAAACATTTTAGCTACGGAGAAGACGCCCGATATTATCTATTTGCACTGTGACCATCGTCCAACAATAACTTATAGCAGCAGAGCAAATAAATTAACTTAATTACTGCGCCTGATTAACACACGATTATCCGTTTTACTAGCCACTGGGATGGGCAGACGGTATAAATGATAGTATGTGTACTTGGTGGTGAATACAAGTGAGTCGTATAAAAATGCAGACACGTCTTGAACAAGTGAAATAAACAATGAATGCAATTTATCAGTAGTAACTTTAACATTTCATAGAAAAATTAAATTAATATTTTATGTACCCCGCTTGAAATAGTTTCTAGGAAGTGACAGTTTACATATAAGTAATTGACACAAATATTTATAATAGTACTAGCGGCCAGTTCCGGCTTCGCTCGGATTTCGTCACATAAGGACTATTAATCGAAAAAAAACTATCCTATCTCTCAAGTTCGACCAGACTGCTCACGTTGTGCCAATTTAATCTAAAATCGGTTAAGTAGTTTAGGAATCCATCGCGGACAAACATCGTGACAGGAGATTTATATACATTAAGATTATTTCAAATTTGCTCCAATCGTTAGTGCCATCAACTTATCTGTAGAACAGACTAGAGCGACTTTTCTGAGTTACGAATATTAAAGAACTGTTTAATTTTGTAAAAGGTGGCAACACTTTTCGATCGTGGAGCCATCGCTAAATTATATTTTTTAGGTTGCTCGTAGGTCCAATACAAAATTTTCAGCGTTTGTGACGTTAAACGTAGATACTACAAGAAGCATACAAATCTACTTTTGAGATACGACGATAATAGAGTAAGCTCCCAGAGATGAAGTAAGTAATGTTTGTATGTACCTTCATTACCCCATATCTCAAAATTGGCCGTCTAAGCAAGTTAGCGAGTAAGCTTGTGTTCTTAGTACTTACTAACTATATTCAATCGTCCACATTTCATTTATCAGAAAATAGGTGACGTCTGGCAGCTCTGGGATCTCGGACTATAAGTTTGTATTTTGAAAGCGATCTGTCATTTGGCCTCATAACACTTCTACTGTCAACCGGATAACTTAGTAAGTTTTGTTCGATATCGATAATCACAAAAAAACATGTTCTATTAGTACGTAGTAACTTAAAAAAGATGGTATTGAAGATATGGCGAAGTTATTCAACAGAATCGTCTACTTCGATCACACAGCTGAATATTAATCCTGAGCCCCAGTTTCAACATCGATGATCTGTAACATTCACCAAGATGAATTACAATATGAGCAAAACTTGGTGTACTCAGCCTTGTATAAGGCATAATTACGCATTTAATACAACAAATGGAAAGCGCAACACAGCACGCGTACCGGCCATGTCTTCTGGATTATTTATTGCCATTTTATCTCCCTGCGACCGTCCGCGATAAAATAAAAGAAACGCCAGAAGGCCGTGATCGCGATTATCGCACGAGATCACTGAATTGCCCCTGCGTAACTGATTTACACCTTATAATACTTTCGTAACATCCGCAACCATTGCCTCTTTAAACTTTTATATCTTAAAGCATCGCTTTGAGAAAGCGTCGATGAATAGTTTACGAAAAGTTTCGTACGTTCAGCAGATGCGATACAAGAAAGTTCTCTGTAAGGACTTATAAAGCCAAGTTTACAGTGGTAGTATCGGTACTCAGTCATTGACTGGTAAGAAAGGCATGCCGGTTGCCATTCAGCTCCCGGGAGGGACAGCCAGGATCATTGTTTAAGAGAATATCCTTAATTAGCACATGTAGAGCGAGATTATCAGCCGACAACGTCGGCTCCCGTTGACAACTGAATAATGACGTTGCTATTTATACACGGGTAATTATTTTAAGCTGAATCGCAGGTAATTAAATGCTAATTCGCTGGTTCGGAATTTACATGAAATTGTGCTAGATAAGGCGCGGGAAATGTTCAGATTGTATAGGCCGCTTCTGCTTTGTCATCTCGTTTTACTCCGTTTAGTTTTTGTTGATTATATCAGTAGAGTATGACAGTATCAGGCATGGGTAACTGAATAGATATGCAAAAGTTATAGTTTAGATCATGAATTAAGCGTTTGGACAGAATCACAGATCATTTGTATCAAATGTTCTGAAAATATCCCATCGATTTGAACTACATGTTGTTTAGACAGCTCAGCGTCAGCTTGACATCTCGCTTTTCGATTGCACTCATTTGCTCTTGCAGGCTCTTGCTTTCTTGGTCCAAGTTCCTTCTTATGAACCAGTTCAGATTTGAGTTACACACGTCAACACACAATACAAAAACTTTAAAAAAGACCTCACAAAGGTCGCTGGAAACCGCTGGTTGCAGGTTGCGCAGGACCGTTCGTTTTGGAAATCTAGGGGGGAGATCTATGTTCAGCAGTGGACGTCTTGCTGATAATGATGACATTCGTCTTGCACTTTAAAACTACGTTAATATTACTCAAAGTAATCCGGACTAAAATATATTCAGATATTTAAGTCATAATGTCTGAGTTATTGTGAAGTGTTATAACTATACTTATCAGTTCTTACTAACACTTACTCATTTAGTTTATATCAGATATTCAGAACATTAAGGATATCAAAATCGCGTCATCCATAACTGGAGTATCGGATGAGTTCATACATGATCACATAGTTGATTAAGTAAACATATTTCAATAATCACGTCATTCTAAGGCGTAACTCAGGAGAAGGACAAATTGGCTACTGAGTGAAAGGGAGTTGATTATGGCTAGAAACAATCTGTGAGTACTAATTTTATAAATCTGAAGAGATTTTTTGTTTGAACGCGATATTCTCAGGAATCACTAGATCGATTTCAAAAATTCTTTCACTGTTGGATATACTACCTATGTACCTACTACTATGTACCTACTATGCTATAAGTTACTAATGTAATACGGGCGAAGCCGCGGTGAACCGCTAGTAAAGTATGTGTGTCCTTATTTACGCTTGCAATAAATTAATACTTCTTCTATTTACACCGCATGCTAAGTACTTCAACCATTGCTTGGCAGTGATTTAAAATTTTCATAGAGTAAGATCCCAGAGCTCCCAGACGTCACCTATTTTCTGATGAATGAAATGTGGACGATTGAGTAGAGTTAGTAAGTACTAAGAACACATGCTTACTCGCTAACTTGCTTAGATGGCCAATTTTGAGATATGGGGTAATGAAGGTAGGTTCATACAAACATTACTTACTTCACGTATTTTCTAATAAGTGATTTTTGCGTATGTTGTAGGCAACATCCTTAAAAACAAGGTTTCAATACTTGCAGACATTTTCCGTCAGCCGTTTTGCTTAACAACTCCAAAATAATAATTTAACTTCACTTAAATTCTCATGCTCCATTTGTAAATATGTTCGTCAGACAACTATTTTAAAGCTTTTTCCAATAAGACAGACCAATCTATGGGGGAAATCATCCCCTAGTAAGTAATGTTTGTATGTATCTTCATTACCCCATATCTCAAAATTGGCCGTCTAAGCAAGTCAGCGAGTAAGCATGTGTTCTTAGTACTTACTAACTCTATTCAATTGTCCACATTTCATTCATCAGAAAATAGGTGACGTCTGGGAGCTCTGGGATCTCGGACTATCATGTTTGACAACTGCGTAGCACTGTGGTATAATGGGCAGGCTTGTTGCTTACCACGCGCATGTCTTACTTGCCCCGTCACTCTGCCTTACTACTATTATATGTAATTGCTAAAGTATTTATGTTTGTTGCTCAATCACTTCGGAACGGCTGAATGGATAGAGTTGAAATTTGAACTATTACAAGCCTGGAATAGCTCATAGCTTACATTTATCCTGAAAAATCACGGTGGCGGTAACTATGCGAATAAAAGCGATGGTAACCATTCAAAACCTATTCGGCACAAAACACTAAGACACAAACATATACCACACTTTCAGAGAGAAGACAGCCAAATAGTATATTGCTGCCAAATTCGGTGGATGCACCTGGATGTAGGCACGAGAATCGAGCCAAATCTCGGAACCATTCAAGTTGCAGCCAACTTTTAAATTAACTTACTTGATGTTATTTAAGGTTACGCCCTCACAAATAAAATACGACAATTAAAAATTAAAGTTTAAAACAGATTACGCAGAATATATACACTAACCGATTCGAGCGAAAGCTCGATACCTTTTCAGGTTTGACTTCACTTTCATAATAAGAACATCTAAGCTTTGGAATCTCTTGCCATAGTGGATATTTCCTGATGAATCTGGGTGTCGTCAAGTCTAGTGTGAATCGTTTTCTTCTAGGTTAGCGCTTGACCGCATAGTCGCGTCGCTTGCATTAGGCGAGATGGTGGTCAAATGCAAACCTATATAATACATTACTAAAGAACAAACAGTTTATGTATAAACAGTGAAAATATATAACTAGACTATACTAATATTTGTTATTTTATTTTTCAAGGTTACAAACGAGTTTGATGCCGCTTTCGTTATACGAACAGCTAGACTGTGGATTGCATTGCCTGTGTGGAGTTTTTCCGACGGATACAGTTTTGCTGTCTTTATGTTGAGATTAAATCGTTAGGTATATCTTAAGTAAAGTGATTTTTCACTCTAGCATAAGCTTTCAATAAATTGTAAAATATAATGTATTATGAAACAAATGTAATTATTCATTTACATAGAACATAAGCGACCTTGAATTGAGAACTTGCCTCTGTTTTGCAACCAGTTAAAATATATCTACAATACAAACCGTAACGCTGCTATCTAATCTTTTAAATCAGAAATAGCGTCAAAATTTCTTACCACACCATAATTCTAAACAAAAAACGTACTTAAGTATCTAGACTAAATAAAATTGTAACTGTACCATAGAATAGAATAATAATTATAATGTACGTAGACAGATAAAAGTGCAATAAAACGAAAATAAATCCCTTAAAAGTACATTGTTCAAACAAGGAGTAAACTCAAACTACATCATTAACATGCCACGTAAACAGTAGCATAAGCTCAAAATCCGACTTAACTTGGCATTCACGGAGCGTGCCTCCAAGCTCACGTTTATGAAATATTAAATCTAGTTATATCTATAAGAGGAATCTCTGTATACCGAGAAAGATAGACAAGAGGCAAGCAGGTGCGCCCAGACCCGGCACCCACACGTTCTAGCCAGAAAACAATTATCATTCCGTGGTTGCAAAACATGCTCCGTCACTATCTGTCGACCCATCATCACGACTTCACAATTTACATATAATGACTTACTAACAATAAACAACTGAATGTGCAAGACCGCCTTTACTCTGCTTACGACATAATTTCTTTTTTTTTTGTTGTTATCAAAATTACAACGGATATCACGTCTCACGGACACGACAGTTTAATGAGAGGTTAATCTAGACTGATTTTGCGATAGTTTGGTTTAAATTAGTATGAGTTTGGTTGAAAAAGAATTTAGTGTTTGTTTTAAAATAGCTGTTTTTTTGTTCATTTTGTAAAGTAAAATCAGAGCGATTGATCAACATCTAGAACAAGTTTTTTTTAGTGCTTATCTGACATCGCACCTAATGTTAGACTTACATGCGGCCTGCGATAGAGCGCGCTTACTCTAGCATACCTACTCCTTACCAACAAAATAAATTAGCAACTTACCTGTTTCGGTAAATCTACGTAAATACCACTAGCTTCCTCTAACTCTGAAAGTAAAGTTTCTGTCACTCTTTCTCCAACCAATTATAATAAATTTTAGTCGGTGACTGGCAACCACAGTACTACTGGGTATTTAAGCAGAATTCTCGCAAAATAAACTTGGTGATATATTATTTGTTATGCGACAGTTATAACTTTGAACTTAAATCTTAAGATGACACTTTTAATTTAGAGTATACTGTGCGAAATGTTTTAAGAGACAAGTTGGAATTTTTTATGCGTTTACATGCAGTGGACATGCTTTGTCCTTTTTAAAGGCAAGCACAATATGTTGTTCGTTAGTCGACTCGAGCTCTTTCTTGTTTCGAGGTACTCCTTAAAGAAATAAATTAAGTTTGACCTCACAACATTTGCCGTATACACGTGAGTTTATGTACGACATGTTAAAATTTACGACTCCTCAAAGCAAACTTTCTTGCGCGACGTCGTGGTTGTTTTACTTAGAATATTTGCTTAGAAAATACTTATGAGCCGCGCCCGTCGCGTCTGTCGTATTTACGAAAATTAATTCGTTAACTTGACAGTTAAGATAAACAAAACACGCTCGGCTTGATTCTATCGACTTCAACCTACCTCTAACGGCTTTATCAGTTTGTCGCCACAAATATTTCTACTTCAAAATCAACTGACGAGATAATTAACACATTGGATCATTGAATTGATATCTGAATCGCTTTTCAGTGTCTTGCGTAGAACTGGTAATATTAGACCGCCGAGGGTTCATGAACAGACGATTACATTATTAAGGTAACGGAAACTGTGACCTAATTAACTGAGATTGATATTAGACAAAGTTGCTACTTAATTCCTAATCCTACGTCAATCTAATTAAACTTGATACTTCCCTTCAGCTAATTAAAACGAGAATACCGGCAAAGGCAGCCGCTAACAATGAATAAGTTGAAATTAAAACACAAAGAACAAGTAAATTGAATTAAAACGATGGAATCTCGCCTTCGTACTGCCTAATTATCATCTTAATTCCTTATAACGAACCAAAAACTGCTACCGCGTTTTCTGAGAATACTATAACCGTAGAAGAATTTAAAGTAGGCTCTTTGTATTCGCTAAATAGCGTAGTTGTATCGCTTATACGGTATAATATAAATTATTAGAGATAGAAGTCATAACACCTAACTGATTTGGTCCCATCGCTGTGGTGGCCATTAATGAAGAAAAATTGGTGATTGAAATCAATAATGTAACATTTGCTCAGCGCAACCATAATGGGGATAACATAAATTCTACAATTTATTCCTACTTAATACATCCGTCGCGCATTTAATGTTGCATCTCAGGGTAATTTCTATTCAACACCGATTAGTCCCCGGTCTTCTAGCGCCGATTGTAAGACCATTTTGGTATTTTGAAATACGGCCCATAACGAAGATTCGTTTTTGAATATAAATTAAATAGGCAAATATGTTAAAAATCCACTTCAGAGAGCTTTACTCGCACACCGGTATTTAATTCTGATTTACCGATTTGAGCCCATAATACCGTTTTTGGAATAATTCAGCAGAACCGATTCTATTCAATATAATCAATTGATGAAATTTCTATTTTACTCGTCATGTTATTACAATAAATTGTAATAACGATATCATTATAAAGAGCTATAAAAATAAAACAGTTTTTGTTACGAAAGTAAAACGTATTTTTTATTAGGTCGGACGAATAAAATCCTCCAATTTTATGTCGCCGGTTGCTATCCTTTTAGTTCATTAACTAGAAAAATGTAAGACCGTGCGGCCACACAAACTCGTTAACTTTTTTTGGGGTTAAAAATGGTTACTGGTTAATAACGGTCGGAGGTGAAATTGGTCTAAAATACACGAACCTCTCGTCATAATAATATGATACAAATTACGTCAAATCATGTGGATATTATTTTTTATGGAGTTTGAGAGCAACATGTGGTAAATTGGAGTCCCCTAAAGAAATAAACAAGTTAACAACGCCACAGTCTCATGTGGAAAAAATGTAACAGCTCTCCGGAATGAATGTCGCGCGCTTCACAAATTATCGACGAGAGAATTCGGTTTACTTTTCCCTTTTAATGGCACTTGAAATGGTTCGGTAAATAATTCGAAATTAATGGCAATGAGTTGCATAATGATAGGTATTTTATGGTACGACTGTCAGAGTATAATGACATATATTTATTATCTACAAAAACTACACGTTCTACATGCGAGCTGACTTTAAAATTGTATCGCAGATATTTCAAACGTTGACTGAATTAAATTAAAACTGGTTTTTAATGTGGGAAACGCGTGGACTGTGGAGTGTGAGTGAATATTCCCCATCGGTATAAATCTGAGTTGCTAATTCTGTTCTAATAAGAGTTCTGACTACTTAGTCAGATTCGAATTAAGGTGCGTCCCCCAGCAAAACGAGTTTTTTGTCCAGTTTTCAGAGTTATCTACTCATTAGCCAAAACATATATCAACTGGTAAAAAATACAATAAATTTCTACAACTTCTTGGCTTCAAAATGGTAGTTTTATTTTTTTGATAATGGACTTATTGTTTAAATAATCGCCTCACAACGAAGCCATGAAAAAATTAAATAATTGTAGTTATCATGCATCTCCTCAGAAAACCTCCATTATTTTGATTTTGTACTTACACCAACAGATAGACAATTCCATTACAAACATTTCGGTAGTTTTATTTTTTTCAAAAGACCAAAATCTGATTTTATAAAGAGTGTATTCTAAAAATTGAGTGTAAAACAGCGGCAAATCCTACTGTTTCTCTCTTGCTCTTTCTTGCGGTGTCCGATAAGGTAAGAAATACTCAAGGTCATTTGCTCGGGGTACGCCCTTAATTACTTCTACTTAAGCTCTATTTAATTTCCGTGTTCCAAAATATAATTGTTGTGCAAAATTATATTTTTAACCTAATCGATAAAAGGAGGAGGTTGCCTATTCCATTGTATGTTTTTTTTATTTGTATGAGCTTTCGCTTAGAGCTCAGCCAATTGAGAATCGATTTGATCGAAGTTCTACCATATAAATTGTATCAATATCTGTACGGTACGGTGGTTTTTGAATGACATCATGATATTTATGACAAAAATTATGAAATATAGTGAAGTATCTGAATTTAATTTTAAATTGAAGTCAGTTTTTGTTTTTTAAATTATTGATGTTCTTTGATGTTACAAATATAGCAGCATACTTATAAACCGATTTGGGCTTTTTTGAATACTGGACAAGTTTTATACTCGCTTAATCCGTTAGCAAATGTTTGCGATGCGGCAGTGAACAAAATCAAATTATTTACCGACTCTTAAAGAAATAATTTGCAGCATAAGGCGGTTTTATCGGTGTAAGTAGTTCTCGTTGTTTCCCGCAATAGTTGATTTATGTACTTATTTTTTTTTATATAGTACCTATATAGTGACGCGACGAGCAGGAAGAAGCAACATGCTTGCCACGTAACAGTGGCACCCAGCTATTGGAACACAAACAATCCAAATTGTTGAAAAAAGACTGACCTCGTGGCTTAGTTGGTAGCTCTGCCTGCGAAGCCGAGGGTCGTGGGTTCGATTCCCACCCATTGCAAATATTTGTGTGATGAATTCAAACGTTTGCACTGTGTCTGGGTGTTTCTATGTATAAAAAGTATGTATTTAAAACTATATAAGCATTCAGCTATCTGGCCACCATCATACACGCTTTGCTTAGTTTGGGGTCAGATGATGCTGTGTGTGAATTGTCCACCAACATTTATTTATTTCTATTTATTTATTTATTACCTAGCACTGCACTCCACTCGTCACCCAGAGATATGAGATGTTTTATCACTATGCCCTGTAATTTCACTGGAAACATTGCTCTTCAAACCGGAACACAGTAATTCTTGGCGGTAGAATAACTGGCAAAGGTGTGGTACTTCCCCACACGGACTCTGCAAAGAGTCCACCACTACTAAATGTATTATATTTATTACTAAATTTATGCGCTATTCCAGACCATAATCTATTAGCTTGCTGAATTTTAATCCAATCCGTTCAGCTGTTCCGACGATCCGATACAACACATCACTATTATATTCGTAGAATCTTTAAAGTTAGATTATTTTCTCGAATATAACCAAATAAATCTTTTTATATTGATCAAATGCTTATTAAACGACATGATACAATCAAGCGAGCTCCAAAGCGCGCGATCCTGTTACAAGAGGCAAAGTTATTAAATGTTATAACTTTATTTATCTCAATAAACCTTCCCGAGGGCAGCCCAACAAAATATTACGTTAACGAGTAGTATCGGACCATCGATCATCATTCAAGGGTATCGGGGAATCTCAACGGTATACAGTTTCTGTGGTCATCGCTTAAATGTACCTCCAATAGGCCTAATGCGTCATGGCTTACCAAGTTTATTTGTTTTTAAAGAACACAGTGTTTTTTATAGTGTTGAGGCACGGGACGACTAGGGTATACGCCTGCCTATAACAACAATGTCACGTAGTTATTGGAGTATGAAGAGTCGTTATCGTTACGCACTGCATTCGTCACTCTGAGATTTAAGATGATGTATCTCTCTACCTTGTAATTTCTCTGAATAAAATGTCCTTCAGACTAGAACGCAGTAATTTTTCCACACTACTGCTCGGTGGCTGCATAACTAGCACAGGTGTGCTTACTCTGGTGAACTCTAATAAATGTGCTGCTATACAGCACCAAATCGGTCCGATCAGCCGTTCTAATGTGAGTCAGCAACAAATATCACTCAAACATTCACATTTAGAATTTTAGAAGATTAGCAGTACATCCGACAAACATTTGTTTGCATTGCGCAAATATTTTCCCTGAGTGGGAATCATCTACCTAACCTAACCTACCTAAAAGCACTTATCACGAAATCTCAAATTTTGCACGAAGGTGCTTTTTAGCACGCAGGCGCTCGCTACGACGGGATTTGCGAAATTCAATCCCTAAAGGGGTAAAATAGGGGATGAAAGTTTCTCTTAACGCAAAGGGCAAACGCTTAGGGCTAGAAACTTAAAATTTCGCACACGCATTCTTCCTACGATGTAAGGATCTACTAAGGAAGGATTTATCAAAATTTCATACCCGAGGGGATGAAACAGGGGATATAAATTTGTATAAAACTTATTTGTTTTACATATGTAAATTGTACTCGTAGGGAATGACCATTTCGTACAAACGCTTAGGTCTTACGTCAACGACTAACAAAACGCGAGCGAAGCCGCGGGCAAAAGCTAGTAAACTTAGCAATGGGGCCAGCATTTTGGGCACAATTCCCACTGGCACCGGTCTTTTAGATTAAGTTTATGTACATATTATGGTATCAATTGATTTTAAAAACATCAATTTTACAATGTTTGTTTCGTATGACTAATGCCATACATAAAAGTAAACTTTAAACTACAACTCAGATATATGCCCCCTGATTCCTGAAAGCTTTTGCTCTTAGTGGCCTTAATTTGGTGGAAATTATATTCCGGGGATATGCGATAAAAGTATTTCTACGAAAATATATTTACTACTGGTACGAGTAAAACCAATATGAATACGAGGCAGATCACAATGTATGATTGTGTAAAACCGTAGCAGCGGCACGCGCGAATGATGACAAACGCATCGAGATCGGATAAGAAGATTATGCAACTCCGCTGTTCATTTCGCTTAATAATGCGGATTATTCCGTGGTGTAAAACTGGAAGAGGCAATTATACTTAACTAGCAGTCCGAATATATGTAATTTATTTGCGTTGTTCCCATAATCTTGCGGGATAATACGTAGCCCATGTAGCCTGGTGGCTCAGTAGTAAGTGGTTGGTAGTAAGTCTGCCTGCAAAGCTGTGGGTCGTGGGTGTGAATCCCATTCGGTGCAAATGTTGGTGAGATGAATACAAATATTTATACTGTGCCTGGATGTTTTCTATTTATAAAAAGTATGTATTTAAAAATATGTAAGTATTATTTATGGTGTTGTGTGTGAAATGTCTACTAATACGTGTGTGTATTTATATGCCATTCTAGACTATAAACATTATGACTGTGTCCCAAATCTCAATCCGATCCGTTCAGCCATTCCAACTTGATTGAACAACTAACATCGAAATGTTTACGTGTAAATAATTTACAAAGTGTACATAATATAATTATTATACTAAGTGAAGCCCCCCCCCCCGTTCGCTCGCGTAATTCTCTTTACTGTTATTTTCCCGTAATATAATGTTACCTATGGGCTCTTTCAGACTTCGGTTGTGACATTTTTGTTAGCCTTAATCTTATTTTTGAAGCCATGGTGCCCTAGTGTCGAGAACGTGCAATTCCAATTAACAATCGTGGGGTAGTAGACTAGAATCTCATCTGTACCTGTGATTTTTTTCCAAGTGCGCAATAGACCTGCAATTAGGGATCATGGTCTTGGATGTCTTCATGCGAGAGTAGGCTCCGAGTCCCAGCAGTGAGAACATTTAGCGGGCTGCTTCTCGTCTGATGACGTGACGATGCGGTCTACGATGAAGCGCGTTTACCTGAAAGATACTGATTGACACTAGACTTGAAAACTAATTCCCTAATTGACTGACCTTGTGGCTTAGTGGTTAGTAGCTCTGCCTGCGAAGCCGAGGGTCGTGGGTTCGATTCCCACCCAGTGCAAATATTTGTGTGATGAATTCAAATGTTTGCACTGTGTCTGGGTGTTTCTATGTATAATAAGTATGCATTTAAACTATATAAATATTATATCAGCTTTCTGGCCAACATCGTACAAGCTTTGCTTAGTTATGGGTCAGATGGTGTTGTGTGTGAATTGTCCAACAATTTAAAAAAAATTACTACTACCTTAGTTCGCCACCTGGATTGGTTTATCTAATCACAAATGCAGGTATATTTTTAGCTCTTATTCAACATAAGATCATCTTTTGTAGATAGATACTTGTGAACGTTGATTGACTTAGGCATATACAAACGTCACCGTTAAATTGTTAATACCGTCAGTTTATAATCAAATAGTCGTACATTGTTTATCTATTTATATAAAAATCAATGCCACTTTTCGTTGTTAGTGAACTCCTCCTAAACGGCTGAACCGATTTGAATGATTTTTTCTGTAAGCATTTGGGTAGGGCCCTCGATGGTTTAGATTTACAAATTAGCCCGGTAGATGGCGCTGCAGTTGGTATCTAGGTTATTATCCGAGCAAAGCCGGAACGGGCCGCTCGTACATTATAAACTACACTAAGCTATCGTAAATTTATGATCTCACGCGTTCTATTGTTAACTGACAGTATTTGCAATTTAATGCTGACATATATATAAGTACTAGCTTTTACCCGCGACTTCGTCCGCGCGAAATACATATTTATTAAGGTAACTGAGGCGGTATTTGTACCCATACAAGCATACGTTTACTAAAAACAGCTTCAAAATCGGTTCAATGATTTAGGCGTTCAAACGTAACAGACAGACAGAGTGACTTTCACGTTTATTGTCTAATTGTATGAATTTCAAGTGTCTAGTTGCAAAATTTAACGATTTTCTTCACCATCGATAAACTGCCATGTAATGTTTAATTCCTCATTTCCAACCCTTCAACTTTTTATCTGTGATAAAAAGTAGACCTTGTTCTTTCCTGAGTCTAGTCTGCGCACCGAATTGCATCAAAATCGGGTCAGTGGTTATGAATGACCTTTCGCTTTTATATATATACTAGCTGTTACCCGCGACTTCGTCCGCGCGAAATAAATACTAAGGTAACTCAAGCAGGACCTATTTTTATACCTAGACACATTACTAAATAAGTTTTAGTAAAGCTTTACTAAAAACAGCTTATAATAAAACAATTTCATCAAAATCGGTTCATTTGTTTAGGTGTGAAAGCGTAATAGACATTCGTCCCCCATTTCAACTACAATTTCATCCTCAAACAGTTCGAAATTTCAAAATTGCTAGAACAAACATTTATTGGCTTCGATTCCCACCCAGTGCAAATATTTGTGTGATGAATTCAAATGTTTGCACTGTGTCTGGGTGTTTCTATGTATAATAAGTATGTATTTAAAAACTATATAAGTATTATATCAGCTATCTGGCCGCCATCACACAAGCTTTGCTTAGTTTGGGGTCAGATGGTGTTGTGTGTGAATGATCCATCAATATTTATTTATTTATTTCAACGATTGGGAACTTCAATATTGACATTCATCCCCCATTTCAACCTCAATTTCATCCCCGAACGGTTCTAAATTACAAAATTGCTCGAACAAACATTTATTTGCATTGTGTAAAGGCCGATTTAAACCGAACGAGCATAGAGCTAGAGCTGGAACAAGAGCATTCTTTCTCGATCTTTTAGTGTAAACGAAAGATCGTTCTTAGCGTTTTCCATATTAAGGCCAATTTACATCAGACGAGCGAATGCTTATTCTATCCCCACTGTATCAAATTCATTTGGTGTAAACAAACGTAGAGCATTCTTTCGTTGTTTTGTTTGCGTTCGCAAAGATTCTATGGAATATATAATATGGAAAACGCTAAGAACGATCTTTCGTTTACACTAAAAGATCGAGAAAGAATGTTCTTGTTCCAGTTCTAGCTCAATATTTGTTCAGTCTAAATCGGCCTTTAGATACTACATAGAATCTTTGCGAAACAAAACAACGAAAGAATGCTCTACGTTTGTTTACACCAAATGAGTTTGTTACAGTGGGGATAAAATGAGCATTCGCTCGTCTGATGTAAATTGGCCTTAATATGGAAAACGCTAAGAACGATCTTTCGTTTACACTAAAAGATCGAGAAAGAATGCTCTTGTTCCAGCTCTAGCTGTATGCTGCAGTCTGATATAAATCGGCTTTCAAGTTCCTAAATACAGAGTTTCATGATTTTATCTTCAACGATTGGAAGCTTCCATGTATACTTTCATCCCCCCTTTCAATCCCAATTTCATCCATATACAGTTCGAAATTACAAAATTGCTAGAACAAACATTCGTTTGCTTCGTATCAAGTGTCTATATACAGAGTTTCATGGTTTTATCTTCAACCGTTGGGATCTTCCAACGTGACATTCTTCCCGCATATCAACCCTAATTTCACGCCCGTATAGTTCGAAATTACGAAATTGATAGAACAAACATTCGTTTGCTTCGTGTCAAGTGTATATACAGAGTTTCATGGTTTTATCTTCAACGGTTGGGAACTTTCATAGTGACAATCATCCCCCATTTCAACCCCAATTTTACCCCCGTAAATTTCGAAATTACAAAATTGATAGAACAAACATTTAATTGCTTCGTGTCAAGAGTCTAGATACAAAATTTGATAACTTTGAAAATCACGAATTTTCATACTACCGTTTATCCCTCGTTTCACCCTCTTAGGGGTTGAATTTCGCTAAACCCCGTCTTAGCGAGCGCCTACGTGCTAAAAGGGACCTCCATGCAAAATTTCAGATTCCTAGCATTTGTAGTTTCTGAGATTCCTTGATGAGCGACCTTTCGCTTTTATAATATATCTTCCATATATATATACGGATGATATATTATACATAGATGTATCACCCGTAAAAACCAGTTTTGTTGTTGTAAGAATCTTTGCAGAGTCCGTCTGGGCAAGTACCACATATTTGCCAGTTATTCTACCGCCAAGCAGTAATGTGAATGTAATATAATGTAATATCACTGTGTTCCGGTTTGAAGGGCAATGTTTCCAGTGAAATTACATTGCATAGAGATAAAACGTGTTATATATCTAGGTGAGAAGCACAGTGCACTGCTAGGTAATGCTTTGGACTCGTCTTGTTTCAATAGCTGCCTGTTACTATGTTTTTATTGGTAGGCATATCGGTTACCATCAGGCACATGCTGATCTCGTCACTCTATTCTTTTTAAAAAAGTTCCTTTCCAGCAGCTTTACCTCGTGAAGAGGATTGATTTACGGATCGCGGTCGTCGACAGGATTAGCGACGGCGTGTTATCACTCCACTGCAGTTGGCTACAACCGAAAACTAATCACAACTCGATGAGTGTTTCAAATTGAACTCATATTTGATTCAATATTCCAATAACTTCATCTATCAATTTAAGAGAAAATCAAACTGAAATGGATTTTTAAAATTTCATTAATATTATTAGTTGCAGTAATTATAGCAGTGGTTTGTCTGTTTATGAGACGACCTAGTGCACGAAACTGGTTCGAAATATCAGGACTTCATCCAATCACGTAATTACCGTAAATTTCCAGTCCAATTAATCCATAATAATTCAGTAAACCAGTATGATCGCGAAAAATAATGTTTAATTTATTTCTGTATTTTGTCAATTGTATCGAATAAATATGATCTACATATCATTAAATTAAGACATTTATATCGCTATAAAACTTAAATTTAGATCCATTTACATAAATAGAAGTCCAATGCGACAAACTCAATAATAATTCAAACAAAATTTGACTTTTCAATGTATTTCAGTTAGACGACTAGGATTGTTTCTAGGATTCCGTATCCAAAGGGTAAAAACCCTATTACTGAACCTTCGCTGTCCATCCGTCCGTCTGTCACCAGTCCGTCTCAAGAACGGCGATAGCTAGAAAATTGAAATTTTCACAGACGATGTATTTCTATTGCCGCTATAACAACAAATACTAAAAATAAAACAAACCCCTCTCATACTCCCATCCCATACAACAAACTTGATTTTTTTACCGTTTCTTACTCGATGCTAATAACAGTGACAGTTAGATGCTTTAACTATTCACAGAATATTTAGTTTTATGATATCTTTAAATATAATTCATTAAAATAAAAAATCAAGGCTCCCATACAATAAACGAGGGTTTCGCCGTTTATTTGCTAATATTACGGAACCCTTCGTGCGCGAGTCCTACTCGCACTTGGCCGGTTTTATTTTTTTATTGCTCTGTCCAGGCTTCGTAGTTAAAGTAGATTCTTGAGTGACTCTCTCGCACTGAATATTAAATAATAAAAATAGAATATTGCTATTACGAATTCACAAAGAGTTTCTCTGTAAAATGAGAAGCAAGACGTCCAATCAGAGTCATTATCATTATCTACAACAATAACAATATCTCCGTCTATTAGTCACAATCACAATATCCAATTTCGTCACGCCAATCGCAAATCGTCTACAAATTGTACCACATTGCGACCGGTCACGACACTGGGTGACCGGCACCCAACTGTGATATCTCTACAATAGACGATCGTAAGGACCGAAAATTGTACAGTAATATCGGAATTACAATTTCTACTTTTAACCAAAATTGTTTAGTTTATAAGAGATATATTTAGCCATCAAATTACAACACTTACCGTATCTGTTAAATAGTCATCCACTTATTATATGAATTTGACTGTCTTTCCGTATCTAAACCTCTGTTTTGATCTTATTGTTGCTTGGAAGAGGTCACTCTTTGTGGTACAGTTTGTTGCTATGTGTACTATTTCTTTACATTCAAACATGTACTTAAGTGTTACGCGAATCTAAAATACTACGCATATTTTTAGGTTATCTTAAACCGGAGTTAATATTTTCAACGTTTGTGATGTCAAATGAACTCAAAGACGTAAAAATTTGTTTTTTTTTACTATACTTATTTATTATTATTATCGTCGCAAAGTAACGAAAATTCATATTAGACTACAGGCCCGTGAACAAAATTTACGGGTCAAATGAACCACCAGGAGACCTATGTAGGATGATACAAGGGTGTAAAGTGTTAAGATTCAGCACTATGCCGTCACTTGTAAGCTGTCCAACAACTGCTGTACAAGGCATTGGTTCCAATACAGTTTCAATACCTCTTCTAATCCATTATTTCGCAATGCCGTACAAAAATCATGCGACAAGGAGAAATGATCGAGAATTGCAACCCCCCCTCTTCAATTGCACTAAGTTGGACAGATTACAAGTGACGGCATAGTGCTGAATCTTATTACTTTATACCCTTCTATCATCCTACATAGGTCTCCTGGTGGTTCATTTGACCCGTACATTTTGTTCACGGGCCTGTAGTCTATATGTGATACAAAACTTTTGTAATTTTAACAATTTTCATTGTTAAGTCGGTATTTTAATAACTAATGAAGAAAGAAGTGTATGTAGCTTTACACTAAAAAAATCTAAGACTCACCAGCTAAAAGTAATTATCAGTTTTCATGTTCAGCTGTTTTTAAGTGGTGGTGATCTTATACCTATCTTGAATTCAGCATCATTTTAGAGTCAAATACTTTGATAAGTATTTGAAAATGCAGTCTAAGCAAGAAACAAAATTTACCTCAATCAAACCTCACTTTCACTTTCACCTAAAATATATCAAAAACTTGATGCCAGCAAAACGGTTATTCGGTCCTTAGTTACTACGGTGTATCATTGTCTCTGTAGTAGACGCCGTTATGCAACCAGTGTCTTCGATAATTAGTCTGAATCATTGTTCTGCATTTACATTTTCGCAATTTACGAGTATTATTACTCGACTCAGTCTGCTACAGTCACAGTTTCGACAATATCGTAACTACCGGTAGGCAGCAAAGGTGACTTGAGGTGACTGTCGCTGGCCTCTTTAAAAAAAGTTTCGGAGTCACTGTGATTCAAATGTTTCATTCATTTGTCCTCAGACGCCAGAGCCAACCCAGGAATGAGCTAGTGTTTCACAAAAACTCACCTGATGGAACAATGTGGTCTAAGATATAGCACGGTTGCCTATAAAGAACCTATTCACTGTAGTATTGAAGAAAACTGGATTGTATTTTTCAGGAAACACGGAGACCAGCTCAGAATTCTACTTTTTTATGGTGCACACTAAAAAGGAATTCTGAAAGCGTTGCGTTCAGATCTGCCTGAGGTTAACCACGTTAAGGTACGTAAGTAAATGATGCTTGATTAGATATCCTACGACGGAAACTAGAGATTGGGATCATCTCAAACAGTTCACGTGCAAAATATGGCCAAAGACTGGCAACTTTTGGATGCCCTCTTTTCAAAATGAAAGTATTAAATGTATATTGACCGTAATTCCTATTTCGTAGATTTAAAAGCAAAGACTACGCTTCAAATCGTTGTCTTTTCACGGAAGCAATCTTTTACTGTAATATCTAATCAGTAAATTCATATAGCGTCCGTCTTAAAGAAATTACTTCAACTATTTTAACGATCGCCGTAATGTTTATTGCTTCCTCTTAAGTAATTGCTATTGTCAATTTTATCGAATGTTTCTATCACTGCTCCGTTATTTAAGCATTATCGTAGAAACCGTGTCAACATAACTCTATGCAATGAACAAAAAGCCCCTCACCGCTCCAAATATCAAACAAAATTACTGACAACAAACTAACTACGTCAATCACTTTGGCTAATGGTGCACAAGGCGATCTTATCTGAGGAACCATAAGCGTTGTTGTCAGCGAGGCGAAGTAGAAAAAAGGCTCATTGAAAAATTATAAATTTGAAGCAGTAGCGAGTGGGACCGGTCTTAGAGCAAACAAATGATGTGACTGGTTCGGAGAGATACGGACATCCGCGCCGGAGGGGCCATCGCTGTCTCGACCAGTCCTGCTATAGCCTCATACCCATGGTCCGTTAACTAGCTTGATATTAATCGTAATTTGGTATGACGCGATCCGCTTGAGTGTTTTAGATGGGCGTCATTATCTAAAACACTGGGGAAGTTTCCAACATGCGGTGATGGATCGTACGGCGCGAAAATTGCTGAGGAATCTTTCACCGTGGATGGTCATGGCTGATCGGAAAACAAATATCACGATAAATAATAAAATTTAGCGTAATATTTATTTACAAAGAGACAACTAAAATTATATGTACAGTTTTTTTAAGCTTACACTTAACCGCTATCTCGCCTGATCGTAAGCGATGATGCGATCTATAATGGAGAGGAAACCGATTCACTAGGGAAACCGATTCACTATCAACTATTATTTTGCATATTTTAGTCGTTGGTACGAATAAGGTGGTGGTTTTTTATTGCATCTAAAATTGAGATCCAATACAAATAAGTTTCTTAGAAAAATAATGTGTTGAGGGAAAGTAATAAATCTTTCATTTACTATTAGATTAAAGCATTGTTACATCTAATAAGACGGCAACAAGCTACAAAAAGTATAAATCCACTTTCAAAGAAACTCGAATCTTACAACCATGTAAACATGAAAGACCGTTTCGAAGCCTTATATAATAGACACTATAGTTCAAAATAATCGAACAATATACCTGTCAAAAGTACGTAATGATCAAACATATCAGCTGTTAACCACGGCTGTTCACGTTGCAAATTGGATAATTGACTAGCTGATTCCCACGCCTAGCCCCGTACTCGAAGTATCGGTGTAGTGTATGAACAAACTTACTGCATCCTTTGACTTTACTCAATATCGTTCAATAAATTAAATACAAGAGTTTCTCATTTAGGAAAAATCCAAATGTATGTCAATGTATTTTTCAATCGTATGTCAATGATATGTACATGTTGGTAAGCCTGCCCATAACAAAACGTGAAGAGTCCAAATTATTACCTAGCAGCGCACTGCGCTCGTCACCCAGAGATATGAGGTGTTTTATCTTTTAGCCCAGTAGTTTCTCTGGAAACATTGCCCTTCAAACCGGAACATCGGAATTTATGCACTTGTTTAGAAAAAAATCACAAGGTTTGCACAGTTTGCACTTGACCGCATTTCGCTTGATGCAACTAAAGCGTAGATTCAAATGTGGAGCGCACTTACTTGAAAGCTTACTTAGATTGACATTTCAATAACCGCCTTTAAACTAATATACCTAAGTATTTCAAATATTTTATTAAAGCTTTCTCGAGTTAAATTTAAGTAACGTCAAATAGGCCTCGAAATTTTCGAAATAATTATCTGCAATGAGAGAGCAAAGATTTTAAGTTAGGTTAAAATAGTTCTCAATTTCGTAAAATATGGATCAAATGATTCAATTTATTTGATAAATTTGATAGCCATATTAGGTATGTCAATGACAATAATTTGACTTATATTTTGACCAAATTATCACTCAAATCTAGTATTCCGAAAAACCTTCATGGTAAATAAATAATTCAATGACTATATTATATGTGTTTTAAATATGGTCCCATGTCAAAAATGTATTTTTTTTTTTCAGAACAATACCGAGAAGCTCCTTTTTAACTAATCACTAGTACTAAAACATACGTTTGTTGGTCTGTGCGTTGCTATTACATTCTAAAAACATTTTATAAGTGGTTTAAAAACAATACATAATTAAAATCACAGTAAATATCAGTCCAACATTGAATGACAAACATACATAAAATCTCTTGAACTTAGTTTGACGCACAAGTTTACTACCCACATTTGATTGATAGGCTTCAACAGCTTTTTGCTTCTGCTACTTTCATGTTTCCGCAAGTTAATTTGTTTTAGCATGTGGTGAATAGGCTTCAATGATTACGTTTTTAAACGGAGACGGCTTAATAGGGGTGTAACGACAGTCTTTTTAAACGAAAATAATAATTACTTCCGTAGAAATTAACGAAAATACTCCACTATCGATAGTTTTCATAAGTTTGTATAAAATAAACTATATCATGAATAAATAATAATTAATTATTGTTGGGCATTCTTCACACAGCATTAACTATCCGCAAACTATGCAAAGAAAAAAATATGGGAACCAGATAGCTGATACAAAACTTGTATGATTATAAATATATGTGCTTAGGTATTTTTTATATTATAAAACAGAACAAGTATTATTCTTCACACATATTTTATTACTATAAACTAAACTTAACTACAAGGTCAATAAAAAGAAAGATGAAAACCCCGTAACAGTATTCGTTGTATCTTATGGTTATCTTCGACAATTTCAAGATAAAATTATTACCCGTTATTCAATTAATTTATATGCCAAATGGTGATCAATAAAAAAACTTTTCGAACGCCGGCTTCAAAAACACAGTTAAATAAAATTCATTAGGTTCCATTGAAACGTGATTGACAGTTTGTTCGGATACCAACCAAATTTGTTCAGATGCCGATCAATGCAGAGGGCACTCCAGCTACCCTTATGGTCAAAGGGGTCTGTTTCACAAAAGTTTCACAATTGCAAGTATTATGACCTAAGTATGTAGGTACTCGAAGGCATTAGCTGTCAACTGTGGTAGAAGAATTCTGATTTTTCTCTGAAACCCGATGCAACTGACTTCGATTGAAACTCACAGAGTTTACCAATTTTAATAAACAAGGATAACTCGCACACAACACTCTCTGACCCCAAACTAAGCAAAGCTTGTGACATATTATGTAAATATATACTTATTATACATAGAAACACCTAGACATAGAACAACTATTTGTATTCATCACACAAATATTTGCACCTACAACCCTCGGCTTTGCAAGCAAACTTACTACCAATTAAGCAACGAGGTCAGTCAAGAAAATAATTAATGATGAATTGGAATTATTCGACGTATGTATTTTTTGTGTTGATGTTACATAAACCGCTGCCACTGGTTTTGACATAATTCTACTCTTTTGAACAAAAATATATTCGGGGTTCCCAGTCGAAAATTGAGGTACTGAACAAACATTTAAAAATCAGCCGAAATGTGAAATTCATTCTTTTTTGAACTGGGTTAAAAAGAAAACAAAGAATCTTTCAAAACTCACAAATGTTACAGATAAGCCTTAAAATAATAGTTTATCTGTTTTTCTTACACACACTCCAATGTAGTAATTAGCAAATTGCAATATTTAAGAATGTATATCCAACTTCAAATCTTTTGATTTTTACACATTTTGCCGCAAATATTTTATACTTTTTGCCAGAAATATAAGTATCTCAAATATATATGGCTGAAACTGTCAAATTGACAATAAAAGCAAAAACGCTTGTAAACTTGTGAGCATCACTTGTTATATTCGTAAGAGTGGTCCCACGATGACTAGGCGTGTATCCTTTCTTTGAGTGGTCCTTATGGTAGTACACAGTTCGGATTCTGAATACTGTTGTCGTGGCTGTTTTATGTACTCACATTTCATAGTTTTGTTCTGTACTTGAGTCAGTTCCCCTCGTTTTTTTTTGGTTTCGACAACTTTTACAAACACAGGTTTTATTTACTCTTAACAACAATAACTATTTATATTCGAAAATTAAGTAGGTATTGTTGATATCATTTTTTTTTTGTTTCTAAATTGCTTATACCGCCAATGGTTATTTGAAGGATGCGGAGATTTGTAGCTGTAGCAGTAGCAGTTTTGAGCTATTGGATCGTTTTCGTCTAGCACGCCGTTACGACATGTAACGAGGCATATTCTAAGGTGTTTGATTGTTTACCAATATTTTGGTGAGACTAGAATGTGTAAAAATGTTAACAACTGGTATTCTATTATATCCATAGGTATCTTCTGAGCTATTGGATCGTTTTCGTCCAGCACAGCGTTACGACATGACTGTAACGAGGCATATTCTAAGGTGTTTGATTGTTTACCAATGTTTTGGTCAGAGAATGTGTAAAAATGTTAATAACTGGTATTCTATTATATCCATAGGTATCTTCTTTTTATGTGACATCAAAGCGGTTTTGTTATATTTCTTCTAATAAATTCGCTTTGCAAATAACTCATTATCTTAATTACTTGAATAGCAGACTGTTTGTCGACTCGCTCAAACAGCACAATCATTATGAAATTCCGAAAATAGTTAATAATCCGCAACAACAAAGTAACCAATACCGAGAACTGATAAAGTTCATGAAAGCCAGACTGGGAGGTTATTGAACTGTTATCTATGCCGAACTTAGGTAACAAACGTAATGAATCACTAACTAATCTCGCGACAATAGGCCCAATGTTCGACAGAGGAAGCGATAACGCCACTGCACTGATGCTATGTTTCGTTAGACAGTATTTAAAGTTTGATTATTGTTTCAGTAATCAATCTGCAAAAAAAACAAAACGTAAATATTTGTTAACATAATCATTAATGAGTTTGACTACATTAAAACATGGAACTGGTCTCTAAGACCATAAAAAGTTAAAATAATTTTAACATGTTTAATTTGAATTGAGCAATAGTAATAATAGTACGAAATTCAGGATATGTTGTGTTCGATGGATGAAGCAAAGATTCAGAAGATTCAAAGATGAAGAAAAGCACCATTCATTGAAATATATATGCTACTAATCGTATTTTAATATTATAAACGTGAAATTCTGGATATTTGTTGCTTAATCATGGCACGGCTATACCGATCGTGTCGAAATTTAGAACGCAGGTAGTATTTTAAAATATGTAGCACATTAAAACACTTATCATCGCGGGAAAAATACAGAAATTACGGGGGTAAAACAGCAGGCGCTGATAGTTTAAAATATAGAGAAAATGAGTTTATTGCATTAGTGTATTATCTAAAAGTTATAACTTATTTCCTATCCATATAAAATGATACAAATATGTTTTCGAACTCAATGTATTTTAACAATGTAAGAAGGTACATCAAAGATGGCATTAACGATGGCAGCATTATCCAGTTAAATAGCGATGGTTGACTTTTAGACCAAATATGAAATGTAAAATTAAGTCATGATTTATTATAACTAGGTAGTATGTCTGGCTGTATTAGGTTGGCCACCTGTGTAAAGGCTATCCAGCAGCTATCATTCCGTAAAAAATTCTTATGACTTAATTCTCATAGCATTTTCCACCACCTAGATTATGTAAACCCTGAGCACTGTCTTTTCATACATTGTGATTGCACTAAAACACAGATAAGCACATAGTTGGTGCCCACTTTGCCCAAAAAGAAACGTTGTTCAGTTAATCTTATCACCCATACACCGAAGTGTTTCCTACAGTGTTATAAGATAAAACTTATGAGGAAGCATTTGTCAGATATAGTTAATGATAGTTTTACATGAGCAACGGTTTTAAGATATTAATAATAAGCTGTGAAACGGTGCGTTTTCTCATGTCACATTGTCCAAAGATAACGTTCCTGAGCAAGAAGTAAGGATATGATTGATTTTACTGCATCACAGCGAGAAAAATGACACGGTAAATATTACTCTATCTTTCATTGAATATGATATTGTTTTGAATACTTTTGTTTAACGTAGGTATATAAAACAATTGGAAAATATTAAATATGTCGTCGTAAAATTAGGCACTTTGTCAGTTATTTGTTATAGTCTAACATCTATAATATAACATAGAATCAATAACTGAACTATTGTACGATTTTATAGAAATTCTGTTTACCTTCCGTGTGCCACTATTTTATGACATTTTGATCCATCTGTCATCACACATCAGACATCACACCGCCTTACAATATGTCCAGACCAATTCTATGTCAGTTTTGTAACCGCTGTTCTGAGTTCTTGAACTTTTGTTCTTCGTCGGATTTCAGTGTTACGAACTTTTTGTAGTTTGATGCTGAACTTGGACCTTTCCATAGCTCTCTTTGCTACCCTGATTTTATGCATACCCTAATAAACGTACCTATCAGCATGTATCAGCACCATACATCACGATTCCTGAACGCTTTTCGTTCGAGCGGTATGTTTATGCTTAGCAATCTCAATTTTTTGATGTTCTTGCCAAAATACAAAGAATGGCCAAGATACACGTATAACACAAGAAACTAATCCCATCAAGGTATATGCTGGCATTCTCAACTGTAATTGTGTTTAAGTATCCAGATATGATCGATATAACTTTAAACATGGTTATGATATTTAGCCCTACTGTGAAAGATGCATCTAAAAGTTGTTTGATCATAATCTGAAGCTTGATATGACATTCGTTGCCCACCCAACAGAATACTTATTAAAGTTTAATTATGTTCTCAACACTACCATAAGTATCGTACAAAAGCGCATGCCAAGTTTCAAGTTATTGTGATTTTTATACGGAACCCCGAAAATAGTACCATCGCTTGGTTTGAGAAATTAAGGATTCTAACCGTCCTAACCATCTTCCGACGGCGTATCCTTTGAACCTTTTGTTTTCCAACAATTGTAAGTTATTGAGTCACTTTTACCTCAATTAGAATACGCGCGTGAAATATCTTACGCAGCTATTCAAACTGATTATAACATTCTTTGGGGGCATGTTGACAATGTGTTCAGGTGCGCTCGTAGTGTCAAAAGTTTAATGGCTTTGTTAAAGGTAGCACGTTCCATAGTAGATCGCATCGTTGCTTAACATTATGCAAGACAGATGGTGGTCAAGAGTAAACCTAAAATCGGTAAAAAATGGGATAAATAAATAGTGGTCGAAATTTTTTCACACAACGCTATCCAGCTCCCAACAAAGCAGAGCTTATTCTACGGGAGCTTACTAGCTTACATAATACACGTAAAGACATGTGTATGATACATAAAGAGACCCAAACACAGACAAATAATCCGTACTTATTCATTACACAAATGTAGATCCTATTTGGGAATCGAAACCATAATCTTCGAGTATAGATTCATTATCATCTTCATCTGCAGCCTGCAGACGTCCACTGTTGGACATAGGGCTCCCCCAATAATTTCCACAATCACCGGTCTTGTGGTGCCTCCATCCACCAACTTCTCGCGACTGAGACAACATCATCGGTCCATCGTGTGGGGAGGCGTCCTACACTGCGTCTGCCGGTTCGTGGTCGCCATTCGAGAACCTTTACTCCCCAGCGGTTATCGGTTCTGCGAGCTATACGGCCCTAAAATTAGCAAGCATAGATTAACTTACATTTATTTATATATTTTAGAATGACAGGAGGAGCAGGATATGCACCTGATGGTAAATAACACAACACACTATAACAACACTGTGCCACGCAACTATTTAAATATAAAGAGTCCAAATCACTACCTAGAACTGCACTAAAACGTTATGGTCTTGCCAAAAGTCTTAACAAATCAAACAAAAGAGCAAACCCTTCTACCCACTACATAAACTAATATTACATAATCCTGCAGCGAGGCAAGGCTAAACCAGTGCAACGTTACAGCACGAGTGATTAAAATTGTAGCACTTTCCTAGAGTAGTTTGTAAGGCTAATTTCAAAGTACGTCAGTGACAAAGAGCGGCTTGGGGCGCCTCCTGTGTCTTGCCATAATGACGTCATTAAATATGAACCGCTCTCAGGTAGACCGGATCCCATGTACTATCAAGTGTGAAATGAGCTTTAGGATCAGTAAGACAATATGAGATTTACTTTTATCAATAGCAATTCTAATCTAAATATTCGCTACGGTAAATAAATATTCAACATTTATTTAAGCTCAGTGCTATCTATCTCTTTGTATTCGTTAGGTATCACAAACGTCTGCGATTTCTTAACCAATTTGACTATGTCTATTGAATATAGAATTACGAGTATAATAAATAATTATTTCTGTCTCCCGGCTTGACAGGTAGTTTCCAAAGAAATTACAGCGAAAGAGTTAAATCATGTTATATCTCTGGGTCCTATGCAAGGCTTTGGACTCTTCTCGTTCAGATAGCTACGTAGCAATATGCTGTAATGGGCAGGTGTGTTACTTACTATTATGTTTGTCAGACGCGCCATGTCCTACTCATCCCATCACTTAATAATATGGAACAAAAACGGCACGCATAAAACTTAACCAAATGTTTATAAGGCGTTTACCACAAAATGAGGATAATTTTGAAAGATAAACTTAGAATTTCCGTACTAAAATTTCGAGTCTTAATTTTATTATGAACAATACTTAAAACCTTTGATTCATTATATCTAGATCAGCTGGAGACATTAAGAACATTGCTTTCATGATTTATAGTTACACCGCAAACAATATGGTTATAGAACTGTGGTAGTTTAATCACTACCAAGATTACTAAACCACTACGTGGCCAGTTGAGACATTTTGATAGTTGTTTATTGTCATTGTCACCCCACACACACTAGTAAAGACAAATGTAGGTGTGCCCAAGGCGTAGGCAGTTGGGAGATAACCCAAAACAAAAGAATGGATAAGCCAAGCAAATCCGATAAGGGAACTCGAACCCCACAAAATGTGGGTTACACGTTGCACCATAGTTACGCAACGCCATAAAGTGCATTCCGTGGTTATCGGTTCTTTTGTATTCAATTAGCCTTGCGTTTGGATTGCTGATGCCTTTCACAGGGACACTGGTAACAAGAATGGTCAGCTGTCAAAACGTCCAAATAATCAACCAGCTGCAACATCAGTCGTTAATGTTGTGACATTCACGAACGTTTAGTGTACCTTGTTTACTATCGATTGAACATTCAGTATTCGATATCTTCTAGTTGACTTAAGTAGTACAGCAATGGATAATGTAACAATATTAGAACCCGTGTTTTGGCTATTCATATGACGGATAGAATTTAAATTGTCTAACATTGTATGGCTATTACAGTCTTTCAGATGCGGGTCGTTTTGGACAAGACTTGATCAGAATACGCAATGGGTTTACACGTTTGGCGTTAATGTTAACAAGACTTTTCTTTTTGAAATATTTATATTTTCGTAAATTGCTTAAATTGATAATTTACAGTAAAATAAACGTGCCCACAGACAGAGCTACGCAGTAACCACAGCAAGATATTTTGTAAGATGAGGTTAGATTTAATCATAAGTTATTTTAACTTGAAAATAATGAAGTTTATAGTTACTTCAACACAAATAAATAAAATTAAAAGTATCTGTTTGTAATCCAGATACAAGTTTTCACTAGATGCATAATATAAAAGTAAATATGGTACTTGCATAAAAAAAACTGTTTGACGGTTTTTCCAGATAATTTTTGAAACGGTTAGACCGATTGTATAATGTATTTCGCTGGTAGATAGCTGGTGATATAAAGATTTTAAAGATTACGCTAATTTTAGTTAAAAACGTGAATCAATAGTTTAGGTAAGCCGTGTGACATCGTGAGGTGCAGCTGGCTGGCCATAAAAAGAATAAGTAACGCTTAAGGCTTGGCAGATCTTTTATGTACAATTTTAAGTTGTTTGAATGTAGAAACAAGTACCTACATATATTACTTACACCTTGAATTTTTAGAAATATTCCGTACTTTTATGCGAACTTGGCATGTTGATGAAGCTGATGGCTTACAGCCTTTACAATCGCACAAACACATCTCTACAAGTTATATCAATTGCCTAACATAAATACGTAATGTGTTACATTGGAATGATCGTCGGACCGACATCCAACCGACAAAGATAGGTATCGGCCCATTACCACCATGGCTATATACACAACATGGTCCCGACTCTCCAAGACCCGAGTGCTTATACGAGTTCGATTCAATCGAGTAATCAAAGCGCCATGTCTATATCGATACACAACTGCTAAGGCTATCTCTCCGACGATCGATATTTGTTACATTCGAATCGAACAACACCTTTTTACCGACGCTGAATTCATTACCGCACTACCATTTAAAGAAAGTTCTGTCTTACGGCCGTGGAAATAAAGATGCTGTTAAAATTCACGAATTATGAGTCAATTGGTGGGGTAAGATGGCCAATTTAAACTTTTCAAAATTGATTCACTGTCAAAATCGACACAATCGATTCAATGTCCAATGTTTGCGATAATATTGAATTCTTTTATTGAGCTGACCTTTAGCTGACTTTTGGTGTTGTTAACGACAATCAAATGCCTCAACACGTATGGTCATCTATGCGCCGTCATGGTGTACAATTAGCAACTTGTACTTTTATTTGCTGGATGAGAACCTAATTGCAGAATTTGTAAGTGGATTTTCGATGATGGTTATTGACTGAACGTTTGCTTCGAGAGTCAATAGTCTTGATTTGGGACAAAAAACTGGCTAAAAGCTACTACTTTTTGAATGACAGATTTTACCCATTTTGTCTACATATCAATCTATGATAGGTAAAAAACTTACCTAATCATCTACACCGTATAATAGAGTTGGAAACTTAATTTTGAATATGTTCATTGATTTGAAAACTACTCTTTAGTAGTTTTCCATATTACAAGTTTATAAACTCGTAATCTTATAAATAAGTGTGTAACGTATGTTTTTTACTATTAATAGGTTTGTATTCGACCGTCGAATAATAGTTGACATTGATGGAAATCTTTAAGTTTTCCATTAATGTCAGGTATTCATTTACCGTATAAAATTTTTCTAACTTCGACACAATTATTTTCCTGAAAATTCTATCCTAAATTTAATCACCTACGTCATAAAATGCTTAGCTTATTATGTAGCTTTTTATTCCTTTTGTAAACAAGGTTTCATTAAGACCTTCCACTTGTTCAGAGATTGCGATAAAGTTGCGAATTTGATTTACATACAAATGTCGAAAATCAGACAACAGAATCGAGTGCACAAAAACCACCAGTCGCTCAACTGGTGTCTCGTCAAGAGTTGTATCCACAAATGAAGGTAATTTAATGAAATGACTCAATGAATTTAATGAATAAGCTAATCTTATCAGTGTTGCGGCTGTGATCGATCTCCGTTCGACGTGAACAAGGCGGTACTTATCGCCTCGATGCATAATCGATCTGTTAGCTGTGAAGTTAAATAATTTCTCCAAACGTTGGTCTTAGTAGTTTCTATTATTATTATAAGCCGCAAGAGACGCACTTTCACTATTGTAAACATGTTTTATTAAACGTACCTACGATACCAGTTCAATAGTACCGAAATTGCTAAAGAAAATTTGTGGGTATCATACACTTTCCATGTGTCAATGGTCCGATGCCGATGTGTGTCTTGTAAAATATTATGTTTAAAGAGAATGATGGTTGTGACATCCTCCATACCCATGAACGACTGCTGTTTGCGAAAACTGGATTGATCACGGCATGTATACGACAAGCATTACCTATGTTTTGAATAGGATAAATTTGAAAAAATTGAGTCGTGTCGTCGTTACTATACAATTCTAATTTTTCTAATGATTTATGTAGTATAATTATAGTCACTATTTTTTTACATTCTTATAGCTATTTTGTGTGAACTTTTATCAAAAAGTATGCTCAACTGGTCGTGGAATGCTATGTCCTACAGTAAAAAAAGTACCCAGGGTTTCATGCTTTCTTAGCAGTTCTGTGAGTAATGAAAAGTGATAGTTCCCGCCATTTTAGCTTATTTTTAAATTCTTGAGTTCATATGTCGCCCTGAATGTTGAAAATTTCAATGCTTATTTGTCTTGACTAGGAAATATAAGAAGTTTTTGGCTCACGGAATACTCGAGCAAATGTTTGGAATAGGTATAGCGTCAATGATTGTCCACCAATATTTATTTTAATTTTTATATTTAATATCTCTTTTATCCACAGACTGTATGGCAATGATAGCAATATTTTAGCAGATATTTACGCTTATGCTTTTCAGCCTATTACACATTTTTTTATTAAAATCTTTTAATCTAACATATAGACAAGTACAATTGCACATCCACCGACCTGCATAGGGCAAGCGTGGTTGATTATAGCCTAAACCACAGAATAAATATTAGTACAGAAGCCTCACTTACCGAAAATCATTATATAAATAGCGACTCTTGCTGGGACACAACAAAGTTCAATTCAGCTCACAATACCTGTCGCGATTTTCAAATAAACATTTGCGCTCTTTCTAACGCGTAACTCTGTCCCTGTCTAGCGCGGAGGGTTGTCGACATATCTAATAACAATATGCGCGGGAAACGTGTTGCGCGAGCGCTCAGCCGTGCGTCCGACAACCGACTGGCACTTGTCCCCTGGGAGGCACGGTCTAGATGTGGGCTAAAACCGCGCGACCTTGAGCGAGTGATGATGCACTGCCTAAACGCTCTCCTTACGAGAGAAGAGCCGAGTCCCAACAGTGGGAAGAATTAGTGGGCTGCTTATACTTATGGTATTTGACAAGTTTGTCATTACCATCGGCTTTAATAGTTAAGGAATATGAAAGAAACCGAAAAATTTTAAGAAAGGACAACTTTCTAGGACAAGTGGAATCAGAGAGTTAATTAGTTGTATCTACTCATATTACCATGTAATACTATAGTTACTGTTGTTTGTCTTGTTAAAGTACAACTCAACAACGTAGTAACAAACTTTGATGCTAGAAAGCAGACCCAAAAGCATCACGCCTCTCAAAAGAGCCAAGTTTTCTTCGCATTACGTGAGAAGTCGTAAGAACTCCCAGCAATCCGGGAAATTCTAAATAGGCTCACGCACTTACAACACGCAAATCTACTTACTGCGTGCCAAGACTTCCCAACTCCGTTGGCGAGTTATTTGTTGCCAGCATTATGATTTACAGCTAAATTAAGTAGGTTGAACAAACACGCTGCTACTATCTTCTCGGATAATTTAGTCTATGACCATAATGGCCGAGCTACACGAGGTTAGTTTTTCAAGCCAGGATAGCAAGCTAGTGTTAGTAAGCTAGCAAGCTAGTATTTTTAGCTTCTTGTGGACAAAACTAGCGTTGCGTAGCGTTGTCTGCACGAAGCTAGTAGTGCTAGCTTTCTAACACTATAGCTTGCTATCCTAGCTTGAAAAACTAGCCTCGTGTAGTTCAGGCAGAAAGGTTTCGTCCTGAATAATTGACTGGCACACCGACAGACAATTGCCAATCTCTGGACGATGAGACTGGAAATATTAGACCTCTACCGAGTAAAGATCTTACAAAATTTGATCTCTACAAATTTAATTCTTTAGTCGTATACGGAATATCAAATCAAGGCAGACCAAAACTCTGTAAAATTTGTCGGTATGAAATTGGGCGAGTAATTACCCACCTTTATTACTTCATTTGTTTTAATTTTCATATGTGTTGACTGAACGACTGCCTGATAGTTATAAATACGTTTACCTATTAATCACAGTGGCCATGTTGCCAGATACAATGACAGATGCACCGTAAGGGCTGTAAAATGGAGCGGACCACGAGGCACCAGAGCGAGAGGTCGGCAGCGCGCCCGGTGGGCGGACGAGCTGGCTGCGACGGCGGGCCGGAGGTGGATGGAGCTAGCTACCGATAGAGAAACGTGGAAAGCTTTGGAGGAGGCTTTTACCCGAAGGGGGTCCATACAACTTTAAAAAAAAAAACCTGCTACTAATTTTGTCAAGAAATAATCAATTAACTTTAACCAAAAATGAGTAAAATATTAAAATCAATTTATTGTAATGTTGTGTGGAATTAATAAAGCTTTATTTATTTTATTTATATATATTTATTAATCACAGTGGTGTATTAGGCAGTGAATTGGATTCATGAAGAATCGTCACTACGCTCGTCACTCAGAGATGATGACATTATACATAATTTTAGCAATATTATTTTAAACGAGCATGTAGAGAATTTCAGTGCCAGTAATTTGGATTTTTCATGAATCCAAATTACTGCCCAGTACTTCACTACACGCGTCACTCAAAGATTTAAGATGATTGAACTGTTTGCCATATAATGTTTCCGCAAACATTGCCTTTCAAACCGGTAAAACACAGTAATGTTTTCACATTACTGCTTAGCGCCAGTATGTGACAGAAGTTTTCTCATCAAAATTGGTTGCTATTATTTATCGCAGTTTTCTGTAATATTCTGGAATACTTTTTCTAGTATTGTCTAGAGTAGACTCTAGTAAATTTAATAAATATATGATTCACTTACACTTTATCGGTTTCTCGTGTCTGTATTAGTTCCAAATAAATCTGTAGGTTATTTTCGATACGGATGCGTTATACCTATTCCTGCTCTATTTCCAAAGAATTTCGAATCGTAATTGTTATGCTTTAACGGAAATAGCATATCATCAGTCAATATCAGGTTATTTAAATACCATCAAGTGAGCAACGGAAACATGCGTCACAAATTCCTGGCAAATCCGGTGCGTATGCGCAAACCAACGAGCTCTATGACAATTGACGTTATTCAAATCAGCCTTATAAGCGATGCGTGGTCTGAATTCAACAGTTTGATGCAGTTCTATTAAAAGATACAAATACAAAAATCTTTATTGCTGTCTGCAGGTAAGATAAGATGGTACAAAACATTTTAAAGTTGACCTATACATACTGGCCTCTTCTTCCAGAGGCATGCAATATGTCTGGCAAAACAATGTGTTTTTTATCTTAATGTTGCAATGAAAAAATAATGTAACTTTTACAATAAAAAATAATAAGTGAATAAAATAATAATCAGCTGATTAAAGTCTTCTTCTCCGTCTTCTTTTCACTTCTAGCTTTTATTCAGTTGTGTTATTTATGTCAGCTGATTCTTCATCTTCTATTTATTACACATTATCATCATCTTATTCCACTGCTGAACAATGTCTTCTCTCACGTCATGGCTCATCATCCTCATCACCCTCCTCGGCTTTTCTGTTCCAGATACTGCTGTGGATAACGAGAAGATTCATCATACTTTTTACTGGCCGTTTTAAAAGGTCTACAATTTTGTGGTAGGTACATTAATTTATTAATTTGATTTACGAGTATCATGTAAGGGTTAATCAGCGTTTATAATATAAGGGCACAGAAATAAAGATGTAACTGCATACATTATAAATATTTGCATTTCTCGGATTTTCAGTACAACATTATGAAGGAACTTTGTTTAATACTATTTAAATGTTTTGAATTACCATTTGGAACATAGTATGTATTTAAATCACCGTAAAATTGAAAATACTGATAATTGCGAATAAAACGCGTGAGATTACAAACCTACGTAAGTAGGTTAGTTTAGCATCTAGCTTAGCTTATCTAGCTAGCTTAGCATCTAGTTTAGCGTTATTAGATTATGGACTGACTGTGCTAATATTGTACGGTGTCATTTTTTTCTTTTTTCTTTAAATAAATAGTGACGAGACGATCAGGACATGTGCCTGATGGTAAGCAACATGCCTCCCACATAACAGCACAGTGACACGCAGCGTTTTTGGAACATGAAGAGTCCAAATCATTACCTAGCACTGCACTGCGCTCGTCACCTAGAAATCTCAGATGTTATATCTCTAAGCCCTGTAATTTCTCTGGAAACGTTGCCCTTCAAACCGGAATATAGTAATGTTTACACATTACTGGTTGGCGGTAGAATAACTGCCAAAGGTGGTGGTGCTTCCCCAGGCGGATTCACCTACGAGTCCTACTACTACTACATTATACATACATATTTACAACATTATTTGAATCGAGCAGGTAGAAAATTTTGTCATGAAAACAATTTAAAAATAAATCAATTTAAAATTCTGCCTACATCATCATCTTACCATGATCTAACCGTGGAAGTGAGAAAAATACGTTTTTCTCAACCGGAAGTTAGTCTAATGGAACTTCAAAGAGTTTTCGAAGAGTTGTTTGATATTTCTTATGATAATTTCGAACATAAATCAATCCATTAATCATCGGTGCTGCGTAAGCATCGATTCCATTTTCCTGATAAATACGTGGGTGGGTGCATACCAATCTTCTATCGAGGGGAAGTACGTATACAGCGCGGTACTCGGAATATTTGTAGATAAAACGTAGCAGCTTAACGTACTGTCAAAAGACAGGAGAAGGACTTTATTAAAACACTAGCGGGCCTACCCGGTTTCACCCGTAGTAACATATACTTGTAACCTATAACACTCAGAGATCACGTACATATCCAACGGTGAAAAAATTTTTGAAATCGATCCAGTAGTTTCTGTGATAAGTGCATTCAAACAATAAAACTCTTCGGCTTTAAGTATTATTAGTATAGGTTCATGTTATTCAATCTATACATAAATACAAATAACCAAAATTGAAGTGTCTATTTGTAATATTAAAATAAGCGCTTTTTACTACATGCCTCTGAATGTACCTACATACGGTGGATATACCAATTTATAAATTGTTTGTCTGTCTGTCTGTTTGTTCCGGATAATCTCTAAATTGGCTAGACCTAAATCTTTAGAATACGGTTGAAACCACGGTCACATCTACAAATAATAAAATTGTATGAATCACCAAAATGCTGGCGTTTTTTTTTATTATGTACTTGTAGTGCCTCGTGATTTTACCCGCGTTATATCCCTTCCCGTTACTATTCCCACGATAAGAAGTGTCATTTCCGACTATAGTTTTGCTGCGTTCGAACTTTCTTAAACTGAACGAACATAGAGCTAGAGCTGGAACAAGAGCATTCTTTCTCGATATTTTGTAAACGAAAGATCGTTATTAGCGTTTTCCATATTATATATTCCATAGAATCTTTGCGAACGCAAACAAAACAACGAATGAATGCTCTACGTTTGTTTACACCAAATGAATGTCATACAGTGGGGATAGAATGAGCGTTCTGATCTGAGCGTCTGATGTAAATCGGCCTTAACAGAGAACTAATCTTTTTAACCGAATTCAAACAGGACGACGTTATCAATTCGATATTTTTGGTTTTAGATAATTTGGTATTTTTTTGTATTATTAATATTAGTGGGATAATCATTACTACAGTTGGAATTAGTGCCGGTTATCGACGTTGTATTTGCACATTTTCACTAATTTGCTGCTGAACGGGCAAATAAAGATATGAAGATTATGAAATTCTTCACTTTCAGTTGCAGAGGTACGTAATACGTGCCAGTTCGCCTAATATAGCTTGAACGGACTACCATTTCAACTACCTTTTTTATGATTTAGACTGATGAGACGTGCAAGACATGTGTGTAATGGTAAGAAACACATCTACTCATAACAGCACTACGCCACCCATTATTATAAATTTAAGAATCCAAAACACTTTAAATAAACAGTGACGAGACGAACAGGACATTTGCCTAATGGTAAGCAACATGCCTGCCACATAACATTACAGTGACACGCAGCTATTGGAACATGAAGAGTCCAAATCATTACCTAGCAATGCTCTGCACTCGTCTCCCAATATAAAATTTTTCTTTCCTAAGATTTGTCTCATAGCCCTGTAACTTCTCTAGAAACATTGCCGTTTAAACCGGACCACAATAATATTATCACATTAACATTACTATTTGACGGTGGAATAGCTGGCAAAGGTGTGGTACTTCCCCAGAGCTCTGCAATGAGTTCTACTATTACAAAAAGATATGGTGTCATGGAACACCAGTTGGAATGAAGTTCCTTCGGACAATGTAGAAACAAAACAGTTTTCCAAAAAAAATGCTTCATTTTATTATTTAGGGTACGGTCACGGTCACAGTCATGGGTAGTTATTACGGGTCACTTCCGTCAATAAAATTATTTTCCTGGCGGTTTTAGTCTCACATTTTTTCCATTTCGATTTTGCAGCAAAATCCCTATCTTCCCCAAGCCTGCGGAAAAAACTTTCAAACCCTAACTTAAACTCATTAACAAACTACACTTACGTACACACGTAGAGCATAGCACCTGACACCATAACATAAGAGTATACTGACCGTCGAGTACGCTCAACGAATATGCTATAATTACCACCGTCCACAGGTATTTACTATTAAACATACTCAGCCTCATATTATCAATTACCCAAACAAATACATCTCGCCGCTCCGATATATCAAATCGGCGTTCTAAGAAGCCGTGCTGAGACAGGGAACTAGTCAAACATAATATATAGAATGCTTTATTAATATTCATGCCCGACCATTTGTTAATATACACACGCCTGACAGCTCAATTTCACTTGCAATATAGCTAGTTCCCATGCTGTCCCGGCCAATTACGACTCAAATGGTATGCGCTTTAGTTATTTGATCTATAAGTAGACATGTAGAAGTTTTGTAGTGTATTTACAAACTATACATAGGTATAATATCAGATATCCGGCTTCCGTAGTACAAGCTTTGCTTAGTTTGTGGTCAGATGGTGTTGTGTGTGAAATGTCCACCAAGTTTTATTTAATTACTAGCTGTGCCCTGCGGTTTTACCTGTGCAGTTTCCATTCGCGTTATTTTCTCGGGATAAAAAGTAATTTAATCTATCTGTGTTCCAAATTTTAGCCTGATTAGTTTAGACGTTACGACGTGATTGAGCAACAAACATCCAGACATTGACATTTATGATAATAGTAGGATTATTTATTTATTAAACTTATACAACCTACTTTATGTTAGCACTGCTGGAACTTCGGGGCCTCGTCTCTTATAGGACGAGTATCAAGGTTTTTATCTACCACGCAGGCCAAGTACTTACGTGTTAGCAAATGACCCATGTCCTCGCAAGATATCTTTCTTAGAACACGTCGTTTTACTTAAAATTCTTCGTTGTTGAAGATAATGGTGATAACAAGTTTGTGCCTACAATTAGCACTTGGAAAATTGCACAGACAGAGGCGCAGGCGGGATCGAGCCTACGACTTCAAAATTATGAAATCGAATGTTCTACGATCAGCAAAAAAGTGTAATGACCTTGTGCCTTAAACTCTGATTATTACTCGATAGAGAATAAATTAGTAGAAGCATAAAGTTTATCCACTTGCCGTTAGCCAAACTTTTAGCTTATTCATTTGACATTTGGATTATTTTATTAAAAAGGATGTGTCGATTAGGCATAAAATACTATTGTTTCTTTTTCTTTGGTGTGCCAATAAAGAGTATATCTATCTATCTATTGGGAGAAATATAATACTTATAAGGTATAATGGAATATAACCATACTAAAAATATAAAGCTTGTTTGTTTAAAACGCGGTAGCGGAGCGGGTCTCTTTCAGTTGATTTTAAACCAGAATTCTAATTAGATCTTTAGAATCTATATTTGTGTAACTTTTTCAACTTATTTATTTTATAGAAGAGTAAACGCAGTAGTGTTGTGAAAATTGACGCTGAAAAAAATAATAATGACACACACAACTTTTCAAGACAGGCGGATGAACCCTCTCTTAAAAATAACAATAATCCAGTCACGTCCTTTTCCCGGAAAAGTAAATTGCATAATCACCTTCCCAAAATAAATTTAGGAAGGTATGTGGCTTAAATGTTTAATTCGGACTTCTCTTAGGCAAAAAATAAATATCACAACTATAAGATTACAATAATTCATATCAAAAATTCAATTTTAGCAACCGTCGCGTTACGAATCGCGTTTACAGAACACGATTTCAATTTCTCACCACATTTATTTTGTATCTATTTTGTGTGAATGTCATTTACGTATCATAAAAACTCATCAAACTCCACGGGTCATCAAGGCAACTTAAAAAACAACTTAAAACAACTTCTGGAGGTGGTATTTCGCTATCGGTTTGGTAGATTTCAAAGACATACGGACTACTGTCTACGTGTCTACTACCTACTAAGATTGTTACGATTTTTTGTAATGATAATATTATTGTGTTTAAGATTGTAAAACTCTACATGGCTGATAAAATGTTTTCGCTATTTGATTTCTTCCATTTTTTTTTAATTTAAATCATAATAGGTTATACAATATGGTTTAAACGCATATTGACTTGGCTTAAATATAAATAAAACGGAATATGCTTAGTTGAAAATATAGCATTTGAACTTGTTACTTAATAAAATAGGGTCACAATTGTCTTTTTATCTAAGTCTATCACGCAGGAACAAAATCAAGCAAAGAAAATTTACTATTTTATGCTAGACCACCGTATTCTAAAAAAATGTTTATTTCTACAAGAATTATGTGAGCTATAAATCTGTGATATTTTTAAGAAAAGTAGAATTGTGATATTACTTTTCGAGGATTGACGTAGCAACGAAATTTAAAGAGGTAAAATTGAGTCTACTTTTTTGGACCTATGTAAATTAAAATATTGGCTATTTTCAGACCTCAGAAAAAAAAATTGGCAGTCATAGGAACTGCCGATGGAAGTGAAAACTTATAACTCAGAATTTGATAGCTTACCTTGGAATCTACACGGGTGAAACCGGAGGTCGTGGCCTCGCCATCATGGCATGGCCATCTAGAAATGCGTCAGCATTTCCCATTGGGTCACGCATTTCTAGATGGCCATGCCATGATGGCGAGGTCACGCTCTTTCAGCATTTTCAATTGGCTGACGCATTTCTAGATACCCAATAGCCAAGGTCCCGAGTTTACCCGAAGATTTCTTATCATACCCGAGCGTGACGCTAGAATTCAATTTACACCCCACGAAAAATTTGTCTAGGCGCGCCTAAAGAAGTTTTCCCTTCAATAAAACTAAAATCTCATAGTCATAATTTATCACTGGCCGTTTCAGGTCGTATGCAGTTTGATAGCATTCAACAAACCACATGCGAAGTGTTCTACAGGTAGGCATAAAAACCAATACTAGACGATAAACTGAGGATAATGCATGTTTCCAATCTAAAGTCTACCCAGACGACATTTTCTTTAACAGTCCGAAGCAATTTCTTACCAGTTCATTTTTAATTGCTTTTTTGGGCATAACAATCGGCGAAGTGGAGAGCAGAGCAGCGGGTGGCGGCCGGCTTCTTTGCTCCTCATATAATTATAATTATTCCATTAACTTGTACCCACTGCAATTATTACGTGAAATTCCATCTCATGCTGGCCTCGCTACTCATTTTCTTTTTCCTTAGCATTGGGAAAAGTATTCGTAAAACAAATAATGTAATTTTACAAGTATGTACTCTCGTTGGGCGTTCCTTTGTTAATTTCTCGCTATTCATTAAGGAATCTGTATTAAAATTGTTTTGAGAAATAACAATTTACTTAAAAAGAGCACTCTTGGATTCTAAAATCGCGCCATAAAAATCTCAATACTCTGCTTCAGTATTAATGTTTTCTCATGTGTTTAAGTTTCGATCTTAATCATTCCGCTGATATTACCTGCCCACATTATTGTGATTTATGAACATACGTATAACCAAATATTGAATCGCTCATTTGTTTTAATTTATTCATGGCACAATGAGCGTGTTTATTTAATTACACGCAACCAAAGGCCTCTAAAACCCATAAATTCACCCAAGTCATTGTCATGTAACCAATCATTAGTAAATTATTGGATACTACAAAAACTAAACAATGCAAAAACTCGACTTAATTTTTAACAATCTCATAAACAAAGACGGGATCTTGCCGATCGCCATATGACGTCTTTGAACATTCGCCAAGCGATGTTCAAGAAGATTTATGAAGACAATTTTTACGATGTTAATTATATGGTTTACATTGCTTCTTTTTTATCATTGCACATTGAATTCGTATAGTTTGAAACGGCAGTGTAAGTCTACTAAATTGGTCGTAGTGAAAGCAACATGCATCGAGAAATTCAGGCTCGCTAATACAAATTTAAGTTTTTTCGATACCCTGCAGCGCGAATACAGTGGTCACAAACAGTTTATGCATACGTAAAGTACAACAAATAAAAACCTTTTACTAAATTGAGCATCCACTCTTTAATTCGGGAGCAGTTTTGCTGCTTGGTCTAAAAATGTTGCAATTATTTTATGTTACAATGGGTTTAATAACTTAATTGATTTCTTTATTACAATGTCCTACAAATATGTTAAAAAGTTAGGATAAGTTAAAAAATACAAAACGCCAGAATTTTAGTCACGCGTTGAAGAAGCACTAGCAAACGCCATCACTATTCAGCGTGGTAATGCCACCAGCATGCTGGGTATTTTTCTGACAGGTGGTGGACGTGACCATTTTGTTTATCGCTAGATCTTTTTTAGTTTACAGTTAATTCAGTTGTACTTTATGTAAGTGTACTGTGTAACTAACCAGTGCAATTTAGTTTAGTTTAGGTAAAAAAAGCTCTATCAATTAGATCTTTCATAAGATCATGCGTTACTAAAATATTTTCTCTACTAATAATTATTAAATTAAAGGTATTGTCTGTCAGTCTATCGACGTAAATATGAAATAATCATTTTGTCATTTCGTTTGCTTAAACTGTTGCATATCCCTGGAAAACTTCGAAGATGAGAAAAGCACAAAAACAATGTTTGCGGTGAGCATCATAATTTTTTTCCAAAACACAAAATTCCGAAAATCCGCACTCGAACGCAGGTAGCAATCGAATTTAAAACTATTTGTATTTCCGAAAAGAAACTTCGAACAATAGAGTTTACGTTTTACCTGACGCCAATTTTAATAAGACCCAAGAAATATGACGACATATGTTGTTTTTCGAAAAAAATATGTTTTAACGGTGGTTTGAGTGTTTGTTGAACTATTCGTTAGAGATGCGATTAGTATGTAGGATGCCGCGTCTTTTGTTGTGGAGACTTGAAGAGGAAAAGAAGTTTCTGCGTCGATTGCCAACTTGAATCGGATTTACTACAATTAGAGGCATTAAATGCTTGTTGCGTGTAGCCACCGAGTTGGGTATAGGGGCGTTTTTTTTTTTGGAACATTCTTTTGTTATTTTGCTAATTCCGAAACGTAAGCAGACTTAAAAGATTTCCGAATAGAATATTTTTTCGATTTAGTTATTTAGATGGACATTAAAAAACTAATTAGGGACGGGGTTGCCGGCAGGCGAAAACCTTGATAATGATTAAAACATACGAATTTCAAGTCCATAGGTAATCTATAGGTATCAAAAGTATTTCTAGATTAGTAGGTATTTTCTAATGAAGTTCAAGTCTATCAGCACTCTTAGGATAGTATTTCCAAATTATGTAAGTAGGTACTTACTTCAAGAATATAAGTACTTACTTAGTAAATTGATGTTGATTTGCTCTGCAAAAGTGGTAGGTGTCTCGAAATCTACAAATAGCCGGTTTCGTCTGGGTAACAGTTAATATCTTATACCACAGCGTTGCTTATAAAACAGACACGGCGCGATCAAACTCAAACCTTAAATAAGTATAAAAAACTTTTACCTGGAAGAGGTCGTCTGTCACACAATTTCACAAACTCCACAATATTATTTCTTTTAAAATTAACTAAGTTAAGTAATTTGTAGATGTTACTGACGCAGTTACATGAGGTTTTATAAACAAAAGTTTAAAAAAACCATTGAACAAATTTACAATATAAACTCTCGAAAACTTATAACTTTTTAGTACATTCATAAATTATAAACTCAAGATAATGTTTCTACGATGTAAAAACTCCCACAAATTGCAAGCTATTATTATAACAAGTTTTAAACCCATTATTGCTCGAGAACTCTAGAAAATTATTAAAAGATCACAATGTGTGTCCTTATACACCCTCATTAGCTGACCTAGTCGTACAGCTCCAGTCAATAATAATAATAGCCTGCTATTATTATTCTCCACTCCTATAATAATTATTAGCTTTTTTCTTACGTTTCCGTCCAAATTACACGAACGTTTAAGCCACAGTGCCGTGATAAAGCAGAAAGGAGAGTCTACCGTGTTTTACATTTTACGTGAGCATTTTTTATTTTTTGCGTTGTGTTGGCGTAACAGAGGTCGACACTTTTTTATTTAACTCTGTTGTTTAACATTTACTATTTAAGTTAACTAGAACATTCGTTTTTTCTGGTTCCCGGAAGTTTCGATCTTTTTTTTAGTAAATATGAAAAAGCAAGATTTGGCTTGTCTTTGGAATAATTTGATCAATTAGTTTTACGTTTGAAAAGTATAATTATTTTTAATTTCACTGACTGTCATTTCAACAAATCACAAATAATACAATAGCATTAGTTAAAATATTTATTGCAGAAATTTTGTAGTAATTTTACAGATAGTGACAACCAGAAGTCTAAGCCTCTAGATCTAGAGTCTATGTAGATGTACAGAATTGAAACATTGCAAGCAATTTGAAACAAACTCAAATACTGTCAATTTGTCTTTTAAAAATTGTATATCTCAAATAATACATCTGAGTGACGGTGCTGTAGACACAAAGTAAATAAATATTAAAATAAACAAACAAACACAATACATATTTTTCGACACAACACCATCTAGCTCCCAAAATAAACAAAATTTGTGCGATGGAAGCCATATACCTGATATAATACATCTTAATCATGCTACGAATGTAAAAGTATATAATATAGATGTTTGTTACTCTTTGAAGCACAAACTATTTCACAGATTTTTATGAAATGTAGTAGATAGATTTATTATAGTCTAGGCTATAACACGTAGGCTATTTTTTATCCCAGGAAAACAACGAAATCAAGAAGTGACTAAAACATTATAATACTAGTACGTATTACATAATTTTAAAGAACGCGGCCAGCTTATTGGGGATCTTTGAGCAAAGCCCAAAGAGCGTTTAATTGGCTAGTAACATTTATTTTTTGTTATCGTGTTTGTGTTTTTTTTCTGGTGTCGTCCATTAAATAATTATTTAATTGTCATAACTATGGTCTTATGGTATTTTGATATTATTCTGTTACAAACCCAAATGCACCTATTTTTAATACATTTTTAGCATACATAGAAAATGTTTGACACAGTAAAATCTATTACACAAATGTTTACCTAGGTGGAAATCGAACCCACGATAGCATATGACAACAAAAAGTTCTGAAACCCTTGCCAATGTTTAATTAACGTACGTTCTGAATTAACAACTTGACCTTCTACTGTTTACTTTACTGTGGCATAGCGAACGGCCGAAGCAACACAGCTCGATGATTACCTGTGCCGTTACAGTTTAATTACCAAATAAGTTGTTTATTATGCCCATAGAGAAACATTTAAATTAATCAAGGGAAATAATAACTTTATTCCGATTGGTCGTAATTTCGCGAGATCTGGGGCTATATTATTAAACTTCTTCGAGCACAAAGAAGTGACTAGACCGTACGATTTACAGTTATGATTTATATAAGATCGTAAGTTCGGATCTTGATTAGACCTATGTGTATTTATTCAAATGTAAATGGACAAGTTTGTCATCATCGCTGATTTTAACGGTAAAGAAAAACTTCGTGAGGAAAACGACATGTACCAAGATTTTTTAAGTTTTGCGTGATCAGCCATCCCGCAATGGTCCAGCGCGGCGCATCCTGGGATACTTGGACTGCGTGAATGGGCATAATGACTAAAAAACAAATTAGTCCGTCAGTTAGATTACTAAAACAATGTACATACGTATTTTTCTTTTTATAAATAACGAAGATATTGTGCTTAGAAATTTCGATTGACGTCACTTCATTGTAAAATTTTTACGTAGACGTGACGTCACAAGCCCCTCTTAAGAAGTTTGGTGATCTATATCTTTGTCGGTTAATAGTAATTTGACAAAACAAAAAATATGTGTCCCATATTTTTCTATTATCTACCTGACGGACTAAATAGAATGGTACATTTTTGACCCATCCCAATTATTCAATAGCAATGACATAGTCTAATTCGAAGGATCTCAAAAATGAACTCGCGAACGTGTTCTCTCTTTGCAATATAAGTTTACCCGCTCAAGGCGAATGTGTAGATTGATTTTTTTATTAAAATCTCGGAATAATTTATCGTTGTTATCTATTATTGGATCTGAATGACTCCGGGCGAGGCGATGGTCATAAATTAAATAAATATAAATGTTAGTCCAATGATAGTCTGTGTACCAATGTAATTCCAATCTATACCTAATAACTTATTAGTTCTACTCCTACGTTGTACCTACATAGCTTGCCTACAAATGTAAACATTGTGAGTGGACTTTGCATAAACATTAGAAGCCATTCCATGTTCCCATTACTGGAATTCAAGGTCTTCTCTCACATGGAGAGAGCCAAGGCCATTATCCACCATGCTGGCCTAGTGCGGGTAGCAGAAGACAAAATTTTATCTCCAAAGACCTCGCAAATTATGTTATTAGAACATGCTGGCAGTTTCTTCATCATGTTCTCCTTCATCGGTAGTGATGAAAAATTTACTAAGACATACACAGACACATACATATTGTACTTCGAAAAATTCTCAGAAATTTTGCCGAGATTTAAATCTACGACTCATGCTTATGAAATTAGACATTCTAGCCGATAAGCCACCACGACTTTAAGTAAAATCAAATGTTTAAGACACCTTGTATTCTGATGATGATTGTGTAGACCATCATGATCGTGCCTGGTAAAATAAATACAGCAAATAAATCCATGATTCAAAACAACTCCAATCTTGACCCGTCGCCACGTCAGACGATCGTTTAAAACACCCATATTCTTATCATTTTAACAGCCTGTACCTTATGCCTTATTTTATCCACAATAATGTTCTTTAATGCTTGTAACTGATATCACACTAATTTACGATGCAATTAACAAGATAATTCGGAGGTGAAATCGGTGTGTGGTCAATTAAGGATCCATTCCATATTTTTAGTTTTCGAGATGAGTTTTTGGTTAAATTAAGTATGTCATAGATAAAATAGCCGTTATCAAAAACCTATCTGCATTTTTCAAATAGAATTTCGAAAAGGCAACATCGTAGTAGGTACCTACATGTTGTCAAAAGCTAGAACGTGAGCTTTTGGCAGAAGCGTATTTGTTAAGTACGGTAAATGAGTGTGTTAAATGTACGAATAACTTAAAACACACATTTTAGTGGACATTCCTCACATAACAATAGCCAGATAGTTGATATAATATTAATTATAACGGAGTGTTCCGCGGTTTCACCCGTGTATTTATCGATCCTGTTAATTTCCCGAAATAGCAAATATATAGTTATTCCAGATCATTGTCTATCTACGTACGAAATTTCAACCAAATTAATATCTTATATATAAAATTCTCGTGTCACAGTGTTTGTTTCCTTACTCCTCCGAAACGGCTCTACTGATTTTTACCAAATTTTATATGCATATTTAGTAGGTCTGAGAATCGGCTACTAGCTATTTTTCATACCCCTAAGCGATAAGGGTTGTTCATCCCAAAAATCTAGATTATGATCCGAGCGAAGCCGGAACGGGCCGCTAGTATAATATAATAATAAGTAATTTTTGCGTGAAACGTAACAAACATCTACACGTTCTTACTAGATTTTGTGTTTATATAATTAGTAGGATAAAATCGCAAAGACGTACCTAGCTACTCAATTATAGAAACAAATAAATATTGGTGGACAATTCACACACAACACCATCTGACCCCAAACTAGCAAAGCTTGTATGATGGCGGCCAGGTAGCTGATATACTACTTATATTGTTTTAAATACAAACTTATTATACATAGAAACACCCAAAACAAAGAGGCTACGGCTGGTCTAGCCGGGAGAACGACTATTGTCGATACGGAGCCCTAATTTGAATCTACATATTTTCGAAGTCACATGCGTAATGCCACTAACATAAAACGGTGAAAGAAAACATTCTGAGAAAACCGACACGTTTCTAAAATCTCTCGAGGTCATGTGTAATTTACCAACGACGCACATGACGCGAACTCACAACATTTCACCCTACCAAGAAGCGTCCAATTCGCACATCACATTTTAAACAGCCCACAAAAAAAAAATGTTCCCACTGCTGGGATTCGGGCCCTTCTCTCGCAAGGAGAGAGTCAAGGCCATAATCAATGATTTACGCAGTAATATATATGTAAGTCAACGGTCATAATCCACCACGCTGATCCAGTGCGGGTTGGTGGATGACACATGACTTTGAAAGATTCTAGGCACATGTCGGTTTCCTCACGATGTTTTCCTTCAGCGTTTTAATGCGCACTTCACACGGTCAAGTATAACCGATGTGTTTGTTACACACTTGTGTGCTTAATATATTTAAAATGTTATTTTTTAAAAGTGAAAGTTTGTAACTACATTTGTATGGATGTATGTTTTTCCTACGAAAGCCTAAATTGAATACGCTTTATTTCTGCATTTGATCAACGGAACAGATTCGTGCAATATTCTCTTAAGACCAAACCACTGCAGCGCTTTGTTACACCAAGTCCTTTCTTCGCAAAGGACACACGCTCCACTGAACACGGCTGTTTTGAAGCTCAGCGATGCGTCACTCTAATATCTTGAACTATCTCTATTCATCTAATCTCTATTTGCGCTTTATTTCATACCGGTGGGACTGGAATATTTTGAAGACAAAACGACAGCTTTGCAAAATTACTATGAAATTCAGTTTGAAGTTAAGTTTACAAAGTATTTATTCAAGGTCGGACGATGGTAAGCTTCACAAGTCATACTAACACATCTTCACGCAGCTACATAAACATGAAGTGAGCAAATCACTGCAAATCGTCGCCCGCAGATATAAGATAATTTGTGTAAATCATTACATCATTTCCCCATCATCTCGAACCGTTACCTTTTAAAGCGAAGTACACGTTTGCACATTACTACTTGTCGGTAGAATAACTGGTAATAGTGAGGTACTTTCTCAATCAAACAGTCAAAAGTACAAAATATGAGTAACAAAGTAAAAGTCCAAGTACCTATCAGCTCATCAATCACCACAAAATGTATAATTCATGAATTCGATTATGACTCTGTTCTCCTTACGTTTCTTTTCAACTCCAATCAGGTAAGTCCTTCAAGAAATATAATAAACAAAGCCGAAATACTTTTTGATCGTTTTGAGTCAGCGGGCAATCCAAGAACCATTGATACGTTAAGCGAAACATCAGAAGATTTGAATAATGTTACGGAATGGTCAGATGTTAATAAACCCCTGTCGTCATCACGTGTTTATTATCAGAACGGTGAATATTTCTCACAGCTTAGGTCAGTAGCTACTGCAGACTTTCATTACTTAGGCAAATAACATGGGAAGGAAAATTCCTATAAAGTTAATAATGCCTACAAAAGCAATGTATAATGTATTTTATTCAACTAACGTGAAAGTTTGAATGTTTTGATGTATTTTAGACTCAGTCAAGCCGTCAGATATGAAGTGATCAAGCTAAAATTTGGAACACGAATAAGCTAAAGTCATGAATTACGTACTATTTTTTCTTTACTTATTTTGTTTATTCCCGCTTTTCTTTTAAATAAGTTACCGTTAAAAGACTGTAAATAATTTAATTTTTATGGTATTCATATTCAAATACCACTGCTTAGCACATTATCACAATGGTTTTTAAAACTGTGTACATAACCACGTAGCATAATAGCGCGTTCACATTGTGATTTTTTCTTTGTACGAGTATGTTTAATATTATATAGGTAGATTCGAAATGATGATATAGAACACGGTAGTCTACGTTCTCGGTAATTACAACACATTAAATATTATATTACTAAATAACATCACATTTATCATTTGGATATCACTTGTATTAACGATTGAAGAGTAAACCTAATGTAATTGAAAAGAACAGAGGCTCTTCACCTAAAACTAAAAAGACGCGTAAAAATTTCGATTTGCCGCGTTTTATGCGACCAACGCGAAACTCGGCACAAAGCTTTGCAGACATTTCGCAGATAATCAAATTTGATTCGCATACATTAATCACTTTAACACATTTGTGCGATCGCCGATTGCGTGCTGTTAAAGCCATATTCACAACACTTTAATGGCCGGAATATAACTGAGTAATTTTTCGATGGTTATAGAGTTTTTTTAGGAATACAGTAGCAGCCTAACAGCCCAGCATAAATCCTCATAAAACAAACTTTTAAGGTACTAACCTCCGCATTTCGAAACGTTATTTGAGTACAGTTTGTTTCTTTTCAGCGTTTATAAACTTTGAAATTTTTTTTACGAATTAGATTTTACTAATTTTTTTTCTCAGTTATACCTTTGTCATTTATTCTACCGCAAACTAGCTAACATTACTGTGTTCTAGTTTGAAGGGCAATGTTGCCTAGTTAAAAACATTAAATAAAGGCGTATCGCTACGGTGTGAGCAGACGTGTACCATATCATCAGGTGCATATCCTACTCGCCTCGGCACTCTGAATTATAAAGAAAAGTTCATAATAAGTCCCTTCTCCACGCTTGCATAAATATTTGATCACGTAACAGATTGTAAAACAGCCTTAGCTGCACGATTAATAAAACCGGACGCCAGTGAAACGATGATTAATTACAAGTAACGTTCACTTCAATCAAAATAATTATAACCAATTCTGATACCGATTCGGTTCATTGTTTAAGATTGGGTCATGCGTTGGAGCAGGTTTTAGGGTTCCTTGCAACGGCTGCTTTTAGAAATGAACCCCTAAAATCTGCTAGTAATATTAAGCACACTCTAGCAGCTATTACTAAACACATTTTATTCACTACATTGGCAGCTTTGCCCGAGTTGTTCTCGTTCGTTCCCTTAATAGTTTGGCAATTATGAGTTGTATCCTTTTTGCTAAACCAGACTATATAATTTATCTATGTTCAAAATTTCGTTGCCCTCCTTTCAGTCGTTCCGATATGAGTCTGGATATTTTAATGTATGTTACATTAAAATATCCAGACTTTTGCATTTATAATATCAACACATTGCATTATATCTATGTATGATGATAAAATTCGTAGTAACTTACAAGCTTTGTTAATACTCAGATTTGTCTGGGTGGGGAATAATTTCTATAACCGAAAAGAATCGTACAAATATTGATGAGTCACAATTTTTTAATATATTTTTTTATAATTTCCTTCAAAAAAAATTGTTAAAGATTGGAAAGAAACTACGTCTATTTACCTCAAGGGGCTTTTACTATTGAACATTTGACTAGCGCAGAAGGTGATTTTTCACAAATTTTCCGGTTGATTTTATTAAATCTTCAAGGTTTTCATTGTAAGTCACGTTAGGTCAGCGTGCGTCTTTTACAACCACATCATCACTTACCATAAGACGAGTTTTTGGTTAAGCGCAGGCAATTATTATAAGTATGTACAGACAAACAAAGAAAAACAAACCATCTCTGAGTTAGTACAATTTTGGTTACACTTTTCAAAGTTTTCGAATTCCAAAATTCTAAGCGTACCTATTACGCAGTACTTTATATTATTAGTCACAGGAATTGCAATTCTAATTTTATTATTATGCTTTTCATTGTCAAGACGGTTGTAACGCTGCCGAAACGTCAACGTAATTAAATAACGATTAAAAACGCGATTTAGTGTTATGTAATATTTTTAAAATGAATTCAAAAAAAAGGCAAAAGGCAAAAGTTTAAAAACTATATTAACATTTCCCTATCGAGAACTCAACTTCCTTAATACATTTCTCGCTCACACAACCGAATTCTTAATTCGCTATTTCGCAGTTATCTAAAGCCGTGCCGACCAAAGATTAAGTAATACACTATTGTAATGGGCTCGAGATTAGCTGATTTACTATAATTGATTGCATGTGAGGCAGGTTCCGTTGTGAAAGGTGTCGGTATTTTGTCAAAATGACTGATGACTAGACCACACACAGTTTTTTAAGGTGACACCTCTGATCAGGGTGGCTATAAAAGTTATTTTGTTTTGTTTTCATTTAAGACTGTTTCATTTGCATTAAGAATACTTTTTCTTCTTCTTGTCGATATGGATGACTGATGAATATTATTTTAATTTTAAATAAATAAGATCCTTTTTCCCTTACATTTACCAACATGTTTGTAAAGGACATTGTAATTGACAAATTTGTGTTTGTAGATATTTGATCACGTGCATGGTATCTATTTATATATATTTATGAAGCCATGGTCACCTAGTGGCGACAACGTACCATTTCATTATCGTGATGTCGTAGGTTTGAATCTACACCTGAGTCTTCACCAACAGTGAAGGAAAGGATAGGAAACCAGCATGATCCTATTAAGACATCTATCGAGGATGTTTCATCCGCAACTTGCACTAGACTAGGCTCCTGGTGGGTTATGGCCTTGACTATGTCCTTGTGAAAGAAGGCTTTGAGACTGCAAGCTTTCCAGCTTTGAAAATTTAACGTTTAGAATAACTGACGGGTACGGACGTTTACAGACAAATTCAGTAAATAAATAATCTTTAAATGTAAGCACAAACCCGAGAATTCACGACCGATAATAAGTAATTTTTTTACTCACCAAAACGCTACGCCCATTATAGATTATGTAATTAAGATCTACACTAAACAAAGTAAACGAATGTGGGATGATCTACATACCTACTAAGATTTGAAATATTAATAATATTATTACCTATTAGGATTAAATACCTTTTTCCTCATTGAACACTAACAACTAGCCACAATCTAAACAAAGCTTTTGGTACAGAAGCCAAGTAGCTAATACTTATCCTACTTCCTACTAATAGTATAAATGCGAAACTTTGGACGTTTAGATGTTTGTTACTCAATCACGTTCAAATTTCTGAACGGACCGGCATGAAATTTGGAACTCATAGTCTAAAACAACACGTGGACTAGTTTAATCCTGTGATATTAATTAAAAAAGTAAGAGAAACGAGAACTGCACGGGTGAAATCGCGGGACGCTGCTAGTATAATTATAAATACATACTTAGGATAAATACAAAAAATAAAAACATCCAGACACGAATAAAATCGTTTTTGCAATGTGGAAAACAAAATTAAAGGCATAGGTTAGTTAGATACACAGCATTAAGAAAAATAACATAACGGACATATTCTGTTATTTACACATTTACATTCACATTTCTCTCGCAACTATAAAAATAACACAAGACTGGTAAAGGTCATATTCTTTAACTTTTGATTGCATCACATCAAGATCAGCTTCCATGTAACTCGTAATGTAAAGGCGTGAATTTTATTCATTGTGTAATATTCAAATGGTGGTGCACTCAGCTCTATAAACGTATCTTAAGTACAATATCGCAATAAACTTAACAGCTATCATTGAATTTTGACGAGGAATTGAAATTTAAATGTATAATGACAGAGTTCTATAGGGCCAAAATTTTTATGATTTGGCCTTTTGACCTGATACCGATGGACACACAACCTAGTTTGAGTCAATGGTCATTACAACTGATGAGAAAATTACAAAATTTAATTGCAATGTGTGTATTGTTGTATTTGTAATCGATCGGTTTATTAGGTATTGTTGTTAAGCTTGAGATTTGGAGATACACTAAACACTTAATGGACGCATTTGTGTTCGTTATCAAGATTTATAAATGTCATTGAAATCTTCGTCTAATAAGTACCTACTTATACAAAAAAAAATTGTTTAAGCTACGGTTAGGTTAGGGCTTTCTTAAGAAGGATGTAGAATATAATACATCATCACGATGCCATACCTGATTACAACAACTTGGTTGTTGTAATGATTAACAGAATACCTAACCTAATGTATCTAATTAATAAAATTAGTATAGTATATAGTATTAATTTATTCCTGAGAATCCCTTCCTTAAGAAAAATTCATACGTAAAATTATTTTATAAAATACATAGCACTATTGTGTATTTTTTGTACTTGTTTAATTCATTAATAAAAATTAAAAAAAAAACTTTTTTGTATTTATTCATTCATTACATGACGTTAAACGAACACAAAGAGACAAAAATCAGGTTTTTTAGGAATTTACCAGCTAGTTGCTTTAGGTACTAATTCAATTTAAAGTGTATGTGTGTGTGTAATATTTTTTGGTGTAATTATTTGCTTAAATAACCTACTTTATTTTCCCAGAGCTGGGATACAGAGCATTCTCTCACAAGTTAATGCCAAAATCCAATGCCTTGGCTAAAAACATTGCAGATGACACATATCCTTGCAAGATTCTTGAAACATGTCGATTTTCTTACGATTTCTTTTTTCACCGTCAAAGCCAGGGGTCATAATAAACTTGTACATTGTACATTTGTACTTAAACAAATACTCAGAGGTACAAGCGAGATTCGAACCTACGGCTTTGCGGTTGTAAAATCGATGGTATTCGCCACTGTGCTACTACGTTTTTATTATTATTGTGTAGGATACTAACTTACGCAAACCTTTTTCTCAGAACGCGAGTCAGTATAAAATATGAATGGGTGGTGACTTAACAAGTAGATAATAAATATTGAGGTGAATCACATTTTCTAGAGGATTTGCTTTGAATGATTTCATAGCGGATACGCTGCGATTCCACATTTTAATCGTCACGACTACAGGGTTACCCAGAGAGTGTGTCCTGAGATAGTACCCGGAGGTTTTAATACAAAAGGGATTCTAACAATGTGGGATTATAAGAGACAAATCCTGTTGAACTCTCTACGTAAACAAAATTTTACTATTGTTAGATATTTCGTTCAAGACGGCAAATCCGTGGTCACCTAGTAATAGGAATACTGGTTTCACAATCGATGTAGTGAGATTGTAGGTTCGAATTCCATCTGCATCTCTGAAACCTTCCCTGACTTTGACGGAGAAAGAAGATATCGTTAGGAAACCTTTGGCTCCAAGAAAGACATCTTCCAACTTGCTCTTAACCAGCGTGTTGATCATGCCTTGTCTTTCTCCTTGTAAGAGAATAACCTGAGTCACTGCAGTGGGAACAAATAGTGGACTGTTCATGCTGATGACGTACATTTAGGACATTCATTCACAGGATTTTCCAAAGAGGAAATTAAACTAGTAGGTATTTTACTAATTAGAGTACATGAGCATTGAATTCTAAATGCTAGACTTTTAATGATGGCCGATAAAATCAACTTTTCAATTCCATAGGTACCTACCTATGGTCTTTTTGTTATTAAACTTTTACCGTATTGTCCTAGGTAATCTTTTTATAACAGTTTTGTGTAAATATTTCCCCCTAGTCATGGTCTAACTCTATTTCCTACAGCCATAGAAACATTACAACAAATGAAGAATGTGGTTGGTACATCTATTAAACTATTCCTTACTTAAACCCACATGCTAAGTAATAAAACACGATTAAATTACGAGCTACTGTATAGGCATGCGATTATCGAAAAATCGATTACAACAAAGTCATAAAGTTGAAGTTCTGATAATAATCTCATAATATATAGGTATTATATACGGAATTGGCATAAACGTCTATAAATTAAGCTTAATACCATACTATGTCTATCTATTCTTGCATTGTGTGGGAGCCACTGACAGATCCAGACAAGATTTAGATGAGCCGTGACCGAAATGTCAAAATACGCATAATATCCAAGATGTTATTAATTCGAATATCTCTATTAACATATCATTTTTAAGGTCGTAAAACTTAATCGGAGCGAACGACGCGGATTCTCAATTAATAAAGTCTTTAAATACATGCGAATGTCACATAGAAAACGAGTCGAATGATTTTAATCACTAAAATTAATTAAATTTGTAACATAATCTATTTCTTAAATAGGGACAGTCGTGAGTCGTGGCTAACTCACTGACGGACAACGTTCAACTTATACATACATAAATACATGTTCAAATTATACATACATATTGAGTGTTTTGCGTTCAGCCAAATTATGAAAAATCATATTGTTAAAATATTGTCTTAAAGCATCTCTCCGTTAGCCAAGCCAATGTCTCTCATATCGCAGATATTCCTGAGCGGTAATTCCGCCTTACCATCTATGCGGTCGTCTTCTTATTTGTAAGTTTTTCTACGAAAAAAGACGCAGTCAGTTAAAGGAATTTTTCGAAAATGTGTCTCCTGTGGTTATATACCTGATTTGAAATTTATAATCGTTGAACTATGTTAGGCTTATGTTGGCGGGTGAATAGATTTAAATAAATCTAAACATAATAATAACTAATGTCCAAGCGATTTGCTTTCGAAAAACATGTACCATTTAAGAGCCGTTTAGGTTCTTCTTATGTTACATATTTATAAGATTGAGTGACGAGCAAGACATGTGCTTGAAGGTTAACAACACGCTAGCTCACAGTGCCGTAGAATATGGCCAGTCAATCACTGCCTACCCAAGCCCTGCAATCGTCACTCAGAAATATTACATATCTTTTGTATTGTAATTTCCCTAGAAATGCTTTTCAAATCGAAATGTAGTAATGTTTGCACATTTCTGCTTGCTGGTAAAATAACTGGCAACGATACCCATAGTATCCCATGCGTATTCTGCAAAGCGTCCTAGTCTGTAGTGCTCAATCTAATAAAAATTAATTAATTCCCATTCAAATCTTGACACACCAATTTCGAAAACCGTGTACTTTTTAAGAACCGTAACGGTCAAATCCATAAATAACAAAACCTAAAATGAGCGGCAAATAGACAAAAAATATCAAAATTCGGGCACAAGCCGCAGAAACAGCATTTAATAAATAAATGAAATAAACCCCCACAGCAGTGTTTCAATTCATTCGAGGGGCGGGGACGTTTTACATTCAAGGGGAGGATATCTTTCGAAATCATTAGCCGTGGAATGTCCCGAAAGTAAAGTTGGTCCATAATAATTTTCGGTGCCCTTCGTCGGCCTGTGGGCGGATATGGTCTTTGTCTTTAGTTGAAATGTGAAAAGAAACAACAAAACGTCCGCTGGTTATATTTATTCGCCGTGTTCGATATTAACCTCATGTAATTTTGGGCAGCAATGGCCCACGGCCATGTTATTGTCCACAGTGATGTATTAGCGGATGTTAAAGTTACATTTTGGTTTACGAGTGAACATCAGATGAATCAGACTCGGAGAAATAAGGTTACTAATTTTTGATGTGATCTTAAAGAAGTGAAATTCTTTATTACTTACTCTACAATTAATTACGTGCAGAACGTAATGTAGAACACTCTGCTGTCTTATGGAGAGACGACCAGCGAAAAGTAGCGAAAAAAAATTGGACATAACAATTGGGATCTATCTCAATTGAATTGTATTAGAAAAAGCCTTTTAGGTATTAGGAAGACCGACGATTTGCACTAATATATTGCTAAATTAGAACGTCTAACTCTGTTAAATGCCTGAGTGGATTTTTCCCAATGAATACAATCTTGATGTCTTCAAGTTGAGAGTGAATTGACTCCATCGTAGGCCGCATCGTTGCTTAACATCAGACAAGATGGTGGTCAAGCGTAAACCTATTATCGTTCAAAAAAGCTAGTGCTTTTACATTGTGTATTACTCAACAAAATACAATTTCAATCGCATAGACTTTGCCTTAAGCTCCGTACTCACTCCATTTGTTTTACGAGCAGGATAACGATTTAAAAACCTTAAATAGTTTCAAACCTCAGTCAATTAAAGAGAAAGCTATTTACGTAAAGTTTTAAAATTTCAAATAGTAAATTTAAGTTTATCTTATCCAAAACAAGCCTAGCTAACGATGCACTTAAAACCAGAACGCATAACTTTATGAATACAACGGCTATAAAAGCAGTAATGATATTACTGGTTATTATACACAAACAAGTCATTTCGACTCTAATAACTCTATGAATGGAACGCTATGTACTCGGTTAACAAGGCTAGCTTTAATTGGCCAGTGATATTGTCTAAAACAAATAACCGTAATAAAATTAAATAAAAAGGCGTGAGGGCTTTTGGACCCACGCTCATAGCGAAATTTATACACGGCTGTACATGTATAGCAAGAAGAGTCGGAAAAAGCATTTTTACACTATTTTTGGTTTAATTCCCATTGGCTCAGAACGTGTAACGCAGTATAAGGAATTTTATTTTAAAACGATTTTATTTTTTAACTTCACTTCCGTTATATATTTGTATACGTTTATTAGTTGTTTTACTCTCACATTTTATTCAGTTTGGTCGCGCAGCTAAATCCCTATCTTCTCCAACCCGTAAGGAACTTTATTCCGATAGATAAGAAATAAATAAAAAAATAAAAAACAAAAAACCTAAGACATGTATATTTTTTGATTAAAAAGTCTAATATTTTATCTAGATAGGTGTAGTTTAGGCCAATATCATCAACACAAAGAATATTTTATAAAACGACTGCGGTGCCAATCGATAACGGTCTTAAGTCGCGGAATGTATGCTTCGAAAACAAAAACTGGCAGACAAATGAGGTGTGGAAAAAACAAATTACATTATACAACTCCATAATTATTTATTAGGAACATTATTTATTCTATTTATATCTTTACTGACATATTATTTATAAATTGAAGATATGGTTATTATGATAGAATTATCTAATATATCAAACAAAACGAGATAAATTGTATTTATAAACATTTTCAACATAACGTCCACATTCCCATCGTTTTGGGAGAACAGTATTTAGTAGTAATGAAGCACATTCTCCAAACAATGCACTGCGAGGGAAGTCATAAAAACATACAACTTATCTGCCTATCGACATTCCAATTACAATACCGTAAGATGTAATCTTGCTTTATACGTTATTTAATTTACGCCCATTTACTTCTAATTATTCGACCGGCGCTTCAGAACACAAAGGTAAACAGATTCAAGTAGCTAATGAGACTAATTTACATGAGTACACAATTACGGTGCATTCGTAGGTAAATGAGCGATGGACTTCGAATGTTAGCCTTTTATTGGGCCATGGTTACTGCGGGTTAAGAGACTTTTTTATAATATACGAAGTTACGGCTGGTCTAGTCGGGAGAACGGCGACTGCCGATCCGGAGCCCCGGGTTCAAATCAAACGCGCACTACTTTCTTTTCGAAGTCGTGTTCGTAATGCCGCTAATTTAACCTTTAACTATGGACGTTACATTTTTGTTACACTATTATGGACGCGCGGCCTCACAGACCGCTATATTTACGGGCTGATTTCTATCTTGATGAGTAAGTATTGTATCATTTTTGGTTTCTATCCCTTAGAAGAGTCACTAAATGTAAATAAAAGATGTAATTTCAATGAAAAATGTGTTTATTTTAAACTAAATCTAACAATATAACAATCAAAGGCACTTTTCAGACTTTTTAGCTTGAGATCTCTTCATAGGTATATTATTACAGGAAAATGACATTTTTAGTTAGTTTAACTTCTTTTACAATAAAATATAAAGAACAAAGAACATAAAAAACTTAACATAATCTTCTCAAAACTAAACATAAAAATTTTGACAAGGGCTCAACTTGGTCATATTTATTGGCAGTCTTTGCATAGCGGCTTAGAGCATTGTAGGCATATTGGTTGTTTACAGCCTACACAAGTGTGGGTTGTCTTTCGTTTTATTTTTGGTGGGCATAGTTTACACGTCTTACGTTTAGGAACTATATTTTCTTCACTTGGTGGCTCTTGGGATGGCATATCAGAGCCCAAAACTCGTATCAGCGTCATAACTAATTCATTTGGCAAATGAGGGTTTATAACTCGTCTTTGCTTATGTGGAACTACCAGGGATCGTGCTAATTTCTTTAGAAATGTACCTCCTTCTAGCTCTTTGTCTTGGTGTTGATGTGGTTTGTCTTGGTGGTGGTTGAAATCACCATAGGCCACCTTCTTGTTTGGCGACTGCTAGAATAAATTGAACATTTTTTGTCCATTTCATCTACCCCCGTTTTGGTGGAATTATAGAATAATATCATCTCGGGTTTCTTTGTACGTTCATCTATAGTATTATCATGATGCATAGATGATATCAGGAGCACAGCAATCTCAGCTTCATAAAACAAACAATCATCAATATCCCCATCGCTGTCGCACTGATCCGATTCAAAAATCAATCATTGAAACTCGTATTCAAAAGAAAGATCATCTAATCGCAATATTTTACTGGCTCTGTGAGTCAACGAATGTTTTTTGACATTTTAGTTTACAAAATCTATAACAAACAAAATCACCGTCAGCGTCAATTTACAACACAAAAGTGGACGCGCGGTCTCACAGACCGCACTTGAAATATAAAGCGAAATTACTCACGCAACATTCAGCCAGCGAGGTCATCTTCACTCTAAACGGTCGTTTCGCCACTAAAACCGAAGCTACTGAGGCCGGCATAGGCGTGGGGTACGCGGGAGGAGGGGGCACGAGAATTACAAACTGCAAGCGGCCTGTGAGACCGCACGTCCATAGTTAAAGGTTAAAAACGGTGAAGGAAAACGTCGTGAGAAAACCGACATGTTGACCTAGAATCTTTCGAGGTAATGTGTCATCTACCAAATCGTATCCAAACTACTGCATGGTACTCCACATTCGTCAACGAGAGATATAAGATTATTCAATTCTTTCCTCTTTAATTTCTCTGGAAACATTGCCCTTGAAACTGGAATTTTGTAACGTTGGCACATGGTGGTAAACTAACTAGCAACGATGTGATACTTCTCCAGATGGATTCTGCGAAGTCCTACCACTAAAGAAGACTTGAACTGAAATTAGACTTTTTACCCGTCCTTCGCTGAGTAAGTTCGTGATTTACAAGAACTGTCACATAATTTGGATATTTTATTTTATCATAAAACAATATTTACGGAGTCAGTATTAATATATAATTTATTTTTTGTCAAAAAACCAAACGACTTCAATAATTGAGAATTTAACCCAGACACTCGACTAGATTTCATATTAAATTTGTGAAACACATATTAAATGGCGTTTGAGAGTAAACAAAAATATTTATAGGTATCATCAACATATTTATGTAAATTTTAGATATTTGTTATTTTATTTAAAAAAAAAACAAAAAAATCATCATCAAAATCGATTCACAATTAATGGAGCTATCTCGATACATACTCGTACACCCAAAAAATAAACAAACACAGAACTGAGACCCTCCTCTTGTTTTGCATTCGGTTAATAGTAGTAATAGTAGATAGATGGTTTATTTTTTCACTCAACTCAAACAACAAGGAGATTTGCTCCGAGATCCGACTATGATCGTACATTTAGCGGCCACCACAAATGCAACTTGATTTTTTTATTGCCTATTATGGTTATAAACCGGCTTTATGTTTGACGATGCGCCCACGCAATACTCATTTTTCTAAATTATATTGTGGATAATTCTTGGAGACAGTAACGGTGACAAAGCCGATTAACAAATATTTACATCTCTGCACGTGGCAAAGCCTCCTCTAGCCAGCATCATTCATTTCAAGAGGTTAACAAGAAACCAGATTTGGAAGCGGAGTTATTAGAAATCACTGGCACGCTCCACCCACAAACTACACGTTATAAGGCGGATTTTAAAGATATTCAATTTAAAACAATGTTTCGATATTTTCTTGTGAACCGGCTGAATGAGACACGGTTCTGTCTTGAGAATACATACAATATATTTTATGTTCATACTTATAAACAGAGGTGTCGTGTAACAAATATTTTTCACATTTCCAAAAATTCTAGTATTCAATAGGGTACAATCCGCAAAAAAACTAAGTAGCGCGTTAGTTAGATTGCCAAAAAATATTGTACACGTATTTTTTCTTTTGTTTAACAAACAAAAAATGACGAAGATACAGCGCTTCGAAGTTTCGTGTGACGTCACTTGTGAGCACGATTTTTACTCACGAGTGACGTCGCGACCCCCCACTCTCGAAGTTTGATGGTCTATATCTTTGACGATTTTTAATATTATGAAAAAACAAAAAATACGTGTCCAATATTTTTCCATGATCTAGCTGACGGACTAATTAGGATGTTGTATTTTTGACCCAGTCCGGAACCCTATTCCTAAAGAAGTTTTATTAACTAAAAAAAAATTTCCTGCCGATTTAACGAACATTTAAACATCACAGAAATCATGGACTACGCCGCAAGGGTCGCCGTACATCTAATATTATGATTTACTAGCAGCGCCCCGCTGCTTCATCCGCGTAGTTCCCAATCCCGTTTTTTTGCAAATAAATGCAGCCTGTGTGTTATTCCATCCTATCAGACGTTTCAACGAGATTGAGTAACAAGCAAACTTTCGCAAATTTAATATTATTAGAATATTTGTTTATTCTCTCAAGTCTTAGCATAAAATAGGACATTAACAAATTTTAGTGGTATGTCATGGCGTACTGCGTTTTCCGTGCATTTCCCTTTTTTTTTAATGTTGCAATATTCCGCTAACTGTGTAGATGTCTTAGCGCTAAAATCAAATAAATTTAACCGAACCCGTTTAAACCGAAATCGCAAAAGAAAGCGCGTAAATCTGCATAAAATATACTGAAATCGTTTTGCAAATTTTTTCCATTTAATTAAATATAGAAATACCATATAGATGACTAAGGTTTTGCAATACATTTATCAGGCCTAGATAGTTGATTTCAACTTAGGGTGATGTCAGAAAACATAATGTCGGTTGAAGTGTCTTAATACAATACACACCTACACACAGGCAACGACAAGCAACATGGCTCAGTTAAATCTAAAATTACTGCAGACAAAATCTTTGAACTACAGTTTGTTCCACTTCACAAGGAGATCCTTTAACTGTGTTTCTACTCACAAAAGGAAGTAAGGTATTTATTGAAAGATTTTGTATATTTTGGGTTAAGCTGAATAGCGATTTATTCAGATCTTTAGACTTATTTTAATCATTTTATTAGTCTAGTCCGGAGAAAGACAAATGCCGATCAGTAGCTGCAAGATCGAATCTCGCATGCACCACTATCTTTTCGAGTCGTGACTGTAATTCCGCTAACTTAAAAACAGTGAAAGAAATACATCGAGAGAAACCCTTCTCGTAGTAGAAGGTTTAACTCTTCAAGGACAAGTGAAGTCTGTCAAGCCACTTGGCCGGCGTGGTGGGACTATAGCCTAAATTTCGCTACTACTTCGTAAGGTGGAGGTCCAAATCCCAGCAGTGGGGAGGGGACTTGAGTGTGGGAGTGATACGACTTTATAGGATTTCAATAATACATATTATTCAAAATGAAGATATAAATTATAGGTACATATCAACTGAGGATCTTAGTGAAGAGTATCATTAGGAAAATCGAACGAAGCCCAAATTAATGCAAAAACACTAAATAAAGTCTTTATAATGGAAACGCTTGAAAATGTATGAAAAAATAGATCACTACCTAAATCAATACCAAGCGTTAAACTAACAGTATTTTCAACTTGCTATACGATGTTAATGGAAACGTTATTATACATAGTTTTCTTACTGATCATTTACACTTGACTGCCATCTCGCCTTATGTTAAGTGATGACGCGGTCTACGATGGAGCTTGTTTACCTAGAAGAAACCGATTCTCTCTCGATTTGAAGACACCAAGATTAGGTATAACCATCGGGAAACCCCACTCATGCAACGTATTCCACAGCCTAGGAATTTTTCCTATCCTAAAAGCTCGCACCCTAGTCCATATTTGTGAAGGCAGATATATTCGCGTCTCGCGACAGATCGCACTGTTATTTACGATCTCATAAACCTGCCGAGACGATCGCGAGGGACGATGGTGACACGAGACAGCCCTGTTGAATAAACTGTTACAATAAAAAGGCCGTACTCTGAATTGTACCGACTCCGATACAAGATTTGAGCCTACGCTACGTAAATAAACGTTGTTGAAGAAACAATTGAAACTGAATTTATTTTAAACAACTACAATTTTAAGGCACTTCGAAATCGATGTCCCAAGTGTTCTGGACCGAACTTTGTAATAATTTAGAAGTTTTTATGGCTTTTGTCTTTGTTCTATTTAAAATTTCTTCAACGATACATATTACTTATTTGAGGTTTAAAAAAACCTAAACTCCAGGAAATGTGAAATTGGGTTAGAAAACTTTGAAATAGCATTAATTTTTCCAGCAAACTGACTTCGCTAGCACAAGCTTAGCTTATTTGTAGGAATTTTAATTTTATTTAATATGTAATTTTAATAGATAAAAATAATATTATGTTTAATATTATTAATTTTACAAATTAGGAATGTTCCCAAATACATATTTAGCAATTAATATTTCTAGTTTTATAAGTCGTTGTGCTTCTTCAAGTTATTTTAGTTTGAGTTGAAAATGTTAATCACGTTCATTATTTTGTTAAAATAAATTTCTATATATCCAATAACTCCACACCGCTGATTCTTGTCCTCATAGATTGTAAAGCTAACAAAATGATATCGATGGATGAAACATGTCTCTTTCATTTCCTTATGGTGAAGTTGGTATCTACGCAATGTTTCACCATACAGATAAAGCAGTGCAATTAGATTTATCCGTAAATAACTTAGGTAATTTTGATACTTATTTCATAATATTAGGTAAGTCCATTTTATTTTCTTTAAACTGTACTGTGGTAGCAGCCAATGTAAAAATGTGGTAGTCAATAACAAAATAGAAGTGAAAATAGGAACAAAAAAGGTCTTGACTTTTGTGCATCATGTTATTTAACTAGCATTGTTAGCATTGTAACAGTGTTGTAGTGTGGTTGTAGTGGTAGAACTCTTTACAGAGTCCACCTGAAGAAGTACCTCAACTTTGCCAGTTGTTCTATCGCCAAGAAGGAATGTGCAAGCTTTACTATATTTCGGTTTAAAGGGCAATACAATACAATACAACAGGGGAATACAATGCAATACAATGATTGCAGAAAATCACAGGGTAAATATATTATACGATACCTTTTATCTCAGCTTAGAGCTGGGCAGTGACTTGAACTCATAATGTTACGTGACTCTGTGATGTTGTGGGGAAGTGTGTATCTTACCATCAGGTGATACATATTGATCATCACAACGCTGATTTGTAAAAAAAAAAAGTCTTGTACTTCGTTATTTTATGCTTCAAACAACATAAAAATCCCTTCAGATTTTTCTTTAGTATAGAAATACAGGTAGCTGTTGTACTTACTTTTCTCTTTTTCAGTTAATCCGCGAAACACATAGTTCGTTGTCGAGTATTAATGAAGTAAATGTTTATGCCCACATAAATCATTTTCTTGTTCAAAACTATTGTTACCATAACGTTTTGTGCTAGTATAAAGATCGGCTTTTAATCATTTAAAGGAATACTAAATCTAACAAAGAACAATAACAATTTAATTTAACTAACATATAATGGAAATCTTTTACGTTTCGGTCCATTTGCTGAACGAAAACACCCCGCCGAGAGCTAAAATATTATTAAGAGAATTCTGGACGTTTACAGCCTTAATATTTACTGCCTGTAAATACGAGTGCGGCGAACAAAATTAACAAATGAACGACTCTGCATTGAACGCACTACAATTTTAGCCCAATATTGATGCACCAATCACTCCCGGGCCATAATAAATCAGTTTTACAGCACTTTTAATGATCACCGGTAATCATAAAATATTATATTGTGGCTGGCGAGCACAATCGCGGATTGTGCGACCGACAGCCTGCCAGTTGACCCACATCGGCCTGTCCTGCAGTTTATTAAATCAAATTGTGTTACAATATTTACAGTTTCCGATCTATGTTACGAGTTTGTCATCGTTTACGAGAATATCGTAAATATTGGCGGTATTACGAAACAGAGAATGTTACAGCGGATATTCGGATTAAACGCAAATACTGTGAACGTTAAAATCATCCATATTTAAGTTTTAATCGTTTATGTTCGACTTGAATTGTAGTTACGGTTCTACTAAGACTTAGACTTTCTAGAATTCTAGATTTATAGAATACTACGGCCTAATCTTAACAATCGGGTTAAGAAAGTTCTTACCACATAGTTTGTAATTAACTATTTAAGTCTTAGTACTTAGTAAAACCGTAACTACATACACTTGGTTTGTATTTAGATTTTTCACCAGATTTTCAGTGTATATGTATCTAAAAATCGAAAACTTTATGTTTTACTCATACATTTTTTTTCTCATTTAACGAAATGTTAAATTTCTTCCTGAGAAACAAAATGCTTTAAGCATATCTATATTTAAAAGCTTAAACAATTAATACTTAAAAATATGCAAATACCGGACATACATGTTTGTTGAGTTTATTGAAAGCTAAATTATATGCTACCGCAAAAAAAGTAAACTTACTAGACTGGTTCCGGCAACTCACTGGCTCTCGAAAATCTTCGTCGAAACATCACCGTTTTCCAACTCGAACGCCGACTTCGAAGCCACGTACTATTTACATGTAAATTGGTAGAAAAGAAACAGTTTAGTAAATTACAGATTGAAGCTCATCAAAGTAGAGTCGATACCTCCCACATAAAAAGCTCGTCTCACGAGCGCCGTGACCAATAAAAAATGATTAGCTCACTGCTCGGACATGCAAAGAATTAATATTTGTATAGAATCGATCAAAGGTCGCCCGTGTTATGGTGGTCTAGCTTGTTATAAAAAAATCTGTCAGTTTTTGCTCCCAACGAAGAACGTACAATAAAAGTGCCAGTGTGTTCTTACAAACGAGAATTTATGTTCGTCGTATGTAAATGAAGGCCGTTGACGCTTGTATGCCGATATTTTTTGTGCTATCGACAACATTGCTGGCTACATGAGTGTAATCTCGCTATTGTGGAACTATAATGGTAATGTATGCCGTGTTTGTTCACGTCGATATAATTGCAGCGATAACATTGGAAATATTTTAATGGATGCTATTTACATCATTATAAATATCGGATCTCTATCGGATAGGATTACGGTCCTTTCAATGAATAATTTCTTGTTCTTCTGAATTTATTAGTTTATTTACATCCAGAATATCGACTCACAATAAGAGATTCACTCTTTGATGCTATTCAATGATACTTTACATATCATTACCATTAGGTATATTTTCAGGCCTGCTTTTATTTTGATTCTTATATTAGCTACTTTACCTGATTTTATCTTTGTTATTCTACAGAATAGAAATGAAAAGGCAGCATTGATATTTCTTACCTAATATGGACTGTTTTCAAGTGTGCTTAATTAATATTTTAGGTCTCCTCTACCTGAGTACGTAAGTGAAGAAATTAAGTTTGAGTTAGAAAGGCGCATTCCACGTTAACCCAAAGTTAGCCGAAAGCAGTAGAAGCCATCTTAGATCCGTCCCGTGGGTCCTTTTAAATAGCGCGTAAGAATACTGTTTTCCCATACAATTTAGAAGCCTATATATAATTATTTTCGATTTCGTTGTATAAAAGTCCTCGCACAATTTATTTATCAATTATGTACTGCGATTTATTGTATTATCACTAACTGCTGAATAAGCTAATTCTATTATAGATCGCTTTTAATGATTTACCTTTATTATACATAATGTGGAGACGATTGGATGTAATTTTTACGCCGCTGTAATAATCATAATGTTTATAGTTTTGTTGAGAAACTTACTGTCTTTGCCAATTATTCTACCGCCAAGTAGTAATGCGTTGATATTACCGTGTTCCGGTTTAAAGGGAAGAAAGTCCCTTCCAGAGAAATTACAGGGCAAAGAGATACATCTATAGATGTATCTCTTATCTCTCTTCAGCTTTTTATTATTAGTATACTAATATTAAAAAGCTGAAGAGCTTTTTTGTTTGAACGCTCTATTCTCAGAAAATAATGGTCCCATTAAAAAAACTTTTACGGATATTATGTGCGTGATCCCTGAGTGCTATAGGCTAAATAGCAAAGCCAGGCGGACCGCTCTTCACCTTTTATCTCTATGCAATGCTAGATAGTGATTTGTACTCTTCAACTTCAAATAGTCGCGAGTCTCCGTGTTGTTGTGGTCAGAGGAGTCCGTTTCTTAACTTTTATAGGCTTCCACTTGACCGCCATCGCGCCTGATGGTAGTCTCGACAATGCGGTGTACGTAAGCGAATGCTTACTTTAATGCTATTGGTAATGTCTTGTTCGTTTCGTCACTTTATATTCTAAAAAGAAATGCTTAATTGTTTTTCGTTTGAAATGCACCGGTGTTGATTAATAAAAATTAGTCAAAAATTATAAAAAAAAACATGATAACAAACATTGAACTTCGAGCTCAAAATTTCCTTTACAAATCAATAGCTTCTTTCAACGTATTTCATTTGCGTACCGTCCACAATTTAATTCCATAAAAAAGATGTTTCATTATAATATATCAGCTGTTTGTAGAAATACGACAGCCACGGCATCTAGCGACTATTAGAAGGGCCATCATAGTCGACACGACACCAATCCGAGCCGAGGTGAATGTGTTCCCATCACACAATTCAAATTCACGTATTTTCTCCAACATTGAATTAACATAATTTAATTTGAATGGGACAATCTATCGGGTGGTCGGTTTAAGTCGGCCTCGGATGTTATTTGAGGCGTTTTATCGATTTTGATGGAATTGCTCTAAATGAATTTAAACTTTTTTTTGTTATTTTTGAACGTGGATTGAGTTATTTATCTCGTCTATGATATTCTTTGTGTATTTATAATAAGTTCTTGTTTCGCTTTTTTTTTCGTTTCATATTTTAAGATCAAGCCAAAAAAAGTTCTGCCACTTTTCAGAGTTAATTCTTATTAGAATGGAAATATTCGACTTTGTGACGTAAAACGAACCACAAAACTGGTACTCAGGTAAGATGTTTTACTAGAACAGTTATTTAAAACAATTAAAGGTGATTTGAAAATCATTTTCAACACAGTCCTGGTTCATATTCAACAAAAGCAAAACCGCCCAACTAAAGAAATAATTGTGGACATTTATCACACATTAGATAGTGATCTAGCCCAAACTGAGCAAAGTTAGAATAAATATGAGACCTAGTTTTCTAATGTAGTTATTATATAATCTTAAATAGATAACTATTGTACCTACATAGAAAAATCCACTGAGAATAAACTAACACTAAGATCATTTTGATTTCTTTTAAAAAAGTAACAAAACCTTTATTTGTTTAACAGTCTAAAATTTACTAAATCACTGCTAAAAAAAGTTGAAGTCGTGCAATACTGAAGATTTTATTTATTCCATAGCTGTACGATTAAATCACGAACCTAATAGTTTATAGACCATACACGACGGTAATAATGTTCTGGTTATATCTTTTAGCTAACAAGAGCTAAAGTGATGAGAGATTCTTACAGCAATAAAACTTTAATTCACTCTAAACCATTTTGTTATTTACTTTAATGTTTCCTCAATAAAATTTCAATTTCATTGGCTTTAATCAACCTGATTAAAATAATTATTTGTAGTTCAGTTAAATTTGTAATTGCTTTGGATGCCAGATAAATTTCAGTAGTCAATTTAAAAAAATAAAGGTTTTTTGGGTATGTTCAAGTCTAAATTGAATTCATTTCTTATGGGTTAGCGTGGTTCACTAACACGTATCTTCGCTTAACATCAGGTAAGATGGCAGTCAAGTGTCAACCTATTGTCATTGGTAAAAAAATACAACATCGAAATTGCAGGCAAATAAATTTTCGGTCTGTGTATTTTATAATTCTCGAAAATAAACGTAAAAGAAACATGGAATAGAATCTTACCAGACAATGAGAGCTTCAGAGTATGTCTCAACTTAATTTCAAGATATGCAACGAAAGAAATGTAAGTACAATACAACCAAAAAAGATATTTCACATTTCCAAGAGTATGCAATTTAGTGTCGGCAAATTGACTGCGATGCAATTCAAAAATGCATTCTAGGCATGTCTTTGTTCAATCACTAAAAGGAGCTTGTTTAATGGATTTCTACCATTACTGAACAAATAATCGTAGTGGACTCGATAGGGAGAGGACTCGGTGAAGCGATAATGCGACTGATAAGCTAATATACGAGCCTAATAAAACATAAATTGCAAATGTTATATGTTTTTACTTCCACTAGACTTTAATTTACCTTAGGAACATTGGCAAATAGGATATAACGCAGTTAAATCAAACCAATTTTTTTTATGTAAAATGTTACTTATTTCCAGTAATGGTAGTTTTGTGTGAGAATTGCGTACATACTATTACTTACATACAAAATTGAACAAGGCGTTGCTCAGACTCTTTATGACATCAGCAATGTAGGGTCATGTTCTTCCCTAAAATATGGCTATGGAGAGCGATAGCTGGCATGTGTTGTACTCGTGAACGGGTACTGCTTGCAGGAACTGGACGGCTTCCGGTATTTAGGCAATGTTATTTTAAACTAGCGGCCCGCTCCGGCTTCGCTCGAATAATAACCTAGATATCTACTGCAGCGCCATCTGCCGGGCTGATTTGTGTATCTAAACCTTCCAGGGCCCTTCCCAAACGTATACAAAAAAAAACATTCAAATCGGTCCAGCCGTTTAGGAGGAGTTCAATGACAACGAAAAGTGGCTTTGATTTTTATATATATAGATAATAATGAGTTCTGCAAAGTCGTAGTAAATGATTTTGTTCTATCATCAATAGTTTACGCAGCGCTCGCGACGTAAGGAATTTTTCAGGTCATTTTTTACACCTTATGTTACATTATTGGAGTTTTAGTAAGGATCCCTAATTTTTTTAAAAATATAATATAGCCTATGTTACTCGGGAATAATGTAGCTTTCCAAAGGTGAAAGAATTTTTGAAATCGGTCCAGTAGTTTCGGAGCCTATTCATTACAAACAAACAAACAAATCTTTCCTCTTTATAATATTAGTATAGATAAGATACATTAGAAACATCAGACTCTTCCCCATGTCTAATCGTTACTTTTTTTATATTTGTTTTATAATAAGTGTTAATAAAATCACAGATCCAGGTGTTTGTGGAGCGTACATTGCAATTGTCTACGGGAACGAGGTTTAGTTTGCTTATCTTGGTTATCAAAATTACAACAATTCAATAAAAACACTGCCCCAAAATTTAAATTTGTATACCATGCTATCTTTGTACATCAAAAGACAAATGTTTACTATATTATTCTAGTTTTACTGTCTAAAATGATGTAACTAATGTGTTATTATTTGATTTTCCCCTTATATTTTTCAGCCGTTCCTACGATAGTCTAGGAGTGTATTATACGTTTTAAACGAATTAAACAAACCAATAAACTTTTTTTATAAGCCACTCATAAGCGTTTACATCTTACTAAATGTTACCTCCAGGACTCAGAGCCTTCTCTAAAAAGGGGAGAGATTCAAAGCCAGTTTCAAATATTCCACCATGCTGGGCCAGTGTCAGTCGGCAGAGTACGCCTGACCTCGAAAGGTTCTGGGAACTTTCTGTTTTTTCGCGATTCTTTCCTTCACTGTTAAAGCTAATGATGTTGACAAATTCGTACATCTGCGCTTGAGAAATTACGTACTTTGAGGTGCAACCGAGATTCGCAACTCACAATCACGATAGAGAATCGCCCCATTCTAATCACTAGGTTACCACGGCTTTAACCGCACATAACCCACCATAATACCTTTTTAAATAAACCTTTTGTTTTGTTTCTTATAACATGCTTAGATAGGCTTTTTTTTCAGTGATATCCGCTGCCCGCTTCGCTCATGGCGACAGATCGCGTCGCTCGTGGCTCCGTCCGCTCCACGCGTCTGCCGCCGCCGGGCCAGTCACGACGTGCCAGCCGCTGTGAACCGCCAATTTGTGGCCAGCCCGTGTTGGTTTTGTTGAAACCACCATCTTCATACCTACGGCTTTTTACGCTTTTTGGCGCCCATACGTGGGACGCGAAAAAATGTTTGCATTGAGCGTGATATGATATCAATTTGAATAAGGACAACTCGCGGCGTAGTGATGAGAACGTGTGATTTACAAATCTTGACGTCGTAGGTTTGAAGCCTGCACCTGTGAGTAGTTTTCTGAGTGCAAATGTGCATGTTTATCTTCATGAAACATCGTGAGGAAGCCGGATGTTTCAAGAAAAAATATCTTTCGGGGGTTTTATACGTTATCCACCAACGCCAGTATAATGGATTATAACTTTAACTCTATCCTTTTGAGAGGAGGCTTGGATTCCCAACAGTGGGAACATTTAGTGGGCTACTTGTGCAACTACTTCTTACATACATACCTACTTATATGAAATAAATGGTGGACATTATTTCTCACACAACACCGTCTACTATAAGTAGTTAACAGCCACACTCAGTTTATTTGCTCAATCGCTATAAAGATTCCATTAGTCGTTAAAGTTGAACTATCAAATACGTTTGATGATGATATTTGTGTCGAAAGACACTTTACTCTGCATAATATTGTAAAACTAGCCTGAAATCTGACATCCTTGTCGACAAGACAGACGCTTATTAACTATAAACTGAAATTAACGAAGGCAAGATAATAATTAGGTAATAAACATTTTACTGCATGCACCGTCAACTACGAAATTCCCAAAACACACAATACAGCCAGCTTAAGCTGACCTTTGACTGCACGATGGATTTGCCCGCGGTCATAATTTTGTAGATAAGCAATGAAGGGCATCGGGGGTCGCGCAACGGTGGACGCGCCTGTAATGACGGCCCGTCACTCTACCAGTCACTCAACGGGCCCAAAGAATGAGTTCATTTCCTTCGAACACGCGAGATACGATTTTTAATTAAGTTTTTGTTGGAAATTCATTAAAGAGCGGCGACGGTGCGATGGTTGGCTTTCCGAACACTACGTACGGGAATGGCTACGTTATTAATGAGCGTATAACGTAACCGATTTTCACTTAAATTGAAAATGTTGCCGGATTCAGTTCACGTCTATCAATTTTAAATGCGTATACGAAAATAATCTCGGTCGGTTCGGCATCGGTCGAACATTTAAATTTTAAATCTCACGAAACAAAGAGGACAAAATATGAGCCGATGAAATGTAAATTCCTACTTATTATACAAGGAGCTCCCGAATGTCAAGTTGACGGGCAACTCACTCGCTATTCAGGGAATAATAGGCAATGTGTCAGCACTTTGGAGAAACATGCGCATTGACAACACTTTGTTTGACACTTTTGGCCCTTGGACTTCGGTTGTTGATGTAGGTGAACCATACAAATATACAAATTTCACAAAATCTTACGTAAAAAGTAAAGCATTAATAATAGTGCAAAGAAAAGTTTGTGTAGTTGTTTTTATATACAAAATTATTAATAACATGATAACTCAAATGACTTTATGAAAATGAGATGTTCATGAAGACCCAATTCATACAGACTAATTGGATTTTATCCGGTAGTTTCCGATTATTTAGATATACAGTATACTAGTAGATACGTTTTCAATTGTTTAATTCACGATCACGTTACTTTCCCGTATCAAAAAGCCCATATGTTATTTTATACTATTATCTATATATGTATCAAATTTAAATGAGATTCCTTCAGTAATTTTTGCTTGAAATCGTAACGAACATCCATACCTACATACGAACTTTCACATTTACAATATTCGTAGAATAGTAATCTACTAGAGCATACGTAATGGATCAGCTAACTACCAGGTTTTACGTCACCTGAAAAACTTATGGCAAAAATAATATTATTTAAACTAAACTCTACACCATTTCAAATCTTCATCATTTACCGGATACATTTCACAGAATGTGTGGTTAAATTGATTTAAAAATGTATTAACATCTATTCAGTATTCTAAATTAATACAATATTCGAAAATACCACATATCTAAAGTCAATCTACATCAAAATATTAAAAACAAAACAGTATCGAATACTCTGACGTAAACAAGAAACACTCGAACAGTCCAAGACGTTTCTCGTCCCTCAGCTCGGCTCATTTAAAATCCAGTCGGGAACACGTATGAGCATTCTTTTACATACTTCAAACGAATGCGATATACAATTGACGAAGTCGAAGGGAACGCATCAGTTGTTAGCTGCGGTTTTTCATAATACTTATATTTTCATAATAATAAATACGCTGCCGTATTACAAAACTCGACTTTAGTCTCTCTCAAAATAACTCGGTTTAAATCGCGGTCAAAACGTAGACCTTGGATAAAACAATTGACAATCATCGGGACTGCTGATAGAGGTGATATTTTATAGCTTAGAATAATTGTAGTATTGAACAGCACTATTGTTGCATAATACGAGTATGAGTATGTCACCTGTATAGCTACAGATATACGTGTATAATGTGTGTTGTTGATGCGAATGAATTCAGGTTTTTTTTATGGTATTGAGTGACGTGACGAGCAGGACATGTGCCTGGTGGTAAGCAACATGCCTGCCACATAACAGCACAGTGATACGCAGCTATTGGATCGCAGTGATTGAGTCCAAATCATCACCTAGCACTGCTAAGCTAGCATAGCATAGCATAGCATAGCATAGCATAGCATAGCATAGCTAAAATAGCATAGATCTAATAAATTATATCTCTAAGATATTATATCCTGTAATTTCACTGGAAACCTTGCCCTTCAAATCGGAACACAGTAATGTTATTACTGTGTTCACATATTACTCCTATCCGAAAAGTTTCTCCACCGCAACGAAGCTAGGCCGCCAAATTAGCATGTCAGTGACGCAAACTGATAGTAGAGATAAACCTACATATATTTTTGACGGGTTTTCGGTTTATCGAATCTTTGAGGATATGTCTCGAATATGGCTAATATACAACAACGAAAAGAAAATCCAAAATGAAAAAAGTCAACTATGAAAATGTTAACCGTGGAATATTCTGTCATTATTTTAACAAATAAAGTTTTAAATATTTAAAAAAAACATTGTTACCTATACAAAAATAATAAAGTTTTTGTATAGGTAACAATTTTAACAACGATTGTAAATAGCATTTTATTTTTTGTCAGTTAGGAACTGCAGTAAGTCCGAAGCCTGTATAAACGGATAAAATCTATTATCTTAAAATCTCACTTACCCAGAATCCAGAATCGAAAGTGTTTGTAAATTAATTTCATAAAGACATGATGAACATAAAAAAGTCGCATTTCATGTTATATTTGGTTACTAGACGGACAAACGGCACGAATAATACACTCACTTGATGTTAAACAACATTTAGAAAATGAAACAGTGTCACAAAGATTTTTCTCTGTTGTTTAGAATAAAGGTATGTGTCACTTATCAATTTAAACATGGGTACGTAACTGTAGATTAAAAATGCAAAATAAATTCGAAATTTAAACGGTCATCAACATCACATTATAAGTCACATTATAAGAATATCATAGTAAATCTTGATTGCCATTCCTTGTTTCTATATTTTTATATGTCCATAAATGACTCATTTATGCAAATAAACTCACAGCTCTATCTTTGATAGTTTTGATGGAACGTCGAATGTGGACAATTTCATTAAAGCGTACATTAGAATAAATGTTTGAAGTTAAAATACTTCCTTTGGCGCCTTAGGGAAAAATTATGACTAAATTTTTATGATGCGCGCGCACATCGTCGCGATAAATCGTCACTCTGAAGGTCACGTCTAAAATCTTGACTACCTAGGTAGTCAAGATTTTAGTAAATATTGTAACTAATTTCAGGTTAAAACTTCCTGCGTTGAATATATTATTATTCTGTGGTTGAAGTATGGCTTCTTAGCACGAGGAATAAATAGAAGAAGTTTAAGCATAAACAGCCCACTAAATGTGTTAAACATAAACAGTCCACTGCTGGGACTCGGGGCCTTCTTTCGTAAGGAGAGAGTCAAAGCCAAAAATAATCCACCATCTTGGTTCAGGGTGCAACGGTGGATGACACAAAAGATTCTAGGTACAGTATGTCGGTTTCCTCAGCATGTTTTCCTTCGCCGTTTTAAGTTAGTGGCAGAAGAAGTTTTAACTTCTTACTTTTTGTGCTAGATATCACGATGTTGAATATTTACTTTATAGAGAAAATAGACACAGCTAATTTTAATTTGAAAGTTTTCTAATTCTTATTATCTAATTTAGTTTAGAAAATTAGACAAATCATATCGGAATAAAATTAATCATTTAAATAGCCTGTCATAGTATTCCTAAAAATGTACAGCTATTCAGAGTGACAAAACGTTTTGTCGAAACGATCGTGTATTTACAGACATATTTTTTTTTAATATTTCGTTAGTTATAGATAATGCACGAGTTTTCGTACTGGGTTGGAATCAAACCCACGACCTATGGCTCCACAAACAGACTACCTATAAGCCAGTGGGCCAGTCTAAAAGTAACTATATTTATCTCATTATCTAAATTTTGAACCTTTTCCGTTGAATCAATTGAGTACATCTAGCAACACAGCAGAGTAAGCGTGCTGTCATCTTGAGATTTCCCGCTCATTTGTAACCGCGACTTCAAAGCGGTCCCACTCCGGTGACGTATCGCCCCAGACGTGGGAAGCAACAGCTCTGGATCGCGCGTCCCGATCGCTACTGAAACGGACACGTTTTTACACGGAATGCATCCTCAGATCTAAAATTGTAGCTCTTGTTGCGGACCGTTTTAGAGCTTTGTTCCTTGCGATGATACAATCGTTTACTAGATTGTATGGTTTGAAATTGTAGCGAAATTGTAGTGTTTGTAGCGTCCTTTAGAACGTGATAATAGCTTGGTAGCTTTTAACTTAGCGGATTGTTCCATGGTGATAACAATTGGAGGAGAGGCGTCAATTAAGCTTTTAACCTGTATTCTGGGACCTGTGTGGAAATGTTGACATTGACTGCCGTATTCCACACCCATTGGCTCAAGTTATGGGTTGTCTAGCCGGGAGAACGGAGACTGCCGATCCAGAACTCTGGGTTCAAACCCCACGCACACCACTGTCTTTTCAAAAACGTGTGCGGTATGCTAACCGACATGTTCCAAAAAGATTTCGCAGTCATGGTTCGTTTATCAAATGTCCACCAATACTAAAAAAATTTGCAATCATAGGAACAGCCGATAGAAGTGAAAACTTGTAACTCAGAATTTGATAGCTCACTTTGGAAACTACGCGGGTGAAACCAGAAGGCGTGGCCATGTGCATGGCCATGGTCCCGATTTTACCCAAAGATTTCTTATCATTCCCGAGCGTGACGCTAGAGCTCAATTCACAACCCACGAAAAATCTGTCTGTAGAGCGCCAAAAGAAGTTTTCACTTCAAAAATATTTTTCGACCAACTTGCACTGGGCCTGGTCGCTTGGTAGATTATGGTCTTGACTGTCTGGTTGTGAGAGAAGGACCCGAGTAGCAGTGGGAACATTCAGAAAGCAGCTTATGCTTACGCTTGTTTAATAAGCGTGGTCACGTTAAGACTGACCACCTTCTGGTGACCACGGGGGTTGTAATGCTGTCAAAATTAGGTGTTACTGCCAATGGTGACTCAATAATAAATAAGATCGTTATTAAAACTTGCGTGTTTCTTACAATATTCAGCTGCTACTTGAACAACCGTTTGAGTAGGTACTAAAAACTGTACAAACGAGATATTAATATTTTCATCCGTTTTAACTTAGTGTTAAAATATAGTGTTAAGTAGGTACTTACTCAATACTCAAACAATTAAACTTAAACGAAACATGCAATAGATTTAGTTTTATTCTTATAACTTTTCCAGCAAAGCTTCCTGAAGCAACGTGGCCCAGTATGTTAATCTTGAAATTAAAAGTAGGTACGTTATTTTATAAACATAAACAGTAAGAAAAAAATACGAAGGCTGTATACAAATGTTGATAGCCACAAATTATTAAGACGTTTCTTCTAAGAAAAGACTTCAACGCAAAGCTCGATTCCGAAATTGAAAAACTAAAACAAAATGTGAGTAAATATTCAATAACCTTAATTAACCATAACAGTTAAAAGTAGCACATAGAAACTTAATATATAAATCTTTTAAGAAGTATAACCAGAAAGATAAACTATCTTATAAAGATCTAATACGAGATTCTATTGATATGAATACAAACCAAGTTTAATGATTTGAACTGTCTTGCTTACAATTCTTTCATTTGAATCAAATAACTGATACAAAGTTTTGGATTAAGTTCACACACTTCTTCAATAAAATATGTGCAATTAAAAAATATGTCTACATAAAAAGTAAACCAATACAACAAAGTGCTCCGATGAAACAACGAAGTTTCGGAATAGACGAAAGAATCATCGATCTAGAATTTTTTAAAGTTTTTTTGACTGCTAATATCGAAATTTTTATTAAAATATAACCTTTACGACCAATTGGAGAGTATGACCATTTATAATGTATCAAAAACGATTTTTCTAAATCTATTCCGACGTTTTCGATTATTTGGTGAAAATAGGAACTACTTTGCTTTTCAAAGAATGGTAAATACTATAACAAACAGCCATATTGCTTACTATCGGGAGCCTTCCTTGCTCCACTTTATAAACAAACGTACCTATAACCTTATAATCAGCAGTATGTCACGTGCTAAGATATCGTTATACAGATTAATAATTATTATCTAATTTGTTAAACGTGTAGCCATCAACTATTAATGTTAACCGTTCAATATTTATGCGACATTTACGCAAAACAAAATTTATTCCCACTAAAACTGGACGTATATATTTATATCTTCATTTTGGATGTTTAACGATCCGTTTCCTTCAAGCGACCCACAAGCGTAAACTCACATGTTTTTTATTACGCTTATCAATTTCGTATCAGTAAAAATATCAATGAATATATAAAACTTAATACGTCTGTTTTGAAATACCCATATGTTAATGTTACTATAAATCGTGGACAATTTATTGTGTTACTACTTTAAAGTATTAAATTAACACCTCTTGAAACTCGATGCCAGGCCCAGATAGATAGATATAAATGCTGCAATAATATTATTTCTCTGAATTGCTGTGAAAACCATTAAGCAAATTAAAAATATGTTAATTGGATCGGCATAAGCCTTGATGTATTTATCACTTTGCTCAATCATTAAGCTTAAGCAGTGATTAATTTTCGAAAATGTCAAACGGTTGCTCTTTGATTTTATTTTAGATGGAATCCTTTTTTGTTGTAGTCCATTTTAAAATAAAGAAACTAAATGATGATCCCTTCAACATTACTACTCATGATTGTTTATGATTGAACTTGAAGGTCTTTAGACCCGTTGTTTTTACTTCTGTACTCTTTCAATTTCAAAACTCTTCTTCAAAATGTGCTGCGGTGGGTGCTGTGGTGGATGCTGCGGTGGATGCGGCGGTTGCTGCTGTCCATGCATCACCATCTACACGTGCTGCACTAAGATTTGCTAGTCGCAGATCAGCACTTCGGCCGCGTCGGTGCCGCCATGACACCCGCGATGGCCGTGCGGTGGGAGGCTAGTTCTGTGAAGTGTATTTATCTAATTCTGTGCGTGCCGTTGTGTGCTTTAATAAAATGTTGAGATATACGCTGTTGTCAAATTCTACAATTATTCAGAAAAGCAATTTTATTACATTTGGTTAAGTATTATTTTTTAGAATAGAGAATCAACTACGCTACACAGTTCGGAACCTTTTGCCAACATTAGAACAAATGTCGTGCACCCAAACAGATATGAGAGCCAAAATAAAAAGAGTGTCTCTTAATTATTGTTGGTATCATAATTATTTGGTACAGGTTTGTTTAAAATCGAATACAACCGTTAATTGTTTTAATTTTGTTAAACATTTTTGTGTCAAATTTTGTTAATTTACAGAAAAACAATCTAGTTAGTACAAGACGTTTATTTCAACCTTACACACTTTCTATCAGTTTTAGTAGTATAGAATTACGTTGAGGCTTTTTGGTAAATCTGTGGCCAAAATACAATATTGCATAGTAATGCTACTTGGATCTCACTTCAACACTTTTTCTCTTAGCTAACAAAACTTCATGACGAAACACCTCCCGAACCGATTAGCTTATCCATCACAAAAATGACACCAAGAGACATCACCCCACGAAATAAAGAGCATTGTTGTCTTCATTCAGTACGCTTCAGTGCGTTTAATGATCGTGTAGGTAGCACAATGTTCCTTTTGAACGACACAGCCACCTAATGTTGTATTATTGGGAGCTGGGCGATAAATGTTTTAGGACACCAGTGTGAATGGAAAGCGTCCCGTTTTATTTCACCGGAGGTGTGGTTGACCACCTTTATAGACGCAATTTATGCTACGCTCTCCTTGTTCGGGTATTGTAACCATGATTGCTAGTGCTTGGGACTCATTTGATAACGCTTGTGAGATCTACAAAAGGGCTAAATGTGGTCTAGTTGGGCTAAGCGTTGTGTAAAATGAGTTTTAGTAAGTATCTTATAATACGACTTATTTTAAACTGCTTACTAGTAATGTTAGTACTTTAAATGGCACGGGTGAATGTGGGCATGAAATAGTTTCATATCAAATGCGATTCCAATCTGTAAAGCCTTTGTAATCTGGAAAAGTAAAAATACTTAGCCAACGATAAAATTATAATCCTCTGACGAAAACTTTTGTTACAAAGTAATTTCTATTTTCTCTTCATTATTATTACAAATTGTTTAACTGACTTCGAAAAATGAAGAGGTTTTCCATTCAGTTTATGTTTTTTTATGTAAGTATATTACGCCATAGCTCGACTAATTGTGATTTTGATGATATGTTTTTTGTTTGGTAGAAAATATTTCAGAGGTTGTCTCATATAAATTTTATCTAATTCGATGTGGTGGTTTTTGAAACATCAACAGAAAACTAAAATTTGCTTTTATTTATCTGGATGACGAGATGTAGGTACATATCATAGTTTTTTATGAAACTTAGATTATATTACCGATTAGCGCGTTTAAAAAAAACACTTCAGCTTTATGATATTACTAGCAGCGCCCCCCGGTGTTACCCGCGTAGTTCCCGTTCTTTCCGTTGCTTTTCGGGATAAAAAGTAGCGTATGTGTTCTTCCAGACTATAGTCTATCTGAATTCCAAATTTCAGCCCAATCCGTTCATACGTTACGACGTGATGTACAAACAAACATCCAAATATCCATACATCCATGCATTGACACTAATAATATTAGTAGGATTATAGAAAAGCTCAACAAAAAGTCAGTGACCATGGTGTCCCTACACGAAGGAAACAATTCGTCCATTTAGCATGTGTATGCAACCGACCGACGCGTCTGCCTGCCAAGTGTCGGCCGGCCACTGTGGACTGCCCACTCGAACGAACACAGTTCTGTATGCGAAAACAAATATTTTATTGTCGATTACAAATATTTCGACGTGAAGACAGAGAGTTTTCACATTGTACAATTAACCACCGTATAGCAAAACCTGAATTAAGAACAATTTGAACCAATCTTTAGACCTTCATTGGTTTATGGATAATTCAGAGATACTTGATGCAAGTAGTTATTATATAGTTCTCATTATAATTTAGTTTTGTGGTCAATAAAAACTCTGCCCGTAGAATAAAATTGATGTTATAAACGTCGTCAATTTCAATATTGACTTGAGCATAATATGATGTATCAAGATTCAAAATCGAACCTTCTTGCCACTAGGTATCACGGCATCCTACTAATATTGTTAATGACAAAGTTTGGATGGTTGTTGCTCAATCACGTCGAAACGTTTAAGCGGATTGTGTTGTCTCGAATAACAAATATGCTATTTTTTATAACGGGAACTACGCGGGGATACTTCTACTAAAACCAAGGGGTGTTGCTAGTATTTTTATACGTAAATATTATTATCATTGTAACAAGTTTTTTAATACGATAAAAGAAATAGATATAATACTGATATAACCTACTTATACAGTAAATACATACTTATTATACATAGAAACACCCAGACACAGTGCAAACATTTGAATTCATCACACAAATATTTGCACTGGGTGGGAATCGAACCTACGACCCTCGGCTTCGCAGGCAGAGCTACTACCAACTAAGCCACGAGGCCAGTCAATTGACATAACATTTTATATTAAGAGTGCGCCTAAAGCCAGGAAAAAATCAGATTTCACCCGCGCGACGCGTTTCTTAATGTGATGTACATAAAGTCGAGAATAGCATGACACAGTTTGGAGGAAAAATCAATATTTAATCAGGAGTCCATTTTTGACCAAGTTTTATTTAATTACTCAATAACTAAACATAAATTTAAAAAAGTGTTCGGTTACTTTACTAGAACGTACAAATAGGAATTTTATTACCAAAAAATAATGTGGGGTCATCGCTGATAATTTCGAGTACTCGAATTAAAACGGGTTTTTTCGGTGTCATTTTTTTTTTTTTTTTGTAAAAAACTCTGATCTATTTTTTAAATTCTATTCGGTTATTGTGCTTCTTCTTGATTGTACCCACACGTCAAAATTTTTTTTGTCATAGTTTTTAGTTTCTTAACTTCAGTGAACGGCGCGGCGTCGAAAATGTCCTTTTTTCGTTTTCTGGCTTTAGGCGCCCCCTTAAGGCAACTTTACACTTAATCCAAGCATTTCACGGCACAAAAAATAGCTTATAAATATTTTATCAGATTATTTTTGGCTTCCGAAACGTCGGCAGGCGGTCAAAGCATCAAAAGCGACTTGCCAACTACCACCAGAACAAACAAAGCTTTACATTTTACAACCATGCTAATTAATATGCGATCAATTCGGACCGCGCCGGTTTTATAAAACCTTACCGAAATTTAGAACTTTTGAACGACTAGTGATTTCATGTGGTTTTACTTGTCAATTCTGCAGATCTCGATGTTTTTGTGGTTGATGTTATATTCTGTGGGTTTCTTTTTCAATTAAATACTTGCGTTTGATCACTATCTCATCTGAATATACCATCGTCTGATTTTTTTAAGCAATTGTCTTCAGTGTTTCCTTCTTACCTACCAAACTTTGGGCTTAAACAGAAAGCGCAGGGGTCTACTAATTTAAACTTACTAACATCACTTACGCAGTTACGCACATACGAAAAGCGCACCTGAAACCATACATATCCTGACGATTTTATATCATTATGCAATCTATGAAGTCAGTTCAAAATAGATTTTTTTTTGTTTATACCCAAACATCATTACAAATATTTCTTTATTTAACAGTTCCACTACTTTGTTTTAATATTCGACGACTTCATTTTTAACAGGTTTTTGATCTATATATTATATACTTACTAATGAAAATATGTACTACATATAATAGTTATTGTGTAACACTATATTTAGAGTCAAAATTGGTGAGTTTAAATGTTAGGATAATATTCTACACTTCACATCTGTTTCTCTAACAACATTATTTTCCAGTAATAAATAAAAGCTTATAAAAAAATCACTTTCGTAGGTGGCTAGATGGCTATGTGCTCCACCGTTAAAAATGTTCTGTCACAATAACCGGAATCCGCTTGTATTTTTCCCTTTGTTTTATAAGTAAAACAGAATATAGGCATAGAGACCGACTCCTCGACAATTTGTATATTTATAAAGGTAGAGTATAAAGAAACAACAATGCCGACTGACCGAACCTAATTTCAATAATGAAAACAGTACACATCGGCTCTCCTGTTGTCCGAATGCATTTTTCTACGAAGCAAGTCAATATTTACTCTCTTCTGTGAGCAGCATAAAGCCTAATGTTTGTTTCGAACTTGCACTTTGGGTCCTGTGTAAACTCGCCCTGACAAAACAAAATCCCACAAATTTAACACACTAATATCAACTTAAAAAATAGCAAGGTAAAGTTTAAAATTCTGTAACAATTTCTCACAGTCAAGACACAAAAAAACGTTACATTTTAGTGAATAGTAGCGTATGGTAGCTTCAGGGCATTTTGCGGTTGCATTGTAAGGAGGTTAGGAGAGATTAGAGTAATTTTGCTTTTACCATAAAATGTTTTGCATCTCTGGAGGGAAAGTTTGTGTAAAACAGAAACAGTTTTACTTAGCTGTATTCGATACGGGGTGTCACAAAAATTAATTATTATATTAATTATTGTGATAAAATATTACGTAATATTTTTGTTGCACAAAAATTGTAACTAGCCCACCTTTTAAATCAACTACTGGGACTTGTATCGTTCTCTCCAGAAGAAAAGAGATTCATTCACAAACTCTTACATCTGCACTTGGCAAAATAACTAGAAGTGCAGTTAGGATTCAAACCTACAACCTAGTGATTTTCAATGGAAAGTTCTAGTTTTAAACAATTTGGAAATGCAGACAGACTATGTACCTATTATTTAATTCTTCCCGAACACCAAATGCAATAAATAAACTAAGGTCAATATAAAAAAGTTCGGACCCCGAAGTTTGAGGAAATTATTTTGCGGAAGAAATTGGACGTTCAAAAACACTAGGCCTGTACGGATCTATAAAATCAATATCAACCTGTGCACCTCTTTTTCAAATTACAGTTCACCTACTTCAAGACAAATAGTGTTAAGCGAAGCTCGGTTGCCCAAGTGTTTAGTAAAATGGGTGAAACCGCAACGTATCACATAAAACCACAGAGTTAGTTTATAATATCTAATCCCATCAACAACTCGTGCTTACCACACAAGTCGTCCAAAACTTCATTTCAAATTCATACACGTTATGCACTGAAACTTAAGGATATGTTATTATTCGTAACACAAAGTACGGGTCGTAGGATACAATAAAAAAGCACTAAAACTGTTACCTATCGAGAACTGACAATGAAACAATAGCTTGTAAGTATATTCTACAGACAAATAATAACATATGTCCGATGCCGTAGGAAAAACACGCGTTGTGCATTAGTCGAATAGGAAATCGATGAGCTTTGAATAATGTTTCGTGTGTACTGATATATTGTCTTGGATTTAGACTCTGCAAATGTTTTGTATAAGTCACGAAAAAATTAAAAAAACTGTTAAATTACAATCTAAAGATGTCGGATTGTAAACCAATCTAACCTACATACAGTGGCTTACGCGTTAAGTTACGATCTGATGGTTATTACAATTTTACAGTGACATGTATGTATCAATTTGTGGTCAATACTCGCTTTAATAGTACAGGAAAGTTGTGAGAAAAGGCCCCGTATTGAGAACATCTAGAGGGTTGTTGATGCTAAACGTCTGAGAAAAACGTAATACTACTAATATAATTTTTTTAATAGTTTTGTACTGGCTTTTTTGATGGAAAACTGTCACAAGCTAGCTCAATCAACAATCAAACAATTTGTTTCATTCTTTAATCAACAATCTAGGTTAAAACTTTACAGTGATCCAAATCAAGGATTGGCCTTAACTGTCGTTACAAAAAGAAGAGTGCTATAAGTTTGTCCACCGCCTTACGTATCCGACCGCCACTTCTTCGCTGTCTTTTGTAAACCATTGAATTTAGAAACCGGGTTATCCCAATGACTCAAGGCATACGCAAACCAAAACAGCTGTAAAATTTTTGAATATAGTACAATCGGTTTAGAAGTTTTCGTTACAAAGCACAACAATGTAACACGTGACCTTACCAAAAAGTCATGCAAAAAATTCAAAAGTTAAAATAAATCCTTTCTGTATATTCAACAATACCAAACATTACTTGACTAAAAGGTCTACTGGGATCGTTTTTGGCAAACGTCAACCAATAGCGTCCGTAAAAACGCCATACATTCAGCGCACCAATAAATCATGAAATAACACAATAAAACTAACGGGCGAACTCTTTATTACTAGCTGAAATACTTTCTCTTAGACATGGGCAAAATTAGGTAACTTCGAATATTATTCGAATATCTAGGAATCGAGTTTGGAAGCCCTTCATTCGAATTGGTATCGATTTTTTAACTATTGGAAAGAACAGGCAACTAGTTTTTATGAGGTGAAGTGTTGCTAATGGCAAACATTTTTTTATTTGATAAACGGAAAATTTCTACAAATATAATATGCAGTAGAATAAAAATAAAGCATAACAAATCAAAGTCGTCTACTTTTGGCGAATTAATCGTTCAATAATTCAAATAAGTTTTACCATTCATAGAATAAATGGAAAAACTTTAAATTCGCAGTACAATTTAATACTCAATACTCAATCATTTATTGCTTCATCATGTTACAGATATTCAGGATTTAAAGAGACATATGTGAATAACTTCTTACCGGATCATGCGATAACAATATTTCGAATGATGTATTTCGATTTTTATCTCTAAACTAAAGAATAGCCCATCCCTAGTAACGCTCGTCTGTTTTTCAAATTTGCAAATAGTCAACTATTTGAGCAATGGCGAAAGCAATAAACATTTTCGCGTTAAAGCCATTGTTCCACAAAAACAAAGGGTTAAAATCGACTGTTATCGTGTTCGGTAAACAATAACATCAACATCTTTGACTAGAGATGTAAAATTTAATGATTTAGCCGGAGTAAAATTACAAAATTAGATTTTAACCGTATATTTTATAGGTATTTGATTTTAAGCGTTTTTTCAAGGTTAAATATTTGTTTCAACAGTGAAGAACCGTGATGTATTATACCTTATCAATTATGAAATCTATATTAATGATAAATTAGTTATGGTAGTTTCATGGTGGAGGGAGTTTATCCGATACTTCCGTGCAATTTTTCCAGCCTGTTCAACGTTGATATAACGACGGTAATGATCCTATAATTATTAACCCTACTAATATTTTGAATGTGAATATTTCGTTTTTTGTGACTTAAACTCGTAAGAACTCAAATATGAAACTCAAATAGATTGTATTGTAAAATAATATGTAGGCTACATTGATCCCAAAAAAATTACAGGTTTTAAAAATTAAAAGTTGTAAACTATTTTCTAAATTCTTCTGGGACGAAGTCGCGGGCAGATCCTGGTAATGTAATAATATTCAATTATCGCAAAAAAAAAATTGAGACATCAGTAAAACTCAAACGACTAAACAGTACTTAGTATTACCACCCTTACTTTATAGATAAAGTAAAGTCAGCATTCCGAGCATGCAATGAAAGATAATTGAGTTAACTTTTAATTACTTGTAAAAACACCGTAATGTAATTCGGTGGTTTTATCCATCCATCAAATAGTAGTCAACATTTACTTTACGGTTAGTACCTACATCAAGCTCAAGCAACCTACGTCAAACAAACCATTGACCTAAAATGTTTACAGGCTAACGGCAAAAGTAAGATTAGGCTTTAAAATAAATCCATGCAGGCGCACAGTGTGTACGTGAATATTCATATATTATGTATGTGGCCCAAACGACTGCTTAGCTTGGCAATGCTCTCCACACCCATTTTTTTTAGATAAGTTACCTCATTGCGCTTTAATTTTTCTGCAAACATTCCCAATTAAACTGAAACACAGTAAGGTTTGCACATCACTGCTCTGCAAAATGTTCTGCCTACTTCTACGCTCACATAAGTATAGTTGTGTTGTATACTTACTTGGAAGTTATTCTATTGCAAATTAGCACACGGATAAGCAAATATGAAGAGTAAAAAACTAAAAATGTATTCCGTTTTGAAGGTACCTATTCATGTCTAGAAAAAATACTGTAAAAAGAGAAAAACAATTCTGTTTCCCAGCGACGAGCTCAAAGATGTGATAGTAAAGGATTGAACTGTGCACGTTCGCCTTATCTCCTAAAAAAACATTTGGATTATTTCGAGGAAACATTTTAAGCATTGTAATAATTGTATTTTTAGTATTTATCGGTTATTTAAAAGAGATTATATTTAGCTACCGGCCAATTTGAAAATAGACACATCTCTAATCCTGAAGTACATTGTCTTAGTAGAATAGGCAACCCTTTGAAAGCTTTTGCGATGACTGATGACTCAGTAACCTATTAACTCAACTGTTGTCGGAGTGTTGTATAAATATTTGTTGAAGCATCAAGCCACTGTTGTCTCGTGTCGGGTTACAAAATACTTGTGTGTAGTACCGGAATGGAGTATTACGCTTATACATATGTATTGGCAAGTTTAATTTTGTGTATACTGATCACACAATACTGGGAATGTTTAAAATTTGTATGAATGTATTATTACGAAGCGTAGCGGGTAATATTTACCCGCTACGCTTCGTAAGATAACCGGCTTTATGGATTTGTTATTATGTGTTAAATCCTTATCCTTCACTAATATTATAAATTCGAAAGTAACTCTGTTTGTCTAAGATCTGTTACGCTTTCACGCCTAAACTACTGAACCGATTTAAAAGAAATATAAAACACAGAGATAATCTATATTTATAGCCTGAGAAAAGCAATAAGACTTACTATTATAATATCAGCTATCTGGCCGCCACCATACAAGCTTTGCTTAGTTTGGGGTCAGATGGTGTGTAAATTGTCCACCAATATTTATTTATTTATTTATTAAGCGATATATGCGAAAGAGGGTTGTGAGGGGTTGAAAAAGTAAATAAAAATGTCAAAATGGCAAAAATATTGTAAGTAAAGTTCATAAAAAATTTACCTCTAAGGAGTAAAATCCATTCTAATCATTTGAGTTAGCTACGGCCTAAACTGTGGGGCACAGCTTGTATGTTATATACGTTCAGCGATTTTTGTGTAAAGAGTATCAAAATACCATCCATGCAAAGACAGAAATATCAATTATCACAAACTTTCCCTTTTAAGATGTTATGTGATACACTACATTCTTGCAGCTCAATAAACGTCGTTAAATGTAGCCTAGCAGGACCGTTCGTTGTGGAAATCTAGGGGGGAGGCCTATGTTCAACAGTGGACGTCTTGCGGCTGATGATGATGATATGTAGCCTACTAGTACTAATGTTGTACTGAACATTGATGATATCTTTGACTCATTGAAGCAAGCAAGTAAACCAACTTATGTATTGCATTCAACTATTACAGTATAATGACGGAGAGTATGTAAATAAGTTCGGGTTTTTTGTCCTTCAAAAATTAATTTGAGTACAAAAATATAGAAAATTAATATCATGGTTGATTTTTTGTCATTATAATCCTCGTATAGTTCTAAATCCTGGCGTATTATACGAGCCGATGCATTGTGATCGTGATCCGACAGTCGGTTAATGTGACCGGCGCGTTTGATTCTCCATTAGAAGCCCCTCGAGCCTGCGACACCGACGTTTTAATCCGGGGCTATGTTCTGTACAGTCAAGTTGTGTTGGTTACGATACTGACGATAATTCTTGTTGCGACTCTTCTTCTTCTTCGTGCCGATTATGTTTCTTATTTTATTGAAGTCATAATTTCTTTTGACACACCACACACAAATTTTGTTGTGGGCGGCTGTGAATTGAGCTTAAGCGTCACGCTCGTGAACGAAAGAAGTCTTCGGGTGAACACGGCCACATAAAAATGCGATAGCATTTCTTGATGCCCAAGGCGTATTATCACGGTTGTTTCATATCATAAACTTCATAAATTTTATTGCATAATTAAATTAGTTGGTTTAATATTTGAATCAATCTTTGTCGTGCAAATAACTTGAGTAAGTTATTGGATCCAGACGTAAATAATTGGGACTTTTTTTCGATGTAAATTCAATAGTTCATCAAATACTGTTGAATTGTTCACAGAGCGAGATAGGATTCGTGGTTTCTATTTCGTCGCAAAAAAGAGTAAATGCAAAATAAACTAACAGCAGCCCGCGGTTTTACCCGCGCAGTTCCCGTTCCTGTTATTTTCATGGGGTTAATAGTACGTGTTTATGTGTTTTTCTAAATGTGTACCAAATTTGAGCCCGATCCAAAAACTCAGACATCCAAACATTGGCATTTATAATATTAGTAGAATTGTAGGATATACGAATACAACAAAATTTTGTGTTTTTTAAAATAGTAACCAAATAGAAAGCGTCTGCAAAATGGCTGTATATTCTGGGGTCAATCAAATGATAACGAAGGGAACGTTGTGATGAAATTTGTTTTTACGGAATATTGACTCCAGAGATTAGTTAGAATGCCGATAGCTTTGATTGCGCTCCCCCGACTATGAAATATGAGCTCTGGAGTCTTAGTTTTCTCTTTATTCTCAAAATGCAATTCCGTTTCGGACTCATTATTAATCTACCTATGTTTTGTTGTAGAATTACATTTTTTAAGCAGCGTATACTTGCAAAAATATGACGTTTTTGACATTCTAGTTACAAAGTTCCGATTTGAAGGGCACTGTTTCCAGCGAACTTCCGATATAAAAACATCAAAACTTTGGAATACGTTGCCTGAGAGATGTAATTTGTGTTTTTCAAGGCCCAAGGTCAAAGTTCCTGCTAGGTAAGCGCACTCCATCTTAAGACCGTATCGTGGCGAAACAACCGCTAAACATCAAGCGGAGATGGCGCCTGTAAAACTATTTCCTATAAAAAGATCCACTTTAATCCGATAGATTTGACAAAAAAAGGTAGCAAAATAATTTCGATCTTTATAGTCAAACGGTAATTGAAAAACAGTAATAAATCAGTAACTTTAAACATTAATGATGGTTTTTCAACTCCATTAAGTATTCGTAGTAACATATTTAGCTAATTACAATACGTAATTACCAATAATTAGGCCATGCAAGTCATATGTACCGACATTAGTACTTTTAAATACCATGATAATTAACCATCCAACATGCTGACAGTAATTACGCGATTTTAGTCCAATATCCCTCCGGAGAACTGTTTTAAGCATACCCATACCTGCCTATAAAGAATAATAGCGCAATAAAATGTTAAATATATTCAAAGACTAAACTTGGATTCAAATGGAATGTCCGTGTTTTGAAACTCATAAGAATACTGTGGTCGACCAAAATGCCACTCGTGCCTGATCACCAAGAATGCTTTGAGGGGACGCAGAACTCGTAAATTGGTGGAAGCAATCCCAGATAGTATCGTTTGTAGGCAATTTAGGCTTTAGCCACATGCTTTATTACCGTGCACGTTAAGCCGAAACTAAATTAACGGTCTTAAACGTTTTATGGAAAAAAATAACTACCATTTTTAGAGAAACGAAGTGGAATTGTGTAACAAAAGTTGTTGGAGAGATTTAAGGCAACTTAAACCTATTTTGTGACTTTTTTAGCACTTAATTGTGATTTTGTAGTTGAGTTTTTGTGACTGTGAGTTAATGTATATTTTATTTGTTTTAACACCGTATTCCGGATATTTGCCTAAAATGTATACCAGCCAACGGCTGTAAATTTTTAGACACAGTTGAAACGGTGTAGAAATTTTCGATGTTGAATGAAATCAAAGAGAACATATTTTAATTTAACATTGATAGATTTACACTTGGCCGCTAGCTTGCCTGGTGTTAAGCGACGATACAATCTACGATAGAGCGTGTATACCATGAGTACCTAGAAGAAATTGATTCACTCTCAATTTAAATACACCAAAATTGCAACCGTCGCAATAAATCCACTTAGGTAACGCATTCCACAACCTCTAGACGTTCTTATTAAGAAGATTACAATTTCAATCAAATGTGTTTAGGTTTTGTTTTCGAAAATTTACGGATTACGGAAGTTCAATTATTCTTTTCAAGAATTATTTTTATGAAGTCGTAATAATGTTACTGCGTCAGGACAAATCAGCTGTAATTAGGGTTCCGTAAAACGTAAAAACGGAACCCTTATAGATTCGTCATGTCTGTCTGTCTGTCTGTCTGTCCGTCCGTATGTCACAACCACTTTTTGCCGAAACTATGAGAACTACACTGTTGAAACTTAGTAAGTAGATGTATTCTGTGAACCGCATTAGGATTTTTACAAAAAAATTAATAAAAAATGAAAATTAGGGTTGCTCCCCATACTGAGAATTGAAACTCAAAAAAAAATTTTTCATCAAATCTACACGTGTGGGGTGTCAATCGATAGGTCTTCAAAAATGATGTTGAGGTTTCTAAGATAATTTTTGTCTATACCGAATAATTTGCGCGAGAGACACTTCCAAAGTGGTAAAATGTGTCCCCCCCCCCCCCCCCCCCCCTCTAACTTCTAAAGTAAGAGAATGAAAAATCTAAAAAATATAAATGATGTACATTACCATTAAAACTACCAACGAAAATTAGTTTGAACTCGGTCTGATGAGTAGTTTTTTTTTAGTACGTCATAAATACACTATTATTAAAACTTCGATCATAGTTACAACGAACTACAAGAACTATGTGTACTATGTATATTATGTTACTTGCTGCAACGGAACCCTTCATGGGCGAGTCCAACTCGCACTTGGCCACTTTATTTTTCATATGATTTTGCTTACAGTATGAAGGCTGTACGCTAAAAATCCCGATCTGTCAATTTTATTGGCACATTGTGTAACTTTTATAGGCAAAACTATGGTATTTTTTCAGTTTATATTTTTAAGATGAGTGTCTGTCCGCTGGTTTATATCGAACTCAAACATAAATGTGAGTAAATTTTAGTCAAAGTAAAGTGGATACAATTATTTCAAATAATATGTGGCGTAGAAATGATAAGGTTTCTTTTCTAGTAAAAAAGAATTAGCCACTGCTTATAAAAATAATACTTAAAAATGATCGTCAGAGTACCGAGACACGCGACAATTTCTCTCGTTTTATTTTCCATAATTCAGTCCCCAGCCTCTTAAATAACATTATCTAAATGTCGTAAATATGGGCCATTATCGAGGGCCCTTCAAAATTCCGTTCGGCGTGTTTGAACGTACGCGAGAGAATGACGCGTCAACTCCATCCACCAAGAAAAATATTGAGACAACAGGCCCGTGGAGTGCCCTCCGCGACATAATGGCTTTTCATTGAATTCCACTTGGTTTCTTTTGTTTATCCCATAATGTTTCGATTGGGGCATGATGGAGGGAGGCCGTGGCCGTGATTACTTTAATAACAATGACGAAGAGCACAAAGGACGAGAACTGAAATTATGTGCGGGGTCTCTCCAGTTCTCATGCCCCTCACGTACCGGCCGCTCGGCGGTTACCTGTATGTGACATTCAAATATTATCAACACAAGAATAATGAGCGTTTCATAGGAACCCATTAGGTTTACGACCCGATAGACCGATAAACGGCCTCGACGGATTATCCACGTCCTGTGTGGCTAATTAGTCGAATTCCATATCTTATCCGATTAGATTATCGAAATTGCGAGTGAAAGGAACAAACTGAAGATAATCGCAGGATGTGACTTGATAAAGACTTGGTGTGGCTGTTTGTCTGCCTGTTCAACGGGTTGACGAAATGCCTTTTTTCGCTAAATGTTTCAGGCGGAATAGTCCGGCTACGATTGGAAATTGAAAATTAACGTAAACTACGCCAGTGGATTATTTCCAGGCATTTCTCTTAAAAACGTAACTCCACCATAAAATTAACATTATTACTAAAACAAATATATACATTTTCTCAAATTGACCAAAAACACAATATTTGAAATCGGTGATATTCTAAACTTGTTTTTGAATTTATTTTAGCACCGATGGCAATAAGATTTTTAGATAGTGAATATATATAATAGTGAACCATCTACTCGTATTTTCTGGATTGACATTATTCTTGTACTTAAACCTTTTTGACGTGACAACGTCTTATAAATTGGTTTGCCGGGTGACACTTCAAGAAACTGCGTTGACGTTATGCGCTCCCACCATCCGTCTGCTCACGTTATGCGCTCACAAACCTCATCGCGTCCGCTCACGTTATGCGCTCACAATGAGAGCGAGTGAGAGGCACGCGTGCCTTTCACTTTTTATGTCTGTCTCTCTCGCTCTTAGGCGGGCTAACCATGCCCGAGTCGCCGATTCGCTTAGGCGCCTGCATACAAGTTTACACGTTGCCAGTTAATTGTAAAACGATTGTGTAGTGATAATGTGAAGGTAGTTTATTTTAGTAAAATTATTTTACCACTCAAAGTCGTTGTCACGTAAAACTTTCGCCCGTATACCGACTTTACAGGCAACCAATTTTTTTAATGTTGATAAACGTGGTATCAATGGCTTACCTTGTTGATGGGTATAATAAAGAACGTGAAATATGTGTGGAACAGTCAATGACACTTGAAACTTAAATTTCGCTACTGGTAGGACCCAACAGTAGAAAATACTGTAAATGTTCCCTCCATTCTGCAGGTATGCACGGGGCGTATACTGAGCATTAGGTATGGAAGCCTCGCCGCAACGGAAACAAAACGCATTTCTTTACTTATTTTAATACAGAATAGCCTCGTCCAGGCGATATGTATGCAACGCGGCAAAGGGACACGCTGTTTGATATGGTTATTACAGCCTTTGTGGCGAAGATAAAGGCTGCGAGCGGCCGAGGATCCGTTGTGAGATTTGTCTTCGTGATACGCTAAAAATTTTAAAAGTGGGAACTCAAGCGGCTTCCTTGGAAATGGAAATTCGTCACAATCGAAACCTGTTGGGTGACAAGGAGATGTGTTAAATGTTTAATTCGGTGTGACAAGACTGGTCGCTTTAAATCTCGAGATTGTCAGCTATTCATTAACTGGGTGATTCATTTTGTTAGCTTTACATAATTTTGTACCACCCAAATGCTTTTTATCCGTCTGTAGTATAATAGAAATCAGATGGGAAGATGTATCGTGTGAAGCGTTCATAACTCAGGGGTTGGATTTATTTCTAATGCAAGAATCCAGAAGTCTTCCGTTCAAAACCTAGTATCGTTTTAATTATTTTTTTGTCAAGGCATTAAAAGATTATTTTTAAAGAAAGTTTCTAAAAACAAGTGAAATTCTCCAATCTGCTATGTACTAGCATGGTTGATATTATCTCTGTGATAATTATGCCTAGCAATGGACATATAAAAAAAGTCGGACGTAGTCTCGTTAACACAAAAACTGTGTCCATCGAGTCGGCCACATAATATGCACGTGTGCGCTGTCACATACACGCTGACACGCACGCATCAGCGGGTCATTACTCATTACACGCGCAACTTGTGTATATGCGTGTCAGCCTATCAGTAACAACCTGACAACGCACACATGCAAATGTGGCCGACTCTAGTGACACAGTTTTCGTTTTAGCGAGACTACGTCCGACTTTTTTATACGTCCATGTGCCTAGCATCCCAGCAATGGGACCCATGTATAAACCAATCATTAAAAAATAAAAATAAATACATCGTGCGAACTTCAAAACAAAACTCAATAGCATGAAAGTTAGACTCAATAATAATACGCATATTACAGATAATGTTTTTTAGTACTTACTCCTAAGTTCACAATATAAGAAAAAAATACTTATCACTTTGTTCAACTCAGCTCGTGTAAGCTCTCAGGTAATTTATAGGTCACGTTTTCCCTTGTACGTTTTATCTCTATACGATTATATTTTCTGCTAATTGCTCCTATTTTGCTATACTCAATACTTGCGTCCATCTTTCTCCAAATGCGTCCATTCAGAAGTCTAGAGTAATTGATCTGTGGCCTAGGAATTAGCACGCATTACTCGGGTCTCGATTGAAATTGCTACTATTGAAATGGTTGTAGCTATGTTAAATTTGTAAATCGTTTTTCTCGATACTGCAGCGTTTAGAGGAACATACATTCGGCTCTTCACAACGAAAATCATTTACTGTTCAGTTCATTACGTACTAAAATGAAAGTTCTTACATAAACTGTCATACCGTACAAACTGCGCTGTGGTACAAACTATATAACAGCAATAAACAATAACAAAAAATCTATACAAAAAATTATGGCAAAAAACCTTCCCTCGTGTTAACATTATGAAGTTTGGCAGTTTTTAAAAGGTGCATCATAAGCTTTGGGGTAGATTGAGTACATATTTTCTTGCTTGATGAGTAAGGAAATCTGCTCCCAATAGTTTTTTTAACATCTTCGAAATTCCTTATGTGTTGGGGTATGGTATGGTTTTAAGCTATCACAGTTATGATATTCTAACTTTTGGAACTTTTGTGATCATGGTGCATGAAGCTGAACCAAATTATCGTGTACCCTCTCCATAGTTTAACCACGGGAAATAAATATCCTTTAATTAATCCTACTAATGTGTTAGTATAAATTTGTAGCCATAAGCTAAGTACAAATTGTGACTAATGACTTACACTCTCTTTGTCGAAACGGTGGCTTTTCATGAGGTGATTTGTCGTAGTAATTTGATAGTCAATAATAACCATGCAGTGCACATCTATCTACCGCCAAATATCTAAATTACTGATAATGGCATTGCCCTCTGTTTGATTTTACTTGACGTATTTTGCTTCTGACAAATCGAATACCGAATAAGTATTCTCCATCCGTCGCTGTTTCTCTTACGTGACGACGTTTGCACAGCCTATTCACAACTAGAGGACTCATCCCATATCCTCAAAAGGCTCGCGAAGTATAATGGGTGTTCACTGTCTCCTCCCCATACCGAGCATATTTTATGAGCTCCCCAGCCGTGGCCCGAAGCGATTGCGACACGATAATCGCAGCACAGAGGATGTCTTGACATTTCTTTTCTTCGGAGATATGAGGCAGTAAATAATCCCTCGGCCACAGGCTGACAGTGTGCTATTATATTGTTTGCGTAATTGCTGCAAGTAACCTGCATAGTATACTTGAAATGCAAATGTATGCGAAACCTTTGGAATTAGTCATTGTGATAAAATATCCGTTGACGTGCTAAAGGAAGTTCTGGCGTGAATGGATAATTCTCCTGAATAGGTTGGATGAGACAGTTTGGGATTGTATGCAAGTCTGTACATGAATCTGCTTGCAATGGTTCCAAGAGCCTTTGTTTTTCATAAAACTGACGACATTAAACCAGACGATAAGCAATACTCGTTTTAATACAGCACGATTTTAGTAATCTAATTTTAACTACCAAATTTAAGAACGTATCTTCGATCGCATATTTGTTTTATGTTATATATAGACATGGACAAAACAGTGAATATGTTAATTGTGTATCTCTTTATAAGCTCGATCCCTCTAGTGGTTTGAGCTGTGCGTTGATAGATCACTAAGTCAGTCACCTTTGAGTTTTATATATATAGATAAGTAGCGCAAGAAATAACATGCATATAATTGTATTCACAAAAATGAAACAATAGAAGATGTTAAAGTAGGATAACATCCTATATCCAGCATTAGGAAAAAATAGCCGGGATGATGTGACCAAATATATTTGTTTTTTTTCAGTTAAAAATAATGCACTCATAGGGACTGGCCAACCAATAAGAAAACTTATAACTTGCAATTTTGGTATTAAATAGGACTCATGTTGTACCTACGACACGTCACATACATAAATATAGGTACCTCTATAGTTATAAAAATACAGTTATTACACATGTTGGTAATCAAAGACAAAATCTATGTTGGTAATGCAAACTCTTCAACATCAACATCAACAGCCCACTAAACGTTCCCACTGCTGGGACTCGGGGCCTGGTCTCGCAAGGAGACAGTTAAGGCCATAAACCACCACGCTGGCCCAGTGCGGGTTGGTGGATGACACATGACTTCGAAAGTTTCTAAGTACATGTCGGTTTCCTCACGATGTTTTCCTTCACCGTTTTAAGTTAGCGGCATTAATGCAAACTCTTACAAGATTATAACCAGCCAAAATCCTATACTCCGCTGTATTAATATGTCGGTGGCGTGAATCTATGTAATTTTCACAACCAAACTGCTCCAAACGCCTGATGAAGGGTTCACTTCAAAATTGATAAGACTAAATCTTGATAGATATTTCTTACCGTAGGTACAGGAAACATAAGAAAACAAGTCATGTGTGACTTGAACTGAGGTCAACTTGGTTCTTCCCGACCTGGTAACACTTTCAGTATCGGTTACCGGATCAACGCAAAATATAGCTTTGAACCTTGGTCTCTGCATCCGCAACACAATATCTGATCGATGAGAATCTAATCTCTGACATCTGCGCTTGTTTTGTTTCTGTTCTGTTATTTATAGGGATGGGGCACAATAGACCCGGCACCTATGCTCGAGACCTTGTCAATTCGCAATGTATCTTCTTGCCAGCCGTGAGTCCGCCGTCTTATCTGCGTGATCTGAAACGCCACATTCTTGATTCCGAACGATACGAAGGCCTTGTGTAGACCGCAATTTGAATATTACGCCTATTTTAATATGAATTGTGCTTTGTTATCTTATAATGCATCTATCGATAGCGATATGGAGAACATCTGCTCCGCATCCCACACTAACATTGTATCGATCACAAAAGTTGTCAAGGTTAAAAGTCTGACTCGTTTCGGAACCCATAAACCTTTTTAGCGTGCAAATATTTGAGAAATCTCCGAAATAAAAGCTTTAATTGCCTCTAAAAACGAACTTAGCGAACGGCTTGAAGGCGCCGACTTTTATTGCTCCCCGTTAGTTTCAAAAACTATTAGCATTCGAAGGGTTCGCTAAAAGAGTTGCAACTGATAAACAATAGATACAATAGAAAGTTCCGTTACGTTGCCAATAATAGACAGTTATTTTGTTTTTAAAACCGTTAACTTTCTTGCAAGGGTAAATGCTTTTATTGCCGTAAATAAACCTTTATTTTTGCAATACACGAAACATTCGGTAAACTTTCGCCAATTAAGGATCAAAGCGTTGGAGATATGTATAGCACCGTTAAAATAAAGAAAAGAACAAATACAGCTGTCAAAAAGAAGAGTTGTTTTATTGGTGTCATTGAATGAAACGTTTACATTGAATTACAAGTCGTATTTACGTAAGTCAGCGTAGCAGTGGAAGGCTTCAAGTGTTTACAATACAAGTTTACAGCTATCTAAAGAACGCTCAAGTTTACGACGCACCATATACCCACCACATACCTGTGGGGCAGTAGGACAAGATAATGTATTCAATTTGGTGAACTATAGATACTACGGAGACGTTTTTGAGAGGTTTTCATACATACATTTCGTACGTACAACTTGAACTTAATGTGTTGTACCAGGTTCTACGGTACCTTATCGTCGCTTAACATCAGGTGAGATGGCGGTCAAGTGTAAACCTATAAAAGTTAAAAAAAAAAAAAAAAACCTTTTTTATACGAATTTAAAGAAATATATGTTTTGTACGTTTGTGACGAATAAACTCAAATACCGATTACATTTTTTTTGCCATTTACAATATTATCTTTGAATTATATGAAACTATATTTGATAACAAATAGTAATAAATAAATATTGATGGATGATATTGATTTCATACACAACACCATTTGACCCCAAACTAAGCAAAACACCATGTACATGTACTATGGAAGCCAGATAGCTGATATAAGTACCTAAAACTAGATAAACCATGTGAGCTTTATTGACATTGGTGCAATAGTTCCAAAGATTACCTCACACGTATAAAACATAGTTGTTAAAATCAGAAATTATCGACGTGAAATGAAATAAAAGAGACTACATGTTCTTAACGGTGTGAGGTTCGCACTTGACCACCAGTGTGTTAAGCGACGATGCGGTCTACAATAGCTAGCGTGTTAACCTTGAAGAAAACGAATCATTTTCGACAAAAAGACACCAAGACTGTATATATGTTACCATCGCATAGATGGATCAAATATTCTACCCGAATGATGTCGGCGCCAAAATATTTAGTAAAAACCACAGCAAAATCACAGTTATGAAAAAAAAAACAACATAGCTATTCTGGAGATGCACATATTTTAACAAAATTGCGAAAGTAATTTCCCGTTTTTTTTATTATTATGACTTAATATCTCGAAACTTCTTCCAAGAACGTGTACACCAAATCATTCGCAATAAAACCGAACTTCAACGATAATCAATTAAGTTTTGCGCGTGTACTTTCGACGACTGATTGCCGGTGTTCATTTGATAATTGCCATCAGGCCCGTCATCGACTCAAAGATAATCACACACCAAGACTTTACGACACCAGTTTTATTTTATTGCTTCGCTCATTCGCATGAATCAATCAAAACATTGTAGGTATCAGCACTTAAACCCACTCCTTGTACGACTAATTTAATACAACAGAAATAATTCCCGATTGAGATTAATTGAGCTCGATTACTTTATTCCTGTTCGATTGCAAAGTTACGTGTGATAATAAATTTCGAACGTTTATCTATGTAGAGCTCGTTTAGACTAGCCTATATGTAATGTTTTTGTAAGATTCCGAATACTATTCGAGAAAATGATCATGGACATTCTGTTAAAAATATAAATTTTATGCAACTGAAACCCAACGCAATACAAACCAAATTTGAAAAGCATATTCTCAATAACGATGGTAGTGCAATGTTGTGCATTGTTATACGCGTTTTAAAAAATCTTAGTGGCACGACGATAAAGGTAAACTAAGATTGCATATCGTAGTTTACCAAACTTGCATTCTAGTTTGTTTCATCATTCGCATTTCATAAAAACTGACTTACTTATTGCCGTAAAAGATTTCAAGTTGTACTCGAGCCATATTAAACCTGTAAACATTTCACAAGGATTAGAATCCTACTAATATTTTGGATGTCAAAGTTTGGATATTTGTTGCTCAATCACGTTCGAGTTCTGAACACAATGGATTAAAATCTTGAATGCAGTTAGATCGTCTAGAATAACACATAAAGTATTTTTAATCTCGCGAAAACAACGGGATCGGGAAATATGCGGGTAAAACCGCGGAGCACTGCTAGTAAATAATAAATAAATATTGATGGACATTTCTCACACAAAGCTAAAACAAAAAGAAACAAAATAATAATATGCTTGCTACTTTTTTTTAGCACGTTTGACATCAAACTAACTCAAAAAGACGGAATCCCTTAACGTATTTTTTGTAGTGCGGCGGGTAATTGCCTAAAGGGTCGCAGTTAATAAAAGCAAGACAATAAAAATTGCGACGTTAATTGCTCCACATCCACAAACTATTATTCCACGAACAATAAAAAGGAAGTTCCATAACATGCGTTTATGTGCATGACATCGAAATTTAGACTTTTAAAGCTTGCTAAAGGCGCACAAAGAGCTACATTGTCGCGGTTCAAGCGCACGTCCGACTCGGCCGCTTTGACTGACAGGCAAATAAAGGTAGACAAAAGAAGCATTCCGCGCGGACCGAGGCGGCCAGTCCAACACACGAACAGATTCTCACACTTTCCTCGATCACAATGTGACACCGAAATTAGAAGTTGGAGTAAATTATAATTTTTTACGTTGAAACAATGATAACAATGGAACAATACACGATGTGGCAGAGTAGAAGGCGATAGTTGAGCGAGTGTCCGTCTGTCCGAGAGCGTGAGTTCCCAGGTGTGTGGAGCGCCGCGGACCACCGGCGCTGCGCCCGCGCCGTAATTACTACACACACACTCACACAACTGCACACATCGACAAAACGTTAAATTAAATTTTATCCGACTTGTAAACTTCATGGGCATTGATTGAGTTTTCGGTATATAGACTGCGACCGATTTCACAGCGGTAGCGATATTCTACGCGCGATTTACAACACGCCCGAGATGATGGACACCGCTCCTCGAACGTTGATAAAACGCCAATAAAACCAACTGTAAATTTTATCTTCACGAATCTCCATACGAATATGACCCTTTGATCCCGAACGGCCGACATGGGTGCATTGTCAAAACGCGATAAGGTGGAAAAGCGATATATTTGCATTCCTGACGTGTTTGACGTTTCGATCGAAAATGGCTTCTATATTTGTTTAGTGAAATGTCAAAATGTGTCGTGAGAACGTCAGTGGAGGAGCGTATGACGTGCGCGGGCGCTTCGTGGCGGCCCGGTCACGCGAGAGCCTACAAACTGGGAGCTAATCTGTGGCGGGCTACACTTGTACCTGTGTACCGAGTGACTGCACTACGGACCCTCACTCTAGTTGGTATTTCAGCCGCGGGATATTGAAACTGCCCCATGTTAGATCCACTTCCTTTTGAGGAAGGTTAACAAACAATAACCGCGGTGTTCTCGTTGCCTTTGTGTTCGCGAAATTCTTGTACAGTGTATAACATGAACTACATCAACCTAGTACAACGTATATTTTTTTAGAATAATTTAAATTTAAGAGATAACGAAAACCTATCAGAGAGTCATAATATTTTTTTATATCTCCTAACCCGTTTCTATCTTAAAATCTTTTTAAATATTGACCGCTACTATATTATCTATTCTATGCCGCTACACTAGAAACAATTCATAATGCAAACAATGTGAAACATGCAATCTAGACGGTGCGATGTTCTATTACATTAAGTCAAATTACAAAAACTAAGCAAAAGGTAAGCATAAAAAAGGCATATTTCAAAAATGTACTTTGTAATATTAATATTAAGGAGTAGACTTTTGATGGTACGGGAGTTTACTTCATTGGAATCGTTCAGGTAAGTAGTTTGTTATGAAATAAAATTTATTTCCAGTTTATACGACGTAACCAAAATTAAACGAATTTGGTACTAAAAAGTAAGATAATAAACTGCATAGTCAAATTGAAACCGTATTATAAACTTTACTGATCTCTATTCTCGATCATAATGAAAATCGAATGGAAATCAAACCATTAACTACACTATAAGTCGGTGCAAGCCACGAGCCTTTATTACAAATGTTAGCATACAAAACATCAATAAAACGCAATTTCATAGGAAGCGGCTCGGTTACGAGAATGCTGATGCGGGGTGAACAAACCCGGAGCAAGGAACCATGATGATAGAGGACCGTCTCACATAACTCTCGATAATCGATGATTCATAATTGAGACTTGGAAGAGTTCTAAATCAATAGATAACTATGAAGCATGATCTCATAATTACTGGGACCAACGTCGGTACAAAACCAACAGAGCTGGAAGGAAGACTGTAATTCAAAGCCATCTGTGGACGCGACCCAGTAATGGGCATCTAAATCACGGGACGTAATCGCAACACTGATTTCGAACAGAGGTCACGAAGCACTCTTATTGGCCAGTATTTATGGAGGCAAAAAAGCACGGACACTTACTCCATTTATCAATGTACGCTGTGTCAATTATGTTCTCATGCCAAAAGTTTAGTATCGTGTTCCGAAACCAGCGCTCGAGCTTTTGTCTGATAAGCCCGATTGAAACGGTCGCTTGTGTCGTATCTGAACGAGGTGTCTCAAAGCACATTAAGGAGATAATGCTGACAATACGTTCAACATAAATTGTGTGAAGGAGGCTGTCGGATCATGGTTCCACTACAAATGACTGCGTATCCTTATCAGGTAGCTGCGATGCCCGCAGTGAATTATTTTTATAGCGTTTTAAGACAGTCGGCTTCCGCGTCCCTCGTAAGATCTACTTACAGTTTCCTATTAGCCAGAGCCTTTACCGCTTATCTAGTAAATCTTGTAAACGCTTTACGTCAAGTACCATTTCATAACTGTCTATCTCGAAACGAGAACAACGTCCAGTCTCAGCGTCCATAAATATTTGTATGATGTCGAATATAAATTCCGTTACGGTTTCGTTCTTAATTGGAGTAGAATACTGCCGTGGTTTAATGCCGTATCGATAAAAATATTGATTGTGATCGCGCTCGTATGTTTTGTGTTTATAGACAATGTTTGAAGCATGGCAGATGCAATAAATCGAGGTTCATTACAGAAATCGCTGTAAAATGCCGGAGCGATTTGATGTGGATGCGAGGCTTCGCCGGTGCGGTAGTGTGCGTGCGCGCACACCTTCCCGACGGCGGCTGAGGAACAGGTAGTGTTGTGTATAAACAAATAACAAAATCGACTTGTCTTACTGAGCGCGCCAAGGTCGACCCGCGCCTCGCTTCCAAGCCGCGCGGCCCATACTCACTACTTTTTTTTACCTTTTTCTCTCCAAAAGCCCTTATTTATTGTGATGGCCGAGTATTTGAGTGCACAGTTTGTATAAGCAATCAATTTTATTCATTTAGACGGAACCCGTTCCCTTGTAAAAATAAATGAGTGAATATAATAAACATTTCGATAGAGCGTCGGAGCTCGTTCAATACAACTATGTTTTCATTTAGAAAATAAACACGTCACATTGCGATAAAAAAGACGATGTACACGCCGACGCTAGGATTTAACGGTATGACACAACAGACGAAGAAAACGTGCCCGTGAAATCGATATCTCAAACATTTGGATCGATCGATTTCGTGATGAATGGTGGGTGATATTCGATCCTCGATCGATTCGTGAATGGTGGCCGGAAGTTCCTTACCCGTCGGTCTCTAGTGTCTGCACCGCCACACAGCTCCCGCGACAAAAATACTGAACTAGCTATTGTCATTCCGAAAAATCGAGAATCTGTATAATAGGCTTTAGTGGCGCCACGTTTTAAAGGTCATAAGTTTTAGCGCAGACTTTAAAGGCACGGAGCCTAGAGAATCCACGACCGTAGGCTGTGACAAATCGCTGCGTGCCGTCATTCCTCTAATCGTTCTGCTTTGCGTCGACAATGATCCCAATTTAATTTAATTAACGCTCCAATGCACTCGGGCCATGTGAACGAACCTAGGAAATTGTTTTTAATGACTTTCTTGTTTCTTTTTAATAGGTGCCACACTTTGTCACGTCTTTGGACAATCTCGCCTCAGATCTGGCTGATGAATGTGGACGGAAAACAGTTTAAATTTTATGAGCACGACTACGGCGCGGTACTTCGCTCACTGCTCACTACTACCGAAATAAAGTCATTGGCAACGATTACTTTTAATCTTGTAATTCAGTAAGATTACTAGACTCAGTGTAATTTTATTCTCCGATGATGATGTCTTAGATAGAGCGAAGTGGAGAAGGAAAAGCAGGAATGCTGACCCCACCACCATACGGGATATATACATACATATTATATACCCAGGAAGAGAGAGAGAGCGTAATTTTATTTATGTCTCATAAATATATTATTAAAATTATAAATGTGTTTGTATCATCTGAAATCTAACATGTGACTTCCATAGTTAAGAGCAAGATGGTGTTGTGTGAAAATGTACTTACCTTCCTATGGTTACTTATTTTTTATTTTTGTACTTTCTAACAAGCAACCACGTTTCTATAATACAATTGAACTACAACTCGTTTTAAAATATATCAAGTAACTCCATTTAATGGTTGGTGTTACTAAGAACTGAACGAAAGAGTTTGATGCCAGTTTCATTAAGCGAACAGTTAGGCTGTGAAATGTGCTGCTTGAGTGATTTTTTCGCGATAGATCAATTTTAGTGTCTTTTTGTCGAAGGTGGATCGGTTTTAACTAAATGAACAAAAGACCTACTTTATGTTAGAGTACCTAAAGATGAAAAATTTAATATAGAAACTGGATGACGCTTTAAATATTGTTGCGGTATATAAATTACTAGCAGCAGCGTCCAATGGTTTCACCAATTTAGTTCCTGTTTTCGTTTTAGTCAGTAATAAAAAATAACCCATGTGCTATTCTAGAATATAATCTAACCGTGTCCCAAATTTTAACCCGATCCGTACAGCCATTCCGATGAGATTGCGCAATAACTATCCAAATATATCAACTCTCACATTTATAATACGAGTTTTAGTAGAATTAACCGATCACTTCAAAGAATTTCAGAATGGTGCGAATCTTCATGTAAAAACTACTAATAAACGACTGTTAAATAAATTGTTCACATTAAGATTTAAAATAACGACTCAAAAATTAAAAGTGCATAACGATAAAAATAATTTACAACCTACTCACACAAATATATTATCATTAAACAGTAAATAAGCAGTAAGTAAAAAGTAAGTAAGTTGTTCGGTAGACCGTATCGTATATCCTAAAGTTCTAGAAACAGCAGGTGACATAGAATCTAGAATTACATAAACATACCGTTCGCTAGAACTATTCACGTAGTGCAAATTCTCATACAGTCTCGGGCTTATATTCTAGGAACACTAACTTTGAATTGTAGACTAGATCACGCACCACCTTAGCTATGCTAAACAGATTAACAAAAACAAAGAGAGCTTTATTGGAAAATGTCTTGAAATTGAACCCTAGCCTAACTCTTTTTTGGATGTAGAAATCTTTAGTGAGTTACCCTGGGGAAGTACCACAATTAAGCAGTTATTCTACTATCAAGCAAACATTACTCTGTTCTGTATCGAAATGTTTTTTCCATAAAAATAGAGAGTTTTTTGATACTTTATGTCTGGGTGCGAATGTAGCGCGGTGCAGTGCCAGGCAGCGATTGAAAAGCTTCAGCTAAAATTACTACGGATAACTGAGTCGTTATACGCAAGATTGTCGTTTAAAAAATTAGATCCACGTCTTCTAATACAAAGAAATTAAAAAAACTCCTATCAACAAAGTAATCACATCCCGAAACACATTTCATCACTCGTAATAGCTGTCATGTCCCGAAAATTGCTTCTAATACCAACATTTCTTTCGTCAAGAACCTCCTACTCGTCTTGTTATTAACAAAAACTAGTTACGGAGAACGAGACAGTAGCCAAGTATTATTATATCTCTAAAAAACATGTAAATCGATCCGTGGCACGCAACAGTCGCATGCTAGCATGCAAGTGCAAGGAGTATTTTTTTTTTGCTTTTAAAACTCATTGTTGTCATGTAGCCAGAGGAAGACCAGCATTTGTGTTGTGTTTGGTTCTGAACCATCTGCGCTTAAACCATTTTAATTTACTTTTTAAGTACTCGACCACAATTTAGGTACCTTGTGGTTTTGGTTTGAAATTATCTTCAGTAAGTAACCAAAGCAACATTTGGTTTCTTTTGTTGTACATAAAAAGTACGTACGTAAAAAAAAAGTATTTAAACCTACAACTTTGAACATAATGTGAATCATAAGTAAATGTTAGCAATGAAAAGAGAAGTATAAAAACAAAATCTTTTATTTTACACCATAAAATTTAAAAACAAATAAATATACATGAAATATGGACGCATTCGTTACTAACTCTGTTTAAATTGTAAATGTTATTTAAAGTGTGTGTGTGTGAATGTCAAAGAGTGCGTGTGAGTGTATTTATGCATGAGTGTACATATGTGATTGTGTGTTTGGAAACGTTATTTCATTATTTATGCATGTTTATTTCTGTACCGTACGTTTATCGTAGCCTTATACAGAAGTTACGAAAATGTAAGTCAAAGTAGGTAATCCGAAAAAGGAAATGTTAATAGGATTAATATTAGTCCCTTCTTGTACAATACCCTGACACCAAATGTATCTGTGGAACATGGTGGAAACGGAGTCGGAACAATGCGAGAAGCATTTGGAACGTCAATTACAGCGTTTGCCAATATCGCTGTCTCAATCGAACGCACTCGTAGAACATAGCAGCTTGAGGACACAATTACAATCCATTATATCCACTGAGGCCTTTTAGGGTCCGATGATACAATGGCTTTCAAAGTTTCTTCGATAAAATCTATGAACTGAATAAAAATAGTTTGTATGAAATGGTTAGTCCTATTTTTTTAGTAAACCTACTGTACTCTATAATATGATCTGTGTTTCTAGGAATTCAATACCTACTATGTTTTATAAATGTTTGTTACAGATTTCACAGAATTTGTTTTACTATTTCAAAAAGCTCTGAAATAACTTTATGAAAGTGAGAAAGTTACAATTTAATCCGCTGAGTGAGAATGAAATAAACATTTGAGAATCAGGAGAGCTGCTAACCAGCCGACGGCCCTTACATTACGTATTATGCGAACTAGCCGGCAGAAGGCAGCAGCAGTGTCGAGGCACACAGGGCCACGGCATTATGTCCCACATTGCGTATTGTTTGTCACTCAGATGGATTTCACAGCGACAAATGGCCTCAGATTCAGGATAAAACAGCCAGCACAAAAGCCAATTGAAACAAATTAAAACCACAGTAATTCAGTTCGATTTGCGGCCTCTAATTTACATCACTTGCTCGTATTTGATGGCACCGATAAGCAAATGTTAATTGAGCGTCAGTTTCTCTAATTGCCAATATCTCAGATGAGCATCGGCTGTGGGAACATTCGATGAAACTGTTCGTATATTTCTTAATACCAATAATAACTATTATTGCAATTGATTGCGTAACATACGTTCGAAAGTATAAAGTTACGTTCACCATCGCGCGAATGTAAAAGTGTATCGAATCTTAAAGCACTCATCATTAAGGAATATTGTGAGCGCATGGTCCAGTGTTCTAGTGAAAACGTGTATAATGGAGATTGCAGCTATAAATATTAGCTAGGTATTCGGAATGGTTTGCGGCCCGTCACCCTGCATTCATTATGCAATAAACCGTGACGATTTGCAAGCTAAAGGGCGAACGAGTGCGTACGAAATTGCGTCCAATTTTCCTCTCACACAATTGTAGGATTAGAGGAAAATTTATATGTCTGGCTTTTTCAAATTAGAGGTAGGACTGGGCTTAATTCCGTCTGAGGGCAGCGAGCAATTCCATTTGTCGCCTATCCCAAGGCCATCGGATACAATGGGCTTACCTTGCTCAGCACAATCCAGGCTTTTAAAGACTAGCCGTGTAGTTTTTCCGTATGTTTAGTTAAGGCATAGAATAGATAATATAGATAGAACGGACACTCCCCACCCCCCGCCAATTTCAAGCTTCCTCCCCCTCGCGGACGCGAGGCGGACTCAACGAAGGGTTATTATATCGGACGATAATTTTCTATGAGAATACGACCATGATGCTGTATTATTTAACAAAATGGTACCAAATTTTTCGTCTATTATACGAAACAAGAATAAGAGATTTTTAATTACATAAGAATTTCTACAAAGATTGAATCATTTTTATAAACTGTGTTAAGCTATTCTATATAAGTTCTGTGACTAGCCTACCTATAATGAAATACGCGATATATGGAGTGATTAATTAATATATTATCAGAATAAAGTTTTCTCTTTGGGTAAGTGTACTTAACTAAAAATCAATTCGTGCATGGTACCTTTATTATCTCCTACTAGCTGTGCCCCGTGTTTTCACCCGCGTCTATTTGAGGAAAATCCATGCTAAAATATCCATTGCTGGCCACTTTATTACGTTTTACGGAACCCTAAAAATACGTAAATAAGCAACAATGCATTGTTGTAGAACAAATTTGATTACTTCAAATGACACAAACTTCAAATGTAGACACGCGCCGTCACAGGCTTCAACGACCAAAGAGAATTTAAATTCACGGAACTAAAGCTCTCGAAGAGAAATATTTTTCCCCGTTTTCTTTACATTCTTTACTCATACTCCGTACCTATTGATAGGTAGTAGCGTAATGTTATATACCCTATAGCCTTCCTCGATAAATGGAGTATCCAACAAAAAAATAATCTTTCCTATCGGTCCAGTAGTTTCCGAGATCCTAGCGTTCAAACAAACAAACAAACAAACTCTTCAGCTTTATAATATTAGTATAGATATTTTGTTTTAAATCTTCTCCGTTCTGATTGTTGATGAAAGTTATATTTACCTACATTAAAGATCGAACACTAACTAGGTAAGATTGTAAGCCACAGGCAGATGAACTCACGGGTCACAGCGATTCCATAAAATAATGTAGTAACCCTAGATGACACGCACACATGCGTAAATGTGTTCGAACGACATATGCGTAGTTGTGTGAGTGTAGGTATGTCGACTTCACCGTTTGTTCGGAGTTTAGGCCGAGTGTCCGGGGTGTGGTTAAGGTATCATGTTTGCTAAATAGGCAAGCTTAGCTTTAATGGAAATGAGAGGTCTTCTGAATTCAATGTCGGTATAGATAATACGACCGTTTATTTTCTTTGTTTTCAGATTCAAAAGACGGAAGCTATGGCTGATTCAATTGTAGCAGTAATTAAGGAGTATCTTTCAGTAGTATCTTTTGGTAAACGACATTTCTGCAATATTCGACATCTTTTGACTTATCTACTGTAAAATATACAGAAATACAAGCTCTTTAAGCTCTTAAGTCTTTAAGAAAAACAAATTCTGCAGATCGAGGGCCGATAAGGTAGGCATACATGGCTCTAAGAGGCTGATAACCTCTATCTGAACCATATAATTATCGGAGATACCACTGGCCAAGACGACTAATCTCGTGCCTAGCTTCCATCAGTTCAAGGCAATTTGGACTTTATTTCAGAGGAAATAAAGATGGAGAAAAATGAAGACTATCAGAGTATGGTCCGTCAAGTCACCGTTGGCACGAAGCTCGCGTCTCCGCCACGAATTGGTCTATAATTAAGAAATAAGTTAAGATACGGTTTTTAGCTGACTTTTTACAAAGCGTCTTGCGGGCCAACGCAATTAACCCGCCTTGTAAATTGAATGTTTGCTTTATAGTGATTAGTAATTAACTTCAAAGTTTTTTATAGGAGCTCACGACGGCATTGATCTTATTGATGCTCATTTGTTTTGTTTGTTGCCATGCCCAAGTCAATTTTGTACGGTAAATATTAATTTAGAAGACGTGTTTTTTTATTTGATACGTACCTACAGTAGTATAGTAAATTTTACATGCAAAAAATCGTACTTAGTCATTTTTATGAAGCAATAATTAAGTTAATTAGGAATTAAGGTAGTAGAATCACATGTTTTGAAATAGACTTCATTTTTTTGCTATATTAAATCATTTGTAATTACACTGGTTGTTTTTATTGCTATTAACGAACTAGTTACTTAAGTACTTGAACGAATGTATATTTATGTACAAGTGTATCTTTTACATTTTTTTACCGTTGTTTGTTTTTGGACTCCCCGTAATATATGATGTTACAACAAGCTTTGATTATTAAAGTGAAAATTTCTTTTGGCGCGCCTAGACAGATTTTTCGTGGGGTGTGAATTGAATTCTAGCGTCACGCTTGGGTATGATAAGAAATCTTCGGGTAAACTCGGGACCATGGCCATTGGCCATCTATAAATGCGTCAGCCAATGGGAAATGCTGAAAGGGCATGGCTTGGCCATCATGACATCGCCATCTAGAAATGCGTGAGCCAATGGGAAATGCTGACTCACTCTTTTGCCCACAGCTGCCCATTTTACTACCTCGCGAACATTGGTCAAATAAATAATTTGAGGCAAACTACATATACTCGGCATACAGTTATTTTACCAGTACCTATTGTACGAACTGTGTTCCAGTTTGAAAAGCAATATTTCCAGGGAAAAGATATAAATAACATCATACCTCTAGAGGATGAGCGAAGTACAGTGCTCCTAGGCAGTCATTTGGATTCTTCATATTCAAATAGCTACGTACATGTCACTAAGTTTTAAAGAGCAGGTATGTTAATAACTATCAGGTGCATGCGTTTCTCGTATTTCAAAATTATTTTTATTGACCTATGACATATTATGTATGTAAAATATAAGTTATAGTACATACCTACTGTTTTAGTATTAAAATTAACGTGGTTGTTACACATATTGATTAGTAATAAACTCGAGTACAGTTAATAAACTCGAGTCGGATTGACCGACCTCATTACACGTGAGTTACCCGTTTACCTAATCAATATACCTACTGTTCATTGGTTCTTGCTAAAAAATATCCATCTTCACCACCATTCGATTTGTAAACATAGTTAAAGCAGCTAAATAAAAATTAAAATATGATAAATACCTATATATTTGTCAATATTTCATTTAAAATTCCTATTTCATAATTATTGCAATGGACCTATATCGACCAATCAGCAATAAACCATTTCACTTCGCTGTAGCAATCCTACATAAATTCAATTGATTCGGTTCGATACAATCTCCTGACGTCTGAGGCAAGGATATGTACCTACATAGGTATAGATACATAAGTAGTCATTGTTGACGTCACAGTAGTATGTTTATCGAATTGACAAATAGGTACTATGAATATTTCTCTCAAATAATATTATTAATGATGGGTGCGAGGTGCGACATAAAAACAGAAACAGAACTCGGAAAACAGATATCAGATTGTTTTAATTGTACAAACTGTAAACAAAGATATTTAATTAATTGTAGAATCAGCAGTTTTTCCCATTGCGTGCATGCAAAACTAAGGCTTAATTGGCTTGCATTTACATAATAAGTACTAACCTAAATGTCTCAAAAAGGCATGGGAAAAATGGAAAAGACCTTCGTCCATGCTTAGGTACGAAACTAATCAAACAAACACATATTTAAATTGCAATGAAAATCGTGAAACCTTCATTTATGGGATGTATCTGTATTGTTCCATTACCTATTCATGCCTTATATGTTTTTAAGAAAGTGAACAATGAACATGCCAGTCTTTATTTTATCCATTTTAACCAGTACTTTAGGCAAACTTCTATAGAATTGCTATAAAAGCTTTGTTGTGAAGTAGTGACGAACATTTTCGATTTCATAAACTAAAGGTCGTAGGTACGAATCCCGCCAGCCCCTACGAGTATTTTTGGTCGTAGGTACGAATCCCGCCAGCCTCTCTGAATATTTTTGTTGCCAAGTGCGGTGTACAAGTTTGTCATCACTATTGGATTTAACGGAAAAGGTATTGAACATCACGAGAATCGACATGAGTCATACGCCAATTCACACTTGACCAGCGTGGTGAATTATGACCTAGACTCTCTCCTTGTGAGAGACGGTCCCATGTCACAATCGTGTAAACATTAATTGGGCTGTTTATGCGTATGTCCCTGATCCCTGCAATAATAGCATATAACAGTGAAGTTTACGTCAACATCGATCTAACTTACATTCTGTGAACTTTTGATAGAAAACAATTAAGTTCTGACACTAGAAAGACATTTTAGCAAAGCTATGCAAAATGCGTTTTATCCTTAAATCTCATGCAATAAACGCGTCCCACAAAAAAAAAGCAAGTTTCTAGAACAGACCATGAAAAACACTTTCGTGTCGACCGAACATTTCTGCATCGGCTCGTACATTTCTTTCACATGTTTAAGCAAAACGAGCACTAAACTCTTTACGTACACTGAGCGAACCAATAGCTCTATTTCAAAGCTGTCTCAAACGAAAAAGGTAAACAAATGCACTACACGAAAGGAAGAGATCTTTCAGTACAGCATAATCCACCGCCCAGAGAGGCCGCTCCATTTATTTATTGAGATTATTATCGTGCGTAATAATTCACTAAGTTTCAATTGCATAATGACGGCGGACAGGACTACCACTGCTCTAGGCCGACGCTGCGCAGATAATCTTCCTCGAGAAGACTATTATTAAATAGGGGCTGTCAGTAAACCTCGGGCCGCTCTCAGGGCTAGCAGTCGATAGTCGGTAGCTCTGATTGCTCGGTATCACGCTACTTTGTATATTGATTGAGATGACAGATCGTGATCGATGGCCCATAGACAAGCGCGTAAGCAAGTTGCGTGTATTGCGCGATATGCCATGTCGCGTCAGCCTACATTACTTACCTGTTTGTGGATTGATTTCCAGATAGCTCACTATGGGGAACAATTTTCTACTCGTAGATACAGAAGTGGCTTGGAAAATAAGTGGTAGTATAATTGTTTTAGATGTAACTTTGCTTATATTAACTTGTAGTTTCTCAAAGAGTAATTACTACTAATTACAACATTACTTCGTGTAGCTAACTAAAAGAGTTATTCAAACTGTATTGGCTTTCAAACTTTGTAAGTTTTTATCAATATCGATTACATGATAAATTCAATTAAGAAAAACCGCATTCTTCAAGAGCATAAACAACACGAAATAAATATAATTTCCCATTTCTGTAAATTCAGTACTTGAATACCGTCCTCTAAGTCAACTACGAACAACATTTTATTTCTCAAACGAGTCCCATGTTGGTTTAAATAAGGCTTCTTTTTGTTATCTGTCGCCAAGTCTAGACTAATGAGACGCTTCCTTGTCTGAACTCCACATTGTTACAAAGACCAGCTGCCTACTTTACCCAGTTTCCTAACCATGGAGGCAAAGTTCAAGAATGCTTTCACCGAGTCGGATAAGTCTGATAACCCTAGGCTCAGTTCCCAGACGTAGGTGCCTGCAGTTTGAAACGCAAACTTGTAAATGTTCCGTACTCCGACTTACTTTTTCTAATTCTTGTGTAGGATTACAGCGGTAGGTAACATTTTCTCTAATACGGGTGACACGGGTGTAGAAACATATTTTGTAAGCAGTTTGTTTCACTAATTTTTTAGATCACTTATTCATTCTAAGAAAAATAATAAAGGATAAAGATTACAGTGTTTATTATAAGTACCTAATTGACTTTCTTACTAAAAGACAACGCCTATTTTTAGTGTAAACTGCATAACAGTCTCAATTATTTTAATAGAAGACTCACTGAACGTGCAAATGTTGTCTACCAAATAAATTGTTATTATCAGTCGAATGAAATGGCACAGGATACTTCGTGTACATAAATGACCTAACGTCTGCGAATTATGGTTTAATTATTCGGGTATTGTTCATTCAAAAGTAATAAAATTGCGATTCAAAAATAAAGTTTTTTTTTAAATAAAGAGTAACAAGACGAGCAGGACATGTGCCTGGTGGAAAGCAACATGCCTGCCACATAACAGCACAGTGACACGCAGCTATTGGAACATGAAGAGTCTAAATCATTACCTGCATTGTACTGCGCTCGTTACCCAGAGATCTAAGATATTAAATCTCTAAGCCCTGTAATTTCTCTGGAAACATTGCCCTTCAAACCGGAACACAGTAATGTTTGCTCATTACTGCTTGGCAGTAGAATAACTGGCAAAGGTACTCCCCCTGGTAAGGTGTGGTACTCACCCAGGTGGACTCTGCTAAGAGTCCTACCACTACAAATGTAGTAAAAATGTTTTATCTAATACATTAAAAAACTTTCCTAAAAATCAGTCGAGTCGATTTCGACAACGATACGCTCGTGACACGTGAATTTTATATATCCGAATGTTTTTTTTTTCTCGTAATTTAGTTTTCCATTTTCTCGAAAATCTACATTTCTATCGCCGTAAATCGGGTGTAAAAATCTTTATTATTTCGGCTTCGAAGCCGTAACGCCGTAAACGTAACTTATTCTATTATGTAATACGATACAATAATAAAAGCCTTTAGACCACGATACTTTACAACATTTAGCAATCAAATAAATCCCTACTAATTTATGTTATTCTTCACGAACATCTATTGTTTTAAATCTAAATAAACTACGCACATTACAAAAACCTTATCTAGAAGAGATTTATCTCAAGTGTTTATGCAAAATTCAGCTCACAAATCTAACATTGGTATCTAGATAACGGAATTTTATCTATAGATTTTGGATAATATCTATGCGTGATGAAAGTATGTTCTAGATACTCATATCTCTGTGTTTGAATATATATTTGATAAAGGTAAAAGTAACAGTATCGTGAAATTTCAATAAGTAAACCTTGAAAATGATTTTGCATTTTCAGGACAAAAGTAGCATATTATACAGTAAATACGTTGAAAACCAATTTGATTTATTGATGCGTTAGCATAAAGGAACAAAAACATACACGCATTTTCAACATTTACTCTCTCTCATGTATTGCTTCAATACACAAACTATTTGTAGTCAAAGCCTGTGCTTGTTTTACGTAGCAACCGTTTAAATGTACATTTTTAAACAATAGTTTAAATTTTTATACCACACAAAATAAATTGAAATGGACTTCAAATTCGTTAAAATAGGTATGTTAGCAATTCGAGTGTTTTTTAAAATAAAACTTAACTTTTTAAATATTCCTCAGATTAAGATATTATTGTAAACCTGTCTTGGGACCAGACGTGCTTACGTAAGAGCCATTATTGTTATCACGGGACGCTCCGAGGCTTAGAGACATAGCGTAGATAACACAGTGACTCACTAACCGTCTATGAATGCGGTTAAAAATATGGAATTCCATTGAACAATGAAACTGCGAGCACGTGTGAATACTCGTATCTGGAACTATTCCAGATACCAGTTCATCTCGTCAACTAATTGGTGCCCTTTATCATTTCCTCGAGAACACACAGGTTGGGATTAACCGAAAGAGACATTTTTTTGTAATCAATGGCTTACTAAACCGTATGACTATTTTTTTTCATTCAATGCATTTATTGGGACCATTGAATTTTGAAATCACTTGGTGCCGCCATATTTTACATTGTTTAAGATACATGCAAATTAATACCATGTGTGGGTTCGTCAGTGAAGCTATCTCAATAGTTATAAACCTATTTTGGATTGATGTCAAGTAACTAAAATAGTCATTTAAGCGTGAAATTAATCAATCAAATTAAATCGTCAATGGAATTGACATTGACATTGATTGACATTGTTGTCTGAAAAGTTACATATACAAACGTGTGAACATCTTTAGATATTCGATGTCAAAAGTACCTAAAATTCAGTTTTTTAAAATCATCTGTTTTCTTTTCCTCCCGGCGTATTTGCATTTAAATAAGCTCGGTATGTAATAAAATTATTTGCTACTTTTACCCGTTACTTTTTTAATACATTGAACCGTTGTTGAGATAGAGGACGCAAAGTGAGCAGTAGGTACTTTAGCGCAAAGTAAATCCTGAATCCCGATTTATTTCACCGTAGTGCAGTTAGCACCACGGTGCACTAAGTTGTTACCCGGACGTAATATAAAAAAAAAAGAATTTTAGTAAGTCGTACTGGCCACTTTGATCTAAAATATGTCCTCTTTAGTTAGGAACACCAAATTCAAATTTATTCAGCTATTTACTCGTGCTTTTGTATTTTGATTACCGTAATTCCTTGGTTTTTTCCACCATTGGTTTTTGCTTTCGGTTAACTGAGTGAGTTTAAAAAAGTGGCCAGTACGACCAAACACCAATTTCACATGTAAGGACCTAATATTAAGTATAATAGCGGCGCTTTTTAATATACTAGTTATGCGTAGCCCCGTATCGAGCACCGTACTATAGACAATAGTGCGAGAACGCCGCGAGATTTACCTTTTATTCGAGAGATTCTCTCAGCGCAGTTGTAATTCACCGTTACCTAAACAGATATTAATCATAATTTTCACTTGCGTCCTACTCAACTACTATCTGGATGATAGTTATTAGCTCTTTTTGGTTATAAACTCGATGCGTGTGGGCAGGAGTCGACCAGTGGAAAATTGCCGTGCGACAAGCCTGGGTAATGGATTTAAAAGTGCTTCGTTGGGGACACCTTTGAATAGCAAAATAATCACTTCCTTTGCAATTATCCCAGCATTAGGGCAAGTTGTCTTGACGTTTATGACGTTTTGTTTGGCGCCTCTTTACAACAGACAATACTCCCAGTATTGCATATCTAGGATTTATCTGATTGTGAATTAGAACTTTTTTGAAGAAGCATTTATGAACAAAACTAAATTACAATGAACACTGCACTATTTATAGGTACCTAACCACATATCATAATTACAACTGAGTTATTAATCGACTTATGAAGGTCTAGAAATAATTATGAAGGTCGAATGGCAGTTATAACTCATTTTGATTTTGTGTCAAAATTGTATCTCACTATTGTGTGCTTGATTTGTTTTAAGCGTTTGACACCTATGACATAAGGTTGGCCTGAGATGACCTGATGCCTACGGCATGCCGATTTTTATGTGAGTGCAGAAGGCACAGGGTCTTAACAATATTTTAACGAGAAACATTGCACAGCGTGACTTACTTGTAACTATTGCCTTTTTGTAAACGTCTGAAATGACTTTTTTGGTAAAACGTTTTTTTTTTTTTAACTTTTATAGGTTAACACTTGACCGCCATCTCGCCTGATGTTAAGCGACGATGCGGTCTACGATAGAGCGTGTTTACCTAGAAGAAACCGATTCACTCTCGATTTGAAGTCACAAAGATTGTAACCTATAGGGAAAACCCACTCAGGCAACGCCTAGTCATTCTTATCACAAAAGTAGTGTCAAATCTCTTCGTTCGTGTCTTTGGAACATCAACCATGAAACGATGTCGCTTTTTCGAGCTACATAATACGAGTATATCCTGGTTTCACCCGATAGCAACCCTGAAATTGTGAACAAAGCTGAGCATCTACTTAAGGGGGCGCCTAAAGCCAGAAAACGAAAAAAGGACATTTTCGACGCCGCTCACTGAAGTTAAGAAACTAAAACCTATGACAAAAAAAATATTGACGTGTGGGTACAATCAAGAAAAAGCACAATAACCGAATAGAATTTTAAAAATAGATCTGAGTTTTTTACAATAAAAAAATAAAAATGACACCGAAAAAACCCGTTTTAATTCGAGTACTCGAAATTATCAGCGATGACCCCACATTATTTTTTGGTAATAAAATTCCTATTTGTACGTTCTAGTAAAGTAACCGGACACTTTTTTAAATTTATGTTTAGTTATTGAGTAATTAAATAAAACTTGGTCAAAAATGGACTCCTGATTAAATATTGATTTTTCCTCCAAACGGTGTCATGCTATTCTCGACTTTATGTTCATCACATTAAGAAACGCGTCGCGCGGGTGAAATCTGATTTTTTCTGGGCTTTAGGCGCACTCTTAATCCAGTTTTGTAGAAAACAGTCAGGCGGCTTCAAGATTATCCCTAGAGTAAAAGTATTTTATATTTCACTAGCGGTCCATCTCGGCTCGCCCGTGTAACGTAATATGTATATAGCCTCAGGGAACACGTAAATATCTAACGGTGCAAGAATTTTTGAAATCAGTCTAGTAGTTACAGAGATTAGCGCGTTAAAATGAAAAAGCTCTTCAGCTTTATAATATTAGTATGGAGTATGGACTATCCGGTCCTTTTACCACTCAGTACCTTTTATGCTCAAATATAAATAGATTAACAAATCCGAGCACGTCAAAGTTAAATAAAAACAAATGCTCACCAAATTCTAACAAATGACAGTTACCCTCATGCTTTGCCATAGATGCTTACTACAGTTATTCTGCCGCCAAGCAAAAGTGTGCGAACATTACTGTGTTCCAATTTGAAAGGCAATGTTTCCACTGAAATTACGGGCTAAGAGATAAAACTCTTTATATATCACGGTGACAGGCGCAGTGCAGTGCTAGGTAATGATTTGGACTCTTCATGTTCCAATAGCCACGTTTCACTGTGCTGTTATGGGCAGGCATGTAGCTTCCCATGAGGCACATGTCCAGCTCGTCTTGTAACTACACTATAAAAAAGAAGTTTAATATTTTTGAGACATAAGTATTTCAAATTATTATATTGAAATCGTCTAGATGAGATAGATAGTAATCTAATAAAACATCCAAATCTTGTATATAATTGTATGTCCGAGAAATACTGTCTGACTGTCAGACATACTTGCACTGCCCGATAGTGAGATTTGGCTCGAAACAGATTTGGCTCAAAGATATAATTATTTAGTTAAGCAATATCTTTAAATCAAATAATATATCGTTTTTGTTATGCGTAAATTATTTCGTAAACATTATTAAATTATAGAGAAAACATATTTTCTGAATTTCATGAGATAATGTAAAATATTAATTGTGATTTTCACATGTCTATTAGGTCGGAATTATCTAGGTGCTAAGTATCATCATCATCATCAGCCGCAAGACGTCCACTGCTGAACATAGGCCTCCCCCCTAGATTTCTACAACGAACGGTCCCGCGCAACCTGCAACCAGCGGTATAACTAAGTATAACTTTTAAGATTTATAATATAACCAAATTAGTAACATAAATTTAGGGTAAAATAAACATTTTAGCCTTGATTCAGGCCAAACTAATTACCAGATCATAATTTGATAAGCCGTCCGCAGTTCGCATTCCTTTTTAGGCACAACTTCCTTATCGTTGATCACCAAGCCAACGTCTATTGAACTAATTTCTGCAAGACTGTAAACTAATTCGTTTCAATTACAAATAAACTAATCTGAACCAGATTTGTAAAGTGTATTTGACTCAATTAACAAAATGTTGTCATCGACCAATAGAGACAATGAGGCATTTTCAAAATGACAGTTGAGTGATAAATAAATGACGAAATATGACAAATAATTGACATTGGCAAATTATGCTTTTCAAATTTTTCACTGTATTAAAACAACCAAACAAAAAACTAAAAGTTAAATTTTAAACATTCACATACTCGTACTGAACCAATTTTGATTAAATCTGTGAAAACAAAACAATGTAACGTAACTTAACGTATCAAATGTAAAGTGAAAAACAATCGTTTCAAAAAGCTCTCTTGAGTAATCAAATAAAAAATTGGCAGTATTCTTAACGCTATTTACGTATGTAGCGTTTTCAGCTCTCATAGACAGAAACCACAAATAGAATTAGTCACCTATTATTCGCCTCTATATTTTTAGTCACTTCTCAAAATAAATCTTTAAAACACAAGAAACAATCCACGTAATTTTGCTGCACTATGCGTCAGTTAATGACAAGGCAACATATGTCGGCCAACATAATATTGATGTTGCTGTAGTAGCAACAAAGACGTTGTGGGTAGCGAAAAAAAATCGAAATTTATGGGTAGGAAGGACTCTCCCAAGACTCCACCTTGAGGTATACCGCACTGTTGTCAGTTATTCTACCGCCAAGCAGTAATGTGCAATCCTTACTGTGTTCCGGTTTGAACAAAAACGTTTACAGAGCAATCACAGATCAAAGAAATAAATCATCTTATAACTCTGGGAGACGAGCAAATGCAGTCCAAGACAATAAATTAGACTTTTCCTGTTCAAATATCTACACTACAATGTGTTATTATTGGCAGGCATGTTGGTAACCATCAGCTGCTTCTCCTTCTCGTCCCATCACTTTATTTTATAAAAATAAATTTCGTATTTTGAGATTGAAATGTTGTTTAAAACATTTAAAAGTAACAGCTCATTTTACGTTGTATATTTAATAGCCCTCGGGCACTAATGTGCCTTCGTTTCTTTGCGTCTTGTCTTGCAGCTGCTGATGTGTAATTGCTCACATTTCAATCCATAAAGCTTAAAATCTACAAACAACTCGGCACATCTATACTTTTTTTGTAGTGGTAAGACTCTTTGCAGAGTCCGCCTGGGGAAGTACCACATCTTTGTCAGTTATGCGTCAAGCGGTAATGTACAAACATTACAGCGATATCTGAAACCTAGATGGATACATTGTCATTTTTTTTACAAAACAATTTACACAGAATAGTTATTTTGCTTGCTTGCATTGTAATCAAAGCGTGTACTTTTTATATTGAATTGTACTATTTGTCTAAATCATAGCAAGCAAACTGGAGGTGGGGACTTATATAACCCTTGCTCTTTTTTCTCTCCAATTGCTCGTAGCTCGAAAAAGAGATACATTTACTCGTAATTTTATCGTGAATGATCCTAAGATTCGAATAACCAGAGTTTTAATATCACAATTTAAACATCGAAACTGTGGGATAGATTACATGAGTGGGCATTCCCTGATGATTGTAGGTACCTAATTTTCATCTTCTTCTTCATGATCGTTGCTTAACATCAAATGAGACAGAAAATAAAAAAAAGGTCAAATCGTCTTTTATTGCACCGTGTTTCTGAACGGAGTTTACGCTAAAGAAAAATAATGAGTTATGTAAGTTAAAAGTGTAGCATCCAAGCAAATCGCACGGTTCGCACAATAAATGCACCGATAAAAAACATTACTCGCGGCCCTCAATAAATACACATTAACGTCCTGGGGCATTCTGGTTTACATTCCGTGCGGTTTCCAACGAGTTTTATAAAGCTCCGTTCGACCGCACACGCAATTACAAACGCCTTTTTGCGGTACAATCAATATTTATCCTCTTGTGAGACAATACGATACGCACTGTTATATAAGACCACAAAATTTAACAAAAAAGCGGATTGAACGATTGTTGGATGAGAGGACGAAAGGGGTTTTAATTGTGCACTTCCGAAAGGCATCGACAGCTTTTAATTTCAAGGTTTATTTTTCAATTATAAGTGAATGTTTGAAGTTAATGAAGTCAGGCTATTGAGAGAGTAAAAAGGTCTACAAATATCTAGATAATATGCCCAATAGATGTGCCTTAAGGCAACCTACACGTCTGCCTGTAAAATAACAATGCCACGCAACTATTTAAATTTGAAAAGTCCAAATCGCTACCTAGCACTTCACTGCGCTTGGTTGTTTTGGTTGGTTGTTGAATTTTCAACGCAACAATGATAGAAAAGCGATGTAAAGAGTAAAGATATAGATGAAAACATGTACAATCAGGTATACTTCATTTATGCTTTGAGATATGATATGCGTAAGTATGTATATGTTAATAGGGTCCTGCGTTGTCCTACCTTAAAGTCCGTTAAAAATAACTTGTATAATGAAATATGTTATAGAAGTAGATATATTACTTTCTAGTACATTATCGTTCCGCCTCCGTAGTACAAAACGAGGACGCTTTCGAGACCTTCAACCCTTTGGCACACTGGAAAGTACGAATAACTTATAACATCTCACTGGTGTGCTTTATCTATGCTATAGTCACAGTTATAGAGGTCTTTGTAGTGGTAGAACTTTTTGCAGAGCTCGCCTGGGGAAGTACCACACCTTTGCCAGTCATTCTACCGCCAAGCAGTACTTAATGAGCAAAAATTACTGTGTCCCTGTTTGAAGATTTTTTTTTATATTAAAGAGTGACGAGACGAGCAGGACATGCGCCTGATGGTACGCAACATGCCTGCCACATAACAGCACAGTGACACACAGCTATTGGAACATGAAGAGTCCAAATCATTACCTAGCACAGCACTGCGCTCGTCACCCAGATATCTAAGATATTTTATCTCTAAGCTCAGTATTTTTTCTGGAAACATTGCCCTTCAAGCCGAAACACAGTAACACATTACTGCTTGGCGGCAGAATAACTGGCAAACTGTGGTACTTCCCCAGGCGGACTCTACCAAGAGTCCTACCACTACAAATTACAGGGTATAGAAACAAATGATCTTATATCTCTGGATGATAAACACAATACAGTGTTAGGTAATGATTTGGGCTCATTTTTCAATAACTGCGTGATGCGTGACACTTTGATGTATTAGGAAGGCGTATTGTTTACCATCAGACACACGTCCTACTCACTTTTTACTTTATCACACACTTTACACTGGTCTATCACACGTAAATCAGAATCTCATTAGCAAAGAGTTAACATTAGGTAGGTCGACCTGATTGTCAACATATTATCCGTGGCATTGTAGCTCTTAAACTCATGTCGAATACGGTTTTTATTATATCTGAAAACTACCATGATTGAGAATCGAGACGATTTGGACGGTCGGATTCATCGGATCGGATATAATTTGTATCAGGGTTTCATTCAGTTTTGTATTTTATTATTATAACAATAAGAATGTGTTTATTGCCATACTGTATTCACAAAGATCTTAAAGTAGCTTAGGTATAGGTACAAGCAGTATGCCCAATTATCAATAACGGACGTGCAATATGTGTCACATAGTACTTAACTTAATATAGGGTGATTGACAATATGCATGCAAGTCTGCCTGTTATTTTTTTTTTAAATAAAGAGTGACGAGACGAGCAAGACATGTGCCTGATGGTAAGCAACATGCCTGCCACATAACAGCACAGTGACACGCAGCTATTGGAACATGAAGAGTCCAAATCATTACCTAGCACTGCACTGCGCTCGTCACCCAGAGATCTAAGTTGTTATATCTCTAAGCCCTGTAATTTCTCTGGAAACATTGCCCTTCAAACCGGAACACAGTAATGTTTGCACATTACTGCTTGGCGGTAGAATAATTGGCAAAGGTGTGGTACATCCCCAGGCGGACTCTGCTAAGAGTCCTACCACTACAAAAGCAAACTGCTTATGGTAAGCAGTAACTATCGTTTATGGATATCTGCAACATCAGAGATGCTGACGACGTTAAACCAATCCGGAGAAGTGTTTAAAGATATCCTACTTCATAAATGTCAATGTATGGATGTTTGGATATTTGGATGTTTGTTGCTCAATCACGTCCTAACGTATGAACGGATCGGCCTGAAATTTGAAACACAAATAGATTATAGTCTGGAAGAATACATAATCCCGCAAAAACTAAGGGAACAACGGGAACGGGAACTACGCGGGTAACACCGTGGGGCGCTGCTAGTCCTTTAAACATATTAAATTGTATCTTATACTTATTTAACTTAGTATACGTAGCTAGTTGACATCTTCTGCGCTGGTCAAGTGCGAGTTAGCAGATGCCAAATTTCCTCGAAAGATCAATTTCTTGATTTCTTGGAATACGATGGTTTCCTCGTGAAATTACAATCTTTAGACATAAAATACCGCAATTACCTTTAAATCAATCATAACCGATTGTATTCCATAAAACTGATTATCTCATTACGGTATATTATCAGTGTCGTGATCGAATGAAAATTTTTCATCCAAAACCGAGAAACGCGTGCAATTCATTAAACAAATTGCATTTCGTTTTCAATTAATATCGATTTAAGCCGCACAGCGTTCCTGTTTATAACTGAAAGAGTAAAAATTGAGATTAATTGCACCGACACAAGATAAAATAAAAGCAATCATAAAATAGGCAGTTGGGTTTTATGGTGCGGAAAACAATGCGCTTGATGCGAACAATACAATGCGTCGATGCAATACGAAAGGATGCGATGAAAACGTGTGCTGAAATAAAAAAAAACAGAACCGAATTGAGAACCGTCTCCTTTTTTAAGTCGGTCAACAAGATTATAATTAAATTTCCTCCACAAAAAATGGTTGTCTGTAAAGTCGGGTTACTGACGTTAGTTGAACGTGACAACTTCAACTACGCCTTAGAGTGAGGTAACGCCGGCGGCGAGGTAACGGCGTTAACGGCACATGACGTCATGTTTTGCGGGCGTGCAGCCAGCTTCATCGAATTATAAGACGTTGTCACGTCAAAATAAACACAGTTTTCATTTTAAAATAATTGAAGTTGTCAATTATTATATTGAAGTGAAAACTTCTTTTGGCGTAGGAACCACACACAGATCTTTTACAGGCTGTAAATGAAGCTCATCGTAAGAATCGTTCGGTTGAGCTCGGAGAAAGACAGTCTGATGTATCTCTGCTGTCACTGTCTTTTTTTTAATTTATTCTTGAGCATTGATACTAGCCCTTCAGCCGCATCTGTCACTGTCGTGTCGCTGTGTTTACCATGTTCAGTTTGTATGGAATCGTTTTTATTTCTAATTATTAAAATTATTCAAAAGTTTTTAATATTATTTCAGTTTTCACTTCCGCCATGCACATGATGCACATGCCAAGTACTTGTTTTTTTTTTTCAAATTAAACGTAGACTCTCCGCTAAATGTCATAATTTTTGTGTTATCAACTAAACACAGTGTTGATTATGAAACCAACAGTGAGGAATATATAAAAAACGAAAAGTGTATTTTTTTTCGATTAATGTTTTACAAAAAGATCTTTAATATAGATAAAAAATATAAAAATACACATCAAATTAGGTCCAAGACACAACCGCGCACTGACTCCTGCCCGAACGTGCCCAGAACACTCGCTGCGTTCCCCCTCTGAATGGCCAGGGAGATCTGCTGAGTTAAAAACGAATATACTGAATGACTGGCCTCGTGGCTTAGTTGGTAGTAGCACTGCCTGCGAAGCCGAGGGTCGTGGGTTCGATCCCCACCCAGTGCAAATATTTGTGTGATGAATTCAAATGTTTGCACTGTGTCTGGGTGTTTCTATGTATAATAAGTATGTATTTAAAAACTATATAAGTATTATATCAGCTATCTGGCCGCCATCACACAAGCTTTGCTTAGTTTGGGGTCAGATGGTGTTGTGTGTGAATTGTCCACCAATATTTATATTTATACCTATTTAGTATCGAAAGTTCAGATTTTTGTTGATAGGTATTTTAAAACCCTGAACCCTGAAGTATGATGTACCGAACAAAGAAACAATCAGAAATGGAGAAGCTATCGCGTAGCATACAATACAAAAAAATATACAACCAAATGGAGAACCTCTTCCTTTTTTGGAGTCGGTTAAAAAAGCCTTACAAGCAACTAGTTATTACACTAATCGGCGCGATATAATTCCCGAGTCAACTTAAACACAGGTTCCTTGCAGATCGAAACGCAAACATGGCGGCCGCTTTGAGAGGATAGCGCGCGACCGCGGCCGGCCTTGCTGCGGCGAACTGGGAAATTTATTCTCAACAAATGGTAAAAACTTATGCGTTCAAGTCACCGACATGTTAACGTCGGGCAACGGTGACAGCATAACGTCGGAGCGAAGCAGGAATAATGCGTTAGATGGTTTTGTATGGGCAAAAAAGATTTAGTAAGGTTTTGTAGCGGTAGGACTCTTAGCAGAGTTCGCCTGCGGAAGTACCACACCTTTGCCAGTTATTCTACCGCCAAGCAGTATTGTGCAAACATTACTGTGTTCCGGTTTGAAGGGCAATGTTTCCAGAGAAGTTACAGGTCTTAGAGATATAACAACTTAGATCTCTGGGTGACGAGCGCAGTGCAGTGCTAGGTAATGATTTGGACTATTCCTGTTCCAATAGCTGCGTGTCACTATGCTGTTATGTGGCAGGCATGTTGCTTACCATCAGGCACATGTCATCCTCGTCTCGTCACTCTATATTTAAAAAAAAAAGTATATGGAAACTCTTATGTGAAATCTTGTGCAATCGTAATTACAGTACCTATATCTGTAGCTATATACAGGCGAAGTGCTTATTGTGCAACATGAATGCCGTTTCATACTTTAGTTTTCACTTCTATCTGCATTTCATAATATATGAATGTCAATTTTATTTCAAAATTGATTGGTTAGCATTAAACCTCCTTCTGGCCTAATGTTAAGCGACGATGCAGTCGACGATGGAGCGTGCTAACCCATATAGAAGAACCGATTTACTCTCGACTTGAAGTCACCAAGTCGTTGGTACATATGTAGTTTACGGCAAAACCACTCAGGCATCGCATTCCACAGCCTAGATGTTCTAATTACGAAAGTGGAGTCAAACCTCGTTTAAGAGGTTTGACTCTTGATTCTTTTGAAATAACAGCACGAAACGATGTCACATTTTCGTGCTACACGAGAATCTAGTCTGATGGAATAAAGAGCAAGGTGTAAGTATTGTATTATCCAAATTAACTGCTCACTGACCGAAATGCATTCGATAAAAACCGACAAGCTAGGAAATTCTGCGGCAATGTTCAAGACTTTAAAATCTTTTTCGAACAAGGTCGGCAAACGTGTGGTTGCCTGTTACCACTACATATACCTACCTACTAATCTAAATGAAACTAAAATACTCATTGCTTCGTAAATGAAAACACAAATTGCTTTGCTTCCGTTTAAACACACTACATTACAGTCGATACGCAGTTTGCTATAATTCGTTCATTATTAATATTAAACATAGGGTATACGAAGTAACGCCCAGAATCGGTTCTTGATTAAACAACTCGTATTACCGTTCCTTTACTATTCCTTCTTTGAAAGTAATTAGTTTTAATTAGATATTGCTTCATTATGTTACAATTTTTCCATAGATTTAGGAAAATGTCAGTGTGTCAAAAGTATTTTACAGGAATGTGTACTTAAGGGCGTACCCCGAGCAAATGACCTTGATTATTTCTTACCTTATCGCACACCGCAAGAAAGAGCAAGAGAGAAACAGTAGGATTTGTCGCTGTTTTAGGCTCAAATTTTAGAATAAACTCTTTATAAAATCAGATTTTGGTCTTTTGAAAAAAATAAAACTACCAAAATGTTCATAATGGAATTGTCTATCTGTTGGTGTAAGTACAAAATCAAAATAATGGACGATTTTCGAGGAGATGCATGATAACTACAATTTTTTTTTTTTCATGGTTTCGTTGTGAGGCGATTATATAAACATTAAGTTAATTATCAAAAAAATAAAACTACCATTTTGAAGCCAAGAAGTTGTAGAAATTTAATGTATTTTTTACCAGTTGATATTTGTTTTGGCTAATGAGTAGATAGCTCTTAAAACTGGACAAAAAACTCGTTTTGGTGGCGGACGCACATTAAGGGTAGGTATATGTAATATGTATGCCCAATATTGTATAGTACGCCATACTATGAAATAGCTCTAGTCTAGTCATGTGTCTATCTTTTAAAGTTGCGTCATTAATATAACCTAAACTAACCAAATTTGTTCTAAATCTGTGTTGGTACGACTTATTTTTGGTAGGTGGCATAGCAACGCTTGCAGGGCTTAGATAGTTAAACTAAAACTCTTAGCTAAAAGTTATCAATTCCATCGGTAATCCCTATCGGTAAACTGGCAGCTTTTCTTATGGCTTAGGAAATTGTGGACTACAACATACAAACTCTTTTTAATTAATAACAATTTTTTACTTTTATAGGTTTACACTTTACCGCCATCTCGCCTGATGTTAACCGATGATGCGGTTCTACGATGGAACGTGCTTAGCTAAAAGGACTCAACACTCTCGATTTGAAGACACCACGATTGTGATCATCGAGAAAACCCCACTCAGGCAACACACTCCACAACCTAGACGTTCTTGGACGTCAGCATTAATATCTACTTACATTTTTGTCCTCTAGTTTTATATTCCAACAAATGTTGTAGGGATGTATGTTAGTGCAATTTATAAATAAACTAGCAGCATCCCGCAATTTTACCCACGTAGTTCCCCTTACGTTTCCCGGGATAAAAAGCCCATAATAGCCTATGTGTGCTTCCAGAATAAAATCTAATTGTGTTTCAAATTTCAGCCCGATCCGTTCATACGTTACAACGTGATTGAGCAACAAACATTCAAACATTAATATATGAGTAATATTAATATGATACATAATCGTATGGTCTGGCTCGCATCAGCAAATCCACACAGACCGTGGGCCCGTTTCGCTCAATCAAGAAACGACACAGAATTTGCAATCACCATTTCATCAGTTTCGCACGCGCCTCCTTCGGACTGTGTATAGTATAAGACATGCGCATACGCATCGTTCCCGCTGCAACAAACACCGCTTTAGATACTTATCTCGGTGCTGGTGGCTGACCGGCTTTATTTATGACAGTAATATGAATATTATGATAACGGAGTAACACGGCAGTAACGGGGGGTTATTGTAGATCATCTTAGGGATCTATCTTTTCATGTTATCTTCTAATAAGGACGTAATAAAATCCTTTGAAGATAACGAACAGGCAAGTTATAGGTAAACAACTAAAGTTTAAAGGAAAACTAAAAAAATATTTATTTACAGATATATTGTACCGATTAAGTAGTGAAGGCATCGATATAAACCAATGGATGTACCATGAGCACCTTGAAATTGGTAATAAACTGAGTCTCTGTGTGTTTCGTAAGTGGTTTACAAACAACCAATCCACTTGACCCCTAGAATCGCTAGCGGCGAGATATGCTGTGGTTCTACTTATTTTGGTTGTTGACAACGAATAGTGCTAGATAAAAACGTCCGGTGTCCACCGCTTGCCAAAACCGTCTAGAACGGAAAGAGTGAGCTCACTCTTCCCAACGATGACATATTTCCGTGTGCCCTGAAGTTTGAGAGGGCACATCTTGTATCGAGATCGTTGGTGGAAGAACCCTTCGCAGTGTTCGCCTTTAGAGACCTTTACCAGTTATCACTGTATTCCGGTTTAAAGAGCAATATTACCAGAACAATTGTAGGGCATAGAGATAAATCATTTTAAATCTCTCAGTTATGACCGCAGTGTAGTACTAGGTAATGATTTGGGCTCTTCGTGTTCCAATAGCTGGGTGACACGGGTGAGCTGTTATGAGCAGTCGTGTTTCTTACCATCAAGCACATGTCCTGGTTGTCGCTTAAGGCTTGTTCGCATTAAGCTAGTGTATTAGTCTAGTAGAGAGTAATTTAGTAGCTAAAATACTCGCTACTATTCAAAAATCGTTCGCACCGTGCTTTAGTACAGTTCACAAGTGAGTAGCGTTTTGCAACATGAAGCGTCTACAACGCAATAAAATAAATAAGCTGATTACGCTTGTTTTATTTGCTTGTTTTTAAAGAGCGGGGACTTAACATTCCACAAACATTCATGTTCCACATAATATAAAGAAACAAATTTTAATGTAGTATCTTCACTCCAGCGAAACGACAAAACGACATTTTGGCGGCAACCACAGACTAGTTAGTAAAGAGATGCGGCAACTAATGAACTCGACTAATTTGACAGGTTCGCACTCGTTTAGCCGATGAACCAGACAGCACATACGCGTGGTGGGGATGCTACTCGCCCGTTGAAAATAGAACAAAATGGATTGACTCGACTAAATTATTCACTAATCTACTCGACAAAATGTTTACTGTTCATACACGTTTAGTTGCTAAATTACTCGCTACTAGACTAAATTACTAGCCTAATGCGAACAAGCCTTTACACTCTACCATATAAAATAATAAACTAATACACTTTCAAAACACATATTCAGCCTGAACCAAATGATAATTTCGTTCATGAGTTAAATTTCACAGTAAGTCAACTTCACCAGTTCCTGAAGTCCTTCATTCTGACTGTGCTAAGCTTAAATTAATTAACCATGAAACAAATCCCACTTCGAAAATAAGAAAGTGAAAATGAATTTACAAACAAAAAGTCGACACGACAATCTTGCATCAATGGCTCTCAAAGCTCTCACGATTGTATATTTGGCATCAACGCGTGAGTCGACAGTTAAATATGTCTCTGTCATAAAAATAACGATAATGACGCATTATGAGGTATTTTACAACAGCTTTTAAAAGGAAACTTTATCTCGGCACCGCACCTGCCCACAGAAAGGCGGGGTCTTATCAACGGCGGGCCTTGATTGGTTTCGATATGTTTATGAACACCTATTCGATTCATTTACGATTTGAATTCGAATGATAGTCCTACTTCGAATAGTTTTAAAATAGGTTTTAGACAGAGACACAGTACTTTGTTAATCTATGTCGGTACTACACGTTTTGAACGGACAAAACAATACGCGCAATTAATTTTTATTATTGGATAAGGACATTTCTTACACAACACCATCTATCGCCAAATTAAGCAAAGCTTTCAAATTATGGAAGCCAGACGGCTGATAAAATACATATAGGTATAATTATAAATAATTTTATATAGATACATAGAAACACCCAGACACAGAACAAATATTTGGATTCATCACACAAATATTTGTCGGGGGTGGGAATCGAACCCACGACTCATGGCTTCGCAGGCAGTACAACTAAGCCGCTAGGCCAGTCAGATTTTTTCTATAATAGGTATAGAGCGACGAGATGAGCATGGCATGTGCCTGATGGTAAGCAACATGCCTGCCACATCACAGCACAGTGACACGCAGCTATTGGAACATGTTGACACGCAGCTATTGGAACATGTTGTAATACAACAATCTTTCTCAAAAAAGCATTCGCAATTTCTTCCGGTTTTTAATTGACTTCAAATAGGAGGAGGTTCTCAATTTTTTTCTCTGTATGTATGCTACGCGAAAGATCCGCCAGTTGTGAATCAATGTTGATGGCTCTGTTTATGTTCGGTAGATCATGCTTCCGAAATGGTGTCACATAAATTTTATTGAAATCGGTTTAGCTGTTTTTTTTTAAATTAACTCTTATACATATTCGTAATTGGTATTGTCCTCGCTGTTTAATTGGCACAGTGTGTTTAATTGTTTACATAAAGAAATTTAGTCGAGTCGAGTGTATAATTTTTTCATAGAAAATTAAACTATCTATTAATACAAATTTCACTATTTAGGTACGGATTTAATTGTAACTGCAATTATTATATTGTGTTATATGTATTTAACAGCATAATATTTTTTTTTTTTACTTGTTAAGTGGTAAATTGACATATTATAAAAAAAATAGATATGAAATATTGTTGTTTTTACAAATCAGCAGCAAACATTAGCTTATTAGTGTCAAGACACTTGATATCAAAGAAACTATTATATCGAAAACAAACCAGCCCATAAATTACCGTCCTAATGTCCCTACACACATAACACCTCGACGGCAAAGATGACATTTATTGCCCGACTGATATCCAAATATTTATTAGCTTACAGCAAATTAAAAAGTATAAATTTAAATATTAGGGAACTAAATACTATTATAGCTGTGACACTTGACAACCAAATCCTGTATTTAATATTAGAATGAGCCTGCCTGTCTCAAACGCCCGGAGTGAATATTAATGAAATTCACCTTTGTAACTTGAATAATTTCTTACGAACCATTCGGTGCGTCTTTAACGTAAGTTTTATAATAATCCCATAGTATTTTACGATTAAATATTAATTTCGTAGCGTGTAGTATCTATTTGATAAACTGTAATAGTTGTAAATGTGGATGATTTGAATAATTTCATTACACAAGGGATATTGACTTGGGAATGTGATACAACACGTCGATAAGTAACACGCAATGTGGAAGAAAGTGGTTATTATTTTCTATTTTGTAATTTTTAAAGCTTGATAGAATAACACAGATTTGAAATAGGCATCGTTACAGACATAATATTCAAGAAAATTTCTTCGTAAACTTTTTGACTAGTATAAGATTTTTTTTTATTTTTTTATTTCGAGCATCAGTACTTTTGCTCCTTAATAAAGTCATTTATACCTTACACAGTTCTATATTATATTTTGATGCAGTTATATGCACCTTGTTCACAGGTAAACTGAGGAATAGCCATCCGTAATTAATAATGCCAATGTAATGAACAACGGTGATAGCTTACAAAGTGAATTGTGAATTTATATGTTTAATAAGTATAACATGCAGTGGCTTTGACATAATATTATATGTGTCTTAGTTGTTTTGATTTACTTTTTGTCTTCATAATCGCCCATTTATTATGACACTGAATCTTAACACGGAACTGAATAATTAATTTTGTGCTGAAAAAAAATGGTAAACGAGTTGCTCAATATATCAAAGCACATATAGGTCAATAAAGAACTTGAATTTTGCTAACAACACATACTATAAAGAAAACCCATTTTTATCGATCCCCATCCATACAAAGTAGCATAAATCCCAACCAGAGATAAATACCACAATATCAGCACCTGTCCAATAAAGGCAGCTAACACAATCAACCATGTATCATCTCTCAGACCTCCTGCTCTGAAGTTAAGGATTAGGTAATTAAAAATACGTTCTTTTAAGGGTAGCTATTAAACTCTAATATATAGCCGACTGGGCCGCGCACAATTCGCTTAGCCATTAAGTCAGCCCCCCACAAGGTCCCGATAGGATTCGATACAAATTTATACAGTATCAGAACTTGGAACAATTATGAGCTTAGCATCATTAAAATGCATCTTTTCTCCTACAGATAAAGTGAGTGTGAAAGTTAGGACGTTGTAATGTTTAGATGTTTGTTGCTCAATCACTTTGAAAGAACTAGATTAATCAGGCTGGATTTTTGTTCTTTTTGGCTAGTTGTAGCCTTTTTATCTTCCACCAATGTCTGTTAATGGCCATTGAATCTCCTGTCATCATCTTTCGATCTATTTCTGAGCGGGCCTAGTGGCCGTTTAATCTTTTGGGTTCCATCAGTGATGGCACATTTTAAATATCTGATTTAAATAAACAAACATATCAAATATACATATGCAGGTGTGCTTTATAAAATAAGATACATCGACAGAAATTCAACTTTTGTTACTGTTGGTTTGATGTGCTATGGTTTATAATTTATCACTTGTATTAAATGTCAACGCATATAGGGCAAGTAAATTGGTTGTCCACACAGAAATCTAAATAATAAGGTACTAGAAGTCGCATGACCGCGTGACATTGTCGCCGCACAGGTGACTTGTAGGCCACCAGTGCTCGAGTTGTAGTTTAGTCTTCTTCGAACCGGCTGGCGTGAATCATCTTTAAAACTTGTGTTATGCAGCATAAACAACTGTGGAAGTTCTTCCACAACTTGCAATTATACCAATAATGAGATTATATTTCACTGATAGGTATTTTATTTTATTTTAATTGTATTTTTTACTAAAATAAACGGAGCCCAATGATTCACTATGATAGTTATTCATTTTTGGTGTTATCGTCGTTTTGCATACCATTGCTGCGTACATTAATTAACATCTAGAGTGGTACAAGCATAAACAGCAATGCAATGTAAAATTAAAGAAATCGTCAAAACCTCTAATCTTCCATGGTACAACCGCAGGTAGCGATCGTGAGTTAGTGCTGTGACGGCTCAATTTTACTTGGCCAAAAATAAACGATGAAAATTGTATTTTAAATTTTACCTTTTTTATCGATAAATTAACATAAAATATCGATAAAAAAATTGTACACAGTTAACACCCATACGTAAAATCTTTTAATTCGCGGTAAACATTACTTCATAAGTCACAAATTATTAACAAAAGTATTTACATACTAGCTATAACGCGCGATTGTTCATCCGTGCAAAATAAATATTAAGGTAACAGAGGCAGTATTTAGCTATTGTAAGCATTTATTTTTAAGACTTTATTAGTTTTCATACAAAATCAGCAAACAACACGGAAGGGAGTAGGCATACACAACGTCAACCTCTGTCAAAGTGCAAGTCCGCGGAGTTTGATAATATACCGTGGCGTGGAATACACTGAGGGTGGGCTAGATTTGTGAATGGTGCTTTATTTTTTATGTGTTAGTGATTTGGCCGTGCCGACCATACGGCAATGGATCGGTACAAGTATGTTTTGTATGTAATATTGCGGCTTTGCGCTAGTGTGCAACTTTCCCTTCCCGCAAGAAATGACAAAGATTTGCACAATATTTTTTAGCTAAGGCTACTTCCCTTCCGTGCTTGCGCGGAAGATCGAGTTGCTCGATGTACAAAATATACAACAACCTTTGTTCTTCAACTATACCTAAGCCCATATGGTGTCAGAATTACATAGTTCAGTTTTCGAAACAATAGTATACTCCGTGTGACTCACTTATTTTATAAGCATATTGACTTTGTTGTAGTGTAGGTAATACACCTAATTAATGAAATCAATAATAACCTTTATCGAATGTTAAAATTGGACCGTACTTTGAAATATCGATATGTTTTAATTTTTGTCAAGCACTAGCGTAAATGTGAAAAATTGTTTATTTTTCAATGTATTAGTAGGTTCACTGATAAGCGTTTATGGATGTGTGTGGTGCAATCACAGACCTAGTTTGTTAATGTGCAGCTGACGTGTGTGAGTGAATTTGTATTGGAATAGTACGCGCATGTAGTAGTGACCACGGGGGTAGGGGAAATGTGGCGACAAGCGTTTTGCAAGTAATTTGAGAGTTATGCCATTTCTATTACCTTATTATTTAGATTTCTGTGGTTGTCCACGTTATAAGCTGCATGTTTTCAATTTGACCGTGAGAACAATTACTATTACCGTCAAATCGAACTAATACATGTATCTATAAGGCTACACAGAAGAGTACGGTACCTACTGATCTAGCCCAAAATTTGTAGTACGCAGTGGATCATCATGGGCATCTGAAACCAACTCTTGTTTTGTTTTGGGGTATACATTAAAAATATCCATATATTTGTGTGCTAATAAAGACGCGCTACAGAAACCAATAACAATAACTTCCATTAAATGGCCAATTTGTTTAAAAAGCAGTTGTCATTTATTTTGTCGAGTATAATCTTCTCGTACAATAGACAATTTTATTTAGAACTGCATTTTTTAAAGTAACTATTTCAGAATAGTTTCGCCGTGTTTTTCCATGATAGAGTACGTATGACTTACGAGTGGATACATGTTCATTGTTCCTTTTTTGTTTAAGTCAGAATGATGTGAACATTCCTGTGTAAATAAACACCAAACTCGCGATTAATTAGCAATTTTGTTTCTATTCTATACATTATAGCAAGTCAAAAAAATCTATCAAGGCTTTTCAAAGAAAATCGCAAAAATAAAAAGGCACTGTTGTGATTTTTTTCCGTCATTGTAAATTACTTTCACAAAATTTGTTTACAAAGATAACTATCGTAAATACCTACCTGTCTTTCGATTAAACAACTCTTTCTGCCTCGCCTAACAGAACAAAATTTGTGCACCAATTGATGCCATATTAAATTTTCATCATCTGGAAGGGATTGCTTATTATTCTCTGTAATAAAATAAGAAGTTCATTATTTCACAAAATGTAATCAATGTCGATCGGCATTGTGGTATGAAAGTTTAATCAAGAAGCCTATAGGCACGATATTTGTTTACGCAACAAAAGGGCAGAGAAATAACGGACTTGAAATAATTGACGGCATTATTCTATTGTCGATCAATTCGCAATGGTGAAATAACTAAACTAAATTAATCTTAATTTTATTTGATCTAGAGTCATAGTGAAGATTGAAGATGAAATTAAAACAGACATTGTGAGTAAAATAAATAACAATAGCGGTGTCAACGCCAGGCATTGATCGTCGATATCTCCATACATATCTGCATGACGAGAACCTCGTGAAAGCAGAGAAGGACTCTCATCAATTAAGCGTCATCGTTTCATGGTTGATGTTCCAAAGACACGAACAAAGAGGTTTGACTCTACTTTTGTGATAAGAACATCTAGGCTGTGGAATGAGCTACCTGAGTGGATTTTCCCCGATAGTTATAATCTTGGTGTCTTCAAGTCGAGAGTGAATCGGTTTCTTCTAGGTAAGCACGTTTCATCGTAGGCCGCATCGTCGCTTTACATCAGGCGAGATGGCGGTCAAGTGTAAACCTATTATAGTTAAAAAAAAAAAAAAAAGGACAAAACTCAGCAAGTACATACCTTGACGTAACTTATGAGGTTATCGACATGTGGGGTGCTGGTTCAACGATCATAGTATCGAGAATCGTATCAGTGAACGCTCTTGAATGAAAAAGTTTCGATTAACATTTTACGAGGGTTCCGCTAGAGAGGTTGGATCAAAAGTCAGATGCCAAAAGATGGTTACTTTTGACACAGCGCGCATCGTCAAGAGGATCCTCACTCTGCAAACTTAACCATTGGTAGCTTGTTGACCAAGTGTGGGTTGCTGACACATCTCTACAAAGATTTTATTTTTTAAATAAAGAGTGACGAGACGAACATGACATGTGCCTGATGGTAAGCAACATGCCTCCCACATAACATAACAGTGACACGCAGCTATTAGAACATGAAGAGTCCAAATCATTACCTAGCACTGCACTGCGCTCGTCACTCAGAGATCTAAGATATTATATCTCTAAGCCCTGTAATTTCTCTGGAAAGATTGCCCTTCAAACCGGAACACAATAATGTTTGCACATTACTGCTTGGCGGTAGAATAACTGGCAAAGGTGTGGTACTTTCCCAGGCGGACTCTGCTAAGAGTCCTACCACTACAATACATCTATAACCTACCACTATAATAAATCTACAAGATATCTTTCTGGAAACACGCTGGTATCACAATCATTTCCTTCACCGTTAAAATCCAGTGGTTCTTTTTGAAACTCCTCCACTTTGAAAATGATTCATAAGTGTAGTCGAGATTCGAACCTCACGATTTCGAAATCGGCTGTCCTAGCCACTGGGCACCACGGCTGTAATTCAGGTTTGTATCAATATTTAATAAAGGAACAAAAAGCACTATAATAGAAAGTTTGTATACAAAAAAATCTTCTCTATTTCCAAAAAAAATCACTCCAACAAGTGCGCAAAAATGATAAAAAAAAACAAAGAATAAATCATCAAACAATCTCAATTTAGTTTTATCAAAACGCCCTCTAGTGAGAACGGCCGACACTAATTCGTCTGCTGTAGCCTGAAACGGTTCACTGAAGCTGAAATGGGTTCTCGTAGTGCGACAGAAAAGCGCTGTATGTAACGTTTACAAATTATATATTTATGAGTCCTGAAATTTGTCTCTATTTACATTTTTAGTTCACCCAACGACCTGGTGTACTAGTACTTTGTCTGTGTTTTATGTTTTCTTTAAATGTTATCATTAGTTTCGTATGTCCTTTCTTTGAAACGGCCATTGAAAACATTCTAGACACGCTTATTCATTGACTGCGATGAATATTTTTTACAACGGGACTATCAGGATATGAGCCGGATATAGTAAGTAACACGGCTGTCCAATACACCACAGTGATATAATTATGTTTGAACAATTATTCCAACGAAGTCAATGAATTATATCAATGAAGTACAAATTATTGCGTAGTAAGTACCCGACTGCGCTTGTCACCCGAAGATTTAAGCTGATTCATCTCTTTGCTCTGAATGTTATCTAAAGGAAACATTGCCTTTCAAACCAGAACATAGTAATGTTTGAACATCACTACTTGATGGTGGAATAAGTATGTACTATGATGGTTTTCGTACATCCCCAACTGCATATATTACAATTTATTTTAATTGAAACGAGAACTGTACACTTCCGATGGTTAACCGACACTTGTCTTGCCCAAATCGATAATAATTAAATATTTTTTATTACAGTTGACATAAAAAACTCAAAATCATGTTTGTAAATACGTTTTATCTCTATGGTATACGTTATTTAATGACTATCCAATTTATTTTAATGTTTTAATTAAGCACTTATTCGATTAACGCTATTTCCCTATATGACATCCACCCACCTACACGATAGGCCAGCAGAGGCCGGATTCAAAGTGGCCAATAGATAGTCAAACACCTGTGTTTTCGGTATAATTTGAGCTCAAAAGTAGCTCCGAAGCAGCGTTATCGCATATCATGCTATGCTGGTGGAAAGCGATGGATACTGCCGCTGAATTCTTGACCTTCATTGGTCTGAGGACTATTCAGATTTGAACAGTGTAAGTAGTTAGGCATTTGGTGCAGTGTAGGTTTTGTTAATAAACGCTGGCTATAAAAAAACTGTACAACGATACCGGTTTTGGACTGTGGCTTTACCTAATATTTTATTAAGGGTTTCTGAAACATTTCATCATTTTTCCGTTCCTGAGTTAAAAAAAATACGCATTTTTAGTAAGTCCACATTTGTTAAAAAATTACCAACTAAAATCAGTAGAGCGTGAAAGAGTCAAAACAATTATTCAGACATTCACACACTTAAGGACTATAAACTTCGTGAAATAAATCACATTTTCCGTAATTATTTTTCCTCGCTAAACTAAACAATGTTTTTTTTTCTCACCACAATTTAATACAATTAAAACCTCAACAAGCTTTGAACATTATTAAAATGTATAAACTAAAAAAAACCCTTCTCTCTCCAACTCACACGTAATTATCTTTCTGTCTCTCTCACATTACTCATCCACCCACTGCTTGGAAATCCACCGAGTATGATAGCCCAAAGCTTACATTAGTCTAAGAAGAAGTTATTGTTATGTTTTTGTAATGTAGACAGGCGCCACCTACTGTTCACAACACACCTAACTTTTCTCATAATTAGAAACCCAGCTGCGATAGCCTCAATCGTACAAGGCCGGGCCGAATATATTGCTATATTCAAATGAATTTAAAATATTATGCTTATCGACGTAATCAGGTATCGTGCTTTCACTATCTTCGCATTTCTATTAGTGTAGGCTCTGAAACTTGCCTAAGAATCAACTGGTGCCGAACCCTCCTGGTTGAGTTCGTAAGGCCACCTTCCTGATGCCAAGTCGATTCTTGATCCTTGATCCTTGATTCTCGGCGGTAGTTCAAGCCGAGATCGTTATGCCTGAGGTCTGAGGTGCCCTTACGTTTACCCTTAGTTGAACGTTTACCCTTACGTTTATCCTTAGTGTAATGAAGTACCTACTCGTCCTGCACTGTAACTGCACTATTAGCAAAAAATCTTAGCGTGTCTTCTTTACTGCTCAGATCTTGAGCTATACATGAGCATAAACAGCCCAGTAAATGCTGCTGTGATGTTTATGCTATGACTTTGTAAAAACTGCCATGATATTCTCTCGCAGAGAGAGAGTTAAGGCCTTAATCCACCACGCTGGCACAGTGGAGATTGGTGGATGACACATTACCTCGAAAGACTCTAGGTGTCTAGGTACATGTTGGTGTCCTCACGATGTTTTCCTTCAGCGTTTTAAATTAGCGGCATTACGAGCATGACTTCGAAAAGTCAGTGGTGCGCGTTGGGTTCGAACCCGGGGCTTCCGGATCGGCAGTCGCCGTTCTCCCGACTACACCAGCCGTAACTTGAGCTTGACTTAAGCTTGACTATGACCTTGACTAAAATATGTTGTACGAGAGGATCAACGTAATTTGGTCCAAGGCAAACTTATAATTTATAATGCATTGGGGGTTAAAACTAATCGATATAGAAAGTTTCGACCAATTGCTACGTAAAACATACTCAAAGAGACCAAATTGGGCTAATGTCAACAAGGAGCGAAGGTAAGTCAATCTATATAGATGATGATGGTACCTAAATTTATTCAAAATATCTGAGCTTTAAACATCTAAAATCTATTGTACATATCAAAACTAGATGCGACGATGAAGCATAAACCTCGACACAGGTGGGTCTACACGGCGTCGCATTTCATTCGATTGTACACCATGACTACTATATCAATGAAGTTATAATGTTAGACCCACTTTTGCATTGTTCAAACAAAAATCATCAAATTCCTTGGGAGATTTTGGTTCTGTGATTTGACCAACTTTACGTGGAATTGTTCTGCTGGTATAGAGATCGAAGCTTTCCGGTCGGAACTGTGCCCGCCCATCGCCTATTGTGCAATCCGCATTAATTGCCCTCCGCCGCAGACATTTAATATCTCATAAATGTTCGCCAAAAAATAAACTCCCAAACCTGTGGTACACTTATTCTGAGTAGTTGAAGATCAGAAAAAGACAGATGTTCAAGTTCAAGTTCACAACACTTTGTCACTTCCTTTTATGACGATGACACCTAATCCACCACAGAAATAGAGTTTTTCGTTGAAGTATATTTTATGTCGCAGCCAACTAGCTTAGTTAGCCGTTCAAGTAATAGCCTCGCCCATTTATTCATTTATTTATATATTAAACAGCGTTCATTAATCGTTTTAGCCATTTTATCAAATAACTAGGGAGATTATGGAGATCGTTGACATTTAATTACTTGCCTGGCTTGTTCATTTAATTTAGTTCTACTTTCTACCACCAAGTGCCGAAATTCACTAAAACGGCTTAGGCAAACATGTGATATTTTAGTTTTCTAAATTATTCAACCATTTATCGTGTTTTTGAAAAAAAAAATACACTTTACCGCCGTCACGGCCGATGTTAAGTGGCGATGATATCAAAGATGGAGCGTGCAAACTGCAAACTTACAAGAAAACAATTCCCTCTAGACTTGAAGACATTCAAATTAAATGCCTACTCTGGCAACGCATTCCAATGTTTATTAAATGTTTTTGATGACACTCAAACTCACACGCCCACACGCGTACGCACTCACGCACGCACTTCACTGTCATTTTAGAGAGTTCTCTGCGCTTTTTTCATCCAGTCCTCAGCATCCGCGCATTGAACAGCCCACTGTACAAATTGTAACGCGATATTTTCGGCACCGATTTGTTCGCAATGGCAGATGGGTGCGCCCAAACAGGAAATAATTCCGAACTTGTTGCCAACGACTGATCTTTACCTTCGAATTGTGAGAAACCACGTGCATTGATCAACCTTTTTGTGTTTTTATAATCTATTTGTACTTGAAATATGAATACTTGTATACTTAGTTATTATATCGGCAGGTACAAGATTCGTGTCTAGGTATTGGGTGTCGAAAGTAAACAACAGCTGTTCTGTGTTCAGGTTACAAGAAAATGGCGGTTCTTTCAAAACTATTAAAGTTGATTCGTTGAAGATGTTATGTCTGTTGGGGACGCTTTCAAAGTTTAAAGGAAGCTAAAATTATAACATCAGGTAACATCAACAACAAACAAAACATCAGGTACCACCAGTTTTTCAAAGGATTGGCAAATTAACGAAATTATTACGATAACGTGTGTATATACGACAACAGTTTAACTTTACTACGAGTAGTAAAAGCCACGAACTGCGATACGTTCACTTTTGGTTATGATCACCGTAGCAAGTAATGCACTCATTATAGCCTACGGCGATAATGTGGATGAGTGGATGTACTACGTAATATTCTTGCCGATGTTTGTAAATCACGGTGTGGACGAGTCAATCTAACACACGAAAATATTGCACTGCATTCAAAGCAATAAGAAGTTTACCCGATTTACAAAGCTTACAAGATAAGATTTGACTGTAGCATTTAATAATGTGGCATATTTTCAACCTTTTCGACATTGTAGGGATATTTTACATACCACACTCATGACTTCAGCACCAAAATATATGCTTAAACTTAAGATTATCATTAATTATACTAGTCTAATTCCATAAATTTTGCATGTAGTTGTATCTTTCTTTTCCGTAAGTTTATTACTTTAATTTGTAATAATTGTACTATTTTTATTTTGAAATTGTAATAGAATCATGAATTTTTGTAAGATAGTTAAGTCATAATTTGGTACTAATAAAATTATTTATCTATATATATAAAAGCGAAAGGTCACTCATCAAGGAATCTCAGAAACTACAAAAGCTAGGAATCTGAAATTTTGCATGGAGGTCCCTTTTAGCACGTAGGCGCTCGCTAAGACGGGGTTTTGGGAAATTCAACCCCTAAGAGGGTGAAACAAGGGATGAACGGTTGTATGAACATTTTGTATGAAACGTGATTTTCAAACTTATCAAATTTTGTATCTAGACACTTGACACGAAGCAATTAAATGCATGTTCTATCAATTTTGTAATTTCGAACTGTACGGGGGTGAAATTAGGATTGAAATGAGGTATGAATGTCAATATGGAAGTTCCCAACCGTTAAATATAAAACCATGAAACTCTGTAAATAGACACTTGACACGAAGCAAACGAATGTTTGTTCCATCAATTTCGTAATTTCGAACTGTACGGGGGTAAAATTGGGGTTGAAATGAGGGATGAATGTGAATATGGAAGTTCCCAAACGTTGAAGATAAAACCATGAAACTCTGTATATAGACACAAGACACGAAGCAAACGAATGTTTGTTCCATCAATTTCCTAATTTCGAACTGTACGGGGGTGAAATTGGGGTTAAAATGAGGGATGAATGATGAATGTCAATATGGACATTCCCTACCGTTGAAGATAAAACCATGAAACTCTGTAAATAGACACTTGACACGAAGCAAACGAATGTTTGTTCTAGCAATTTTGTAATTTCGAACTTTACGGGGGTGAAATTGGGGTTGAAATGGGGGATGAATGTCAACATGGAAGATCCCAACTGTTGAAGATAAAACCATGAAACTCTGAATATAGACACTTGACACAAAGCAAACGAATATTTTTTCTAGCAATTTTGTGATTTCGAACTATATAGGGATGAAATTGGGATTGAAATGGGGGATGAAAGTATACATGGAAGCTTCCATTCGTTGAAGATAAAACTATGAAACTCTTTATATAGGCACTTGGCACAAAGCCAATAAATGTTTGATCTAGCAATTTTGTAATTTCGAACTGTATGGGGAAGAAATTGAAGTTGAAATGGGGGACGAATGTCTCTTACGCTTTCACACCTAAACAACTGAACCGGTTTTGATGACATTGTTTTATTATAAGCTGGTTTTAGTAAATGTGTCTGGGTGTAAAATTAGTTATTGCCTGAGTTACCTCAGTATTTATTTCGCGCGGACGAAGTCGCGGGTAACAGCTAGTATTGTTATAAAACTAAGTTTTCCTTATTCGGTCTGTGTCTCAGAAGAATTATTTTTCTACTTTCTGTAACGATCGTTTGAGTATTACTATTTCACTTCGATTGTTCGATAGCAGGAACTAGATAACTACCTAGGACTAGGAATACTAGCCATAGATAGGGGTACATAAATGGGAATATGGGGTATACACGGCTTGGTATGTTACGTACTCTTATATAAATTACAACTTGTAAGTTAGCCCGTCTTGTGCACTTCCTTTGATTCCAGTTAGATTGAGAACCTCACCAACGGTCTACCTTTGTTATGAGGTGTATTGTGACTTATCTGTGTTTAAAGGTAGGTGGAGTTTATGTTACCACTGAGAAAACATTTACAACATGCTGGTATCTATTACTATTAATTATACTGTAAAATCACATTAATTCGGTAATTCCCAGTATGATTTATTTGTTTACTTTTGATGTACCGCCCAAATTATTTATTAAATAGATTTCAGTTCGTTTTTAGACTAACAGATGAACATAACCTTTCGAAATGTATGTATTATTTTGTTTGAGATTTTTTTTAATTAATATCATTAATTTGATATATTTTTACCCGTCTGTCATTCTGAAAACAATTCGTTCTGTAGATGCTATGTTCAAATAACTATTTTTAAGATCACGGTATATTTAATACTGTTCATAAAAATAGTAGTAAGTATAGCGAGTCACCCGTATTTCTCGAATTTTTTTTTATTGTAAAGATTGACGAAACGAGCAGGCTATGTCTCTGATGGTAAGCTACACACCTGCCCATAACAGCACAGTATCACGCAGCTATTGAGTAAGTATGTAATAATTTATTTCCAAAGTAAAATACAGCATAATATAACATGTTGGTAATTTAGCACGAATCAATACATGATAGAAGTATCCGTGGGCTCCAAACTAGGCTAAGCCTGTGACTTGGACGCCCCTCAAGTATTCAAGACATTTCCAAGTTTAGAGCATGCTGCAGACAAGATGCCACAATTAGCCAAAATTTTATAAAATGTATTAATCAAATTAATGAAATAGATTACTACAATAGAATAATGAATGAATACAATCCTATAAAAAATTAAAATGTTAAAGAAAATCGGTAATTTCCAGGGATCAGTGATTTCAGACAAAACCATTTCCTACAATAACATGTTTTTTTTAAATTAAATTGATTTATGACATTACTCTACATAAAATTAAAAATAAGAAAATAGTGGAAGATATAAAAATAATTCAATTCATTAAACTAGCCAATGTGGGTTGGTGGTGTTAAGTGTGATTGAGTGGATGTGTATTTGAAGGAGAGAGTATGTATGTGTGTTTGTATGTATGTGAGGGTGTATGTGTGTGTGTGTGTGTGTGAGAGAGAGAGAGAGAGAGAGAGAGTTGGTCCGTGTGACACATGTCTAAATGTATGTGTGTTTGTGGTGCGGTACAACAATGGTGTGAGTAATGGCGGCCATTTGAATGTGTGCTTCTATGTTAGGTGCGTACTTATCGGTTATAGAAAAGTGGTAATGTATAGAAAGATTTGTGTGTGAAAGTGGTAATATATTGGAACACGAAGAAGCCAACTCATAACCTAGCACTATATGTTATGAGTTGGAAGTATTAAGTCTGAGCGCAGTGCGCGCTCAAACTTAAGAGTGCGCCTAAAGCCAGGAAAAAATCAGATTTCACCCGCGCGACGCGTTTCTTAATGTGATGTCCATATAGTCGAGAATAGCATGACACAGTTTGGAGGAAAAATCAATATTTAATCAGGAGTGCACTTTTGACCAAGTTTTATTTAATTACTCAATAACTAAACATAAATTTAAAAAAGTGTTCGGTTACTTTACTAGAACGTACAAATAAAAATTTTATTACCAAAAAATAATGTGGGGTCATCGCTGATAATTTCGAGTACTCGAATTAAAACGGGTTTTTTCGGTGTCATTTTTATTTTTTTATTGTAAAAAACTCTGATCTATTTTTAAAATTCTATTCGGTTATTGTGCTTGTCATAGTTTTTAGTTTCTTAACTTCAGTGAGCGGCCTCGAACATGTCCTTTTTTCGTTTTCTGGCTTTAGGCGCCCCCTTAATACTTCTTAATATTGTAGTGAACAACCGATATCTTAAAGATGCTCTATTTTAATACCTTCTGTCATTGTAATAAATTAAGACAAAATTAATAACTTCAAGTTATTTAGCACGCTACATAAAAATTATCATTTTTCTTATCTCTACCCTCCACGCATCTATTTGTGAGTTTCAGGACTGCACCAAGATAAAAGCTTACCTCATCCTAATCTGTCAAACTATTTCTGTTATTTGCCTAACGGAGCCAAGTTTAGCTGACACGTCACCCGACCAGGTAGACACGAAGTTAGAGTATTTTGTCTAAAAACAAGAGCTTCCTGAGTCCGTGATCCCACCGCAACGAGGGGGATTATACGAATGCAACATCTGTATATGTAACATTAACTAGATACTAATAGATAAACCGAGGCTGCTTTTTATGTTGTCCCGTTTTTTAATCTTTTGTGTTCATTCGTACACCAAATGTGCATTTTATTTATTAGGGTCGCTTTGTGAATAGCGCTTTCGGGCAGATCGTTATGAGTTGAATGTGACAATGATAAACGCACTTGTGGCCACTTGTTTTTAATTGTATTTTTTAATGACGCGACAGGTTGTTTTATTTTACGGTCGAATAATAACAGCCGACAAGTGATCTCATGATGTAAAGATTAATATTTCTGTCTCAGATTACAGATGTTTGAGAAAAATGTTATTATTAGCTTCCGGTGCTACCGTTACTTTACCCGTTCCGCTTCGTTAGGTAGATCACATAACGTGTCGCGCAACAACACTTCCATATATTCATCTAAAAATCAGTAGTTTATTGAAGACCAAAAGCTGTTGCTATGCTACGCTAAAATGCCTACAAAACTTTGAGCTAAAATCAGAGATTTAAAATGATTTATCGCTTCGCTCTGTTGTTAATTTCTACATGCATTTTTTCTTAGTAATGGAAGCATTTCCTTCCAGTTCACAGTTTGACACGAGTTTTGTGTTTCACTTAAGCTAGCAACAAATGAATATTAATTACTAATAAAAAAATCTGTCTCACTCTATCTCCGACATAAGTACCTATATATCTATCTCTCACACATTAAATTGGAATTATACCTACCAATAAGTATATTGTGCCTTAAACCTACATGACTTATCCGTAGCGAGGAATTCAGCTCTACATCATCATGCTGCATCTGACTAAATTAACAAACATTTTTTTGATCTCATAAACCAATGGCTCTTTGAAGTAGGCTCGTGAAGCTCGAAAATTCCTGCCCAATTACGCTGAGCGACGTAAATACCTTAAGTTTATTATGCGACTCACTCAATGACTGGAGAGCGACGGTAGCCGTACTATGAGTTTTTATTACCACGTTTCATCTCCATCTCATACTCCATTAGCGTTAAAAATATCGAACACTACGATATTGAGTCGTATACCTCGGGAATAAGAATTATGATCGCAATGTACTAATTGTGGAGCCTCATTTATCTCAAGAAATCATCGCAATACGAGCTCATGGTACTACGGTACAGGGCAAGGACGCCCCAAAGTTCCAATAAGCTACCGCTAATTACGTAATTCAAGCACCGTGACTGAAATAAAAAGATGGAGCATTGCGGCGAGACGAAAGGGAGACCCAGTCCGATGCAGTGACTTCTTTCTTTATAGAACAGAACTACTGTGGAGTGGTCAAATGGAAACAAGGGATATAAGACGCACGACGTATTTACTTCCATAACTTTAAGGTTTTTTGCGCCATATGAACCTATTTTCTAAACTTTATACGGGTTCTAATCTTGTCGTAGATTTAACCATAGTAAGCGACCAAAACGTCGTAAGGAAGTAATTATAATCATTGAGATCGTGATTAAATCCCGTGTACCTAATGTATGTTTAAAACAAGAAATGAATAAAATTAATACTACAAAGAAAGCGCTCTGATTATTGATAGATTTATTTGTAGTTAAACAATCCGAATACCTACAACAAAAGCTAAATGGAGCGTTGGTTCTTCAATAAGAGTATGGGTTGACGATATTGTCGATATCGCATCGAACTTGGTCTTGATTGGCATAAGATCCGAGGTAGGAGTGAAGTCTTTACCCAGTAGTGGGATAAAGGTGCATAATGACGGTAACTATTTTCGTATAGTCCAGTCATCCAGTAGATAATCAAAGACCCCAGTAGTAAATCCTGTTCAAAAGTAGAGAATAAACGTCAGTGATCAGTCATGTGATGTCAGTGAAGGTCAAATTCGATTAAGGTTACCATTATTACAAAAATGTTAAATGGTATTTGATTATCGCGAAAAATCTATAGAATTGGTCTTTTAGGTTAAGTACATACTTATGCTTATTAAGTACATACTTATGCTTACTAGTAATGCGAGCTATTTTGTTCACGATGATTCATTGTCACTTTCGTATGTAATTAGCTAATGGCCTATTTTATAACAATAGCTAATTATTTTCTGGTAATCGTCAATCGTTATTTATGAGGTAGAATTCCAATGAACTGTTTTTGAGTCTTTGTTTAACAAAAAGTAAGCTAGCCCCAAACTAAACTAAATTTGTAGTATGCGAGCTGACATAATACATATTTAATTTCTAAACATACTCATGAAATCATCGGTTTTCATCACACAAACCTTTGTCCTAGATGGGACTTGAACGCACGACCTATGGCTCAGTGAGTAGACGCATTACCAACTGAGTCATGAAGTCAGATCAGTTGAGGAATAATAAGAAATAACACTTTGACCTATGTTTGAGGAAAATAACAATGGGATCATGGATCATCATTCTTAAAACAAGATGGCCGTCAAGAACAAATTTATTATCAACAATAAATAGGTATTAGCAGTTAAAACATACAGCTATAATTATCATAACACTAGCAGTGCGCTGCGGTTTTACCCCCGAAGTTCCCTTAATTTACTCGGGATAAAAACTGAGTTTCAAATTTCAACACGATCTTTTCAGACGTTCTGAATGACTAATTATGCAACAAACATCGAAATCGAAGCTTGTTGAATGTTTATAATATTAGTGAAAATAGTAGTGTAAATTCAATTTCTAAACTATAATATCAAGGATTCAATTTTTTATGTACCTTTCCTCCAGTATAACAAACTTGTCTTAGCTTAGAGCTGGTGGTGTGATGGCGACATGGGGTTGTGTGAACATTTTTTTCTGTTATGACGATGGCCTTTCCTATTACCTCGCACTGCTCTCATTACCCAGAGATACAATATGGTACATTCTATGACCTATAATTTCTCTGGAAACAAATAGGTACCCTTCAAAGCGCAACACAGTGAGCACATTACTGCTTGGCGGTAGAATAACTGGCAAAGATGTGTTACTTCCCAAAGCAGACCTTGCACTACGAAAAAACTACATCTTTACGTTTTGTATCCTATATGTGTATATGTAGATTTAACATTGCTAAAACCTAAAAAAAGCAATCGTCTCTACGTTTTTTTCAATCCCCTCACGTTCACCCGTTGTATTCTAACTAGGTATTGTTAGACCGGGGCCCGTGCCGCAGCATTCTGCACTCTAATCAACGTATACAATTTCATCTACTTATTATTATTTTTTATTATTCGAAACAAGTGCAACCCCATGCTTTCACATATGCCGAGTTATGGCCACACAACCCTTGTTGTGGTAAGTTATTCTATTGATTGAAAGTTGCAATTGAATGGGTGGTTTTCATAAGCCAAATGCCCTGGGAATTATTTGAATTGAGCTCATCGAGCCACTTGCAGCTCCGAATCTGTATTAGTTGTATTATGTTATACCATTTTGAAGTGAAATCTTATTTAGCTATGTTATGAGTATGGGAAAATCTTAAGTATTCGCGTCACCAACATGGTAATGTAGCAGCGTAGCGTCGGAGCGGCCATAGAGCACCATAGCGTAGAAATATCCAGTCAGGTAACGCACTCCAAAATTCAGACGTTCTTCGAAAGAATCAAACAATAGGATCAATCTGCTTCACTCGAGCCATCGGAACAGCAACCACGAAACGATATTGTTTTCTGGAGATATGAGCAGCCCGATAGAAAAAAAGAGCAAAGTCGTGATTATATACATCAGCTGCACCATCTCCGACATCTATCCGATAAAGAACCGATAAACTTGCAACTTTGCGATGTTCAAGGCTTTGAAGTATATAACGGAACTATTGCAATTGTATTTTTTGGCACGTCTCTCGATTGAGTCCAAAGCCACCAGCTGGTACTCTGCTGACCCAAAGATTCCAACATTACAGTATTCCGTAATAAATCGAATCTGTGCTTGGTGTAAAGTGAAACGCCTGCGTGTTTTCCTTGTTAAACTGGCCTTGGTCTTAGCATCGCCCCAAGTGAATACTGGGGATCAAATTGAGATTGTCAATCGTATTCTTTCTCATTGACTGGGTTCGGCATCATCCACCACGCTGGCCTAGTAAAGATGGCACAGTTTTTCAAAAGATGTGTTTCTCGCAACACACCAGTTTTTTCACGATGTTTTCCATCATAGTTAAAGCCAGTGGTATCAAACTCTTACATCTGCACAAAAAATACCCAGGGGCTAAAACAGGATTCGAACATACGACCTGGAAAAATGTAATTTACATTGTAAAACGGACAATATAAACACCAAACCACATCTTTTTCCAGACCGTTCATTCCATGCTTAAAAGGCTGATTAATAAAACAATTTAGAGTTTATTTACTAACTTTTACTCTTAAGAGTGCGCCTAAAGCCAGGAAAAAATCTGATTTCACCCGCGCGACGCGTTTCTTAATGTGATGTACATAAAGTCGAGAATAGCATGACACAGTTTGGAGGAAAAATCAATATTTAATCAGGAGTCCATTTTTGACCAAGTTTTATTTAATTACTCAATAACTAAACATAAATTTAAAAAAGTGTTCGGGTACTTTACTAGAACGTACAAATAGGAATTTTATTACCAAAAAATAATGTGGGGTCATCGCTGATAATTTCGAGTACTCGAATTAAAACGGGGTTTTTCGGTGTCATTTTTATTTTTTTATTGTGAAAAACTCTGATCTATTTTTAAAATTCTATTCGGTTATTGTGCTTCTTCTTGATTGTACCCACACGTCAATATTTTTTTTGTCATAGTTTTTAGTTTCCTAACTTCAGTGAGCGGCGTCGAAAATGTCCTTTTTTCGTTTTCTGGCTTTAGGCGCCCCCTTAAGGTACAAGTTCGCGCCGCGACCGCGACGCGAGACCGCGACCGGAGACCGCGACCGGAGACCAAGACAGGCACTTGACACTATGGAATTGTATGGGCGCCAGTTCGCGCCGAGACCGCGACAGGAGACCGAGACAGGTCGCGGTCGCGGTCTCGGCGCGAACTGGCGCCCATACAATTCCATAGTGTCAAGTGCCTGTCGAGGTCTCCGGTCGCGGTCTCGCGTCGCGGTCTCAGAGCCAACTTGTACCTTTAATCGTAGATTTTATTTTCATGTACAATTAAAAAATTAAATTGTAACACTGAACTTAGGGAATTAATAACAATATGATTCTATATTTATACGGAGTCAAAGCCATGCCAGCGGCGAATTCGTATTTATAGACATGGAAATTAGAGGGTTTGAAGCTCACCCTTGATCAATGGCGATAATTAAAATGGGAATTTTATCAGTTTGATCTGGCATGCCGCAGGAAACCACCCAAGTGACGATACGGTAAATTAATACTAAATATTTTTTATTCAACTTGATAATTAGTTTTAATTGTTTTTCATATGCTTTTTAACTGACTTCTAAAGAAAAGGTTTCTTGTAATATCTATTCTATGGCAAACCCATAGAATATTTATATATTATGTTCAGCTGTATATTTTGAGTACCTAATGCGTATTTTTTAAATAGGTCATCATCATCATTCGTCCACTATAGAAACATTGTCACACCATCTAATCTCAGTTTTAATAGGTAATGTGTGAAATTCCGGCAATTTAAATTTAACTTCTAAGGAGGGAAACTAAGGGGTGGCCGCTGCGCACCATTTGTTTCCCGTCCGCAGTTTATCGGTGTTAAACGAAAAATGATTAGATGTACAAAATAGTTGTAGGTCACAAATTTTAAGAATGCCTTATTGTGCAAAATGACGCTAACTTAAAACGGTGAAGGAAAATATCGCGAGGAAACCAACATCTACACTTAGCTAGTGAGGTTAGTTATAGTTTTTACTCTCTCCTTGGGAGAGAAGACCACGTGTATTCGTAGTGGGGTTGTCAAGTAGTCAGCTTATGTGCATTAAAAAAAACTTTTTTTTTTTCAAATATTAGTCTATGAGATTACCAGTAGTAAGTAGAGGTAAGTATTTGGACAAGTATACTTTCATCCTGTGTGCTTATTCTTATTCCTCATAACTCTTAATTATCGGCAAATTAATAGACCTTAATAGGCCAAATTAACCATGAAAAACAGCATAATAGAATTATGCAAATGTAAACAGATTTTTTTATTTTGCAAAATTCAGGCAAAAACGCAATAGGCGACCTAACGACCTCATTCCTCAGAACATATGCGGTACATTCCTCACCCTCAACAGTGTCGCGGTATTCCCAAGCAAATTTAAATTTGTAATTCCTTCCAATAACAGGGGAACATTTATTTAAAAAAACGGCCAGACTCCGCCCATCGACGGAAACAGCTGCGGGGTAATTATTACAAACATGCCTCCTTAAGCATTGCCCCACAGACAAACCATGGCCTGTTACTGTTAATCTTCGATAGAAAACTGTTATTAGGCGACCACCTGGCTCGATAGGCAAATATACCGAAACATCACGAACCGATAATTAAAAATCAAACTTATATATTTATTGGACGGTGTCAATGAAACAATTTAGCTCCAAACGCAATATTACATTAGACAAAATGACGAAGACTATAAAATATTCAATGACGTTTCGACTATCATTTCTGTGGCTCGAATATTATTTGTTTATTCGAATAGAGCCATAATGAATAGTTTTATTATGACATGGCGACTTCCTACGCGACGTACAAACTCGACGTTTCTCTAAAACGTTTCATTAGCCAGCCAGATATTTACGATTTTGGGTAGCTATGGGCGGTCACGATTACGATTATGAGGAAACGATACATTTAAAGTTGACCGTTAATGGATACAATCTTCATTTACCCTCCTACATCTACGTTACTCGATTATAATAATCTTGGAGCATAAAAACGGATACAACATCGTTAGTATTTATCTCACTGTCTGAATTAATCATAAGAATGTTTGTAATCAAGTTCGTTCTCAGTCCCGAACCGGAATGCACAACAATAAACTGATTTTTCTGTGCTAATGGACTTGCAAAATGAGTATCTGAAGTGTCGCTCGTATTTTACTGAGAGTACATTTTCATAAGAGGTGCTCAACAGTTTCGTAATAAACCTGTCCGGGATGCAGATAACATCACAATCTCGATTCGAAGAGCTAAAAGGTCGTTTATAGGGACATAAACGTTTATAGAATCATAAAGCAGAACCAATCTATTGTTTTCTTCGGCCTACGCGCCTGAGGGACATGACTAATCGAACGATTCCGCTTTTTGTTTCTGTGAAGGGACACTATCATTGTTACGTCGTGAATATTTCCCGCCTAAGTTCGATGTCGCACGGATGTCTCCAATATATTTAGATCGGTTTTGGAACGGGTTTCGGATAGTCTCTAGACAATAAACGATCGGATATCGTATTGCGATAGGGAAATAAAGAAAAAAAGGTGAGTGTGTCGGCTGTGTCGCTGTTGGCGCGAACAGATCGCCGTGTGTTCGGACCCGGCCGTGTTGATGACTACGATTTAAATCCCAAACGCAAGACATTCGATTCTATCCATATAGAGTTACATGAGACGGTCAATTAAGAAATTTTAGACGTTTTCGGAGACATAATATAAAATCGAAATCTTACCTTATCATCAAATCGTAAGTTAGGAAAACATAAATTACTGGAAAAGGATTATTTACTTTAAAACTACGTCAAAACTTCATAATCAAAAAATCCAATTTGTTGAATTGCTTCAATCTAGGTACTAAATAGATATTTTTATTTCAAACACACTATATTATCAGAGTCCATAAAGCGAAGCGTGCAAAATGACAATTATACCAGTACCACGATAGAAACTGGGCCACCAAAGCCGCAAATCGGGCTATCTGGAAGGACGGAAGAGAGCCTTTGCCCAGCAGTGGGAGAATCTAGACTAGTAATAATAATACCAGTACCAGCAGTACCTTCCTATGCCATGTAGTAGTAGAACTCTTTTGTACAATTCTTCAAAATAGGCCAGACTTTTAGTAGTTTGAACTCGACATTATTGTAGTATTAGGAACTATTTCAAGCAAATTTCCTGAGAAAATCACATTTCTGAGAGCAGTTCGTTATGTAAACCACAAATAAATGTTTTCCTTGGGAATCAAAGGTTTGTAAGAAACCGTTCTTAGCGATAAGATTTTTTTTCGTAATAATTGTGTGATCTTCTGTAAGTACCTAAACTGTATTCTATGGTGTCAATAAAATGGGTTATAACGCACTAAAATTCACTCACTGGACTACACCGCATTTATACTACTGTGCAGTTTTCATGAATAGTTTAGTATATTTTTATATTGTTTTGTATTCCATCGAACAGTAAAAAACATCCGAAGGATCTTTATTTTTTTATATCTATAGAGGTGATTTTATTTGAGTTTAGACAACAATTCAGTCTTTGTCTATAGGTTTAATTTAATTTTCTATATTTCAATATCAATAAACCGTGTACTCATTACTTTGCACCTAAATTTTAATTGCTCTACTCCCAGTCGTGACCACTCACAACTCGATCGCTTTAGTCGGATACCTACCTTAATCGATTGGCCCACTTCCACTTCACTTAACCACAAAGATACATCCTAATGCAATCGAAAGTCAATTAAATCGCTGTTTATTCATCATCATTCCAAGTCCAAGGATGATTTATAGTTTCGCAGCGGGCTTCGGCGCGAGCGCTCTGTCGCGCTCGCTTTCCGAATTAAAATCTTCGAGCCGCAACTGTGATCTTATCCGGCTCGATCAATTTAGATAAAATAAATATTTATACACTCGACCGTAGATGGGCGAACAAAGCGCCCGGTAAATTGATTATGTCAATGAAGAACGTTTTTGACGTTCGCCCCTATTCGATCACCTGTCTTGAATCTCGATTCTAGATACGATTTGGTTTCGGACACGTTCGATGCTACGGAGAATGGAATTCATAACGCCTATTCAGATGCCTTTTTCGTTTTGAATTCGAAGCAGCTTTTGTTTCTTTGGCGATTTGGATTGAATAGGAAATGATGTGATGGGTTGTGTCGTGCGATTGTGATACCTAATATTTTAGCAATAGATAGTTGAATAATAAGTTACTCGCTTAATTGTCTCCTGAGAGATACAAACAATGAGGCGAGTTGGTAGTCAAACGTGGACCTAAAAAAACTCTACCGTATCAAACAAAGTTGATCTGTCACGGTTTTCTTTTGCAAATCATATTTCTAATGTACATAATATAGTACGTACAGTAATTACCTGTTCATTTGGTTATGTCGTGAGGTATACAGCTACGAAGAAAGCTTGTACTAATCCAAAAGAGGCACGCAATTATAAACTAATTTTAATAGCACAAGAACATAAACATAGCACAAGAAAACCACCTTGTGCTCCCACCGGTGGGCCTCCCTCTCTCACAAGAAGAGATTTAAGGCTATAAATCCATCAGGGTGGCCAAGTATGGGTCAGTTGATGGCACAATGATATGTTTTTTATTATTTATTCGTGGCCTAATTTATTATTAATTGTACTAGTTCTTCAGCCCCAAAACATAACAATGATAATAATATGACAGATTTTACCATAGCACCAACCCTAAAATTGCCAAAAATAATAATTTTCAGCTGTTCACATTCGGCAGTCTAATGCTAAACTTGGTTCCTTGCCGAATTGGCCTATAGATTAAGGTGGAGATGTGTTTTCGTTATTTTAGTGTTGGTTCTTTACTAAAAGTTGTTTATAATAGTTACAGTACAGGCGAAGAAACTAGTTTATCTAAATTTGGATGTTTTTTGTTCAATCACGTCGAAACAGTTGATATTTGAAACAAAGATAGTCTTTAGTCTGGATTAACACATAGACTTTTAACGCTGAATGTGACAGGAACTATGCGGGTAAAATCACAGGGCACTGCTAGTTGTAATTAATTAGCGCAAACTTTGCATACCGAATACAGTTACTCTTAATTGTTACAACCGAACGCCCAAAATTCAGGAGCAGCCTAGTTGGAGACTCAATGGGCAAATGGGCATATTGCCGAGCTACCATTGTGTTGAATATAGGAAATGTACTTTACTAATTACTTATGACTGATTTCATATTATGTTGTCGTAAATAAATGTTTTTTTACTAATTTTAACAGATTTACCGCCATATTTTAAACAAAGAGATACTTAAAAGTCGACAAATTTCAAACAAAGGCCTACACGAGCCTAAAAGTAGTGTGTAAAGTAAAATGTTTTAGTGCTCTTTAGAATTTGTGACGTGAAAAGAACTCAAAGAGTAGATTTTTAGAATTCGGAGGTATTGCTACGAATCAAATACAATTCTATAATAACATATTATCTGGTTCGTAACGATCTGGTTCTAATTCAGGGTGCGAAAAAATGTTTTATATTTACTTTTCATACTTTTTGTAATCAACTACTTTAGAAGCATGAGAAGAAAAGAAGAGAGAGACAATTAATTTATCATCGTATAACAACTGACTTTAATTGACATAAAAATAATAATCTTTTACGGCATCTAGGTCTGTCAATAGTACCTAAATAACAAAATGGTTTACATTAAACAAAATGTGAACTCAAACCAACCACCATTTTCCATTATTTTACGCGCATAAAACGTATTCATTTCGTAATCTGCTAGTAATATAACATTTATCGTTTTACTCAGAAGGATAAATAAATATTGGTGGACAATGTACACACAACACCATCTGACCCCAAACTAAGCAAAGCTTGTGTACTATGGTGGCCAGATAGCTGATATAATACTTATATAGTTCTAAAAACATACTTATTATACATAGAAACAGACTCAGTACAAATATTTGAATTCATCACACAAATATTTGCACTGGGTGGACATTGAACATAGAACCCTCGGCTTCGCAGACCCATTGTTGACGCCAAAATTCTAAAAAATCTATAACTAAACCAACACCCTGTAAAGTTTTTGAGCAATGTTCAATCGGTAGAGATGGGTAAATTTAATGTTAATGACGTCAAACGAAAAAGAGACAAAATAGAGTTTAATTCAGGTTTTAGATATGCTATGACAACCAATTTTTTTATAAAAATGGTTGTCTGTAAAGGTACAAGTTCGCGCTGAGACCGCGACGCGAGACCGCGACACGAGACCGCGACCGGAGACCAAGACAGGCACTTGACACTATAGAATTGTATGGGCGCCAGTTCGCGCCGCGACCGCGACCTGTCTCGGTCTCCTGTCGCGGTCGCGGCGCGAACTGGCGCCCATACAATTCCATAGTGTCAAGTGCCTGTCGTGGTCTCCGGTCGCGGTCTCGTGTCGCGGTCTCGCGTCGCGGTCTCAGCGCGAACTTGTACCTTTAAGTCGGGTTACTTACGTTAGTTGAACGTGACAACTTCAACTACGCCTTAGAGCGAGGTAATGCCGGCGGCGAGGTAACGGCGTTAACGGCACATGACGTCATGTTTTGCGGGCGTGCAGCCGGCTTCATCGAATTATAAGACGTTGTCACGTCAAAAACTCAACAAAACAAAATACCATATTGTCTATTAGTTGTATAATTTAAGTAATTACATACTTAAAGATAACTATGAGTTATCATCATCCTATGATATCTACTGCTGGACTCTAGATCTCGCCATAATGCACACAATTTCCAGTTAAGTGCTAAATGTAGTATAGTTTACCTAGTAGTAGTCTAGTACAGTTTTACCATAAAGTTTATGATTCCAAAGAAATCAAGAAGATTCATGCCGACGTTATTAATACAGCCAAATATATATTTGTGTCATATACTTACAGTATTATAAAATATATAATTATGTACTTATCGCAGATTAGAAAAAACCGCCAGAAATTATAGAAAATAGACCATAGAAATATTAGTTGATTTTAATAGTCTTCAAACAATTCAAAATACACCGATCGTCCAAAAGAGTCCGTTAATTGTTGTTATAAAAAATAATTTCACCTTTGTTTCGATGCTTGTAGAGATGAAACTTCATTGGTCGGTTTTAAAATACAACCTGTTAGATGGTAATGTTGAAGCAGTCTTTAAATTCCCTATTCTCTATCATATCAAAGTCTACAACTGCTCTGTGCATTAAGCATATAGGAGCATCTTTATTGAGCAGTATGGGCAGTCTAAAATATAAATATATTACCATTCAGTTATTTTCCCGGGATAAAATGTAGTCTATGTGTGAATGCAGACTATTATCTATATATGTACCAAATTTCAACCAGATCCCATCAGTAGTGTTTGTTTTAAATAGCAACAAACATCCTTACTTACAACATTTTGCATTTAATAAATTATTTATTAAAACCATAACGAAAATATTTTGAAACAGTAAACAACAAAGATACGGTATACCTATTTATACTGAACAGAGTAACATTAGGTATATCACCTATTGATTTACTATGAAACATGTTTATAGTATTCGTTTAGATTTGCAAAGGGTTTTTTAATAAAAATCAGAGATAAAGTAGATAAAATATTGTTTAATCCATATTTTGCATTTGGAAGCGTAATAAATACGAAAATTTTCATATCCTAGCTAAGAAATTAAAATCACAAAGTTATGTACTTACACGAATTCCTTACAGTATAATCTATTTACAAATTGACTAGGGTACATTTCAGTTCTTCGAAAACGTTACACTTTACATTATTTACATTACTTACAGCAAATATTCGTTGTAAACACATACAAACGGCATAAGTCAGTACTCAGTAGGTACTCATTTATCTAAACAATGTTTATCACAAATCATTAAGTATTATTAAGCTGGTTAAGACTTAATCAGGAACCTTATATAACATTAAATGCTTTGTGTTGTAATTGCTATGATATTTATATTCTGATAAAAATTGGACACAACTAGTACGTAGGAATGTTCAGCGAAATATAGGTAAATATGAGATACAAAACTGATTTAGATAACTTTTATACTTAAAGTGGATGATACCTATCTTTTCTACTTATCAAATTGTCTCATAATACAGTTAGAACATTTCCTTGAGATACAAAAGGTTGAAGAGCACCAAAACAAATAGGAGGACTACTTATGATAAGGCTATTTACAATGTCATTAAAACTAATGAGTACATCACAACGTTAATCGTCTACACAAAATAAGTCTTTCGTGAATGTGGCGCGTTAGACATAGGAATCTGCTGCGCTGGCCTGAGGGGCCTTTCCTCGCACTGATGGTTGTCTATGGAGACGTAGCTGTGATGGTGAGGCAGCCGGTCGTCTCCACGACCTTCGCTGCTGGCTACGGAGCATGTCTCGTCCTCCGTACTCCGCGCAGACACCTCGGCACTCGCACTCGTCGAATGCATAGGACTCGACATCATCAGTATAGGAGGAGCCATCCCATACTTGTACCAAGGGTCGTGAGACGTCGGCGGCGCCGTATACCTCAAATTCCCGTGACGTCCAAACCCCTCCCTATTACCACTTTTCATATTGTTCGCATTATGAAGCGTCCGATTCGGCAACGTCACGTCCACGTTGGGTAGCCGAAAATTTAGCTTCTCCCAACATTTCTTTTCACCCCACACGATCACTGTACACGTTTTTAGTAACACTTTTAAGTCTGGGTCTATGTTTATGGCACTCAAATCGGTTGTCACTAGGAAAATTATCTTTTGACGTCTATGCCTAACGTTCACTGAGTTTATAGCACTTTGTATGGCCGCTCTCGATTCTGGCGAGTACCACTCTTGTTGTAAAAATGTTATAGATAGCACTATGATTAGTCTTTTGGAACTTTCTGACGCACTCACTAAACTATCACTCGTCCGCCTCTCGATCAATTGTAAGTCTCTATGTTGTAAGCACAATGTGTGTCCCGTATTTTCTAACTCTGAGCTGACCGCGCGAGTCACGAAATCTTCATCACGCGGATTGTACACAAAAAATGCGTCGAAACGTTTATTTTTGTTGTCATTCATGTCTTTCGAAGTGGAACTGAACACTCTAATTCCATATCTAGAATGCATCCATAATTTGAAATCTTCTCTATACATGAACATCAAAGCAGCCATAAGTAATAGTACGACTGCTATAACAAGAACTGCTGCAATGTATGGAATGTAATTTTCAACGCCGTCATTTGATTCAATAAATAACCGCTTCAATGTTTCGGTCCCAGTTTCTTCAGTTGTAGTCTCTGTCTTGCACTCTCTCGCTACAGCAGCAATACTTTTGTTCATTGGCTGGCCGCTTGCAAGATAACACATCAGCGTGTCTGTTTCCTTGGATTTTTTAATCAACCATTGATTGAGCTGAGCCACATCCTTACAATCGCATGTCCAAGTATTTCCATCCACAGAGACGCGCAGCCGGGGATCGCTGTCGGTAATGACTCTCCAGGGCATGTAATCAACGTAACCGTTATTGTCCAGGTCCAAGAACTCTATAGAGGGCAGATAATTAAAGGTATCGTTTTCGATTACTTTGATTTTATTGTTGCTCAAGTAAAGTTCGTTCAGATTGGGCAACCTTGTGAATTGTGTATTTCTCATTATTTCCAAGTTGTTGTTTTCCAAATGAAGAACCCTCAATGACTCGATGCCGTTAAATGTTCTATTTTGTATTGTATTGATATTGCTGTTATTGAGGTACAAAACTTGTAGCTTCTTTTTACCGATGAAAACGTGATTACCTAATTCTTTTAGATCGTTTCCGTCCAAGTATATTTCGGTCGCGTCCATCGGAATTCGGTCTGGTACGTGATCGTACCCGGCATTCGAACAATCGACCACGTTAACGGTGGTCCAAGTCTGATCATGATAACACGAACATCTATCTGGACAAGTCATCTTGCAATCGCAGGCGTCAAAGTCACAACAATGGCACACCGTGAAACAATGTGAATCGTACTCGCATAAAAATTCAGAAGATCTCACTTCCAGCAATCGTAATTCTGGTTTACGAGAATGTGTCAAAGAGCATTTCACGTCTTCCAAATCCATTACTCGTGGTCGTTGTCTCAATTCACTGTACTGGTTAATTGATTGCAACCATTCCATTGTGCAGTCACAGACAAAAGGATTCTCGCTGATGTAAAACTCAGGCAAATCTTTATCTTCCGGAACTGACGGTATCGCAAAGGCACCCAATTCCAAAGTTTTTATCTTATTAGAGTAGAGCATAACTTTATTCAGATTGTATTTCTGCAAGAATGTGCCCGGACTGATTTTGTCGATGTTGTTGTTATTCAAAACAATCGTCTCAATGCGGCTGGGAAAAGAAAGTTTGTCAATGCTCCGAATCTTATTGAAACTTACATCGAGCATCTTTATATTCGACGACTCTTTTATTCCATACGTGTCTTCCAATTTTTCCACATTGTTTTCGTGCATGTCTAACCATTCAAGGCTCGTCGGTATATGGCTATAATCAAACCACAGTAGCTCGTTGCTTGACACATTTAACCAAACAAGCGGTTGAGTATTGGTAAATATTCCTTTCAAGTCCACCAACTTGTTCCCGTCTAATCCAATAGCTTTCAACTGCTGGTTTGCAGAAAAAGCTCCGTCGTCTATTTGATCTATGTTGTTTGAAGCCAAATTTAATATTTGTAACGAAGGTAGTGCCGCAAATGTGTCCTTTGATATCTTCTCAATTTTATTACCGACGAGACGTAATCCATACAAATCGTCTAAGCCTTCAAAGTGCGTCGTTGTAACTTTTGTTATTCTATTCATGCCCAGATCTAGGGACGTCAAGAATCTTAACGTTTTTATTGCTTCGGGCACCTCAGATAACTGGTTCCCGCTGAGACCCAAATCGTGGAGCTTCGTTATATTTTCGAAAGAGCGTAAGTCAATTTTAGTTATTCTGTTTCCGTCAAGGAATAACTGGTTGAGTACGTAGAGATTAGAGAAATGACCACTGTCCACTTCGATTAAGTTGTTGTGAGCCAAAGAAAGCGAATGTAGGTTCTTCAAATTCGAAAATGCACCGTCTGCTATGCGAGCGACGTTATTGTACTCCAAACTTAAAAATTGTAGATTATTCAAGTCTTGAAACAGCAGGGCGTCTATTTTAGTAATCCGGTTGTGAGACAAGTTCAAGACAATCAAACGAACTAGTCCTGAAAACGTGTCTCTATTCACCCACTCACTAGTCAGTTGATTGACAGATAAGTCCAAGATTTGTAATTGATCCAGTCCTTCCAGTAAACCGGGCGCTAATACACTCAATGAGTTGTTATTCAAATAGATTTGTTTGATATCTCTAGACGATTGAAACATTTCAGGTGGTAGAGCCGTCAATGCATTTGTAGACAGATTCAGCACTTGGAGGTCACTCAAACCGACAAAAGCACGATCCGCCACTTGAGAAATTCTGTTGTTTTGCAGAAACATCTTCTGAAGCGCTCGTAAGCTTGACAGACCGTTATCGGGAAGGTTGCTGATTTCATTGTATGACATATCCAATGTTTCTAGAACTGTGTTGCACGATTTCCCAGGAGCGGTCGGTCCGTTGCCCCAATCGGAGAATCCCAAGTTAGAAATGTCCTGAAGTCGATTCCGTGTCACATTCAAATCCTTTAGGTTGTACAGTAGGCAAAAGATCTCAGACGGCAACGTCCAAATGTTATTGTCGCCCAAATCCAACGTCCTAAGATCGGTGAGTCCACGGAACGTGTCCCTATGAAATTCCATAGACATCGCCGACCAATCAGTATTATGAGTTCGTATGGATAAACTTCTTAGCCCGCTAAGGGGTGATAACACTTCGGAAGGCACATATCGTATCTTGCAGGACTCTATCCTGAGTTCTTTGAGGTTGTGGAAACGGGATAGCAGTTGCGTGCCTTCTTCTTTTCTGCGACCGAGATCGAGGGAGCTCTCGAAGAAGAGGACGTCGGTGCAGTGTAGGTTGAGTACGGTGATGCGCTGCGCTTGCGAGGCGGTGAGCCCGGCGAGCAGTTCGGCGGCGCCGGCGGCGGTGCGCAGCGAGCACGCCAACTGCACGCTGGTGGCCTCGCCGCCGTCCGACACTCGCTGCAGCTCACACTCCTGAGGCGCCTCCGCCACTCGGCTCGTCAGCGAAAGCCCGCTCACCCACAACCACAGCCAGCACCAAGCCGCGTACCGCACCGCCAACGATCCCATCGAAAACATCTCGAAAAAACACTTTAAACTGTCACTACGATTAAACCATCACCGTTTGCATCACTGTTATCGCACACATCGTCCGACCGCACTCGGAAAACTTTACGAATTTCCCGTCAAACTTGTTTCGAAGTACGTCTCATAACGGCTCGAGTTGGCGCGGAGACGCAGCACGGGCGCTCGCGGTAACGTGTGAGTGGCGACTGAATACGGAGCGGCCGGCGAGTTGACCGACCGGTGGCGCGGCGCGCTCCCCGCGCGGTCGCTCCTCCCCCGACAGGGTCGTCCGATATCGGCCTCTCTTTTTGTTCCTCAAAAGTTCACATCGGCAACAAGTTGCTCGCCGCAAGATTGGCATGAACGGGAGCGCGCTTCGCGAGCTTTTATAAACATGGCGGTGCTTACTTTGTTTGTTTTGCCTAATCATAAAATTTCAATAGCTTCTCTACGGAAAACCGTGCGAACAGTTACTTTTTTTCTCGTTTCTGACAGAGTTTAATTTATTGCTAGCGTGTGGGATATAAATAATGTGTGAATCCGAATCCGATGTCTTGCTGCGGAAGTTTTATCGAAGTAACTCCAAATTGCATTCACTTAGCTCCCCGATATTGATAACCATCAGCATCTAAAATCGATTTTCCTTTGTTTAGCCCTGCTAAGTACCTGTGTTGACGCATTCGCGATAACCCGGCTTATCTCAACGACGTGTTAACTCAGCGCTGATGACATCATCCCGAAATAAAGAGTCCCATCCGTTTACTATCTATACTTTGACAACCTTAATCACTATGAACCAAAATAATGCAGTGCAATTAAGGAAATAAATAAACATTAAATTATGTAGTTTGGGGATTATAAAGGATCGATAGGGGGGTGCATTCTGAGCATATACTCCAATTTGAGGGATTCTGGCATGGTCAGCTCAAGGTCATTTCGATAAAAACGCGTTTAACTCGATATTTCGAGAACTGTTAGTGTTAGGCAAAAAATTGTGGAGACCTTTTCTCTTCTACATTAAATTTACTAACTTTTATAGTAACCACTTTTCTTTCTTTCATCAATATTTTTCAAGTTATTGCTTCCGAAAGGCAAAAATTTTACTTTTTTTCCTCCCTTTTGCCATTTCCTCCCCAACCGTTCAATTTTATGCAACTTTACCAATAATCAAAAGTGTAGATCTTTTAATAATCAATAACTTTGTCCTTGCACTTTTTTCAGTAATGGCAATACCTTCAGAGTTATGTTACTTTACCGAGCGAAATCCGCGCCACTGCGACACCTCCGTGACACAGCGATAAATCCGCGACACCTGCGGACTTAGGGCTGAACCCAAATTTCATTGTTTGTTTGTGTCGGTGGGTTTCTTCTACATAAGCTTATGTGGGACAACCACGTCACCTACTCCGATATATGCCAGAAATACACTCAGATACACTCAATCAGACATAGAGGTGAAGCGAGCCGTAGAGGATGCGGATGGTCTGATTATCAGTACGGCTAAGAGAATTTTGTCGGACTCTACGGCTTGCTGATTTGATGAGAAAAGTTTTCAGTAGTTAGATGAAAAAAAAAAACTCTCGTTGCCTAAAAACTTATCTTGAGTTGTGGTGACGGTCATATTGTAGATGAAAATGATATCCGCACATGGCTTCAGCTGGGATCGGCGCAGCCGTTTGGCAGAATTGGTGCCAAAGTTGGAAATACCTTTGGGATAGCCATCGAATACAATTACCACGTCTGTACCGTAGTGTTTTTTATGTATGTTACGTATTTCTGGCATATGTCGAAGTAGGTAACGTTGTTGTCCCACATAACCCTGTGTAGAAGAAACCCACCGACACAATCCAACAATGAATTTTGGGTTCAGCCCTAAGACCGGAGGTGTCGTGGATTTTTTGCAGTGTCGCGGATTTCGCTCGGTAAAGTAACATAACTCTGAAGGTATTGTCATTACAGAAAAAAGTTCAAGGAACAAGTTGTTTATTATTAAAAGATGCACACTTTTGATTATCGGTAAAGTTTCATAAAATTGAACGGTTGGGGAGGAAATGGCGAATGGTTAAATTTTTGCCTTTCGGAAGCAATAACTTGAAAAATATTGATGAAAAAAAGAAAAGTTGTGGATGTAAAAATTAGTAAATTTAATTTAGAAGAGAAAAGGTCTTAACTTAAATTTTTTGCCTAACACTAACAGTTCTCGAGATATCGAATTAAACGCGTTTTCATCGAAATGACCTTGAGCTGACCATGCCAGAATCCCTCAAATTGGAATTTAAGCTCAGAATGCACCCCTCTATCGATCCTTTATAGTCCCCAAACTACATAATTTAATGTTTTTTTATTCCATTTTTTTGCCTAATTTCATTGGGTTAAAAGAACTAGTTGGTATTTATGTATTTTACGCGTTAACATAGCATATCAAAATTTAAATTATTGATGGACCCAAAAATTTAGTACACCAAACCCTATTCCAGGTTATCTGGATTGAGGGAAAGGTCTCACTTTTTGCACACCAGTGGGATAATTTGCGCTAAAGATGTGATAATAACAAAATATTAAGAATGACATTTATTGATTTCTGCACCGGAAAATCAAGTATAAAACTTACAAATTTCCTGTTGTTGGGTATAACAATACTCTACGCCAAAATTAGATATTGACGTAAATAATTTCAATAATTAGTTGTACACATTGGTAGTATTTGAGAGAGGTTTAAACCCATCGGTAGGACGATGGTAATAAATAAATAATAATAAATATTGGTGGACAATTCACACACAAAACCATCTGACCCCAAACTAAGCAAAGCTTGTATGATGGCGGCCAGATAGCCTATATTATAACCTATATACTAGCCTATATACCTACCTACCTATCTTATTGCTTATTGCTGTATCAACATATTTATGTAAATACCTTTTTTTTTTTTTTTTTTTATCTAGTCACATAATGATTGCTTATTAAGCAACTTCAAATAAGAGCCTCTATCTTTAAGTTATCCTACCAATATTTTACACTAGCAGTGCCCGCAGTTTTATCCACATAGTTCCCGTTCCCATGTAAGATATTTTACGGCAATTTTTTTGTAATCGCTCCAGTACCTACTTTTTAAGTTTATGCGTTACAGATAAAAATATAAATCTTGCCTCTTTATAATATTAGTATAGATAATAAATATGTACTATTTTTAAATTGTAATTATTGTTTGTGACGTATAAATTGGCTTTTAAAAATAAAATTATTTGATTTCATTTATCACAGAACAAAACGCGGTAGTGGTAGGATGGTAGGACTGTTTACACAGCGTCCGCTTGTGGAATTAAGTACCACACCTTTACCAGTTAGATATCCTACCGTCAAGTAGCGATGTGCAAACATCACCGTGTTCCAGTCTGAACGTCAATATTTCCAGAGAAATTACTGCGCATAGTGATAAATCCTTTTTTTACATATCAGGGTGACGAGGGCAGTGCGGCTCTAGGGGATGATTTGGTCTCTTCATGTTCCAATAGCTGCGTGACATTGTGATGTTATGGCAAGCGTGTTGCTTACCATCAGGCACACGTACTGCTCGTCACGTCACTTTTAAAAGGCCTTTCCTTTTCCTTCCGAGAAAGTGGAACCTACTACTACTACTAACCTCTACTGCCTAGTAAAAGTCAGCTATTACCACAAACTTTTTCTTAATAACTCATATACGTAGTTCATACGTGGGAGGAGCAAGTAAAGAAGTTTCTTGGACGGAAATTAAAACTGAGCATTTAACTTGTGCATACCGTATTTAATTAGTCACCTGTGACGATTTTACGACTTTAAAATTAAACAATATTGAATTTCATAGCTACATTAATGGCTTACCGAAATGTGAATCTGATTTCACGGCTGTTGGAACTGTAGAGGTGATTAATAATAATTAGTTAACTAATACGACGCTATGAATTGATTTTAATATAACTCTCCGTGAAAATACACCTCCGCAAAAACAAGTTTGAATGTTTATTGCTCAATCACATCGCAACGCTTGAAATAAATAGATTACAGTCTGTAATAACAAACAGTCTACTTTTCATCGCGGAAAAACAAAGTGAAGAATGTTTGTTTAGGTTATGTTTATTACTCTTTCACGCAAAAACTACTGAAGGGATCTGGATGCAATTTAGTACATAGATAGATAATAATTTGGAGTAACACGTAGGCTGGAAAAAAAAATATCTTGTGAAAATAACGCAATACAATAACGAACTAAACGGGTGAAAACGCGAGACACTGCTAGTATAGCCTAAAGCAGTATACTCAGCCTGTTTTATTTTCCACTGCTGGAACGCGTAACTTTTTCCCACAAATATAGAGTCAAAGCCATAATCCAGTTTGCCGGGGGCGAATTGGTGGATAAAACTTACCCCCGAAAAATAACATTGTAGAACCACACCGGTTTTGTCACGAAAATCGAAATGTGTCTACAGGTTTACACCCTGCATTACACAGTGAAGGTCTGCGCCGACTTATACGACTCGGCTACCACCCGACAAATAAAATACACTCAAATGTGGGCTTTATGCCGTGCACGTTAAGATACAGATTACACTGACGACACTCAACCTAGCATACCGCTCGCTGACAGCCGTCTGCTAATTTATGTTGCCAGTGTAATATATCTTAACAGACATTACATAAAGCCCATATTTGAGTGTATTTTATTTATCGGGTGTAGGGAGCCTATTAAAACGCATAACTTTTTGTTCCTAATTTACTTTGTCATAATGAATGTAGCATAATGTATAGTGTCATAATGCAACTTTCGCATAATAATTGTTTGGCGTCATGTGTTTTAAGCATAACAATCTATCGTACTACATTTAATTCGACTATTGATGAGACGCATAATAGTTTTCAGGCATTTTTTTAATTGTTCTAATTTTTTTAAGGTGCCGTTTAAATCGCATAATTTTTTTACCCTAATTTGCTTTGCCATAATGATTGTAGCATAACAAATAGTGTCATAATGTAACTTTTGCATAATCGTTTTTTGGCGTAATGTGTTTTAATCATAAAAAGCTATTGTACTACGTTCAATTCGACTGTTGCTCAGACGCATTTTTAATTATTTGTTGTGCTACGTAATATATAACCAGGTTATATAAGGTCCAGATCCGACTCGGAGCACCCCGACTCCACCTAGTCTTGTCGCTACTACCCCTAGAGTGTATATAAAAAATGCGGGAGCCAGAAGCTCAAGGGAGGTCCTGAGCGGAGCGATCCATGCGAGGCCAAGTGTAGCGAAGGGGGAGGTGGCGAGCGAAGCGAGCCGGCGACCTCCGTAGTGGAGCGCAGGCCGAGTATGGAGAAGCGACACTCAGGGCTGACCGCAGAGCTTCTGGCGGGAGCCCACCCGGAATCAAAAAGTGCACCATATGTCTTAGGTGTATGTAGGTTTTTAAGTCCTAAAAACGTTATGTCTACATAAATTAGTACAAAAATTGTTATACTACTGCATAGTCCTGCATAGATATTCCATTAAATTAGTAGATACCTACATTACGAATAATAAATATTGTTGTCAAAGTACCCACCCGCATGTCACACACTTACGTATTTTATTTAAATAATGTTGCTACAGTCTGCTCTTTGCACTTGTTTTTTAGTTAAGGGTTTAAAGTTTATGCCTTTGATCATTATGTTTAAGTATTGTTATGCTTTTCTCAATGTGTGCCTTTAATCATTATGCTATTTATAGTTATGCGTCGAAACATTATACTAAGTTATCTGTATGCTATATATGGCTAAGCGTTTAAACATTATGCTAAGTCATCGTTATATCATATATGGTTATACTAGTTCACATTATGCGAAGACAGTTATGCGTTTAGTTGTTATGGTAAATTATTATTAGTCCTAAAAACGTTATGCCTACCTAAAATAGGACAAAAAATGTTATGCCACCCCATATAGACCCGGAGCGGAGTCGTATAAGTAGGCGCAGACCTTAAGATCAAACGTAAGCCCATTCCCCTTATAAAGAACTCAAATACAAATATTACCCTCAATCATAACTACAAAAAAGAAAATGCAATAAACAAAAGCAGTCGGGACGGCAAAGGCAATTGGCACACTTGTTGAGACGTCGGTAAAATCACTCGTAAAGTTAACTGATTAAAATGAGAGCACTGAACGAACGGATCGGCTCACCGTCAAAGGAATTCCTCGTTTAGAGCACAGGAAGAGTATGAACACTGGTGAGCGTTGAAGAGACGTACAGAATTAAATGCGATGACAATTTCATACCTAAATAGAACTAAACAATCTGAAACTGCTAAGGGCAATGAGTCCGATTCCTAATTTTATGGCGCCAGGTTTAGGAATAAATATGAATAAACGCATTAAATAAAATAGTTGAATAAGTAAATGAATTAACATTGGTCGGCCTTAATTTATACGCTGTAGAAATAGGAGCGAGAGGTATACCAGCAAAATCTCTCTATAACCTGCTGAAAGACCTTGGCTTGTCCAGAAGTGCAGTAAGTTCTATACTAGAACGACTATCTAAAGCTGCACTAGTAGAGATTCATATCAGATTTTGCTGGGCAGGGAGATAAACACGAGTAGTGAAGGTGTAACATGAAGAGTCCAAATCAATACCGGACTGCGTTTGTAACTCTCAATATGTTTCTGTATCCTGTTTGGTTAGGCAACATTACCCTTCACACCCTAACAGAGTAATTTAAAGTTACGCAGAACGTCTGTACTAAGCCGGAAGAGTTTCATTATGTTCATCATCATGAATGACTAAAACGTGCTAGGTATACGGCCAAAACTGAAGTCAAGAGAAAAAATAACTATTCCGCACATACACGACTTCAGGGTTGGTCTCATAGTGGCAATTGTTCATAGAATTCAATGCCGATTATTCTAAATATAGAGCTAAAGCATTAATTACTATTTGTAAATTTTATCTACGATACTTTGCTGGCTAGTTTACGACGGTTATTTTGCAGAAATTGTCATTAAAGTTATCCTTCCTGTTATATTTGTACAGACAGTTTTAGATCTATATTAGAGAGGTCAATGTCGCAAGGGCGTCGGTTTACAGTGATATGCTCAGTTTCACAATAAAAAAAGTTAAAAATAAGAAATAATTTCATAATGCATGTCGCAGCCATCAAATGCAGTGCTAACGCGCCGCTCAGGAAGTTGTAAATCAGACTGGCTACCCAACTCGTCAGCCGATTCTTGTACCGACCAGCATTAACAGATCCACACCTGAAACATTCACGGAAACACCTCTCCTGAAAAACCAAAGGTCCAACTGAACTGGTTACGTTTACCGAACCGCTGAAAAATGTTAAATCTACTTTTTATTACACGAGCATCCTGCGTTACTCTGTTGTTTGAATGAGCGATGAGAAAATATTTCCCGGATCTTTAGTGGCCTGTTGCGGTTGACATCCCGAATTAATCACCGCCGCAATACAGATGCGTGTCGTTCAAAGGGCCTTGATTACAAAATATCTGTGACTCTTTGGAGAACCATAACTCATTTCGTTTGATTGAAAAAGTTAGGAAAGCCACTAAAATTACGTATGGACTTAGGGCATTAATTCGAGTTAATGACGTCGAATGATGCCAACATGTGATTTTGATCACCATAACTAACCACGTTACAAGTTGAATCGATTCCGACCAACTGTTCGATGCACGTATCCTTTCTATTATCTGTCAATAAATAGGGTCCATTGTGTGATTCCGCAAAAAACCGCATAAATCGAATCGATCTTCGTTGCTGTCTGCTATTGAGGGTAGTATAGAACTGCAGTGCCTAATGGCGGGATTCCCTGCGGACCCATACGTATGTGGCGGTAGTAAACGTCAAAATATTTTGTATCAGTTGTGCTAATGGTGGTTTCTGAATGCGGTGTTATGGCCTCATTGTTGGCCTCGTCTGAGAATAATGTGACCAAATGTGGATTTTACGGTAACTTACTAAAGGATTTCAGTGGAATTTAATTTACATCTGTCGTTTTAGTAAAATAATATATAGACAAGATTGTTTTATGTGAATGTAAAAAGACAATATAGTCTAGACAATACGAAATAAGTTAAGCTGTCACACGCAATTACGTGTTCAAAATATCGGAGAAGCTAAAAACAAATTCAGATTAAATTACTTGAAATGCAATTTCAAAGTCGATTTCTCCGTAATCTCATCACCCAAAGAACTCCCAACTCCATTCGACGACGTCATTCACACAATCAGCACACCGCATTTTTAAATTAGCAAGGAATCCACCCCTGATTAGATTAATGTTTTTTAACGAGAAAACCACCGGGATGGGAGAAAAAATTGATGCGATCTCGGGAATACTTGACGAAATCCGACGAACGAATGTAATGCCATTATGATTAGCATTATTAAGCGGAGGGTCCGCGCATTCCGGTTTACGGGATAAAAGGGAATTTCGCTATGACAAAGGCAGCAAAAGAGCGTGTTTTGGTTTTTTTACTTTTTAATTTATCCCCAAACATCTGTGCAGTTCTCGTCAGTTGCATGGAACGCAGCCGCGGCTTTAATCGCGTTTGTTCCGCACCACGTTATCGATAGCTGAATGGTTTGTTTAATGCTTTGGTGACATTAATAAAATGATTAAGCTATGGTTCCGCAGACTAGGTATTTACTTTACTGCTTGTCTTCTGAAGTTTTTTTATTTTTTTTGTAAATACATAACATAAACAGCCCACTAAATAATGTTCCCAGTGCTGGGACTCGGGGCCTTTTCTCGCAAGGAGAGAGTTAAGGACATAATCCACCACGCTGGCCCAGTAAGGCTTGGTTGGTGTGGGGGATGACACATGACTTCAAAAGATTCTAGGCACATCAAAATTTTTCTTACGATGTTTTCCTTCACCGTTTTAACCTTTTTTTGTAGCCTATGTCCTTTTGTAAGGTATAGATTATTTATCTCTGTATCAATGTTTACCATTCAAAGTGGTTCAGTAGTTGTGTACGCGTGAAAGCGTATTGGTAGAATTTAGAGTTGTGGTCTTCTCTATAATTTATTACATACAGTTCACACTTAGTAAACACACAAAACTTTTTTCTTGTAAAAATGGTGAATAGTGGCACAGAAGTCGTAGGTTCGATGCCCATCCAGGACAAACGTTAGCATGATTGGTGCGGGTGGTAGTTTTATATCTGACTATTTCTACGTATAGACATTGTCAGTTCAAAATTATGTAAGTATTGAAAACAAATCTTATTCTTACTAATATTATACATATGTTATAGTTTGGATGCTTGTATGTTTTTTGCTCAATCACGTTTGTAACGGTCTCATTAATTACCCAATAATAGTCTGGAATAACACATTTACTTTATTTACTACTTTTCATCTCGGGAAATTCACAGAAACGGTAGCTACGCGGGTAAAACTGCGCACTTAAGCTAGTAAAGCTTAAATGCACTCCGCACTTTTACTAGTAAGTATAGGTTTTACACACAAAATAAACTAGCCGAAAACTAAGCAAAGCTTTTGTTTCGGAGCTAAATAGCCAATATAATATTTATATTATTATCGAGATATTATCATATAATACCTCGATAATCTGGCTTCCATGGTAACAAACTTCGCTTGATTTGGGGATAGATGGTTTTATGTGAAAAAAGCGTCGACAGATATTTATTTACTTTCATTTATAAATATAAATGCGTATCGGAAAAAACCTATCAATGTGTACGCATTTTAAATACCCACGAAATAAATCAACACGGGATTCGAATACGATTAAAGTAAATAATATTGACGCGATCTGTAAACGTATAAACTGAATAGAACTTTTTTAGCCTTGTTTTATAGAGCTGGTTAATCTGGTTACGTTTGTCACGGACCGTTTACGGAATTTAGGGACGTTGCACTAAATATGAATCTTTATGTTTAACTATGACATTAATCACAAAAGAACCAGTGATTTATACCCACAACACCTCGTATCGGTGAACTGTTTAGAAACTTTAGACATATTGAAAACTTAACTTATAAGGGACTATAACAAAGCAGCCTTATTCTAATTTTACGAGCACCAATGACCGCTAGAAGTAACTGTTATGTATTCATTGGAAAGTATAATTCTTTACGAGCAGAAAAACTATTCGTGTTATTTCGAATGACGAAATCTTTGACAACGAAGTCTTTATACGTGTGTAGAGACTACGGTTCTAGCGTCATGGTGGTATAATTAAAACCTGGAATGACTTCAAGTCCGATCCCGTGCATCCCGTATGTCAGTGACCGACCGTGAATGGGCCCTAATTTTTTCAGGCTTCGATTTGTGGGTTCTTGCTTTGTGATACAAAATTAATGATTTTTGGTCTGTGCTCTGGGCACAAAGGCGGCAGTGACAATGGTGCCCCGCTGTCCGTGATATTGAGGAAGGCTCTGCCGAGGCTACCTACGCTACTCTCGGCTACCCGCAGCCTTTTGTCCACTGGAATTTTGGACACGTCACGAACGAAATGGAAGCTCGTGAGAATAACCACAATATTTTTATAAAAATGATTCCTAATTATAGCGGTGTCGACCGCTTGATCCTATATTTTCAATTTGTATGCATTGTTGGGTTAAGTCGAAATGATAACATTTGGAATGTCGAGATTGAATTTCTCTGAAAGTCGTTTTAGTAGATGACGATTTTCTAACATCTATTAGAATATTCCCATCAGTAAAAATAATTTAAATTAAAAAGTCTATATGTACGGTTGTGTAGTTGTACTACGTGCCTACAGCTCGTAATTTTTACCACTAGGTACATGTATTGTACAGATATGGTGAAAAAAGATAAAATTTAAGATTTTAAATCTAACCTCTAACTTCTACTTACTTCTAACGCTACATAAGTCTGCGCATTTGACTTCTTAGATAATATTTGAAGGTGATCAAAGAAACCTTGTAGAATCGTTCTGAGCATATGCGTAATCTCTACGTACTTATTTTATCGTTATATGGAGCGCACTTTCCTAGCAGAAACCGATTTCACTCTAGATTTGAAGACAGTTTGGTGAAATAACCTAAATGCGTACACAAAGGTATGGTTTTATGATTTTTAATTGTGCGATATTCTCTATTGCCCCACAAATGACCACCCTGACCACATCGAGACCAAACAATAAGGGTGGTCTACTACTATTTAGGCCAAATGAAACTGCTATATTGTGACCGCTCTTATTGTTAACGCCCTTGCATTGTCACCAAATTTATGGCGATTCAATATCATTTCATTAGCAGGATAGTATCAAAGATTTTTGTACGGCATGAATAAGCGAAATTCTTTGAATTTACTCGCTTTTTAACCCTGGACGCAAAAAACGACGGGGTGTTATAAGTTTGCCGTGTCTGTGTATCTGTCTGTGGCATCGTAGCCACTGAACGGATGAACCGATTTAGATGTTTTCATTTGTTTCATCAAAATCAGTTTAGCTGTTTCAAAGCTATCAGCTCTTTATAAGCTATCCGTTTAGATGCATAATGAGTGTTTTATAACTATACATACTTGCAACGTGTAACCTAAAATTTCAAAACAATTGCATTGGGGATGTTTAATTTTAAATTTAATCTTCGTCTAAGATTAAGCAACACAATTGCCCTAAAAATATTTTCAATAGAAGGAGAAGTATTATTAGGCGAAGTATATTTGGTTGTTTATATTTTTTGCTTCATTATCATCAACAGCCATTTATCCCACTGCCGCGTATAGGCCTCTATTTTACCATGCCAATGGAAATTGAACACACGACCTACGGGCCTATGGCTTTGGGACTTACTATCGACTAAGTTACTAGGCCAGTCAGATACGTTGATGATAATTGAAAAGTTACGGCTCATAAGTGTACGAGACCAGGATAGGTTTATGTTCAACAGTGGGCGCAGGTTTGCCAACTGTAGAAGAAATTCCCTCGTACATATGCAGCTAAAACATAGTACAGTGTGTACATTGAGACACCCCCGAGATCAAAATTTCAATCAAAACAAAATCTCGTATTTTGGCTTTCATACCTCGTACATTGGCGATAACGGGGTGATGAGGATAGACTTATTAACATTGACCCCTATCTAATGTGACCGCTTGCTGTAAACAATTTATAAATCTGCACCATAATGTTGACGACACTAGTAACGACCAATAAATAGTGGGATTACCTTGTCTGCCGCGATTAGCCACCAATAAGAATCGAGGGAGAGTCCAAATTAAATCGGTCGGACCGAGTTAATGGTGGACCGACACAATGCCATAGCAGTAATTATGAATTGCACCAATGGTCCTAAACTGTAATGGTCTTCGTGGACAATGAATGGAAATAGTAGGATTTTATTTATGTACTATATTTTAATAAGTAAATTTTATAGGTTTGGTTCTATGTAGCTCTCGCTAGGTATACAGCTCGTAGTATAATATGTAAACTGTTTGGTATAGTCTCCGGTTGACGAGTAGGTACTTACAATATTTTTTGCTACACAGTGTTTTAAACTGTTATTTTTTTATTAATTGGTGACGATATACGAGCAGGACATGCACATAACATATAAACAGCCCACTAAATGTTCCCACTACTGGGACTCGGACTTTCGCTCGCAAGGAGAGACTCAATGTCATAATCCACCAGTACGGGTTGGTGGATGACACATAACTTCGAAAGATTAGAAAGAAAGCAGGACATGCACCTGATGACAACCAACATTCCTATCCGTAATAGCACAGTGGCACGCAGATATTTGAATAGTAGTCAAAATCACAATCGGTGAACGCATTGCCCTTCAAACTGGAACACAGTAACGTTTGCACAGTACACCTTAGTGGTAGAACAACTGACACAGATTATGTTGAAATAGTTGAGTGAAAATGTGCTGTTGTGGACAGGCCTGTTCGTTATTACCGGGCGCATGTCTTACTGGTACACTCTATCTAATTTTTTAAAGAATATAGCTGTATGTTCTATAAGAATATGAGCTATAAGTGGTATGCTGACAGACAACGCACAGTTTCAAGATACTAACAAACTAACGATTCGTGGTATCAAAAATCTGTTTCTAACTGGAGTTTTTTTTTTCAGATAGCAGGCCGCTTGTGACTTTTGCTATGTAAATACTGGCAGGCGTAATAAATTAAATATGTATTAAATAAAATCTTTTGTTGTTTTAAACCAGATGAATTTAGAGATATGCGCAAATTCTGTTTATATAAGTCTATAAGTCTTTCTTTTTTTTTGCTTGCAAGAATTAGATATATCTGATTATACAATCCTTAATTAAATAAAAGGTAAAAAGAGTGCCTAAGGTTGAACCAGCTGCTAATATACACGTTTACTACTAAATGAAACATATAGAACGCTGCTGCATAGTGTTGCTGGAACGTAGACAGTTGAGGGTCAATTTATTTCGACAAACACGAATTTGATTTATTGGTCATCGGGTATCGGGTCGCCATACCGATGCAGACGATTTATAAATAGCAATCATAGTAAATAAACTTTTAACCAGGATTGGGATAAAGGGGATTGTGGATTATGGATGTCCCATAACGTCGAAACTCACAGAGGATGTCCAAATCTTTCCGTATTTGGCCCATAAACAATTCGCGAATCGCGCTATACATTCCGAATTCACGTTGCGTGTTACACAGATATACTGAAATGACCAATCACATACGTGCTTGGGGTATTAAATCTTGTGTTTGACTTGGTTCTGTTCGTGGTTCCATCGTTGTTGTATAGGGGGTACAAGATTTTCGTACGTTCGACAAAGTGACTTATTGACACAAAAGGCTACTCAAACTTCAATATTTAAATAACTACCGAAAATTGAGATAATCAAGTAAACTTTTGGTTTTTTTAAAGGTGCAAGCGATGTACATATTTATTCTACAATGATGTGCGCATTTTTTTTCAAAGAGATATAGGTATATAAGGAAATAAATGTGCAAGAGAAGCAGTTACAGGAGATAGTATTATTTAGCAGCAGTATTAGAACAGTATCTTTAAAATGCAGATAACATCATGGACGTGTAATAATAAAATCATGGCTTACATTACTGCCTTCTTGACTTTAAGGTTTACAGAGGCAATATATTTTATGTAGTTTCCCAGTATCCCAGCCCGCAGTGCCTAGTAGATGTACTAAATAACTGTAGCTTGACTAAAGAAAAATGAGTACGGTATTGTATTTAGATTAATACAAATATATACAACTTATGAGCCTACCCATATACATAGGCTCGACATCAAATTCACAAAATACAAAATTTTAACGCAATATGCTTTCTAAGAGAAGATACGTTTATATAATCAATTCTGTCTAGAAGCATTAGGTACATCCAAAAACGCTTATCTTAAAAGCACTTTGATGAAACTTTGTGCAGAAAACACTTTGAACTATTACCAAAATAGCAACAAAGACCACTTTTACCTTCGATACACTTTATCTCCTCAGTAAAAGGTAAAACTCTACCAGGTTAAGAAAAAGTTGATAGAAGGTGAATGTAGGCGTCTGACTTCTAAAAGTTTGTTTGTTACCATTTTAGACCTGCGAATTCATTACTTTAATGTAATTTCTTCTCAGGTTTAGGAAGTTGTAGGGAAGGCGCAACCTGACAAGTTAGTGCGATTTTTTTGAATTCATTGTAAGTTATACTTATTTTACAAATATCAAAATTTTAGGTGTTTGTATATTTTTGTTTGATCAATCACGTCCGAACTGCTGCGCAGATTGGATTCAAATTTTAAACTCCGATTGTGGGTATTCTAAAATAGCACATAGGCTTCCTTTTTATTTCGGAAAAATAACGGGATCGGTAACTAAGGTAAGGCGCTGCTAGTCCTACTTCCTACTAATATTATAAATGCGAAAGTTTGGATGTTTGAATGTTTGTTGCTTAATTACGTCGGAGCATCAGAACGAATCGGGTTGAAATTGCGAATTCAGTTACATTGCCGTCTGAAATAGCACACACCATACCATTTGAACGAACGAAGAGGTTTGACTCTACTTTTGTGATAACGTCTAGGTTGTGGAATGCGTTGGCTGAGTGGGTTTTCCCGATGGTTATAATTTTGGGTCTTCAAATCGAAAGTGAATCGGTTTCTTCTAAGTAAACACGCTCCATCGTAGACCGCATCAACGCTTAACATCAGGCGATATGGCGGTCAAGGTTTACAACCTATAAACGTTAAATAAAATCATGGTAAAATAATGGACACGGGAACTAAAACGTAAGGGATAAAAGCGCTGGGCGCCAGGAAATTTTAAATGTATGAATGAATCTATATATTATAAGAGCTGTTATCATTATAAGGTAGGCAGTCGTCGAGATACACCTGTATATAATTTTAGTATCGCCGCATTGAAAGTTTTATGTCTGGAATTGCAGAAATTATCAGTTCTCATAAAATAAACTAGATTTAATGTTCGTAACTCTTCAATACGGTGATTGCCGTGAGTCAGAGCTGTTTCATTTTATTTTATGTGGCGTTAAATTTAACAACAATCGCCTTTTAGTGACGGGAAAGTGGACAACTTTATGTTTACCTATATGTCGTTAACTCGTTAAGATTAAACTGTCTCACGTTGACTGCCTTTGGAGCTCAATTTCATGAGGTACTATCAATTATATTATCCCTGATGGCGTCACCGTCGCATAGTTTGAAGAAAAAGCTTTACAATGTCCTGGAAATTTTTCGTTTGAGCAATTAATCAATTAGCTGAAGCGTGATTGTCTCTGTGCATTATAATAAGTCAGTGTTATCAACACTTTTACTATGATTCGTGAAGATTGTATGGTTAGGTATACCTAAACACTAAAAGGGTTTAAGATACATATTTCATTGTAGCTCTAAAGGTCTATTTAGTAGATACTATTTGGACTCTAGCTGCTTTTGGTAAGTGTCGTCTGGGACTTTTCAGCTGTTCTATGTCTGATAACAGCAACTAGAAAACAAACGCAGGATTGTTCTTGTCTGACATAGGACATAGCACAGTCTATTAAATCTATACTAATACTAGCGGCCCATTCCGGCTTCGCTCGGATAATAACCTAGATACCAACTGCAGCGCCATCAGCCGGGCACCAGCTGGTTTGTGAATCTAAATTGTCCATGGCAACCCTAAACTTTAATAATAAAAATAAATGTTTATTTTTATAAAATAATTTTAGATTTGCCATAAGCTCCGGGAAATTTAAATCAAATAGAGTGAAAAACATTTACAAAAAAGACGATCATTGATCAGTTATCGAGCGGGGTGAAAACTGATTAAATTACTAAAATGGCTATTAAAAAATAGGGGTTGGTGATAAAAGGATAAAAATTTAGGGTTGTATGTAGTTTTAATGCCACATTATAAAAAATAAAAACAAAAAAATATGTCCAAAAAAAAAAAAAAATTTAGAAAATAGATAGTACCTAGCCGATTCTCAGACCTACTGAATATGCAAATAAAATTTGGTAAAAATCAGACAAGCCGTTTCGGAGGAGTAATGTTTTTAACATTGTGACACGAGAATTTTATATACAAGAAGATTATAAAGCTGAAGAGTTTGTTTGTTTGATCGCTAGGATCTCGGGAACTACTGGTCCGTATTGAAAGATTATTTTTCTATTGGATAGTTCATTTATCAAATGATATAGGCTATATAACATTACGCTACTATCAATGGGAGCGGAGCATAAATGAAGAATCTAATAAAACCGGGAATAGTTATTTGTTATACAAGAGTGCAAAGTGGCTTTTTAACCGCGTGCTCAATTTTGATGACCGAGCAAGCGAAGGATTCTAAAGTTGAATCACGAGCGTAGCGAGGGATTCAAAAATTAGAATCCTGAGCGTAGCAAGGGAATCAAAAGGGCACAAGGTGAAAAATCTTTGCACTCGAGTGTAACACGTAATTTTTCATCCCCCCCTAGCGAGGAAATTACTAAACGCTTTGCGCATTTTCAGTTTCAGTCGATTCTGTTGGCGTTAAATAAACTTCATGGTCGCTAGAATCACTTATTATTATGGTATTTCGGTTTTTCACTTGTATTCAATTTTATAAGTTTTAAACTTACCTAAGTTTATTTAGCCATGGTTTTAACAATAACAATATGACGTGAAAATATGGAGAGTTGACCGATTGAGGTTAGGAGTTTCATGTGTACATGAAAAAGTGTCCGCCCAAATGCATTAAATTATAGTAGCGCTAAATTTGCATCAAGGTACATTTTAAAGGAAATTAATAAACGTACTAATCCAGAGTTCATGAAAGAAAAATATTGGCAGTCATAGGCACTGCCGATAGAAGTGGTAACTTATAACTCAGAATTTGATTTTTACTTTGGAAACTACGCGTGTGAAACCAGAGGGCGTGGCTATGAGCATGACCATCTAGAAATGCTGACACATTTTTAAATGGCCAATGGGAAAGGCTGAGGCATTTCTAGATGGCCATTGGCTATGGTCACGAGTTTACCCGAAGATTTCTTATCCTTCCCGAGCGTGACGCTAGAATTAAATTGACAGCCCACGAAAAATCTGTCTTTGGCGCGCCAAAAGAAGTTTTGACTTCAAAATATATTGTACCTACCTACATGTTTTCTCAAAATAGTAATTATTTATTTGATGTTAAAGGAGACGGCTCATTTCTGCCCCACGTCGTTTCAAGTTTAGGTACTTAATTAGCCCCGGAGACCTAAAAAAGTTATTTAAGTAAATTAACATTCAATTAAATAATGCAAACTGTACATTCAAAGCTAAGGTGCCAAGCGGGGATTGCAAATTGGTGTGATTAAAAGTACTTTAATGACTGTACCTAAAGCCAGTCATGTTTTTTCTCTTTTTTTCTTCTGTTGACGTTTACGTAAAGTGAACGTGCTTGTGTCATTTTGCCCGGATTGCGACATTGTAGTTTTGGCACCAACGTGAAAAAAACATGTCGCCTCATTGTTTTATTTTCTTTAACTTGTGTATTTTCGAGTGGCAATGTGCAATATAAATGGTGGGTTATTACAAATTAATATTTGATGTTCGTGAACGTACTTCTTTGACGATTTTTAGTAAAACTTGAAAATATTGAAACACGTAATTTGGGAAAACACAAAAAGCGTGCGACGCCAAAATAAAAAAAAAGTTAACAAAATTGACACAACATCCGATTCGTTCAAAACTCAATCCCAAAAAGAATGCAAATATGCTCGATTCGTTCGAAACTCACACATCGCGTTATTTTTTTTCAACGTTTTAGATGATATCTTTCAAACCCCGCTATGCAGAATAAAAACATTAACAGTATCTCCATATACATTAAAAATCCTATACAATGATCCAATTTTGGTCGAGTCTCCTGCACTTTTGCTGTGGGGCAAATGCCCATGGAAAATGGGCCGTCTCCTTTACTACATTATTTTGTACTGTACAAGTAGTTGAAATTATCTATTAGTTACTATTTTAGTAGGCAATAATATTTAATTATTTAACTCGGCAACTCGGCATACTTCAATTCGATTACAATTGATTCATTCATAGCATTTCAAAATGTTTTGCCATTTGAAATAACATTCTTTACCTCTATCCTCCATACGTGAAAAGAAAATTGCGCGCAAACCATTTAAAAAAAAGTACACCATAGAGGTTCCGAGTATGAGTTTTTAACAAATTAAAAATAAATGTATGATGAATTCGGCACCAAGGAGGTAGAAATAAATAGGTTAAATTATGTTTTGAATTCAAAACCTCAGTACACACGATGTTCTAAATTCAAATTTACTTTAACCTCTAGAGGGTAAAAACGACTTTTGCGCCCTGATATCAAGGAGCAAAAGTACTCTTTCCGAGCTGGTGGGATGAAATAGTTATTTGTTATACAAGAGTGCAAAGTGGCTTTTTAACCGCGTGCTCAATTTTGATGACCGAGCAAGCGAAGGATTCTAAAGTTGAATCACGAGCGTAGCGAGGGATTCAAAAATTAGAATCCTGAGCGTAGCAAGGGAATCAAAAGGGCACAAGGTGAAAAATCTTTGCACTCGAGTGTAACACGTAATTTTTCATCCCCCCCTAGCGAGGAAATTACTAAACGCTTTGCGCATTTTCAGTTTCAGTCGATTCTGTTGGCGTTAAATAAACTTCTTGGTCGCTAGAATCACTTATTATTATGGTATTTCGGTTTTTCACTTGTATTCAATTTTATAAGTTTTAAACTTAAGGTTATTTAGCCATGGTTTTAACAATAACAATATGACGTGAAAATATGGAGAGTTGACCGATTGAGGTAGGTAAGGAGTTTCATGTGTACATGAAAAAGTGCCCAAATGCATTAAATTATAGTAGCGCAAAATTTGCATCAAGGTAGGTACATTTGAAAGGAAATTAATAAACGTACTATTCAGAATTCATGAAAGAAAAGTATAGGCACTGCCGATAGAAGTGGTAACTTATAACTCAGAATTTGATTTTTACTTTGGAAACTACGCGTGTGAAACCAGAGGGCGTGGCTATTAGCATGGCCATCTAGAAATGCTGACACATTTTTAAATGGCCAATGGGAAAGGCTGAGGCATTTCTAGATGGCCATTTGCTATGGTCACGAGTTTACCCGAAGATTTCTTATCATTCCCGAGCGTGACGCTAGAATTAAATTGACAGCCCACGAAAAATCTGTCTTTGGCGCGCCAAAAGAAGTTTTGACTTCAAAATATATTGTACCTACATGTTTTCTCAAAATAGTAATTACCTATTTATTTGATGTTAAATTTACTACATTATTTTGTACTGTACAAGTAGTTGAAATTATCTATTAGTTACTATTTTAGTAGTCAATAATATTTAATTATTTAACTCGGCAACTCGGCATACTTCAATTCGATTACAATTGATTCATTCATAGCATTTCAAAATGTTTTGCCATTTGAAATTACATTCTTTACCTCTATCCTCCATACGTGAAAAGAAAATTGCGCGCAAAGCATTTAAAAAAAAGTACACCAAAGAGGTTCCGAGTATGAGTTTTTAACAAATTAAAAATAAATGTATGATGGATTCGGCACCAAGGAGGTAGAAATAAATAGGTTAAATTATGTTTTGAATTCAAAACCTCAGTACACACGATGTTCTAAATTCAAATTTACTTTAACCTCTAGAGGGTAAAAACGACTTTTGCGCCCTGATATCGAGGAGCAAAAGTACTCTTTTCGAGCTGGTGGGATGAAAAAAATATTCCTTTATTAAAGCTTTCGTACCGTACGTTGACCTGACAGTGACGTGTCTAAGATTGCGTCATTACAAAGCTTTGCTTTTCAAATTTGTTCTGAATCTGAGTCGGTACGACCAATTTTCGACAGCTGAAGTAGCTGAAGAGGTTTATTGTTTGTACGCGATAAAATATTCTCAGGAATTCCTGAACCGATTTGAAAAATTCTTTCACCGTTGGATATGTACGGGATACCTAAGTGCCATAGACTATACACGGGCTATATGTATCACGGGCGAAGCCGGGGTGGACTTCTAGTCATTTAGTAGTACAAATACAAATACAAAAATCTTTATTGCTGTTTGTAGGTAAGATAAGATAATAGGTAGTGGTAGGACTCTTGGCATAGTCCGCCTGGGGAAGAACCACACCTTTGTCAGTTATTCTACCGCCAAGCACTAATGTGCAAATATTACTGTGTTCCGGTTTGAAGGGCAATGTTTCCAGATAATTTACTGGGCTTAGAGATATAATATCTTAGAGCTCTGCGTGACGAGCGCAGTGCATTGCTAGGTAATGATTTGGTCTCTTCGTGTTCCAATAGCTGCGTGACACTGTGCTGTTATGTGGCAGGCATGTTGCTTACCATCAGGCACATGCCCTGCTCGTCTCGTCACTCTATGCTACAAAAAAAAATATACATACATTTCTTTATACTGTGGACATCGAGCAGCCATTTGTGAAACCACAGAAATCTAAATAATAAGGTAAATTATTTAGATTTCTGTGTGTGAAACGGAGGTGATGAGGATAAAGTTCGTGACTCATTTGACAGTTTCGTGACTGACTTGAGCGATGTGCCATTAGACGCGCATTGGGTAGACTAATTATTACCTATTGTAAAAGATACTATTAACAACAAAACAAATCGTTCGTCAAGAAGAAGATGAAGAGGAAGATGGCGTACTATCTTCGACACAGAAGGAGAGGGACCATATATGGGGGTATATGTGGCGTACGTTTTGGTGAGTATGTACGGGAACTGTTCTATCTGTTCCTGGCCTTTAATTTCTGTCATAGAGCTCGTAGCAGGCGTTTCACCTTTATTTTGTGACTTAATAATATCCACATTCTACGCTTTCAAAATTTGTTGTTTTTTTGTCGCAAATTAGAATGCTTTCTCTGAGTTTACTGAAAAATTCAATAACCCTCGGAAAAGACCCTCTTCAAGACTCGAGTAAATATTAACTTAGATGTCTGGATGACGAGCGCAGTGCAGTGTTAGGTAATGATTTGAACTCTTCACGTTCCAATAGCTACGTGTCACTGTGCTGTTGTGTGGCAGGCATGTTACATGTCCTGCTAGGCTCGTCACTCTTTATTTAAAAAAAATAGGTTGCTCATAGTCAAGATTGCTCTATCTTAGACAATTTCATCGCTATCCATCAGAGAAGTCTTAGTTAAATACTGTCCCTCTCGCCTCTATTGCAAAATTTGCAATCGGCTCTTCTACCGCCTAACTAAATCGGCTATCGCTTTGCTAATCCTGTCTCTATCATTTCAAGCGAAAAGAAAAGAGAGAGAAACATCAAAGCGATGACATTTTTCGTTCGGCGGTAGACCCCCGGGTCTTCAAAAGTCAAAACCAAGTTTGGTCTGGCGAGCCACATCAGAGCTCACACTATGAATAACAGCTAATAATAGGTCGCCGTCATTGATATGGACCCTATATAAGGGCTATACGTGTAGCTATATTTCAACATAGTATAACTACAATAATAAATGATATAATTCCTGTGTGTTAAATCAAGAAATAAATATTTGATCGTCGAATTGGGTAAGTACAGCCTTTAAATAAAACATTTCAAAGCATTGACATATAAACCTACGTAATAGGTATGTATATTGTATAACTATGTGTGTATTACTTAGGTATAGCTTGAAATCACTATTTCAAAGACTTTCATAGAAATTGTAAATGCAAATGTAACTTTTCCAGTGAATTCCACTTATAAATTAAATAAAGCGTCTTGTTATCACACATAACACGTATTGTTATAAAACAAAAAGTATTACTTACTACATACTTACTACAGATATTATATTCTTTTTCATTTTACAAAAATATGTTTTAAACTTGGCAAAAAAATAACCTAGAAACGAAAGTCAGTTCAAATTCAATTACAGCCAGGTGTGTTTATAAGAATTGTGACTTCGCGCGCAACAATGAATATAAGACCACACAAAGGCAATATTTACCGATTTTACCGGCAAGGATCTCGCGCCATTGTCGATGTCACAACAAGATCGGTTACAATAAATCTTATTAAATGCTGGCCCGCCGCAGCGCCATTCAGGCTTTGATCCTTGAAAGAATGGTGTTTACCGATCACGGACACCCTTTGTGGTTTATGTTGTACGTAAATGCATCTGCTCTCACTACGAATATACCTGGGGCTCGTCGTTGGAGCTTTTTACTTTTTTTTTGTTTCCATAGAAATTACTAGGTTAAAGAGATAAATAATCTTACATATATGTTTCTGGCTGACGAACGCAGTGTAGTGCTAGGCTTGGATTCTTCATGTTCAAAGAGCTGCGTGGTAATTGGCTCTAATGAGCAGGCTTGTTGCTTGATTAGGAGCCTGTCTTGCTCATCTCGGCACTCTATATTATAAAAGAAATCGATTCACTTTCATCTACATATACCTGCTAATATTATAAAGAGGTAAAGTTTGTATGTTTGTTGGGGTAATCTCTGGATCTACTAAACGGATACGGAGTTTCATAGGCTATATACATAACTAGCTGTTACCCGCGACTTCGTCCGCGCGAAATAAATACTGAGGTAACTCAGGCAATAACTAATTTTATACCCAGACACATTTACTAAAAACGGCTTATAATAAAACAATTTCATCAAAATCGGTTTAGTTGTCTAGGTGTGAAAGCGTAAGAGACATTCGTCCCCCATTTCAACTTCAATTTCATCCCCATACAGTTCGAAATTACAAAATTGCTAGAACAAACATTTTTTGGCTTCGTGCCAAGTGCCTATATAAAGAGTTTCATAGTTTTATCTTCAACGGTTGGGATCTTCCATGTTGACATTCATCCCCCATTTCAACCCCAATTTCACCCTCGTACAGTTCGAAATTACGAAATTGATGGAACAAACATTCGTTTGCTTCGTGTCAAGTGTCTATATACAGAGTTTCATGGTTTTATCTTCAACGGTTGGGAATTTCCATATTGACATTCATCCCTCATTTCAACCCCAATTTCACCCCCGTACAGTTCGAAATTACAAAATTGATAGAACATGCATTTAATTGCTTCGTGTCAAGTGTCTAGATACAAAATTTGATAACTTTGAAAATCACGTTTCATACAAAATTTTCATACAACCGTTCATCCCTTGTTTCACCCTCTTAGGGGTTGAATTTCGCAAAACCCCGTCTTAGCGAGCGCCTACGTGCTAAAACATGTGCCACATGTTGCTAAACGTATTACCTATATTAGGAATATCGATGGTTAGTCAAAGTTTGTTTATAAGCTTCGTTCCAAAGATTCGAATGAAGAGGTTTGACTCTACCATAGGTAGAGTACCTACCTATCCTCACTATGGACTCTTTACTTTTGCGATAAGAACGTCTAGTCTATGGAATGCGTTGCCTGAGTGGGTTTTTGACGTGACAACGTCTTATAAATTGGTTTGCCGGGTGACACTTCAAGAAACTGCGTTACGCTCCGCTCACGTTATGCGCTCACAATGAGAGCGAGTGAGAGGGACGCGTGCCTTTCACTTTTTATGTCTGTCTCTCTCGCTCTTAGGCGGGCTAACCATGCCCGAGTCGCCGATTCGCTTAGGCGCCTGCATACAAGTTTACACGTTGCCAGTTAATTGTAAAACGATTGTGTAGTGATAATGTGAAGGTAGTTTATTTTAGTAAAATTATTTTACCACTCAAAGTCCACAAAGTCGTTGTCACGTAAAACTTTCGCCCGTATACCGACTTTACAGGCAACCAATTTTTTTTTCCAGAAGTTACAATCTTGATGTACCTATTCTCCTATTCAAATCGAGAGTAAATCGGTTTCTTCTAGGTAATCACGCTCTATCCTCCATCGTAGACCACATCGTCACTTTTTTGCTTTGATTTTTGTTATTAATTTGTAGTTGGAATTTAATAGTCTATATTCAAAGTTTAATTGCTGTAAGTACCTTAACATATTTAAACCAGCGGCCCGTTCCGGCTTCGCTCGGTTCATAACCTAGACACTGTCTGCAGCGCCATCTGCCGGGGTTATTTGTGAATCTCAACTATCCTCGAATCCACTTGTACACACACAAAAAAAATCATTCAAATTGGTCGTGCCGCTTAGGAGGAGTTCACTGTCAACTGATTCAATTACTAAAATGGCTATTAAAAAATAGGGGTTGGTGATAAAAGGGTACAAATTTAGGGTTGTATGTAGTTTTAACGCCACATTATAAAAAAATAAAATCAAACAATTTTGTCCGAAAATTAAAAAAAAAATGCGGTAAACAACCCTTATCACTTAGGGGTGTGAAAAATAGCTAGTAGCCGATTCTCAGACCTACTGAATATGCATATAAAATTTGGTAACAATCAGTAAAGCCGTTTCGGAGGAGTAAGGAAACAAACACTGTGACACGAGAATTTTATTTAAAAGATTAAGTTTAGTTTTAATAATCAAATTGTTATTCTCATTAGTGTAATTCGATTCGATAAATGAAATTGAAATAAATAAATAAATTAATGAGAATCTGTTTACTATCCAACATTAAAGTACTCGACAAGACGAGCCCAAATTCGACGATTAAGGAAGTTTCCAATTGCATCAAATCAAAAAATAATTACATAGATTTAAAGATAATAGAAATAAATTATACATACTGAAAAAAATATTTGAATATCTCAATAAATGAGGAATCTGTGAACATTTTAAAATTACTAACTAAAAATCTAAATTTTAAACTAAAAATCAATAAAGTGGCCAAGTGCGAGTTGGACTCACCCATGAAGGGTTCCGTTGCAGCAAGTAACATAATATACATAGTACATAGTTCTTGTAGGTCGTTGTAACTTTAATCGAAGTTTTAATAATAGTGTATTTATAACGTAATAAAAAACTACTCATCAGATCGAGTTCAAACCAATTTTCGTTGGTAGTTTGCATGGTAATGTACATCATATATTTTTTTTAGTTCTTTCATTCTCTTACTTTAGAAGTTAGAGGGGGGGGGGGACACATTTTACCACTTTGGAAGTGTCTCTCGCGCAGATTATTCAGTGTAGACAAAAATTATATTAGAAACCTCAACATCATTTTTGAAGACCTATCGATAGATACCCCGCAGGTTTGAAGAAAAAAAATGTTGAGTTTCAGTTCTCAGTAAGGGGGGCAACCCTAATATTTTTTTTTTTGTAAAAGTCTTAATGCGGTTCACAGAATACATCTACTTAGGTACCAAGTTTCAATAGTGTAGTTCTCATAGTTTCGGCAAAAAGTGGATGTGACATACGGACGGACAGGCAGACAGACAGACAGACATGACGAATCTATAAGGGTTCCGTTTTTACGTTTTACGGAACCCTAAAAAGCCGCGCGGCGCGTTAGCCGTGTGACGTCACGAATTACGACGCGGTCGCGCTGTAGGCACACCCCGGACACTCGGCCTAAACTCCAAACAAACGGTGAAGTCGACATACCTACACTCACACAACTACGCATATGTTGTTCGAACACATTTACGCATGTGTGCGTGTCATCTAGGGTTACTAAATTATTTTATGGAATAGCTGTGACCCGTGAGTTCACCTGCCTGTGGCTTACAATCTTACCTAGTTAGTGTTCGATCTTTAATGTAGGTAAATAAAACTTTCATCAACAATCAGAAGGGAGAAGATTTAAAACAAAATAGGAGATAATAAAGGTACCATGTACGAATTGATTTTTAGTTAAGTACACTTACCCAAAGAGATTAACGAAAGCCGCAGTTTAAAAACAACGAGTTTAATAATTTCGTCACAGGACTTCAGTGTTGGCGCGTACTTCTAACCAGAATAGCTTAACACAGTTTATAAAAATGATTCAATCTTTGTAGAAATTCTTATGAAATTAAAAATCTCTTATTCTTGTTTCGTATAATAGACGAAAAATTTGGTACCATTTTGTTAAATAATACAGCATCATGGTCGTATTCTCATAGAAAATTATCGTCCGATATAATAACCCTTCGTTGAGTCCGCCTCGAATCGAATAGAATCTGATTTCGCGGCAGAGAAACTAGAATTTCGTGCTAATACTATCTCGAATGTGGTGATGTATGTAGCATTGCGATTATTATCATATTTTATATTATACTGGTATTTATAATAAGCTAATTATATACGTTAAGTTTAGACTATGACCGAGGATTACTGCGCGGACAGTCTAATGAAATTTACCAAACGTCGACAGGGGAATGTTTGGACTTTTAAACTTGTAGGTATACAAGTCTAACTAACCCGTGATATACAAGTGCAGATATAATAAGTGTCAAGCTTTCAACATAAGTAAAAAAAATATAGCACATCTGTGTATTTTCTTTATTTTGATACAAACACCGTGACACGCGATTTTTAAATATTATATTAATGCATTTTGCACTTACATAGGCTAGCCTGAGAGTATTAGTTATTTTTATGGTTTTGAAATGGATAGTATATAATTATAAATGCATAACATCAGAGATGTGAGTCATTTGAAGTAGGTACCTTGTATTATACAAGTACAAAATACATAAGTATACATAAGAAATACTATACGACACGTATATTGTATTATATACCATAGTTATTTGTTGTACAAGAGTGCAAAGTTGCTTTTTAACGGCGTGCTCAATTTTGATGACCGAGCAAGCGAAGGATTCTATAATTCTTCTAAAATCCCTCGCTGCGCTCGTGATTAAAAAATTCGAATCCTGGACGTCTACTCTCTTTGTACGAAAACGTAATTTCGAAATAAACTCGCGATTTTCCAACTGCGATACTACTTCGCTCCGTCGTTTCGTCCGTTTAAAATGTTCTAAGCCTACTCTGTATTGTATTCCTTATTCGGAGATCGGACGAAACGAAGTAGAAAGTAGGTACACCAAGGAGGTTCCGAGTCCCGAGTTTTTAACAAAATGTATGATGAATTTGGCACCAAGGAGGTAGAAATAAATAGTATGTTTTTAATTCAAAAACTTAGTGCACACGATGTTCTAAATTCAAATTTACTATACTCTCTAACGGGTAAAATCGACTTTTGCGCCCTGATATCGAGGAGCAAAAGTACCCTACTGCCTACTCTTTCCGAGGTGGTGGGATGAAAAATACTTGTTTACCTTCTAAGCTTTGAAAGCATCGACACTCTTTTCAAGATTGATTATCGGCATTGATTTGAAGACCCTCTAATATTTAAGAGACGAAGACACAAGTCTGATCATTATCAACATAAAACCCAACCATTAAAGTGTTTTTGAAATACAACCCCTGCTATAGTTCACCACCAGTGGAAAGATTATTTTCAAATTGCGATATAATAATTGACCCACAGTATAATATATATATAAAATATATATATAATAAGAGACGCAACACCTCTGATGCTCTTTTTGAGGAATTTTTATGTTAAAATCTTATAAAAAAGATATAAAGTAGAGTGACGAGAAGAGCAGGACACGTGTCTGATGGTAAGCATGCCCATAATAGCACAGTATCACGCTGCTATTGGCTGCTTTTGGAACATGAGTACAAATCTTTACCTAGCACTGTAGCACTGCACTGCGCTCATCCCCCAAAGATACCAGATGTTTCATCGCGATGCGCTGTAATTTCACTGAAAACATTGCCCTTTGAACCGGAACACATTGATGTTTTCACAATACTGGTTGGCGGTAGAATAACTTTACTAGCAACAGTTTGGAACTTCCTAAAAAGTTCTACCACTATAAAATAGAAAACTAGTGCATAATTCCAGAAAAGTATTTTTCATCCCACCAGCTCGGAAAGAGTACTTTTGCTCCTCGATATCAGGGCGCAAAAGTCGTTTTTACCCTCTAGAGGTCTAGAGGTTAAAGTAAATTTGAATTTAGAACATCGTGTGTACTGAGGTTTTGAATTCAAAACATAATTTAACCTATTTATTTCTACCTCCTTGGTGCCGAATTCATCGTACATTTATTTTTAATTTGTTAAAAACTCATACTCGGAACCTCTTTGGTGTACTTTTTTTTAAATGCTTTGCGCGCAATTTTCTTTTCACGTATGGAGGATAGAGGTAAAAAATGTTATTTCAAATGGCTAAACATTTTGAAATGCTATGAATGAATCAATTTTATTGTAATCGAATTGAAGTATGCCGAGTTGCCGAGTTAAATAATTAAATATTATTGACTACTAAAATAGTAACTAATAGAGTAATAGATAATTTCAACTACTTGTACAGTACAAAATAATGTAGTAAATTTAACATCAAATAAATAATTACTATTTTGAGAAAACATGTAGGTACAATATATTTTGAAGTCAAAACTTCTTTTGGCGCGCCAAAGACAGATTTTTCGTGGGCTGTCAATTTAATTCTAGCGTCACGCTCGGGAATGATAAGAAATCTTCGGGTAAACTCGTGACCATAGCCAATGGCCTTCTAGAAATGCCTCAGCCTTTCCCATTGGCCATTTAAAAATGTGTCAGCGTTTCTAGATGGCCATGCTCATAGCCACGCCCTCTGGTTTCACACGCGTAGTTTCCAAAGTAAAAATCAAATTCTGAGTTATAAGTTACCACTTCTATCGGCAGTGCCTATGACTGCCAATATTTTTCTTTCATGAATTCTGAATAGTACGTTTATTAATTTCCGTTAAAATGTACCTTGATGCAAATTTAGCGCTACATGTACCTACACATGAAACTCCTTACCTCAATCGGTCAACTCTCCATATTTTCACGTCATATTGTTTTTGTTAAAACTATGGCTAAATAAACTTAAGTTTAAAACTTATAAAATTGAATACAAGTGAAAAACCGAAATACCATAATAATAAGTGATTCTAGCGACCAAGAAGTTTATTTAACGCCAACAGAATCGACTGAAACTGAAAATGCGCAAAGCGTTTAGTAATTTCCTCGCTAGGGGGGGGGATGAAAAATTACGTGTTACACTCGAGTGCAAAGATTTTTCACCTTGTGCCCTTTTGATTCCCTTGCTACGCTCAGGATTCTAATTTTTGAATCCCTCGCTACGCTCGTGATTCAACTTTAGAATCCTTCGCTTGCTCAGTCATCAAAATTGAGCACGCGGTTAAAAAGCCACTTTGCACTCTTGTATAACAAATAACTATTATTTGAAAAACGTATTTTGAAAATAGTATTTTTGTACATAGTAAGTATTTAAATAGAAGAAGTAAAAGTGTTTTGCATTTGAAATACTAGGTATATTAGAAAAGTATTTGTACCTATTATGTATCTACTTACTTATTTTTTAATCATTTTTAACTTTTGTACAGTATAACATGTAGCTATAGACATCAATATAAACCAATAGATGTGCCCTGAGCACCTTGAAATTGGTATTGATGTGCCTCAGGAAAACATACAGCATTATTTGAAGAAGAAGCAGTATGTATACTTATCTTAATAATCTGTGGTCGACGTCTATACCATAGACAATTAGCTTCATCTTGACGCCACCAGAGGGCGCCACAGGCGCGCCACCAGCAAGGGCACCCGGCGGTGCGATCCTTGGGATTCATAGCGTTGTATACTTTCGCCACGAGTGGTCGAAATTATAACATCATAACAGTTATCATTTATTGGATAACTATTGAAAAATACTTTAATATGTGTTTATACATTACACAAAATTTGATTGAAATCTCAACGGAGTGAGATTTTCGAAGTACCCGGGAGTGAAACGGATAATTCATCCAGCGAAGAAAAATGGAAAATCTTCTGCGTGGTAAAAGGTGAGATCGGCCGATCCCAGAATCAAGGTCTTATACATGCAGGTCAGTCTTCATTCATTTATATGCATTTTATCAAAAGTGACCAATTGGCTCACTAGTGCGAATTTTACCTGATACTTAATGTATGTTTTTGACCAATATATCGAAAAAATGTCGATCGTCCACGCTTGGTTGCGGAGACTTTGCGTTCGAAGGGTCGTGCCAGTCTTTACTGGACGACTTCCTTATGGTGCAGTTCCGAGTAACGTTTCTAAGTTGCGAAAACCGTGAAATATTTGGAACACACTTCTACCAACACAGTATATGACCGATACTCTTTGGACATTTAAAAAGGTTTTGAAGACTATACAATTGTTAGACCAACTAACGATTAATTGCTACGCAAACCCACAGCAATTACTCGCTTGGCACCGTGTCCGCTAAAAGAAAATCTGTAATGGTTTTAGGAGTATCTCCCAGGTTTTATCTTAACTGACTTGTTTATAATGATTGTGAACTTTTTCGCAACTACCTTCTAACACACTTTGATAACCAATACGTTACTGCTTAGTAACATCTGAGAAGCTAAGAACTCTATTAAGAGTATCTCAATAATACATTTAATAACGGCAACAAATTCCATTTTTCAAAAAAGAAGGGGAACATGGCTGTTGAAAATAATATTCAAAGAAATTTTTCAAAACTTCTTATACAGATATACACGGAATTACATTCTATACCCTTCGGTGTCCACCGAAATAATTCAGACGTATACAAATACATATAGACGTGCCAATGGGGCCTGAAATGGATAAATAATAATTATACGCATTATTAGCTTAGTCACAGCTTATTTGACGAAACTTAAGCTCAGTTGCACTATTTTATAGATTCGAATAATGTAAGCAGCTACAACGTGGGCAAATTTGCAAACATACATGCATTACCATATATTTATGTATGGATTTTCTAAGTTTGGATCTTTAATACAATACCATCGTGAATGTATTGCATTTTCAAATTCTTACATACAAAATAATAAGTATTTCATTTTCAATGACGAGTTCTGAGCGCCAATATAACTATTTGGGAGAATAAAATTTCACATAAACCCATTTTAATAGATTTAAAATTCAAAACTACCTCCAACTCATCACGTCGATAACTACCCATTCAGGGGAGGAGGCCCTGCTTTTTGAAACGAACCTTGTCGCCAATTCAAAGATATGCTAATATATGATGATTTTTCATAGATATGAAAAAATATATCGTTAAAGTACCTCTGCATTTTATTATCAGATGTTATGGCAACCCGCGCCTGTGGAGCGTCCCGTTCTCCCGTCTCACCCCTCTCTGCTGCGGGGAGGGCTCCCCGGACGCGATGCGCGTCCGCCGCGTGCCACGCCGGCGGTTTAGTCGCCTCTCGCTCGCCGCTAATAGCACATATATCCGCGTATCTCCGCGTGCCGTGAAGCCCTCCCGCGTGGGGTTCTTTATAATGTTCGAACCTAATACCTAACCTAAACCTGAGTGCTAATTAAACTGTTCATTCAAGTCTAGTGCGTTTATTTCATTTATGTGGGAAATCAAGCCCTACAGATCCCATAAATGGCGGCCCAACGTTTGTTATTTTGAAAACCACGACGGACTTTACGGCATTAAAAATGGTGTTAACACGAAGTCGTTCGACCAGCGGTAATCGTGTTCCTCTCGCTGCGAACCGCGAAGATGAGACAAGAGCTACATTTCCTACACCTTCGCGGGCCGCGTCTCCGAGTGCCTCCACCGCACAAAATGGCGGAAGCGATGCCTCGCGTTTTCGAGACACACACGCCGCCGACGCCACGTTTTCCAGCGAACACCTCACGACTATCGTCGAAGCTTTGCAACGTTCGCAGACGGAGGCGTTGAAGTCGCTGTTTGAGACGGTCACGCGATTATCTACTTCGACTCCGATTCCTCAGACGCTCCCCGGTAACTTCGCGCGCTGTACCGCGCGGTTCAGCGGCGCTTCCGGTGCATCTCTAGACGCATTCATCGACGCGGCAGTTGCATACAAGGATTGCTGCTCGGTCTCCGATGAAAATGCCGTTCGAGGACTCAGCCTACTTCTCACAGAGCAAGCCGCTGTCTGGTGGTTAGGCGTGAAGGACTCTGTCATCTCGTGGAGTGATGCAGTGACGGCCCTGAGGGGCGCATTCGGAGATCAGCGACCACCTCATCGAATTTACTTGGAGCTATTTCGACGACGTCAAGACAACGGCGAACGTACCGACCGATTTGTCGCCGATGCTCGTGCCCTGCTAGCACGATTACCGACCGGCGACCTCACAGAAAAAGTGCAGCTCGATATGGTGTACGGCCTCCTCAATAACAAAATTAGAGAGAGATTGCGTCGCGACGAAATAGAAAATTTCAACATACTGCTGCGTAGAGCGCGGCAGATCGAGGATGCTACTGATGAAGGACGCCAACCACTACTGCGAGCTCCGCCCGCCGGCCCCGCGTCGAATTATGTCGCGGGCCGAGCGCGCCAACCGGCTCAACACTCCGGCGCCACCGGCTACGTCCCGGGCGCACGCGCTCTCCCTCCGACGCCCGCCCGCCCAGCCGCCGCCGCGCATGCCACCGGAACGGCCGCGCCCGCTCCCTCCGGCCCTCCGGCACCGCCAGCTTCGCAACCACAAGCTACGGCGTTGCCGCCGGCGCCAGGTACCTCTGCCGACTCCGCAGGTAGGAGACAACGTCCGCTATGTAGTTATTGTAGGCGATTCGGTCACGAAAAACATCAGTGTAGGAAACTATCCGATAAACAAGAACAAACATTTTATTCAGTCGAGTCTGAGTTGGACCATATAAATAATAATAATTTATCTAGAAAGTCCAGTCGTACTGCATGCAGTAAATTTTCTAAGCCACTAAGACACGAGACCCGCTATCAACAAAATTATAATTTTGTCTCTCAGGGGCCTTGTATGCCGCGATCTCAAATTACTGATAACAGTACAACAGGTGATAACGCTCATAGTGTGAAATCACGTAAACAACGCCCTTGTTCTTTTCAACGACAAGAAAACTGCAACGTTACTGCATGCAATACGAAATGTTTAGGTACTGTTGATTCTGATCGATCTGATAAGAACATTGTTTGTGATAAGATGTGTATCCACAGCTGTGTACATAATGCTAAACCGCGCCCTGTAGAGTCAGACGCGGGAAAACATCGCTACTGTTTTTGTATTATGCGTCCAGACTGTGACGAAAATTACCATAACATTTATAACAATATGTTTACGGAGCGAGAAAACTATAATATTAGTACCTATAACGTCCAAGAAAATTGTAGTAATATGTGTACCGATCGGAAACATTTTTCTAACACTCTGCTTGCCGCGCGAGAAAACTCTTGCACTTTGTGTACCGCGCGAGAAAATTGTAACCCTATGTTAACTAATTCAGAAAATGTTAACCCTGAGATCGCCTCACGAGAAAATGTTAACCCTGAGATAGCCTCACGGGAAAATGTTAACCCTATGATCGCCGCGCGGAAAAATGTTAACCCTGAAATCACCGCTAGGGAAAATTTTAAGTATTTACGCGGAATGTTGCCGGGAAATATTGACCCTGTTTTCGCAAAGCGGGAAAGGGTAAACCCGTCATTTACCGCGGAAGGGAAAGTCAACCAACATTTTTCCGCTGCGGAAAATAAATCATTTTTTGATGTTATCGATAGGCAAAAACAATGTAATGAAAACTTTTTAGAAGAGAATTGTATATGTTATACGGGAGATAGTAACAACGCTACGGGACCCTCTATTGGCCGGGATGTGCGACCAATTTTTAAAATAAATATTTTGGGGATAAACGGTACTGCGTTAGTTGACACGGCGGCCAAGCATTGTATAGCAGGCCACACGCTGTATGCTCTCCTTTTACAAAGGAATCATCCTCTCCGCGTTTCCTCTCAAAAAGTTAAACTGGCTGATGGTGTGGTACGTCAAATGAACATTTTGACAACCACGTTAGAGGTGCGCCTAAAGACGACAACTTTAGTGGTTCCATTCGTAATTTTTCCGGATTCGACAAACAACGAAACTTTATTAGGTATAGATTTCATCACGGCCGCTGGAGTTGTCATCGATTTTCACAAAGAGGTGTGGTGCTTCAGCGATGACAATACAAAACAGTATAACCTGTGCTTCGAGCCTAAAGAAAATAAGGCAAATCACGTGAGTAGTACATCTTGTGCTTCTACTAATATACTTAGGGACGATGAAGGTACTCTCCTTAGTGCACCAGAGCGACAATCACTGGTTTCCGTTCTTTCCACGTACGCCCACGTTTTTCGAGCAGGGGGAGGTCCAACACCGTTCACCGAACACCGCATAGATACAGGTGAGCATCCACCAATTTCAGTACCTCCTTACCGCCTAAACCCATCGAAGAAACAAGTCATGAAGAAAGAAATAGACAAGCTTCTACAAGAAGATGTAATAGAAGAATGCGAATCTGCTTGGGGTTTCCCAGCGCTGATGGTACCTAAACCTAATGGTAGCATACGATTTTGTGTCGACTACAGACGCTTAAATGCAATCACTAAGGCCGATACATATCCGATGCCGAACATCGATGAGTTGTTACAGGGCACTAAAGGAAATTGTGTCATGAGTACTTTAGACCTCCGTTCCTCATATCATCAGATAGCTGTCAGGAAAGCCGATAGAGACAAAACTGCGTTTGTTTGTCCTCTTGGAACCTTTAGGTTCAAGAGGATGCCGTTTGGCTTAAAAAACGCGCCAGCAACCTTCCAACGTCTAATAGACCGTTTGCGCTCCTGCTCTGCTTTGCAAGACGTAAACCTTTTGTGTTATTTGGATGATTTATGTGTAATTTCGGACGGGTGCGAACGTCATCTGCGAGACCTCGAGGCAGTTTTCAAACGTGTGACCGAGTTTAACCTCCATCTGAATAGGGAGAAGTGCGTTTTCGCGAGGGAAAGCGTTAAATATCTCGGCCACGTTATAACACAGCAAGGTGTTTCCACCGACCCAGAAAAGGTGAGTGCTGTTCTCGAGATGAAGGAACCAGGGAACTTGAAACACTTAAGAACCTTTTTGCAGACTTGTTCGTGGTTCAGAAAATTTATACCTAACTTTTCAAAGGTCTCTGAGCCTCTGACACGCTTAACTAGAAAAAACCAGATCTGGATCTGGGGTCCAGAGCAATATCAAGCATTTCATGAGCTGAAACGTCTCCTGACAACAGCTCCAATACTGGTACAGGCCGATTTTAGTCGCCCTTTCATTCTGCGTACCGACGCAAGTAACTACGCGCTAGGCGCTGTTTTATTACAGGGCGAGGGAAGTCAGGAAAGGCCTATTGAGTATGCTAGCCGACTCCTCAACGCAGCTGAGCGAAACTACTCTACAACTGAGAGAGAGGCCCTCGCTGTAGTTTGGGCAGTAGAGCGTTTTAGGCCTTACCTAGACGGTCACCCAGTAATTATAGGCAGTGATCACCAACCTCTTCGTTGGCTTTTATCACTAAAATCACCCACGGGCAGGCTAGTTCGATGGGCTCTGAAGCTTCAAGCTTTTGATATACAATTTCAGTACACCCCGGGGAAAGCGAACGTAGTCGCAGATACACTAAGCAGGCCAGTCTGCTCGGAAGAGTCACGCGAGGATTGTGGCGTTTGCTCGGTTATCTGCGATTTACCAACGAAATCGCCAATCCAGATTCGAAATGAGCAATTAGCCGACCCCGAGGTGGAAAAGGTAATCAAGGAGATTGAAGGAGCCGACGAAATTGCAGCCCAAAGGTGGGTAGATAGAGGATATCTTATGGATCACGGGATATTGTATCGCTTTAACCCTGATTCCGAAAGCGAATCTCCACAACTAGTCATTCCTGTAGCTCAAGTTCCAGAAATTCTAAAAGACCTCCACGATTCACCAACAGCTTGCCATCCAGGTATCGATAGGACGTATCAGAAAGTTGCACAGGTGTATTATTTCACAGGGATGCGGAGAATAATCACTGATTATGTCAAATCCTGCATCCACTGCCAACGATATAAGGCCAGTAACGCCAAACCTCCTGGGCTACTCCAAACGCCAGTAATGAATCAGCGGAATGAAGTACTTGCTGTAGATTTGTTTGGCCCATTACCAGAAGGAGAGCAGGGGGAGCGTTGGATCTTATTAGTTGAAGATACGGCAACTAGATGGACGGAACTATTTGCCCTAAAAGAAGCTACATCCGAGGCCTGTGCCCGTCTACTCATTGAGGAGTATTTCATGCGATATGGTTTGCCTCGCAGGATTATCTCGGATAATGGCGTCCAGTTTGTTGCGGCAGTTATGCGCCAATGCATGTCAGTGTTAGACATCAAACAAAATCTAGTCCCATTATATCATCCACAGGCAAATCCAGCAGAGAGAAAAAACCGAGATCTTAAAGCAATGTTAGCACATCTCGTCGAAGATGACCACACTTCGTGGCCGAAGAAGTTGCCAGTGATCCGTTTCGCCTTGAATAGTGCAAGATGCCGCACTACAGGAAAGTCACCTGCTTATTTGTCCTTCGGCAGGGAAATGAGATCACCGACAGAGGTCCAGCATGACCTTCGTGCTATAACAGATAAAGAAAACTTTGTTCCCCAAATATCCCCTTATCTCAAGGAGTTTCTAAATTCATTAGCAGCTGTTCGAGAACGAGTGGAAATCCAGCAGGATAAAACTAAAGAGAACGCTGATGTCTCACGCAGGCCATCCGACGAGTATCAGGTAGGCGATCTTGTTCTTTTGAAATCCCACCTGTTGAGCAAAGGGTCGCAGGACTTAACCGCGAAATTCTTCCCTCGCCGTGATGGACCGTACCGGATCTCCAGGAAGGTGAGCCCCACTACATATGAGATCACAGATGCCGAACAGCCTGCAGTTATTCTAGGTAAATACCATGCCAAAGATATTTTTCCCTACAAAGGTGACGCTTCTGAAAAACCAGTGAGACCAAAGAGGAAACGCGGACGTCCAGTTAGGCTAATTGAGTCCTAGGTCCTAGTTCAGGAGCGGGGTCGTTCTCCTGAACTAGAGGGGGAGTATATGGCAACCCGCGCCTGTGGAGCGTCCCGTTCTCCCGTCTCACCCCTCTCTGCTGCGGGGAGGGCTCCCCGGACGCGATGCGCGTCCGCCGCGTGCCACGCCGGCGGTTTAGTCGCCTCTCGCTCGCCGCTAATAGCACATATATCCGCGTATCTCCGCGTGCCGTGAAGCCCTCCCGCGTGGGGTTCTTTATAATGTTCGAACCTAATACCTAACCTAAACCTGAGTGCTAATTAAACTGTTCATTCAAGTCTAGTGCGTTTATTTCATTTATGTGGGAAATCAAGCCCTACAGATCCCATAATGTTTTATTTTAATACATAATGACATATCTTAATGTTCTCTTCTTAGCACCACATTTTTTTATAAAATGCTTGGTCACGGAAACCTTGCGTACGAAGGGTCGCACTAATCTTACAAGACGACCTCCTTCTGGTGCAACAAAGAATTTAAATAAGCCTCTAGGTTTCGGAAGCCACGAGACACTTGGAACGAATGATACCTCTCATTTGACCAGATCCCAGCACCATATCTTACTACTAACACACGCTTGGCCGCGGAGGCCTTGCGTTCGAAGGGTCGTGGGCCAGTCTTTACTGCACGACTTCCTTCTGGTGCAGTACCAAGTTACGTTTCAAGGCTGAGGAAGCCATGAGACACTTGGAACAAACTCGTGTCAATATATTTGGCCGATACTCGTTTTGGACCTGGTCCCCGCACCATATCTTACTATTAGCACACGCTTGGTCGCGGAGACCTTGCGTTCGTAGGGCCGTGTCAGTCTTTACTAGACAACTTCCTTCTGGTGCAGTGTTCCAAGTTACGTCTCTAGGCTGCGGAAGCCGCGAGACACTGGAAACTCCTCAAAAATATGATCGATAAAGCAGGTATCTATATTCACATTTTTGTAAGATTTAAAGTATCTATCTGGAATGTTATTGATAGAAAATAGAAGCAGGTCAACTATGGCGCACATATATCTACACATAACAGCATTTATAGAAAAGTACATGAATCTGCGACTGACGCAAAAGTTAGATTTCGTTTGCTTAAATTGGAATTGAAAGGTTGCTCAAATTTTACAAATATCTGCCATCCCAGATTTAATCAGTAATAGCTTCATCAAGTATGACTTGAAATGGTGTGGTGGCGCGGAGCCACTTCTCAATATGTTTCCACACAAGGTCCCATGAGCAATCGTTGCTTAACGATGAATATTCTCTCGCAACAACGAAGGAATCGATGACCAGTAATCGTTTGGACTCTTGACACTCCCAGTGATGTTAAGACTCCTAAAACACATGATAAATTGAAAACACGCGTCTATACGCAATTGTGGTATCAATTCCAATGAGCGATAGTCTTTGTGAAAGAGTGCCCAGCGTGCCGTATAGTTTCTATTCCGAAGAGAGAAACCGTATGCTCTTCGATTATATAAATCCGAGCCCCTAATAAGTTTAAATATTGATGAAAATTATCTTTTCGAAATAACACCGACACCAAATTTATAGATACGGTGAAAAGTAACATGAAATAACTGTAGCAGAACCATTAAATGAACGGTATCTTAAGTTTAAGCTTGAAGATGAGATTTAAAATAACTACAAAGAACCGCCATATTTTAATAATTATCGGATTCAAAATAATCATTTCAAACTATACATAGACATACTATACATTTAAACTATACAACAATGACGTTTAAAGTGGTGGCTCTCTACTAGCCAACTAATATTATAAAACACTTTAAAAATATAGACTCTTTATTATCCACAATATAATACTTAAACAACAAAGAGACTTAGCCTAGAACCAGTGAATCAAGTGGCGACATTATCGCTAATAGCGATCTCTTCCAGGCAACCAAAATACCATGGGTAAATACCATGTTATGTCAAGCAGAAACCCCAGGACATGCCATAAATGCCGAAAGATGTCCATACCCAGTCTTCTGGCTCGTTACCACCATTGGAACTCGGGGCAAGGCCGTGGCCCGCCGCGCTGGTCTGCTGTACATGTCGCTGAAATATGTCATCACATTAAAATCTTCACGAGGATTGATAATACCCTAGACATTTCCGAGAATGAGGGTAGATTTGAGTGAAAAACTCACAGCAGAATTAATTTATAAAATAATTCTAGGTCAGTGCGAATCATTGTCAACTGCACTGTCACTCGGTACCAGACAAGACGGTGGCCGAGCGAGAACTTATATGCGTTAAATATGTCATAATATATTTTTAGTCTGATCCAAATAATTATAAGTTGATATTACAAATTCAAAAATTGCTGATATACCTAAAACACTGATTAGTTTGGTTTAAAAATGTCGCTTAATTATTTGCAGACAATACATTAAATTAGAACCATATGTATATTTATGTAGGTACATTTTAAAAGTTTGCGAAAGCGATAAAAGGTACCTGAAATCTAAGAGTTACTTTGGACTGGTCGTTTTCCAATTCCTCCAAATTGGTATAATTTTGGAACGGTTCTTTATATGTATATAACGACACCTTTTTGAAATGTTACAGACCGTATACACGTTAGTATTGTTGCGGTGGCAGTATAATCATAGAAAACGAGGATAATTTGTGTCCTATCACAGATTACTAGTCCCTATCTAAGGAAAACCGAATAAATTTAGAGTCAAATTAAATAAATTTTACTTATAGCAGTTGCTTAACATCCTGTTATTGAAAATATTGATATGTCCAGTCTATTAAAACAGTGCTATAGACGCACAACTAGTAGACGTAGATCAGGTATAGCAGTAACCTTTGGGTGATGAAAAAATACCCAAACGACTGATGAGACATTATTAAGCCAAATATGGAAATATTTTGACACATTAAGCATATCAGGTTAATTTATTTAGAAATTAACCGAAATGGTACATCATGTTCTCCAAAGTTTACATCAGACATAAATAAACTTTGTTAATTTACCTAACTACAAAATGTTATTGAACCCTTTATTTTAAAAAGTATTCAAATGTTTCAGTCATCATAGCGTTGTTCTTTTTTGGATATACACCAGCAGATAACAAACACGTCTTCAAATAATGCTGTATGTTTTCCTGAGGCACATCAATATAACGGTTTTACATAAAAATAAAACCGATATTATGTGCCGAGAACGGAAAACATACAGCATTCTAGAAAGTTCTTTCTGGTGAAGACTATGAATCCCAAGGATCGCACCGCCGGGTGCCCTTGCTGGTGGCGCGCCTGTGGCGCCCTCTGGTGGCGTCAAGATGAAGCTAATTGTCTATGGTATAGACGTCGACCACAGATTATTAAGATAAGTATACATACTGCTTCTTCTTCAAATAATGCTGTATGTTTTCCGTTCTCGGCACATAATATCGGTTTTATTTTTATGTAAAACCGTTATAATAAATCGCGTCTCTGTGTGTATCGTAAGTGGTTTACAAACAACCAATCTTCTTGACCCTTAGAATCGCTAGCGGCGAAGTATGCTGTGGTTCTACTTATTTTGGTTGTTGACAACGAATAGTGATAGGCAGGGCCGAGCCGACCTCCACCAGCGCCTGTGTGCAAAACCTTTGTGGCGCCCCTTTTCAACCCCCGACCAAAAAAGGGGTATTATAAGTTTGACGTCGATGTCTGTCTGTCTGTCTCTGGCACCGTAGAGCTCAAACGGATGAACCGATTCCGATGCGGTTTTTTTTATTTGAATTTAATTTAGCTATGTTTGGTTAATATCGATTCAAGATGGCCGCCTCCACAAAATGGGGGACAACATATTTCTTCACAACCTACTTCAATATGGGTATCAAATGAAAGTGCTTGACTAGTAGAATACTTTAAACTATTTTAAACCCAAGATTGCCGCAGCTACAAAATTGTGAATTAAATTTTTTTCTCACAACTCTATCAATATGGGTAACAAATGAAAAGACTTGCCTTGCAGAATACTTTACAAAACTTCAAATCCAAGCTAGTCGGAGGTATTTTTTTTTACGGATATTCTTTCTAAGGATACTGATTTCACTGTTACGTATGCTATGCTTAGAAAAACATGAGTCTAAAATCTCTAAGAATATAAAAATACTAAAATTATACTAGCAGCGCCCCACGGTATTCCCCCTTTACCCGCGCAGCTTCTAATACCTACCTGATATTTTCCCGTGATAGCAAATGTGCTATTCCAGGCTATATTTTGTGTTCATATGTAAACCCGACCCGTTCGCATATTCCAACGTGATTGAGCAACGAGCATCCACACATCCAACTAATATTATAAATGCCAATGCTAGAAGGTCTGACCGACTGAACGGATTGGTTTGAAATTTGAAATAATTTGAAAATTTTAAATAGATAGTTTATAGCCTGGAGTAGTACCCTACATAAGCTATTAATAATTTCGAAAAAGTGCTTAGGAAACAAATATTACTATAAACCAGCTGTTACCCGCGACTTTATCCGCATAGAATTTAAGATGTGGTCTGTGTAGAATATGGCTGTTTTATCAAAACTTCAATTTTTAATAAGTAACGGCTGCTCTAGTCGGGAGAACAGCGACTTCCCAGACCCCCGGGTTTAAAACCCACGCGCACCACTGTCTTTTTGAAGCCATGTGCGTAATTCCGCTAAATTAAAAACGATGAAGGAAAACATCGCGAGGAAACCAACATGTCCCTGGAATATTTTGAAGTAATGTGTCATCCGCCAACCCGCACTGGGATAGCGTCGTGGATTATGGCCTTCACTCTCTCCTTACGAGAGAAAGGCCCAGCAGTGGGCACATTTAGCGGGCTGCTTGTCCTGCTAAATTTCAACTAAATCCGCCGAACTGTTTCAGTATAATACATGATATGAGTTTCTTATGAAACTAAACATTTTTCCGGGATAATAAGTACCTATTCTTATGTGATATTTCACATTATAAAACACATGTGTTCCAAAAATCAAACCAATTCGTTGTGTTGTTCTGACGTGATAGTTTAAAATAACACATAAACTACTTTTTATTACAAAAAAGTGCACAGTTCCATAAGGAACAAATATTATTTAAGGTCCGGGGAGGTTATTGCAACTAAAAAATGTACAAACAATTTTTCAAACTAGTGTACTATCGTCGACATGAACCAAACTGTGAAAAAGATGAATTTTACTAGCTATACATATATCAACGAATACATTGAATGTAAAAATACAATATTAAAGCTTTTCATAAAGCTAAAATGTTTTTTTTTTTTTCATACTGCACCAAAATAGTTACAATAACCCCTCAAAGGGGTAAATGCGTCTAATACACGTAAAAATTATTATCTTTCTTTTTATAGCAATTTGAGATAGATGTAGCTGACAACCACTATGTATATTTTCTTATTCTGAACCTTATCTTATTGCAACAAAATTGAATTTGCTATAAATTTTAATCGAAGGTTATGAGGGGCTATAGCAACTTTTTCGATAGAATTAGTGATGGGATGAGAAGATGTCCAGTTTATCGAAAACTGTTGGAACAATTTGCCTGCCTCCTTATTATTATATTACTACAAACTACTTATTTAATGTTTAAATAGTAATATAACCAACTTTTAAACATATATAACTGTAAATCTGTAACTTTTATTACAAAAAAACCGTTTTTGGCAAAACTGGAAGTACTTTATGTTTGTAAGTATGACAGGACGACGTCTGTGGGTGATCTAGTCCTTGGTGGGTAAATAAATGAAACACGGTGAATATAATGACATTAGTTTAATTATTATCACCTATTTCTCGCAAAAAGAAAAAAAATATGAAATTTTGAAACTTGCGACATGTTTGTCGCAAGTTAAATCTGACAATTTATTAGTAAATACATATAATCCAAGCCAATATAGAAGTGGAAATTAGGTCTTTTATTGAATATTGAAAGCGCTAAAATTGACATCAAATATTAATTGTCCACGTCGAGCAATCTTTGGCTCGGGCAACACGGAGACGATGTCATCTATATGTTTAATGACACAAACGTCTTCTATGGTTGGATAAGTAAATACCATGCCCTTTTCATATTTCGAATTTTTCACTTTTCTGACGAATGTTACTGTAGGGCATTTGTAATCGTCTTGGGATAAAACTTTGCCAACAAAGTGTTTTACACTCTTTTTGGTAGAGAATTGGACCACAATCCAGTCATTTGTTTTAATGTTGTTATTTTTTTCAACAAAATACTCAATTTCATGCAAACCATACGGCATTGCTGGTGCCACATTTTCTTTGTCTTCTAATACTTGGCGTAAGCATTCCACCTCAGCTTCTTCTTCTTCTTCTCTTAAACATTCAGTTACGTAATCGTGCAATGTATCGAAATTGGAATTGTCTGAGTCAGCTAATTCAAAAGAAGGGTTTGAAGATATTGAGCTTGATTCACTTATACGTTTAGTTCTGCGCTTTCCAGTTGCATGCTTTTGTGGTCTCTTTTTTCCCTTGTTTTGTTTCAGTTTAGATTTCTTTACTACGTGCTGATTAGATGTTGCGGTTGTCTTTTTTTTCTTGGTTTTCTTCTCTTTTCTTACTTGCAACTCACTTTTCATACGATCTATTGTAGATTTGTATGTTAACACTTCTGCTCCCTTTGTATTTATGCGCTTCTTAGTTTTCTTGGGTATGTCATTACGTGCTATTGACTGCAATATTAATTGTTCAAATGATATGTTTGGCTCATATTCTTTAAGATTCAGTTCTTTATGGGAACTAGATGCTTTTGCTGGATGGATGACTTCATTGGACAATATTTTTAATGAAGGTGCCCAAGTTACCGGGTATTTGTTAGGCAATGGCAATAAGTAACCTTTGTTTTCATTGTTTGACCTAAACATAGCCTGTTCAATGAAGTCTTTTATCTCTGGTTCAATATTTGAGTTTATCTTGGCAATAACCAAACTCAAAAGACTTGGTATTTCTTGATAAGGTGCATCGTGAATAAACTGGTCAAATTTGGTGTTGATATTACTAGCCACAACGGTTTCAGTATCGTCATTGAGAATTTTTTCATTTTGATTAACAGCGATCTGTTCGATATGTTCCTTCCATTTTTGCAAAGACAAGGCGTCAAATTTTTCATCTCCGATAACTTGTCGGTTTAAAGGAAAAATTCCTGTTTTACGGAATCCATTTTGCAATATAACGGGATTCAATGCATCCCAAATTTCCGTTATTAGGCGGGCAAACTCTGCTTTTGGCAATTTCATTCCTACGTGCAGCCGTTGCCACTTTACTAGGGAATCTTCCCATTTATCTTTTAATGGCTTCATCGTGCTGCAATCTAAAGGTTGCAGCACGTGAGACGAATGAGGTGGTAATTTTAAAATTGTGATTTTTTCAGATGCTGCTAGTTCCACTACACTCAAATCTACATGAGTAGAATGTCCATCATATATCAGTAACACGGGTCTTTTAGATCCGATGGTGGGTATAAAAACGTCTCTTAGATATTTCTCGAATATAGTAGTCTCCATCCATCCTTTCTGGCTAACTGCATATGCAGTATTCACGTTTTCATTTTTGTACATCCACTCATTCCAGAGATATTTTCCTTGAAATATAACTAATGGTGGTAGTTTTGCACCACTAGCACTGGCAGCAAGTAAAACAGTTGTATTTTCTCGACCTGGGCCGCTTGTCGTTCTAGTCGATTGGTATCCAGTTAAACCTACAATTTTGCCTTTTGAAGGATCCGAACAAAAACTTGTTTCATCTAGATTGAAAATTTGATCGGGCTTATCTGTAAGTTCTAATTCTTCAGTAACTTTTTCTAGCAAGTCAAAATACTCATTTACTATGAAAGGGTTGCATGCCCGTTTTCGTGCTATTTCTACAGATTGTGGTTTTTTATATGACAGTTTATGTCGTTTACGGAATCCCAAAAACCACTCTTTTCCAGGCACATCATTTACAAATGTAGTTATAATGCCGTTTCGACGAATATATTCAGAAATCATAGCTATTATTTCTTTTTTCGTTAAGGGATATCCACATTTCTCCAGGATGTGTATATATGATGCAATTTTTGTCTCCACTCCTATAGAAAACACTGCAGGTCTTCCAGCTTTAGGCATTTTCGCTCCTCGGGTACCATATAGTCGAGATATGATAGTGGATCTTGGAATGTCGTACTTAACAGCAGCTGCGTAGCTGTTCATTTGCTTTTTTCTAACGAATTCAACAGCTTCATCAAGCTGGGCTTGAGAATATTTTTTTTCTTTTTTTCTTTTATAGTTCCGCACCATCTAAAAAAATAAAAAATAAACTCGCATAAATTTTGAATTGAAATAAATGGATTCATCGTACGAATCCTACTTCACTCGAGCTTTTTAATTTAATACTGTATGAAAATACCCAGACAAAGGACAAATATCTGCTCATTATGTACAGTTATTAGATGTTGAACATCGAATAAAAAGGTTTCTCGCACACGAGCTTAGAACAAATAATTATTTAGATTTTGTACTTAGCTTATCTAGTCTTCATAATATATTATACTAGCAGTGCCCCGCGGTGTTACCCGCGTAGTTCCCATTCCCGTTGTTCCTGTTATTTTTTCGGGATAAAAAGTAGCCTATGTGTTCTTCCAGCCAATTATCTATCTGTATTCTAAATTTCAGCCCGATCCGTTCAGACGTTAGGACGTGATTGAGCAACAAACCTCAAAATATCCAAACATCCATACAATGCCATTTATAATATTAATACGATAAAACTAGCAACCTGCGCCGGCTTGGCGCAGGTATGAAATTTAGCCTATATTACTCGTTAATACTTGTAGCTTTATATTGGTAAAATATTATTTTAAATCGGTCCATTTGTTTCGAAGCCTATTCAATGCAAACAAACAATCAAATCTTTCCTCTTTATAATGTTAGTATTGAAAAAGATAAACAAAAAATATTTATTTGTTGTTGTATTGTCGTACAAAATATCGACATGGGACAACACTAGCGTTTGTAACTTTCATACAAATTTGATCGGGGTAATTGCAACTAACCTAAAAGTTGCAATAGCCGCGTAACGGAATTTTGAGGGGTTATTGTATCTGTAGATAAATTACATAGAAAACGCAGCATTTATAGGAAAAACATTATGAAAAGGACTTACCTTGTCTTTATTCTATTTTTCAATTAAAACACCGGGCGTAAACAAAATATTTTTATATTTTTTTCAGAAAAAAATCTGACGACTGTCGTTTCGTTAAGTACACCAAAACAATGGCGGATTTTTCAAATAGCTGTCAGCAAAACAGTTTGCACGACAGAGGCTCCATCTATTATTTTGTACAATAATAATTGATATCGCTAACGCTTCATAGATGTCTCTATTTCGAAAAACAGAGTTACAAAAAGTTATTTGAATTAGTTGCATTTTCCCGGTAGTTGCAATAACCTCCCCGGACCTTACGTCATCGGAATGGGTTATTAATAGATTTGGTTGAAATTTGAAACACAGTAGAATTGAATATTGACTACTTTTTAGTCCAAAAGAAGTGCAAAATTCGTTAGAGGACAAATATTTACCGTAACATCGGAACAACTAGGTAAGCGGTTTCAGTAAGAATTTGAAACACAAATATTTTTATAACGCACTTGCACCTTGCACCTTTTGAATAATGATTGTTCCATTATTTTGGCTCAATCGTTCATTAAAATCAGGGAACCCCTGTGACACCACTCTACTTGCATCGCACACATTGTATCGAGTAACGTTTATAATATCAAATAAATAAACAAACTCACGGCGCGGCGGTTCTTTTGATTTTAAAGCTGAGACCGTAATGAACGTAAAACAAAACCCAAACCGTCAAATTAAACCCGAAACGTAAACATTATCTTGGAAGACTCTTACAATAAACAATAAACTATAGCAATTGTTATTTAACTAGGCAAATGTTGCGCCTATCCTACCTACTTACTAATCGACGATACTCTACTACAAAGAATATGGTGTTGCGTAAGTGTAAAAAAAATTGGTGGCAGCGCTGGCGCCCCTATTGGCTTGGCGCCTGTGTGCGCCGCACACTTCGCACACAGGGGCGGCTCGGCCCTGGTGATAGGTAAAAACGTCCGGCGTGACTGGCGTCCACCGCTTCCTGCAACAAACAAAGTGAGCTCACTCTTGCCAACGATAACATAACATAATTCTGAGAGGTCTGAAGTTTGGGAGTGGACATCTGTGTATTGAGATCGTTGGCTAAAGGTAATAATAGGTAGTGCCTAAATCTGTAACACGGACTAAATGGAGAGATACTCTATCTGTATATTTACCTACCAGTAATATGATGTAATGAAAGATATTTTTGAAGTGAAAACTGCTTTAGGCGCGCCTAGACAGATATTTCGTGGGCTGTGAATTGCATTCTAGCGTCACGTTCGGATATGATAAGAAATCTTCGGGTAAACACGGGACCATGGCTATTGGCCATTTAGAAATGCGTCAGCCAATGGGAAATTCTGAAAGGGCGTGCCCTCGGTATCATGCCATGGCCATCTAGGAATGCATCAGCCAATAGGAAATGCTGACGCATTTCGAGATGGCCATGCCATGATGCCCAGGCCACACCCTTCGGTTACACACGTGTAGTTTCCAAAGTAAGCTATCAAATTCTGAGTTATAAGTTCAAATTCAGAAATCAGATAATTAAGTACTTATTTACTCATTTTGTTGTAGGAAAATCATTTCCTTCCTAAATGTGTTCCTATGTACTATGTAGGTATATTACGTCGGCAAGCATTTCTCGCCAAGCTTCAAGGATTTGTTGAAAAATTTAGATCCAGATCTTATTAGCTACGTAATTGCAAATCAATAATTTTAACTTGTCACGTAAGTTTTTTGAGTTTTCAGAAAGCCACACTTATGGCGAATGACCGCAACAGCTACATGGATGTGAATAAAGTACCATAAAAAATATAAATACCATCTGGACCACTAGGGCCCAGATGGTATTTCTTATAGTACTGAAGGCTTGGGCGTCTGAGTTGTCACCTGTACTGATGCGCTTATTTAAGTCTCTCTCCCCAAAGCAAAGGGCAAGAAACAAAGTCGTGGAAGCTTCTAACGTGTAACCAGTGCCCAAAAAAAAGGTAGTCATCCTGACTTCCTAACCCTGTCAATTTCAGGACCATCTCGATCTCGGCCACGTCTATACCTACTCCACTACACTACGGAACGTGTCTAAATCACAGGCTCCTGGGTAGCGATTCTGAAACCATTCGGTTGCATCCGACACGGAATCTCATCTCTCGGTCTCTGTCATGCTTAGCAGATAAGACAAAGACCGAGAGATGAGATTCCGTGTCGGATGCAACCGAATGGTTTCAGAATCGCTACCCTGAAAGCGCCTATTAGACTACGCGTTATTCAGCACTCGTTAAGCAGACTGTCTTAGAGTCTAACTTGTCAGCTCGCTATTACACCAGTCTGAAAAATTCGCGCTCTAGGACTTTTAATATTACTTCTTTTTCTTTACTGCATGCTATTATGGTATTTATTAATTTATATTAAAAAAAAAACAATTTTAAGCATTTAAGTTAGGTATAATAACAGCGAGAACATAATTAAAATTAGGTACCTATGGCATTCGAACTACGAATACCCAAAACGCAAAAATAGAAATTAGGTACCGCGAATACCAATGAACCAATCACGAACCAATGAAATTATATTTTAAGATCTAACTGACTAAGACTGTCTGAATAACGAGTGGTGTACGCCTTACCTACCTAGAATGTAACGACCTCCTCGTCTAATAGCATGCGTGGTCCGAAGCCCCCTTCGGACCACGCATGCTCCTCGTTCCTCGTGACCCCCCGGTCACAGAGGACATAACCCCTCCCCAAAATCGTATACGTTATATTAAAAATCTAAAAAAAAAACTAAATTTCCAATAACACACGACCATTTTGTAAAGCGGGAAAACAACTGGAACGAAAACTCCGCGGGTAAAAATAGTGGAGCGCTACTAGTACCTAAAGTATCTTTTACTCTATTTATTGTATTTTTACTTGTGACTATTTATTGTTTTAAGATTCTTCAGTTATTATTAGGAGAAGTCGAGAGAAAAATAACTTGCGAGTGAGAAGACCACATCGAAGTTGATCTATCTTGTGGATCAGTTAGTGAGGATAAGGTTTATCATCTCCAAGTCAAGATGTTCAGGTGTATTACCATGCATCTCATTTTGATATCCAAGAGTGCCAATTACTCCGTTCGCACCTATATTTGGGAGAACAGTACTTGGTGCAAACTCACCAGTACCCAGGTTGAGTAGACTTGTGAATGAGTTTTAGAAATGTTCGGAAATTGACATAGATTTGGTGATAATCTCATTAACTTCAAAATTAAGCTAAACAAAATAAAATTATAAATGAAAATTCCGAGCGTCTTTGAATGTCGTTTCAGATCCTATAGTAGATCCAACCGTTTTTCTTTTTGACAGCACCAATATAACGTAACTGCGCCATGTTACGCAAAAGTTTACTTTTAAATGCGACGTTTTAAAAATATGACAACTGCTTAAATTTGCTCCTTGATCCCGTATAATATCATCTTGGACAAATTGAGTCCGGAACAATGGGTTAAGGAGCCAAAACTATTAAGTCAGTAAAAAGGCTGATTATGTAATAAATATATGGTTTATTTAAATAAGAATGTAATATGTTTGTTAATAAATGATTATAGCAAATAACTAATGAAAAAAAAAATGGTTTTTATTCAATGTAACCTCATAAATCTATTTTTATGACAGCATAATCGAAAAAATGAAGCTTAGGAGTAAGCGTTGAATAAGCGTAGTGATCCAGGGTTAATCACAGTCATTCTAATGGTGTTTCTCCAGTATGGCTTAACTCGTGTTGTCTTAACCCATAAAGCAGCGCAGAACTCAAATCGAAGCTGTTAAGATGTGTTGTTCTAAAGTCAAACATATCATATTGGAATGGTTTCGCTTCAGTGTGGGTTAACTTGTGGCTTTTTAAATAGGATGGATATGCTGCTCTATAATCACACATATCACATTCAAATGGTTTTTCTCCAGTATGGGTTAATTTATGCTGTTTCAAACGGGATGCTTGTGCTGCTCTATAATCACACATATCACATCCAAATGGTTTTTCTCCGGTATGGGTTAAGTTATGCCTTTTCAACGTCGATGCATGGACTACTCTATAATCGCACATGTTACATTGAAAGGGTTTTTCTCTAGTATGGGTTAATTTATGCTCTTTCAACATAGATAGATGTGTTGCTCTATAATCACACATATCACATTGGAATGGTTTTTCTCCAACGTGGGTTAATTTGTGTTTTTTTAAACTGGATGGAAATGCTGTTCTATAATCACATTTATCACATTCAAATGGTTTTTCTCCAGTGTGGGTTAATTTATGCCCTTTCAACATAGATCCATGTGCTGCTCTATAATCACACATATCACATTGGAATGGTTTTTCTCCAGTATGGGTTAATTTATGCCTTTTCAACATGGATACATGTGCTGCTCTATAATCACATAAATCACATTCAAATGGTTTTTCTCCAGTGTGCCTTAATTTATGCTGTTTTAAAGTGTTTGCATGTGATGTTCTATAATCACACATATCACACTGAAATGGTTTTTCTCCAGTATGGATAAATTTATGGCTTTTTAAACGGCTTGCAAGTACTGCTCTATAATCACACATATCACATTCAAATGGTTTGTCCTCGTTATGGGTTAATTTATGCTGTTTTAAACAGTTTGCTTGCGCTGCTTTATAATCACACACATCACATTCAAATGGTTTTTCTCCAGAATGGGTTAATTTATGCCTTTTCAAATGGCATGGAAGTAATGCTCTATAATCACACATATCACATTCAAATAGTTTCTCTCCAGTATGCCTTAATTTATGCTGTTTTAAACTGTTTGCACGTGTTGTTCTATAATCACACATATCACATTTAAATGGTTTTTCTCCAGTATGGGTTAATTTGTGTAGTTTTAAAGTGTTTGCTGTTGTAGTTCTATAATCACAAATATCACATTTAAATGGTTTTTCTCCAGTATGATTTAATTTGTGCACTTTTAAAGTAGCTGTTGTTGTTGCTCTATAATCACAAATATCACATTGAAATGGCTTTTCTCCAGTATGGATAATTTTGTGCCTTTTCAAATGGCTTGCAAGTGATGCTCTATAATCACACATATCACATTCAAATGGTTTTTCTCCAGTATGAGTTAATTTGTGTCGTTTTAAGCTGTTATGACGTGTTGTTTTATAGTCACACATATCACATTCAAATGGTTTTTCTCCAGTATGGGTTAAGATATGCCTTTTTAATGTGGATACATGAGCTGCTCCATAATCACACATATCACATTGAAATAAGTTATCTTCAGTACGGGTGAATTTGTGGCTGCTTGGATTTCTTGTTCCATAGTCACACATATCATTTGGAATATACTCAATATCCACAGTTGTGAATGAAAGAAATCTTTGGGTGGACTCGTGACCATGGCTATCTAGAAATGCATTTCTGGATGGCCATGGTGTGTTACCATCCCACATCTGAATGGCCATGCTTAGAAGACTTAAGACGACAATGGTTTGAAGATTTATTTCAGACTAGCAGCACCGTCCGGTTTAACCTGTAGGTATATAGTTTCAAAAGTGTGCCATCAAATTCTGAGTTACGAGTTTTCACTTCTATTGATTGTATTGAGTTTTCACTTGTCTTCAATTGGCAGTCTATACTGCCAATTTTTCTCACCAGTATGGGTTAATCTAGATATACTTTTTTAGATTGGTTCCATGTAATGCTCTTTAATCACACATCACATTCATATGATGTTTCTTCAGTTTGGGTTAATTTTTGCTGTCTTGAGGTGCTTAGTGCTTGTTGTTGTTACAGAGTAAGATTTTCCTCCAGTATGAGTTGATTTACGTATGCTTTTTAGAATGGTTCCATGTGATGCTCTATACTTATTCACACATATCACATTCATATGGTGTTTCTTCAGTTTGTGTTAATTTTTGCTGTCCTAAGGTGCTTGGTACTATGGTGCTTTGTGCCACAGATCACTCTATAGCTCTATACGGCTGCTTGGTGTTGTCACAGAGTAAAGAGTAAGCTGCAGAGTAAATCACTGGGTGTGGAACAAGCTTTGGTAGGTACAAGAATCTAAATTCTTAATATTCTAATATTCTAAATCTATTCCAATTCCAATCACAGCTCCAAATTCCATTGACAGAGCGACAGACGACAGACACTTGGATTTCCAGTTGGATGTCATTGTCATGACATGAGGGCGAGAGGCCGAGGGCCGAGAGGCGAGGGTTATCAATCACGGCTACCCGACCATAAAATCTCCCTAGTTTTGTGGGAGTTTCAATAATAGAATAGAATATGCTTTATTGTAAAAACTGTGTACAAGTATAAGATGTTACAATAAATAAATATTGGTGGACAATTCACACACAACACCATCTGACCCCAAACTAAGCAAAGCTTGTGTGATGGCGGCCAGATAGACTCTACCTATGGACTCAATTTGTCAAAGATGATTATTATACGGGATCAAGGAGCAAAGGAGACGGCTCATTTCTGCCCCAAGTCGTTTCAAGTTTAGGTACTTAATTAGCCCCGGAGACCTAAATTTAATTAAAATAACATATAATTAAATAATTCAAACTGTACATTCAATACTAACCTGCCAAGCGGGGATTGCAAATTGGTGATTAAAAAGTACCTTAATGACTATGTATAAGTAATTTTGTATTAAGGTACTCTAGTTCCATAAAACCAAACTAGATGGCGTTGTACGGCGTTAAAACACGCTAGCGAAGTTTATGTGAATTTAAATAAGCCTGTTAAGGTTTAGTTCGTGATTTGTCTTCGGGTCAGTACCCAATAAATAAGTACTACGGTGAACACTCATTTCATTAGTACCTATGTGTACAGATTATAGTCAAAGTCAGCCATGTTTTTCTCATTTAAGTTCAGTTGAAGTTTACGTACAGTAAAAATTCGTTCGAAACTCACACAACACATGGAATTTCTTTATTTTTCCGAAGGTTTTGTAATTTTTTTGTGGTTTGGCCGAATCTCCGGTCCTTCTCTGTGTTGAGTCGACATTATTCTGAGCACAGTACGTCGCAAAGTAATGAATTTACTACCTTCTTTTAGTAGTAAGTACATAATCACGTTCTTGATTACCTACTTGCGGCGTTATTTTTTTTCAATGTATTAGTTGATATCTTTTAAACCCCGCTATGCAGGATAAAAACATAAACGGTTCCTCAATATATATTAAAAATCCTATACAATGATCCAATTTTGGTCAAGTCTCTTGCACTTTTTCTGTGGGACAAATGCCCATGGAAAATGGGCCGTCTCCTTTAAGCAGTTGTCATGTTTTTAAAAGCTCGCATTTAGAAGTGAACTTTTGCGTAACATGACGCAGTTACGTTCTATTCGTGCTGGCAAAAAGAAAATTAACGGTTGGATCTACTATAAGTGCAGTTTTTTTTCGTGTTTGTTAAATCGTGTACAATTAATTTAAAAAATAAAACCGCTATGCGTTCCTTGTAATTTAAAATGTTATAGCTTTAGAACACTTGAGATTTCGAAAAAAATGGTTGTCTGTAAAGTCGGTTTACTGAGATAGCTGAACGTGACAACGTCTTAAGAAAATACTGATTGTGTTAAGCGCCATCTAGGTAAAACATTCTGAAGCTTTTTGAAAAGCTGTTCAAAGCGCCATCTCTGGGTACATCATTGTACTAGCACAAGTTCTTAACTTCGTATCGTCGCTTTTCTAAAACATGGACAGACTCCTTGAACGTAATACACATTTCACTCACTAATAGTATAAGTATTCTTCAACTTCTTTTTATTTTCTGGCTTCCATTCGGTTGTATGACTATAATTTCGCCAATGACAAGACATTGGCGAAATTATGGTCATCAGGATATTTCAGCAGGATATTCTTTTGGAATTTGGTCAGTCTTCAGATTGAGTAGTGGTTCTTGCAGTCTGGTCGGTGGAGTAGAGATACGTTTGTTATTGTTTAGTAGTTGTATATTTAATAATTAGACCTCTGCAATGGACAAACACAAAGAAAACGTCACAAGATAGACATACAAAAGATTTTAAAAAAATTACAGTCATAGGAACTGCCGATAGAAGTGAAAACTTATAACTCAGAATTTGATAGCTTACCTTGGAAACTACACGGGTGTAACCGGAGAGCGTGGCCTCGCCATCATGGCATGGCCATCTAGAAATGCGTCAGCATTTCCCATTGGCTCACGCATTTCTAGATGGCCATGCCATGATGGCGAGGCCACGCCTTTTCAGCATATCCCATTGGCTGACGCATTTCTAGATGCCCAATCGCCAAAGTCCCGAGTTTACCCGAAGATTTCTTATCATACCCGAGCGTGACGGTAGAATCCAATTTACACCCCACGAAAAATTTGTCTAGGCGCGCCTAAAGAAGTTTTCACTTCAAAAAAAATTGGCAGTCATGGGAACTGCCGATAGAACTGAAAACTTAAAACTCAGAATTTGATAGCTTACCTTGGAAACTACACGGGTGTAACCGGAGGGCGTGGCCTCGCCATCTTGGCATGACCATCTAGAAATGCGTCAGCATTTCCCATTGGCTGATGCGTTTCTAGATGGCCATGCCAGGATGGCCTGTCCACGCCCTTTCAGCATTCCCCATTAGCTGACGTATTTCTAGATGGCCAATAACCATGGTCCCGAGTTTACCCGAAGCTTTCTTATCATACCCGAGCCTGACGAATGAATTCAATTCACAGCCCACGAAAAATCTGTCTAGGCGCGCCTAAAGAAGTTTTCACTTCAATATGGGTACAAATAAAAATACACATTATCACACTTATAGAATAACAATTAAAGTTTAATATAATTATTTTTAATATATTTACTGAGGACTTACACAAACGGGGAATATGCTAATGGAAGGAGATTGGAGAAGAAGGTCAGGGCGGGGAAGGTCAGGAGGGATCATATCATAGAGGGAATCAGGATATCTGGAGCATTCCAGGAATATGTGGTCGGTGGTGCTGTCAGCCAGGCCACATTCACATAGGGAACTGTCACGGATTTTAATTTTTGCTAGAAACACTGCACTATAGGCAAAACCTAAACGTAGGCGACAAATTGTGGAGGTGATTCTTTTGTTGATATTTTTTGAATGTACAAAACCAAGGTTTAGGCGGAATGGACTCTTGGACTTGACCATAAAATGTACCCTTAATGGTCTTGGACTGTAACCGTACTTTATTCCAGGACTCCACTAGTTGAGGTTGGCATATTGTGGAAAGATCATTTGTGTATATGTGGTAATAGTCTTTGCTACCAGTAACCGTTGCTTGTTTGGCATGATAGTCTACATTTTCGTTTCCTGTACTGCCAGCATATTCATGCCAAAACTATTTGCAGCCCAATATTATGTGATTTCAGCAGTTCTTCCTTAATTTTAAGTATAGTGGGAAATTAAGATTTTGCTTTGAACTGGTTTGACAATATAGCCTGTAAACAACTTTTGGAGTCGGTTAGTATAGTTTTATCTATAGAGTGTGACGAGACATACATTATTGCTTCAAGTATGGCAATACAATACTTCAGTAAAAACAGAGAGCCAGTAACAGATATATATGACCAAGTTCCTCTCAAGTGATAATTAGTAAAATGCATCAGAAAATCGAACCATACAGTCTCGTGAACGTCAGCTGCGGCTCGGTGGGGGGATGAGCAGTTGTAACCTCCCACAAAAATAATTAATGCGCTATTTAAAAAAAAAATGGTTGTCTGTAAAGTCGGTTTACTGACGATAGTTAACGTGACAACGTCTAGTATTTGTGTTAAGCGCCATCTAGGTAAAACATTCTGAAGCTTTTTGAAAAGCTGTTCAAAGCGCCATCTCTGGGTACATCATAGTACTAGCACGAGTTCTTAACTTCATATCGTCGCTTTTCTAAAACATGGACAGACTCCTTGAACGTAATACACATTTCACTCACTAGATGGTGCGAAAAGTAATAAGGCGAGGTAACGGCGGTAACGTTACATGACGTCATATTTTGAGGGCGTGCAGCCGGCTTCACCGAATTATAAGACGTTATCACGTCAAAAGTACGTATGCAAAAAATCAGGTTTGTATACCCGTTTGTTCAGACGATAATGATAAATAACCATTCGTAATATTTTCGTATTAATTATTAACCGACCTAATGCTAGTGAACACTGAACGGCGGCCGCACGATACTTCCAGCTATTGTTCTTAAATTGTCACGATATCAATTAGTGTTTGGAGAACGTTACGTACAAAAGTGGAATCGTCATTTGAAACTGAGAATGATTATTTAGCAGGGAATCCAAACAGCAGAACCAGCATTGCCGTCCTGAGTCAGTTTGGAGGCATCTGTAATCAGCCAATCAGTCCAATTGCGGCTAAGAAAGCTCTGTTAGGAGTTAGGATCTAGTGAATCCTTATCTGCACCCAGATTCAGAATAACATGTAGCTGATAGGCAATAGCGTGGTAACTGGTGGCGAATAAAGGATAAATGTGGAAATTAGCAACAGGAAAGGAAAGATTTGAACATTTTGAATGGCTACGGAGAAGGCATAGTAGTTTAGTTTGGGATATAACATTGTGGGGTGGAGGAAGTCTCAGAAGATCTTGCAATTTAGGCCACAGAGGATGGTCAGAATTTTGGAGCAGCTTGATATAAAATCTATCTGCAAGGAATTGTCTTCGGAGAGGGAGCGGAGGTTCTTCGCACTCGACTTGAACTGCATTAGTGGGAGAACATTTCATTGCACCTAAAATGGTGCGGAGGCACTTGGCTTGGATTCTCGATAGTTTGTCTAGTGCAGATTTATTGCCAAACTCTAATAGAAAGACTGCATAATCATGGTGACTGCGGATTATGGACTTATATAACAGCTTTTGGGAAAAAGGATGGGACCCCCGCCATACACCAGAAAGGGAACGGAGGATGTTCATATTTTTCTAACATTTAGTAGCCACATGTTCAGAATGAGGAACACCAGTCAGCCTAGTATCTAACCAGAGCCCTAGAAATTTAGTTGAGTTCTTCTGTGGAATGAGTTGATTGTTGCATCTCAAATTTAAGTTGGAAATAGTTAGTTTTTGAGTAAACACTACAGAACTGCTTTTGGCTGGAGAAATTGTTGAGCCGTTGTCATTTAAGTAGTCCTTAAGATATATTACAGGTGAGTTTAACATTGTTTCCGCTTCTTCGATGGATTTGGGGGTAACATAGAGAACCAAGTCACCAGCGTACCACATTTTCCAGGGCATAATTAAGTGTAGAGGCCATAGAGGGGGGGGGGCTGAGGACTGAGCCTTGCGGTAGTCCTTTCGAAAAGGTTCTGGATGTTGTAGATGTATTCTGGTTTTTATGTGTATTTTCCTCTCAATCAAAGAGCAGTTAATGAACTGTACCATCTTCGGCGAGATACTCAGCTGTAAGAGCTTGGTTCTGAGCATCGGAAGTTGGACGTTATCATAAACTGATGTAATATCTAAGAATACAGCTATTACATAGTTTTTAAGCCTTAGCCAAAACGTATGTCAGTGGTGAGCTGGTGAAGATACTGAGACTGTCTGCAGTGCTCATTCCTTTCCGATAACCATACTGAGAGCCCGGGAGCAATCTATTGCTTTCAACGAACCACTCCAACCTATTCTTAATGAGGATTTCAGTGATTTTTGCAGGAACACAGAATAAGGCGATAGGACGGTAGGAGTTAGGGTCAGAAGGGATTTTCCCGGGTTTGAGGATAGGGACAATAATTTGGGATTTCCAGGAATCAAGGCCGGTACCTAATTCATATAACTTGTTAATTAAGGAACTGCTTCAAGTTTTCTGAGGCTTTGGTTATAAAAGAGTATGGGATTCCAGCAATTCCAGGGAAAGAGTCAGTCTTCTACATTTTGCCGCTGTTCTTTTGTAGGTTAGGAAGCTTTCGTAGGCCATTGATCTGTTTTATTTTTTTTCAGCAGAGTTACGCTCCCGGTTAGCTATAGTACATTCAAGGTTCAAGGTCCCACCAGGAAGAGGAGAAGAGGTTATTTTGAGGTTATTGAAGGGAATGGATTCCTGAGCTGAAAATAGGATGGTATCTATAAATTTGGAGTAACATACTATTGAGTTTTCTTCAGCAGGATTGGACAAGGAAGGTAGTTTAAGGTTAAGGAAAGTGGAGTAGGTGTTCCATTTGGCACCAGACAGTCGGTATTTAAAGAGAGGGGTAGGAGGGCGTGATCGGGAAACTCGAATTCCTAAGCTGATGAGAATGGGGAAGTGGTCACTTCCTCTGGTGAGAGGGAGGTCCTGCCAGGATAAGGAAGGGAGTAGGCCAGAAGAGCAGTGTCTGCAGGTCCACTGCAGATTTGAGATTTTGGGAGGGGTGAGATTCCCCTTCGTGTGGGGGAACCGTCATTTCCGATACACAGATTCGTCACCCAGAGATCTAAGATGCTATAACTCTAAGCCCTGTAATTTCTCAGGAAACATTGCCCTTCGAAAAGTTGGTTATTGGGTATTCAAGTATTTTTTTCAGTACGTATAACGTTTTTCTATTATTTTTAAATCTATGGAATTCTTTTTTTGATTTCACGTGATTGAAAACTGCTTTATTGTGTTTTAGGGGCAAATTAATCCATACTATGGGTTTTTTTTCTAGAAAACCCGGTTTCTTGGGGGATTTCGAGAACATTTTGGGGAGAAATTGTGTTAGTCTTCTGACAACACTGCCTAGACCGTAAACCTGGCAACCCTTTAAAAAATAAGCGCGAGACTGACTCGAAATCAGTGTTGCCAGAAGGTTACTTTTGTAACCTTTTAGGTGATTTTTGAACTGCTTTGGTTACTTTTAGGTTACTAAAATGAAAAGGTTACTTTTAGGTGATTTTTCTGAATTTGTAGCATTCACTTTTGATTTTAAACATAAAAGTAACGTGGAATGGATCGGTCGTTTTAGAATTTTTCATGTTGGTATGCTTCGATAACAGTAGAACTAAAACCGCAGATCTTTAAGGCCGTCAAAGACGTAACTATAATACATAGTTTTATATGTGATAGCTAGACATAATTCCGTATACTTTCTATACATATGTTCGAGTGTCCACACAGGCATCAATAATACATATTTTGTGACGCCACTACAATATACCGTAATATATATATTAAGGCATATTAATATAAATTATGGTATAGCAAGATATATTGTGAATGTACAGCATGCTTCCAGATTGTCCGAGCACACTCACGATTTGTTTTACAAGCTTTTACATATTACTTTTATCTTTCCCGATATTAACCAAGTTCCGACGATGCATCTAGACAGGTCATAGGAACTTTGTAATGAATCGACGAAATCCCCGAAATCAAATCTGGGATCGTTTTATTTGTCTTGATGAGTACCTTGGTGTAAGATGGAAACCAGGGACTGACGATGGAGCTAATGGCTAAATGGCTAAACACCATCGCGTTTGGGTTCGTTTTATTCGCTTTGATGAGGACTTTTGGTGGTCCATGGTAATACAGTGAGGTCAAACTTATAACATCCCGTCGTTTTTTTCGTCAGGGGTTAAAAATAAAAATGACTCGTGACGTGCTTTCAATGTTGAAACATGCTGTACCTACATTCAAAATATGTCTTGCTTTATTAATATGAAATAATATGAATATATTGTGGTATAATATGTTGCTGACGTAACGAAAATATGTAATATTATAGCTCTACTTACATCTGTGACGACTTTAACCCATCAATTTTGTTACGTACGACTAGGATCAATATGAATAAAACACAAAATGCGGGCAAGTGCTCAAATACTGAAATGAAGTGCTAAATGCATGTTTCTGTAAGTCAATAGAACTAATATTCTATTCTATCAACTTTTAGTAGCTACCTTTTAGTAAAAAAAATATGAAAGGTTACTTTTTATGCCAAAAGGTTACTTTTTTTTAAATTTTAGGTTATTTCTGACAAGACCCGACTGGCAGCACTGCTCGAAATGCAGTTTGATGTTATTTGTTGTCCACTTGTTTAAAAATAGTTCCTTAGCCATTACGTTCATGCCCTGAATATGTATTGATCAATGAAATATCGCGTTAGCTACATTTTTACAACTTATTACAACATTTTGAACTACAAAAACGACCACAAAGTTGCGTGTTATGTCTCCCGTGAACTCCGTGAAGTGAACTGCATTCGATGCACACGCTTTGTTGTAAATGCATTGTTTGGAACAAGATTGTGAATAGTGAATACATTTATTTTCATTACTGTGATTTATCATAGAACTTGTAGTGGATCCTTGGAATGACTCTATGTTGGAAAATCCGAAAGTGGTAAGTGTACAAATAAAAAAAATGAACTCATTTAACTTATTCGTTACCAATTTGCCAAATGATTTCTAACCATGTCATGGCAAAAAAGTTCGATAAATATAATGTGTCCTGAATGATACATATACTGCTTGATTGTATATTTGTAGTGCAAGTGTGTATTAGGTACTTGCTCTATTTAAAATAAGTAAATATATAACATTGACAAACAAATATATTTCTAAAAATAACATGATAACAATACGGCTCTCCCATTTGTAAAACTCCACTTTGAAAATATTTCTGGAAAAATATAAAAATAAATTCAAATGAGCCACTTAGCTTTTGTGAAACTTATTTTAAAAGTTCTGCCTAGATAATTATGTAATAAAAAAAAAACAGATTAATTTATTACTCTTGTGGCTCTAAAATATTACAGAATTGAATAAAAGTATTAAAAGCATTATCAAGAACATATATTCTTGATAAAGCTTTGTGTTTATACATGAATTCCTGGAAGAACCTTTCACTCTAATCTATTAGAGTAAATGTACAACTTGTTGCATCATATAAATACCACACTCTTCTCCTTTGTTCACAGTACACTTTACATACCTACTTAATATAGCACCTGTGAGATTGTTATTCTAAAAGCCTGGAATATCTATGTTGATGATATACACAATTCTATAAATTCAGAGTGTAATTGGTTTGGAATTTCATATTGGTTTCACAAATTTTTTATTATATAAGTTCAATTGTTTAAAACTGACTTACCTGTATTCATTTCTTACTTAACCTGGCATCATGGGGGTTGGGTGTGAGACCCATCACATTCTATTTCACTTCTAGTTTGGTTACTATGCGTGTTACGTTGCTGTTCTTCTCAATAGCTGAATCTGTTGAGTTGTTCTATGGGTCCCAAGTAGCACGTTAATTATACAATAGTCGTAATAGGAGTTAAAATGTGCACAAAATTGAATCAGGACTGTGAGACCCATTCCCGCAGTTGATGTAACAATTTTGCGCCGTTTTGTATAGACCGTGTTTTAAGTATAATCCGTGTATTTTTCTTTTTATATGCATTTTTCTTGTTGTTTATTACAATTACAGTAGCTGATATATAGTTCAATGTGGTTTATTTGTAGTTTTTGTAGGAATTTACTAAAAATATTGTTAGAACTGTTAGTGTTCTGGAACATATGTAACAAAAAAGATCACTTGAGTGAGTGTAGTTATCCTAGTGACACAGAGCAAGATATCTGCTAAGTCTAATTGTACCGTCTATATTCCACCGTCTATGTCAATTTTTATCCAATAGGTAAAAATTGTTACCCGGAAGAACATTGTACATCTGGATCGTCTAGTTCTTTCAAATACAAACCATGATTGTTCTTCAGATTTTTATCATATCACAGACACTAGAGTATGGTATAAGAATCCTTATCAAAAAAGAAAATGTTCTTTACAAAATGTCAGAACCAGACCCAAAAATATTTATTGCCAGGTGTAGTATCAGAAGCAAAATTCGCGATGTCTGGAGTGGCGTACTGGAATCTGCATCCACGTGAGTAGAAACAAAAAATGATAAATTGTTGGTGACAAACAAAGGAACCTCCAGCAAAAAATACTAACAACGTTTGCATCAGGTGCCAAGTGTGTCTAGTAAAGAAAAACTGTAAAACAAATTATAACTGAGATAGTTGCTATAAACAAACATGTTTGTTGAAACTCTCAGGCGAAGAGCTTGTTGCATTTTTCTGTTCTTATCACACCTAAGATTCAAAGTGATTAATTCTTTGTTTCTTTGTAAGATAATTTAGTTCTCTACAAATAAACACAATTAAAACATAACTACTGATGTTTAATTAACAACATAAAGGGAACAGGTTGCCTGAGGATGTTATTTCGGCAAAATCATTGAACTCTTTCAAGAACAAACTTGACAAATGGATAGCAAAAGACAATATCATTTTAACAGATAATTACTTATAATTTTGTTACATATTTCAACACTAAGATATAGGCTTATCAGCTAATGCTGCTCGCCTATTATTAAATAAATAAAATAAATAAATAATGACATTTAAGTAAAAGTTAAAGATTTTATAGATTTTTGTTGTTATTTATTTATTAAAACTCTTATAAATATTATTAAAACATAATATGTATGATGTTTGTATTTTATTTATTTACATAAATACCTAAAAAAGTAAAAAATAATACATATTAACTTTATTGTTCATAAAGTATTGTAATAATTTCATCTAATGAATGGGTCTTTTAGACCCACCCCTATGTCCGTGTAACACTTTTCCACCCCCATGATGCCGGGTTAAGTTAATATGTAATGATATCAATCCTACAATTATTTTGGGTCCATGGAGATAACTAACAAATCTTGAGTATTGTATTGTGAATTCACTGCACAGCAGTTTGTAGTGACTCATATTTTAACTAAAGCTCAATTTGTAATGACTGCAAAATAATCACTTACTTAATGACTTGAGCAGAAATGCTTATCACTTGCCTATTTGCTTCATACTCATTTATGAGATTAGCTGTTCTTTGTGGAAGGTTATTAGTTTATTATACAATGTGTGAGTAATAATGTACTCACCCTATAACTCATTAGGTATGTTGTGTAAATGAAACAAATTATGTAGAACTAGTTTTTGTTTTTACTTTTATAGATTTACACTTGACCTCGATCTCACCTGATGTTAAGCTACAATGCGGTCTATGTTGGAGCATGTTTACCTAGACGAACCCAATTAAAGGGGTAAAGGGGTTTGGGTACTTTTCTATGGGCTCGTGGCGTCGTTTTTTTTTTTTAGCGGCTAAAGATCTGTTATCACTTTCTTGTAACAATAAAATACCCTGATGCTATCTGTGCAATCAGATTTGCTCTAAGTTATATCGGAGCTGAGTTATGGCCTGTCAAAGTTATTTATTTTTTGTATCTTCTAAGACAAGTGGTGTCTTTTTTTTTTAGCAGCCAAAGATCCGTTGTCACTTTTTTGAAACATTACCTTACTCCAAGGGTATTTGTGCAATCAGATTTGCTCTAAGTCATATCAGAGCTGAGTTATGGCCTGTCAAAGTTATTTATTTTTTGTATAGACAAGTGGCGTCCTTTTTATTTTAGCAGCCAAAGATCCGTTGTCACTTTTTTGAAACATTACCTTACTCCAAGGGTATTTGTGCAATCAGATTTGCTGTAAGTCATTTCGGAGCTGAGTTATGGCCTTTCAAAGTTTTTTTTGGGTATTTTTATAAGGACTAGTGACGCCATTTCCGTTAACGGCCAAAGATCTGTTGTCACTTTTTTGAAACACTACCTTATCACAATGGTATTTGTGCAATCAGATTAGCTGTAAGTCATATCGGAGCTGAGTTATGGCCTTTCAAAGTTTTTTTTTTGTTTTCTTTGTATGGACTAGTGGCGTCATTTCCTATAGCGGCCAAACATCCGTTATCACTTTTATGAAACAGTACCCTATCTTAAGGGTATTTGTGTAATCAGATTTACTGAAAGTCATATCGGAGCTGAGTTACGGCTTTTAAAATATTTTTTTGGGTTCTGTGTATGTACTAGTGCCGCCATTTTTCAAAGCCACCAAAGATCCGTTATCACTTTTATGAAACAGTACCCTGGTATTTGTGCAATCAGATTTGCTGTAAGTCATTTCGGAGCTGAGTTATGGCCTTTCAAAGTTTTTGAAAATAGCGACACTAGTCCCTATAATAACTATGTAACAAGAAATCTAATGATGATGATGATTGTATGAATAATATATGTATGTTGGTCCGGAGTAATAAACTAAGATTAAAGAAGTTAAAATTGTAGAAATCAATTATGATATAAAAGTAACTTACCCTGTTGTAGAATTAGAATCACCTTGTAGGAATTTGAATTGTGTTGTAGAATTAATTTACCCTGTAGTAGATTTTTGAATTGGCCATGTGATCGTCTAGTGGTAATATAGGACTACATTGTGATTCGAGATAACCCAAGCAAGGAATTTCTGTCAACCTAAGTAAGTATGTATAAGCCTAACAACTGCTACGCCTAACAGAAGCAAAATCTTGAATAAAATTGAACTTATATTCTACTTTACTGAAGTCTCCCAAATAAAGATCTAGGTACAACAAAACATCAGGCAGGTATTAAAACTTATCTCCCAGAATATTTTTAAAAGTTATAAGTTAGTTGTAGTTATCTCTCATCAGTTTATTTAGAGACAATTACTATAATTCAAATACTTCGTTGTTATCAAGTCTTCTAGCCAAGATAAATATATTTTGGATATCCTTCAGTAAAATCATATTAGGTTTCAAGTAATAATATAGATGGCGTTAAATTAAAACATGTATTCATTTGAGTTACTTTCTCTGGCTAAATCATGGAAAACTAATAATACCAGCGTAGAGAAAAAAGCACTAGACTTAAATAAAATTATTTCTTATAAAAATGTAATATTGAGATAAAATATTCAAGTGTATTTTTGAGAAAGTGACTTGTATGAACATTAGCTTTAATTATGAGCTCTATAGAATCAGAATAATAGTTATAATTAACAGCATGGGATTTTATGAATCAAAATTAATTTTCCTTTCTACATATAGAGTATTACAAGCTTAGTTTTGAATGTAAATGTGCTGTTAATTAGAACATTGTCTATCTACTTGTGTTTGTTCTTAATAGTAGTAAAGAAAAGAGTTGTTAAGATTTGTTTTGAACGTTTATTTATTTAAAGTTTAATAATTTTGTTATGTATTATTATTGGACATAAATTTGTAGAGTTTCAAAGTTTTTTATTTTTATTTTATTTTTTTATGTTTTTTGTTATTTCAAAGGTTATTTATTGTATTTTTATATATTTTGTCCCTACAGAAGCGCTCCACGAGGATACCAACTTCCGGATTTCAATGACTCGACCACCCTTCTAAGCTAGACAACCAGAAAGAAGGGCAATAAAACTGGCGCCATCAAACGCGTATTGGAGCACGGGCTTTTTGTTTGTACGAATTATACAAATCAATTTGTTAGATAAGCCTCAAAGTTAAGCTTCCCATGCATTCTTGAAGGTTTTAGCTTCTACTGAGCTGTTATATATCAATGTAGAGTTGGCAGACGTTCCCCATTTCCGTTAGGAAGATCTAACCAGGATGCAACCGATCCAATCAGATAATTTAAGGACATAACTTATAACTTCTTCAATCCCATTTCAGCTAGATATCCGAATGCATTCACGTGAATGACTATTAAAAGAATGTCCGAAAATTAGCAGACTTCTGCATAAAGTGATAAGTATTGTTAAACTTTTCAAGATACATGGAGAATCTCAAATCAGCGAGACTATCGAACAAAATTTTAAAATAATCTTTTAATATTTTAAGAATTGGTATTAAGCTGACTATGGAACAACTTTATCTTCCAGCTCAAATGTACACAATTAGTATAAACGATCTCGTGACGTTAGCTAAACTATACTTGTAGCAATTTACGTTCCATCAGATAATCGGTGGAATTCAAATTTAATATTGATCAACATATTTATCAATACAAACAAACCAGTCAAGCAAAATAATAATCTTCATCAACGTTTAACATCATTGGATATCATGTTATACCTACATGATATTTTAAAACAGTTCCTAAGTTACTATATCTTTTCGTCAGATATACAGAGCAAAAAGTATTACATTCAAAGTAGTAAAATCTCAAGTAAGTGATTATAGCAAAATCATGCAGCACAGTAAGCAGATTCCACACACAATGGAAATCACATATATAAAAATAAGACACACTACACACTTTTTGTAGCGAGTTTCTTACAACGTTACACTTATAAACTCAAACATCAAATAGTATTACTATACTAGCCGTGTCTATACCACTATGTGGAAGTAGGTATGCGCTATACATCAGGCAATTAAACAAATTTTACACACAATGAAATCACGTATATGAAAATAAAACATACTACACACTTTTGTAGCGAGTTTCTTACAACGTTACACTTGTAACCTCAACCATCAGATAGTATTACAAAATTAGCCGTGTCTATACCGCTATGTGGAGGTATGCGCTATACATCAGGCAAGTAAACAATTTTTACACACAATCGAAATCACGTATATGAAAATAAAACATACTACACACTTTTGTAGCGAGTTTCTTACAACGTTACACTTGTAAACTCAACCAACAGATAGTATTACAAAATTAGCCGTGTCTATACCACTATGTGGAAGCATGCGCTATACATCAGGCAATAGTGAAAATCCTTCAACATAGTTCTAACATCAATTAATTTAGCGCTACGCTCTTATATAAAGTATATGTCGATATGTCATTTCAACCACTCTCCATCAGGCAAACGTGGAAACATGAATTACTAGAGTTATGACGACAGTCAGCGTTATACTGTTATATTTCCTATAGAGCTCTCCATTGTACAAGGATCAGTGAAATATAATTATAGATTCCTCAGCATATTACCAAGTCAGACCAGGCAAAATACATAAACCAACGCAGACCATGAGCACATCACAGATTATAGAAGCGGAGTACATATACAACTCACCGGAGTTCGCTTCTCGATGAATTTACCGTTTAAATCCAGCAATATATTGTCAGCAAGGCTTATGGTACTTTTTCTTTATTCTCTTCAGGTAAAAATAACTTTCTTTATCAATTCAAAAGCCAAAAATTTTCTTTGCTTCCATCTCGTGTCAGGCTTTTTCTAGCAATCCCCGATGGACTTCTTCTCCAATCTTCCACGGACTTTTATGTCATCAGCCAGAAAAAACAAAATCCGTCTTTTTTTCAGCCATACCATCATAGAGCAATACAGTAAAGAGGTCGGCATTCCCGTTCTACCGTGCTTCGTGAACTCTTACGCCCCGTCTTAGCCATACATCAGAACAAGATCAATATCCAGATATCCAGAAAGATTTATCCAATAAAATAATGAATTTTATTCAAAATTCCACTAATTAATTCATTAGTTTTTCCAATTTTATATTTTCTAAGTTTTTATTTCATCATACATTTTTAAGCTTGGCAATTCTCGTTCCGCTCTGTCATCTAGATTCGCGCTATTATGTAAACAAACCCAAAATAAAATTTCGACGGGTTTTTTCTTTATTACAGATATGTATGTATCCGAATATGTGAGATCTCCAATTTGTGAATAGTGCATAAATTGCTGCATTCTAAACTATGTACAGTATTGCATTCAGTGCTCATCAAATTCGCCAAGGACATCTCGCAAACTTCCTGGTGTTTTGTGAAACGTAAATACGCCGCAGATCAATTCGAAAAACAACGACGATATCTTCTGATACAAAGCAGGTACTCATCAGGGTAATTCTTCCGTTATATAGCTCAAAGTTCTCAATTAGTTTCAGCAAAATACCCATTTCAATGTTTCAATGTTTTTCAAATAATTAAGCGGACTAATTTGCTGATTGTCCAGTTGGTTTAAGAAATATTGTTTTTTTTGATCAAAAATAATATCACACTTTCTACGTTTGATCTGCTCAAATAGTGCGTTCTTAATTTTTGATTCTTGGTATTTTGCTTCCTTGCGTAATAGATGAACAAATGTAAATAAGTTTGGCTTGCACCGTGTGACGGTACCAGGTGGTCACGTGACAGTGGTGGAGAGACACAGGGCACAAGAACGGAGTAATTATCATCATGTTCACGTTCCTTTAAGAAGAATTAACAATAAATAATTACTCACTTTTTAATAGATAAATATATTTATAATATTTGTACTGTGATATTTAAATTATTTGTTTTCCTCAGATTTATAATAATATTAGCACAAAGACTTGTCCAGGGTCAAAGGATGACTAAGTCCCCGGCGACTTTTGAGTGATCTAGAGTCCAGTGGATGGATTTCTGCTTGACTCAGGATGAAGAGCGGTGTGAGATTCTCTGGGTAACGTCGGGACTGTCTGAACAGTCATTCTGAGGACACAAAAGGTATAAACTTTAGTGATTTTAAAATAACTGTTCTGGAAATCTATTGATACTTGTTTAAAAAGAGTATGTTCATGCAGAAACTGAATGAATATTCAGTGAAATTCATTGTAAATTGCTGTAGTAGCTTGGATTGAATTTATTGTATAAAGATTGTAATGTACAGGCAATGCATCATATTTGGATCCATATATTATTATCAAGGAATGATCTATGTATTAAATTCTGTAAACCAACTATTGTATTGTGTATTAACAATAGTTGTTATTGTATTATGCGTTGAAGAGTAACATTGTAAAGGATCTGTTGTTATGTAGGTAGTTGTTAGGGAGGGTTTATGAAGTCAACAGACTATACAATGATTGTTTAGATCCATGATTACAAATGATTGAAATGGGTATTTTGCTGAAACTAATTGAGAACTTTGAGCTATATAACGGAAGAATTACCCTGATGAGTACCTGCTTTGTATCAGAAGATATCGTCGTTGTTTTTCGAATTGATCTGCGGCGTATTTACGTTTCACAAAACACCAGGAAGTTTGCGAGATGTCCTTGGCGAATTTGATGAGCACTGAATGCAATACTGTACATAGTTTAGAATGCAGCAATTTATGCACTATTCACAAATTGGAGATCTCACATATTCGGATACATACATATCTGTAATAAAGAAAAAACCCGTCGAAATTTTATTTTGGGTTTGTTTACATAATAGCGCGAATCTAGATGACAGAGCGGAACGAGAATTGCCAAGCTTAAAAATGTATGATGAAATAAAAACTTAGAAAATATAAAATTGGAAAAACTAATGAATTAATTAGTGGAATTTTGAATAAAATTCATTATTTTATTGGATAAATCTTTCTGGATATCTGGATATTGATCTTGTTCTGATGTATGGCTAAGACGGGGCGTAAGAGTTCACGAAGCACGGTAGAACGGGAATGCCGACCTCTTTACTGTATTGCTCTATGATGGTATGGCTGAAAAAAAGACGGATTTTGTTTTTTCTGGCTGATGACATAAAAGTCCGTGGAAGATTGGAGAAGAAGTCCATCGGGGATTGCTAGAAAAAGCCTGACACGAGATGGAAGCAAAGAAAATTTTTGGCTTTTGAATTGATAAAGAAAGTTATTTTTACCTGAAGAGAATAAAGAAAAAGTACCATAAGCCTTGCTGACAATATATTGCTGGATTTAAACGGTAAATTCATCGAGAAGCGAACTCCGGTGAGTTGTATATGTACTCCGCTTCTATAATCTGTGATGTGCTCATGGTCTGCGTTGGTTTATGTATTTTGCCTGGTCTGACTTGGTAATATGCTGAGGAATCTATAATTATATTTCACTGATCCTTGTACAATGGAGAGCTCTATAGGAAATATAACAGTATAACGCTGACTGTCGTCATAACTCTAGTAATTCATGTTTCCACGTTTGCCTGATGGAGAGTGGTTGAAATGACATATCGACATATACTTTATATAAGAGCGTAGCGCTAAATTAATTGATGTTAGAACTATGTTGAAGGATTTTCACTATTGCCTGATGTATAGCGCATGCTTCCACATAGTGGTATAGACACGGCTAATTTTGTAATACTATCTGTTGGTTGAGTTTACAAGTGTAACGTTGTAAGAAACTCGCTACAAAAGTGTGTAGTATGTTTTATTTTCATATACGTGATTTCGATTGTGTGTAAAAATTGTTTACTTGCCTGATGTATAGCGCATACCTCCACATAGCGGTATAGACACGGCTAATTTTGTAATACTATCTGATGGTTGAGGTTACAAGTGTAACGTTGTAAGAAACTCGCTACAAAAGTGTGTAGTATGTTTTATTTTCATATACGTGATTTCATTGTGTGTAAAATTTGTTTAATTGCCTGATGTATAGCGCATACCTACTTCCACATAGTGGTATAGACACGGCTAGTATAGTAATACTATTTGATGTTTGAGTTTATAAGTGTAACGTTGTAAGAAACTCGCTACAAAAAGTGTGTAGTGTGTCTTATTTTTATATATGTGATTTCCATTGTGTGTGGAATCTGCTTACTGTGCTGCATGATTTTGCTATAATCACTTACTTGAGATTTTACTACTTTGAATGTAATACTTTTTGCTCTGTATATCTGACGAAAAGATATAGTAACTTAGGAACTGTTTTAAAATATCATGTAGGTATAACATGATATCCAATGATGTTAAACGTTGATGAAGATTATTATTTTGCTTGACTGGTTTGTTTGTATTGATAAATATGTTGATCAATATTAAATTTGAATTCCACCGATTATCTGATGGAACGTAAATTGCTACAAGTATAGTTTAGCTAACGTCACGAGATCGTTTATACTAATTGTGTACATTTGAGCTGGAAGATAAAGTTGTTCCATAGTCAGCTTAATACCAATTCTTAAAATATTAAAAGATTATTTTAAAATTTTGTTCGATAGTCTCGCTGATTTGAGATTCTCCATGTATCTTGAAAAGTTTAACAATACTTATCACTTTATGCAGAAGTCTGCTAATTTTCGGACATTCTTTTAATAGTCATTCACGTGAATGCATTCGGATATCTAGCTGAAATGGGATTGAAGAAGTTATAAGTTATGTCCTTAAATTATCTGATTGGATCGGTTGCATCCTGGTTAGATCTTCCTAACGGAAATGGGGAACGTCTGCCAACTCTACATTGATATATAACAGCTCAGTAGAAGCTAAAACCTTCAAGAATGCATGGGAAGCTTAACTTTGAGGCTTATCTAACAAATTGATTTGTATAATTCGTACAAACAAAAAGCCCGTGCTCCAATACGCGTTTGATGGCGCCAGTTTTATTGCCCTTCTTTCTGGTTGTCTAGCTTAGAAGGGTGGTCGAGTCATTGAAATCCGGAAGTTGGTATCCTCGTGGAGCGCTTCTGTAGGGACAAAATATATAAAAATACAATAAATAACCTTTGAAATAACAAAAAACATAAAAAAATAAAATAAAAATAAAAAACTTTGAAACTCTACAAATTTATGTCCAATAATAATACATAACAAAATTATTAAACTTTAAATAAATAAACGTTCAAAACAAATCTTAACAACTCTTTTCTTTACTACTATTAAGAACAAACACAAGTAGATAGACAATGTTCTAATTAACAGCACATTTACATTCAAAACTAAGCTTGTAATACTCTATATGTAGAAAGGAAAATTAATTTTGATTCATAAAATCCCATGCTGTTAATTATAACTATTATTCTGATTCTATAGAGCTCATAATTAAAGCTAATGTTCATACAAGTCACTTTCTCAAAAATACACTTGAATATTTTATCTCAATATTACATTTTTATAAGAAATAATTTTATTTAAGTCTAGTGCTTTTTTCTCTACGCTGGTATTATTAGTTTTCCATGATTTAGCCAGAGAAAGTAACTCAAATGAATACATGTTTTAATTTAACGCCATCTATATTATTACTTGAAACCTAATATGATTTTACTGAAGGATATCCAAAATATATTTATCTTGGCTAGAAGACTTGATAACAACGAAGTATTTGAATTATAGTAATTGTCTCTAAATAAACTGATGAGAGATAACTACAACTAACTTATAACTTTTAAAAATATTCTGGGAGATAAGTTTTAATACCTGCCTGATGTTTTGTTGTACCTAGATCTTTATTTGGGAGACTTCAGTAAAGTAGAATATAAGTTCAATTTTATTCAAGATTTTGCTTCTGTTAGGCGTAGCAGTTGTTAGGCTTATACATACTTACTTAGGTTGACAGAAATTCCTTGCTTGGGTTATCTCGAATCACAATGTAGTCCTATATTACCACTAGACGATCACATGGCCAATTCAAAAATCTACTACAGGGTAAATTAATTCTACAACACAATTCAAATTCCTACAAGGTGATTCTAATTCTACAACAGGGTAAGTTACTTTTATATCATAATTGATTTCTACAATTTTAACTTCTTTAATCTTAGTTTATTACTCCGGACCAACATACATATATTATTCATACAATCATCATCATCATTAGATTTCTTGTTACATATTTTGTTACTTTTTATTTACTTTAATTTCTTTCTATAAGCCTTCAGCTTATATTTTGTGTTTTTTGTACGGCCTTCAGCTAGTACAATTTGATGAGGTGACCAGGATGAAAAACTATATGTATAAATCCTGAGTTCACTCTCCCAGAAAAGTTTTATAATTCTTAAGGACACTCTCCAGTCTATGAGAATCACATCATAACACTTCACTTCATTCGAGTCATTTGTAAAATTAAGCTTTCACATTTTTTTTTCTTAGTAGGTAACATTAGGTTCAATACTCATACACACTGGTTCTTTACAACCGCATCCTCTTCATTAGCCGATTGTGCCATCCCTCCAAGCTATTATTTGTTCGGTGGCGTTGATTAGCACAGCTAATTAGTTCAATACAATTTTTCGACAGCCATTGCTTAACAAAATATGTTTCAAATTTTTCTATTTCGTCACTTTTCTCTGAAATGCTATTTAAAATTTCTGTCCATCCAACCGTTAACAAGTGTTTAGGCAATAGTGGTAAATATGATGCTAACTCTGCAAGTTTTCGTCCATCTTTAATCTCTAAAAGTTTTAACTTCTCTGCTTTTCGCCATATAGCTTTGTTAAAGTGGAAGAAACATCCGTTCAATTCACACTCTGGGTAAACTTCTTTAATGGCATTTATTTGGGCCTTCTCAAAATCCGATTTATATTTTTTGATGTCAACATTCAGGTTATTTTTTAAGTATGAATATAAACGTATGTAAGTATCAGTTTTTTTATTAGGCAACAAAGCATACAGCACTGGTACGATATTGGTTCTCTCTTCTGTGCTGTTGACATCCAAATGAATAGTGAACAATTGTTCCCAAGGCGCCGGAGCTGCTTCGAATGTACCGTCTCCAAACCACATTCTATCATTATCAATACTATGTAAATATTTTTGTGTAAAATTTGTGCCAAATAATAAAATTTTATCACTTGTCCCGTCTTCCCACAGTAAAAAGTTATCCTTTAAAATCTTTGGTAATTCTACTTCTTCTAATGTTCTAAATGACGTTTTCTTAACTTCCAAAAATCTTTTTCTTGCTCGATATAGGGACCGTTTTTTATTTTCAAATACTGGCATTGAGATCGAATCGACAGAATCAGAATCAGATTCCTCTATTTGAGGAATGAAGCATTCTTCATATATTTCTTGAACTGATTGATAATTTTCACATACTTTTCTTTTACAAAGTTGAGTTGCAACGTGAATCTTATTTTTCGATGACGATGGAGTACATGTATGCACATTTTCACGTAATTTTTTAGTTTCGGTTATGTCTATTGTCATTGACGCACCACAAGAAAGCCGATTTATACATTTCCAAAGACTAGTACCACTTCTATTTTTCACTGACAAATTGTACCTGTGTATGCCGTATAATAATGTGCGATTACCTTTTTGATTTGTGCAAAAGGAAAATCGTTGCTCGGGTGATTGTTCTCCCATTTTAAAATAATTATCCTTTTCCATACACCAAATACGTCCGGAATGAATGAAGGACGAAGCTGACATATCTGACAACCAATTTCAATTTTCAAGTGGAAGGTGGGTTTAGTCATTTATAGTAGCACTCGAAAGCGTGTTTGAGTACCTACTATGTGAATAGCAAACTCCTTGGATAACAAACAACACTCGTAGATGCAATATTAGTGCCTGACATTATGACACTGACACAAACTGTACATTTTGACTCTTACTCGTTTTAACAATGATGTCGTGATGAATTTTGTACATTCTGACACTCGATCGTTCTAACATTTGGACTATGTAACACGTAGTACTTTTCGGTACTAGCTCGTTCTGACAAGTAAACCATATTACCAGTAATGCATGTAACAGTCGTTCTTCTTAACAATCGTGTTATATGCCTGTTATGCATTATGACCCTCGTATTATTTAGCATGTTAGCAATAGAACCCCTTGGACGTTCAGACGTGTGAACAGCCTAGTCCCGGAATGAAACAAGGGATGAACGGTTGTATGAAAATTCGTCATTTTCAAAGTTATCAAATTTTGTAATTAGACACTTGACACGAAGGAATTAAATGCATGTTCTATCAATTTTGTAATTTCGAACTGTACGGGGTGAAATTGGGGTTGAAATGAGGGATGAATGTCAATATGGAAATTCCCAACCGTTGGAGATAAAACCGTGAAACTCTGTTTATAGACACTTGACACGAAGCAAACGAATGTTTGTTCCATCAATTTCGTAATTTCGAACTGTACGGGGGTGAAATCGGGGTTGAAATGAGGGATAAATGTCAATATGGAAGTTCCCAACCGTTGAAGAAATGAAACTCTGTTTATAGACACTTGACACGAAGCAAAAGAATGTTTGTTCCATCAATTTTGTAATTTTGAACTGTACGGGGATGAAATTGAGGTTGAAATGGGGGATGAATGTCAATATGGAAGTACCCAACCGTTAAATATAAAACCATGAAACTCTGTATGTAGACACTTGACACGAAGCAAACTAATGTTTGTTCCATCAATTTCGTAATTTCGAACTGTACGGGGTAAAATTGGGGTTGAAATGAGGGATGAATGTCAATATGGACATTCCCAACCGTTGAACATAAAACCATGAAACTCTGTAAATAGACACTTGACACGAATGTTTCTCCTAGCAATTTTGTAATTTCGAACTGTACGGGGTGAAATTGGGGTTGAAATGGGGGATGAATGTCAACATGGAAGATCCCAACTGTTGAAGATAAAACCATAAAACTCTGAATAAAGACACTTGACACAAAGCAAACGAATATTTTTTCTAGCAATTTTGTGATTTCGAACTATATAGGGATGAAATTGGGATTGATGAAATTATACATGGAAGCTTCCATTCGTTGAAGATAAAACTATGAAACTCTTTATATAGGCAATTGGCACGAAGCCAATAAATGTTTGTTCTAGCAATTTTGTAATTTCGAACTGTATGGGGATGAAATTGAAGTTGAAATGGGGGACGAATGTCGCTTACGCTTTCACACCTAAACAACTGAACCGATGTTGATGAAATTGTTTTATTTTAAGCTGGTTTTATTAAATGTGTCTGGGTGTAAAATTAGTTATTGCCTGAGTTACCTCAGTATTTATTTCGCGCGGACGAAGTCGCGGGTAACAGCTAGTGTTGATATATTTTTCTTCTATTCCTTGATTCTTTAGAGCCTCCCAGATGTTATGATGGTTTAAGGAGTCAAATGCCTTATTATTATCAATGAATGCTATGTATATATTATGTTTTTCTAAAATTAATTATATTTTTCAATAATCTGCTTTAATGTGTGAATATGGTCTAAAGTTAAGTAGTTCCTGCGGAATCGTGCTTGCTCAATTGGTTGATTCTCGTTCAACATTTTGGTAATGCGACCTAATAATATTTTGGAAAAACTTTAAACATAACTTATACTTAATGTTGACAACAGTGCTGTGAAATGTGGAGTGAAAATTAGAACTAACACATGTAGTTTTTTTTTTTAACTTTTATAGGTTTACACTTGACCACCATCTCACCTGATGTAAAGCGACGATGCGGTCTACGATGGAGCCTGTTTACCTAGAAGAAACCGATTCACTCTCGATTTGAAGACATCAAGATTATAACTATCAGGAAAAACTCATTCCACAGCCTGGACGTTCTTATCACAAAAGTAGAGTCAAATCTCTTCGTTCGTGTCTTTGGAACGTCAACCATGAACCGGTGCCGCCTCTTCGAGCTACGAGAAGTCCGATAGCAAAAAGGGCAAGGTGGAATTAGATTATGGAGATCAGCTGCACAGTCTCCGAAGTGTATCCGATAAAAAACCGATAAGCTAGCAATTTTGCGGCGATGTTTAAGACTTTGAAGTCTTTTTCGCACTAGAGTGTCCGCCTATGAGCCTTTTGGCACGCCTCTCGATCGATTCCAGAGCCTCAAGCTGAAACTTAGCCGACCCGTCCCAAAGGTGCGAACAGTACTTCATACAGTTCCTCTCCATAGTCCACCTGGGGAACTACCACCATACCCTTGCTAGCTAGTCTACAACCAAGTTAATATTTATTGTGTTCTGTTTTGAAAGGCAATGTTTCCAGAGAAATTACAGAGCAATGAGATTTAAAATCATTTTAAGTAGGAATTTGGGTGACGAGCATAGTACAGTGCTGTTATGAGCAGGCATGATACTTATCTTATGCTTGTCATTCTATATTATAAAAAAAATGCTCCAATGAGAAGGAAATCTGGTATAAAACAATTGAGTTACATCCACTGAAAAACTTTTGGACAGACAATGAATAAATAAATATTGGTGGACAATTTACACACAACACCATCTGACCCCAAACTAAGCAAAGCTTGTACTATGGCAGCAGTGGCGTAGCGTGCCTTGGCGGGGCCCCATATAAAATTTGTTTGAAGGGTTATGAAGGGTAAAGATTTTTCACAAAAGAAAAAAAATGTTTTTATAAAATTAAAAGAAATATTTATTCATCATAATAAATTATGTGTTATTTTTCCAATATTTTTACAAATGGACGTGTATTTTAGCACGTAAGCGCTCGCTAAGACAGGGTTTAACGAAATTCAACCCCTAAGAGAAATTCAAATAGCACGGTTGCATGAAAATGCGTAATTTTCAAAGTTATTTAAGCATGAAATTTTGTATGCACGTTTTTAGTACTTAAGACAAAGTAAAAATGTGTATGATTTGTGAATTAATGCATGTTTGGAAATCTGCCCTCGTTGAAGGTGAATAAGGGTTGAAATTTAATATGGGAAGTCATGTTAGCAGATAAAATGATCGAACGTTTGAGCTTGATCCTTGAGGCGGTGTCTAAATGGGGCGATGCCAATCTGGTCAAGTTCAAAGAGAGTAAAACGCAGGCGTGTCTGTTCTCCGCTAAAAGGAGTCCTTTCCAACTGACTCCAACTTTTATAGAGGTGTATTCCTGCCGTTTTCTGACCGTCTTGAGCTTTTGGGCGTTACTTTGACCTCTACGCTCAACTTTGGCTCGTATATCGAGTCCAAGGCTAAACTTGCTGCCAAAAAACTAGGTGTCCTCTCAAAGGTGCGAAGGTACTTCAAGTCTGAACAGTTGCTTTCATTATATCAAGCACAGATTCGCTCCTGTATGGAGTACTGTTCGCAACTTTGGGATTGATCGGCTAAGTATCAGCTGGAGGCTCTAGAATCGATCGAGAGACGTGCCAAAAGGCTCATAGGCAACGACACTCTTGTGCGAAAAAGACTTCAAAGTCTTGAACATCGCCGAAAAATTGCTAGCCTATCGGTTTTTTATCGGGTACACTTCGGAGAGTGTGCGACTGATTTGCAGTGCGACTATTGGCATCGCCCCATTCAGACACCGCCTCAAGGGTCAAGCTCAAACGCTCGATCAGACTCTCTCTCAGTACCTGAGTTTGCTGCCCACTGGCTCTCGCGCTAGATATGTAACTCTCTACAACGGTGCTATCATCTGCGTACCCAAAGATACCGGGCTTCAACAGATCATTGATATGTAGCAGAAAGAGCGTTGCAGAGAGTACCGACCCTTGAGGGACCCCGGCATTAATAGCCATTTGATCAGACGAGCAGCCATCAATGACGACTCGTGTGGATCGATCCCTCAAAAAGTCCGATATCCACGCAATAAAACCAGAAGACAAACCATATCTAGAAAGCTTACTTAAAAGGCCATCATGCCAAACCCTGTCGAAAGCCTTTGAGATATCCAGGGAGACTGCAAGTGCTTCCCCGTGTTTCATGGGGTTGGATTTCAAACACCCAGTCCTCCATCTTGGGGAGGCCGCCATATTGGATTTGAAATGACGTTCCTTAGCTAGTCATGTATTGTCATCAGAAATCAGAGCGTGTGCAAAATTTAATCCTAATCGAAGACCGGGAAGTGGGTCAAATTAAGATTCCAACATTTTCTTACATACATAGTTACAAGTGAAGCTAATAAAAGCGTGTTAATGACATCTTTTTTTATGTCGATATATTAATAATAAATAATAATAATAGACAGCTCGTTTGTTTCGGAGGACTTGATAAAGATTGAAAGGGGAATATTTCAGGGAGAAAGTCTGAGTTCCCTATGGTGGTGCCTAAGTCTGAATCCTCTCAGCACTCTGCTGAAAGATTCAGAGTTAGGCTATCGTCTTCGTAGGGGAGGTGAGGTTATATCTCATTTGCTGTACATGGACGACCTCAAACTCTTTGCACCGAAACGCCAAGACTTGTTGGAGCTATTAAAAACCACAGAGGTTTTTAGTAACGCCATCAAGATGGAGTTCGGTGTCGACAAGTGTGCGGTCATGCATGTACAGCGAGGGAAAGTAGTAAATTCAGAGAATTTACAACTTTCCGAGACTATAACTCTCAGAACCCTCTCCGAAGACGAGACCTACAAATATCTCGGTATGTCACAGTCGTTGGGTATATCAGCAGATGACATTAAGAAATCGGTGAAGGAGCGTTTCTTTTGCCGGCTGACAAAAGAACTTAAAAGTCTTTTGTCAGGCGGTAACAAGGCGCGAGCCTTCAACGGTTGGGTAATGCCTCTGCTGATATACTCCTTTGGCATACTGAGATGGACTCAGACTGAGCTCGATGCCCTGGATAGAAGGGTCCGTCAACTGCTCACAACACACCGCATGCTACACCCGCGCTCGTCTGTTATGAGACTGTACATCCCGCGGAAATGAGGGGGTCGAGGCTTTTTAAATGCCAAGAACCTCCACAACCGCGAGGTATGCAGTCTCAGGGATTACTTCCGAAACAGCGAGTCCGGGATGCATCGCGATGTTGTGGCAGTTGACAGGAGCCTCACGCCTCTTTCAATGGCAAACGAGAACTGGCGCAAACCATCGGTACTCAGCACTGATGATCGCAAGGAAGTATGGAAGAGCAAGGAGCTGCACGGGCGATTCTATCGGGCCCTGATGGGACCCGATGTGAATCTGCTCGCGTCGGTGAACTGGCTGCGCTTCGGGGACCTCTTCGGAGAAACCGAGGGTTTTGCCTGTGCAATTGCGGACGAAGTTATCAAGACGAACAATTACCGGAAATACATAATGAAGGACGGTACGGTCGACATTTGTCGGGCATGCCGCCGTCCAGGCGAATCGCTTCGTCATGTTATTTCCGGTTGTTCGCATCTTGCTAACGGCGAGTACTTGCACAGACATAACCTAGTAGCCAGGATCATCCACCAGCAACTTGCTCTTCGGTACTGCCTTGTCGAGTCCGAGGTGCCGTACTATAAGTACGCACCTCTGCCAGTTCTCGAAAATGGTCGTGCGTTGCTCTACTGGGACCGCTCTATCATCACGGACAGGACTATTGTCGCCAATAAGCCTCATATCGTGCTGGTAGACCGGTTTCAACGCCGGGCTATGATCATCGATATCACCGTTCCACATGACGAGAACCTCGTGAAAGCCGAGAAGGACAAGCTTAGCAAGTACCTTGACTTGGCTCACGAGGTTACCGCCATGTGGGATGTTGATTCGACGATCATAGTCCCAATAGTCGTGTCAGCAAACGGCCTTGTAGCGAAAAGTCTCGACCAACATCTCAAGAGACTTTCGCTAGACGGTTGGATCAAGGGTCAGATGTAGAAGGCGGTCATCCTCGACACAGCACGCATCGTCAGGAGGTTCCTCAGTCTGCAGCCCTAACTACCGGTAGCTTGGGCCCTGCCCCGCTGCTGGCGGCAAACTAGGTTTAGGTTTTTATAATGTTTTTATGTTGTTTTATATATAAATATTGTAAAAACTTAGGCTTAAGAAAGGAAATAAATACGTACATAATAATAATAATAAATAAATATTGGTGGACAATTCACACACAACACCATCTGACCCCAAACTAAGCAAAGCTTGTATGATGGCGGCCAGATAGCTGATATAATACTTATATAGTTTTAAATACATACTTATTATACATAGAAACACCCATTAATATGTACTTTTTAGGGTTCCGTAAAACGTAAAAACGGAACCTTTATAGATTCGTTATGTCTGTCTGTCTGTCTGTCCGTCCGTATGTCACAGCCGCTTTTTGCCGAAACTATGAGAACTACACTGTTGAAACTTGGTAAGTAGATGTATTCTGTGAACCGCTTTAAGATTTGAACAAAAAAAATTTCAAAAAGTAAAATTAGGGTTGCCCCCCATACTGAGAACTGAAATTCAAAAATGTTTTTTTCATCAAACCTACACGTGTAGGGTGTCTATCGATAGGTCTTCAAAAATGATGTTGAGGTTTCTAAAATCATTTTCGTCTACACTGAATAATTTGCGCGAGAGACACTTCCAAAGTGGTAAAATGTGTCCCCCCCTCTAACTTCTAAAGTAAGAGAATGAAAAATCTAAAAAAAATATATGATGTACACTATCATGTAAACTACCAACGAAAATTAATTTGAACTCGATCTGATGAGTACTTTTTTTTTAGTACGTCATAAATACACTATTATTGAAACTTCGATCAAAGTTACAACGAACTACGAGAACTATGTGTACTATGTATATTATGTTAGGTACTTGCTGCAACGGAACCCTTCATGGGCGAGTCCAACTCGCACTTGGCCACTTTATTTAATGTTGATATTACAAAAACAGCTCCACCGATTTCAATACTATTTATATGGGACCATTTGGGAGTCTAGTAAGTTACGGCTGGTCTAGTCGGGAGAACGGCGCCTGCCGATCCGGAGACCCCGGGTTCAAACCCCACACGCACCACTGTCTTTTCGATGTCATGTGCGTAATGCCGCTAACTTAAAAACGGTGAAGGAAAACATCGTGAGGAAACCCACATGTACCTAGAATCTTTCGAAGTAATGTGTCATCCACCAACCCGCACTGGGCCAGCGTGGTGGATTATGGCCTTAAGTCTCTCCTTGCGAGAGAAGGGCAGTGGGAACATTTAGAGGGCTGTTGATGATTGATGATTTGGGAATCTACCCTTTCGACCAATAACTATTTTTTCTGAAAAACGAAACAACCGACTATGACTGGCCTCGTGGCTTAGTTGGTAGTAGCTCTGCCTGCGAAGCCGAGGGTCGTGGGTTCGATTCCCACCCAGTGCAAATATTTGTGTGATGAATTCAAATGTTTGCACTGTGTCTGGGTGTTTCTATTATAATAAGTATGTATTTAAAACTATATAAGTATTGTATCAGCTATCTGGCCGCCATCACACAAGCTTTGCTTAGTTTGGGGTCAGATGGTGTTGTGTGTGAATTGTCCACCAATTTAAAAACTTTACTCACAGAGTTCACGAATTTTAATAGAATTAATAAACTATACAATGTCATCGACGTAGTATGTAATATTTTTGTTGATATTGCAAATTTCGCTACACCGATTTGGATAAAATTTATATGGGACCGTTCGGAAAGTCGAGTTTCGAACGCAAAGAAATTATCAAAATAAAATAAACGGCGAAAACATCTTTGGCTTTATTCCGAATTCCGAATACATAGACTATCGCAGTTTCCGCGCACAGGCTTTCACCCAAAAACCTTTACTAAAATGTTGATTTTACGTTATGGTTTTAACGACGAATTCGATAGCGCGTTTTAGTCTTCTAGTGGCCGCCATCTACATAGTTTGCTTGGGACGGACTAATCGACCAAGAAACGGTAAAAAATCAAGTTTGTTGTATGAGACCCCCCTTAAATTTTTATTTTATTATTAGTATTTGTTGTTATAGCGACAATAGAAATACATCATCTTTAAAAATTTCAACTGTCGAGCTATCACCGTTCTTGAGATACAGCCTGGTGACAGACGGACGGACGGACAGCCAAGTCTCAGTAATAATACGGTCCCGTTTTTACCCTTTGGGTACGGAACCCTAAAAATAGAAGGACTTTGTGCGTATTCCGCCTTTTAGTAGTCTTAGCCGTAGTCTTTCCAGTTTTGGCTCACTGCTCACTACCGTTTAGCATTTTTTAAATTTCCTTTGATTTCTATTTGATTCTTATAATTACAAATTTATTGAGTAATTTTTTGCATGTAGGTTTTCCGCATGTTCGCATTTGGTTTTCGTATCAGAAGTTTCCAGTGAACCGCACTTCCTTCCTTATCTTCTTGTCCAAGGTTATATAGGTACTTTTCGATATCTGTGGTTTTGTAACATCTTCTTCATCAGCTCGACAGTTGAAATTTTCAAAGATGATGTATTTCTATTGTCGCTATAACAACAAATACTAATAATAAAATAAAATGAATATTTAAGGGGGGGGGGGCTCATACAACAAACTTGATTTGTTACCTTTTCTTGCTCGATTAGCCCGTCCCAAGCAAACTATGTACCTAGATGGCGGCCACTAGAAGACAAAAACGTGCTATCGAATTCGTCGTTAAAACCATAACGTAACATCAACATTTTAGTAAAGGTTTTTGGGTGAAAGCCTGTGCGCGGAAACTGCGATAGCACGGATAGTCTATGTATTCGGAATTCAGAATTTTGATAATTTCTTTGCGTTCGAAACTCGACTTTCCGAACGGTCCCATATAAATTTTAACCAAATCGGTGTAGCGAAATTTGCAATATCAACAAAAATATTACATACTACGTCGATGACATTGTATAGTTTATTAATTCTATTAAAATTCGTGAACTCTGCGTGAGTAAAGTTTTTAAATTGGTGGACAATTCACACACAACACCATCTGACCCCAAACTAAGCAAAGCTTGTGTGATGGCGGCCAGATAGTTGATACAATACTTATATAGTTTTAAATACATACTTATTATATATAGAAACACCCAGACACAGTGCAAACATTTGAATTCATCACACAAATATTTGCACTGGGTGGGAATCGAACCCACGACCCTCGGCTTCGCAGGCAGAGCTACTACCAACTAAGCCACGAGGCCAGTCATAGGCGGTTGTTTCGTTTTTCAGAAAAAATTGTTATTGGTCGAAAGGGTAGATTCCCAAATCATCAATCATCAACAGCCCACTAAATGTTCCCACTGCTGGGACTCGAGGCCTTCTCTCGCAAGGAGAGACTTAAGGCCATAATCCACCACGCTGGCCCAGTGCGGGTTGGTGGATGACACATGATTTCGAAAGATTCTAGGTACATGTCGGTTTCCTCACGATGTTTTCCTTCACCGTTTTTATGTTAGCGGCATTACGCACATGACATCGAAAAGACAGTGGTGCGTGTGGGGTTTGAACCCGGGGTCTCCGGATCGGCAGGCGCCGTTCTCCCGACTAGACCAGCCGTAACTTACTAGACTCCCAAATGGTCCCATATAAATAGTATTGAAATCGGTAGAGCTGTTTTTGTAATATCAACATTAAATAAAGTGGCCAAGTGCGAGTTGGACTCGCCCATGAAGGGTTCCGTTGCAGCAAGTAACATAATATACACATAGTACACATAGTTCTTGTAGTTCGTTGTAACTTTGATCGAAGTTTCAATAATAGTGTATTTATGACGTACTAAAAAAAAGTACTCATCAGATCGAGTTCAAATTAATTTTCGTTGGTAGTTTACATGGTAGTGTACATCATATATTTTTTTTTAGATTTTTCATTCTCTTTAGAAGTTAGAGGGGGGGGGACGACGACACACATTTTACCACTTTGGAAGTGTCTCTCGCGCAAATTATTCAGTGTAGACGAAAATGATTTTAGAAACCTCAACATCATTTTTGAAGACCTATCGATAGACACCCTACACGTGTAGGTTTGATGAAAAAAACATTTTTGAGTTTCAGTTCTCAGTATGGGGGGCAACCCTAATTTTACTTTTTTTAAATTTTTTTTGTTCATATCTTAAAGCGGTTCATAGAATACATCTACTTACCAAGTTTCAACAGTGTAGTCCTAATAGTTTCGGCAAAAAGTGGCTGTGTGACATACGGACGGACAGACAGACAGACATGACGAATCTATAAAGGTTCCGTTTTTACGTTTTACGGAACCCTAAAAAGTACATATTAATGGGTGTTTCTATGTATAATAAGTATGTATTTAAAACTATATAAGTATTAGGTATATCAGCTATCTGGCTGCCATCATACAAGCTTTGCTTAGTTTGGGGTCAGATGGTGTTGTGTGTGAATTGTCCACCAATATTTATTTATTATTATTATTTACGTATTTATTTCCTTTCTTAAGCCTAAGTTTTTACAATATTTATATATAAAACAACATAAAAACATTATAAAAACCAAAACCTAGTTTGCCGCCAGCAGCGGGGCAGGGCCCAAGCTACCGGTGGTTAGGGCTGCAGACTGAGGAACCTCCTGACGATGCGTGCTGTGTCGAGGATGACCGCCTTCTGCATCTGACCCTTGATCCAACCGTCTAGCGAAAGTCTCTTGAGATGTTGGTCGAGACTTTTCGCTACAAGGCCGTTTGCTGACACGACTATTGGGACTATGATCGTCGAATCAACATCCCACATGGCGGTAACCTCGTGAGCCAAGTCAAGGTACTTGCTAAGCTTGTCCTTCTCGGCTTTCACGAGGTTCTCGTCATGTGGAACGGTGATATCGATGATCATAGCCCGGCGTTGAAACCGGTCTACCAGCACGATATCAGGCTTATTGGCGACAATAGTCCTGTCCGTGATGATAGAGCGGTCCCAGTAGAGCAACGCACGACCATTTTCGAGAACTGGCAGAGGTGCGTACTTATAGTACGGCACCTCGGACTCGACAAGGCAGTACCGAAGAGCAAGTTGCTGGTGGATGATCCTGGCTACTAGGTTATGTCTGTGCAAGTACTCGCCGTTAGCAAGATGCGAACAACCGGAAATAACGTGACGAAGCGATTCGCCTGGACGGCGGCATGCCCGACAAGTGTCGACCGTACCGTCCTTCATTATGTATTTCCGGTAATTGTTCGTCTTGATAACTTCGTCCGCAATTGCACAGGCAAAACCCTCGGTTTCTCCGAAGAGGTCCCCGAAGTGCAGCCAGTTCACCGACGCGAGCAGATTCACATCGGGTCCCATCAGGGCCCGATAGAATCGCCCGTGCAGCTCCTTGCTCTTCCATACTTCCTTGCGATCATCAGTGCTGAGCACCGATGGTTTGCGCCAGTTCTCGTTTGCCATTGAAAGAGGCGTGAGGCTCCTGTCAACTGCCACAACATCGCGATGCATCCCGGACTCGCTGTTTCGGAAGTAATCCCTGAGACTGCATACCTCGCGGTTGTGGAGGTTCTTGGCATTTAAAAAGCCTCGACCCCCCCATTTCCGCGGGATGTCAGTCTCATAACAGACGAGCGCGGGTGTAGCATGCGGTGTGTTGTGAGCAGTTGACGGACCCTTCTATCCAGGGCATCGAGCTCAGTCTGAGTCCATCTCAGTATGCCAAAGGAGTATATCAGCAGAGGCATTACCCAACCGTTGAAGGCTCGCGCCTTGTTACCGCCTGACAAAAGACTTTTAAGTACTTTTGTACTTTTTATTATTATTTATTATTAATATATCGACATAAAAAAAGATGTCATTAACACGCTTTTGTTAGCTTCACTCGTAACTATGTATGTAAGAAAATCTTGGAATCTTAATTTGACCCACTTCCCGGTCTTCGATTAGGATGAAATTTTGCACACGCTCTGATTTCTGATGACAATACATGACTAGCTAAGGAACGTCATTACAAATCCAATATGGCGGCCTCCCCAAGATGGAAGACTGGGTGTTTGAAATCCACCCCCCATGATATGGGTATCAAATGAAAGGGGTTGCTGTCAGGAATACGAAAAAAATTGTCACGTGACTTAAATCTAACATGGCGGCGGTTTCATTTTGTAATTTTTAGTGCGTACTAAAAGCGTGTTTTTTAGTTTTTTAAACTATTATTTTCTCGTCTAAAACCCCTTAATGAAGCTTAACGTGCTGAGGAAACCAAAATGGCATTATTCATGTAGCTATGACTTGACAAACTCATTTAAAACCATCTTAAAATATGTACATGATATCCCATGGACGGTAGGGGCACAGTAGTCTGCATAACGCAAAACATATTGTCCATTACAAATGACTACTCTCAAACTTAGTAGAGGTTATTGATCGCCACGTAGAACGTGTAGGTATATTATGTTGCCTACTTATGTACGAGTATACAGATGATGATAACATATCAGCTACAGACAGAGAGACTGTTAGCTACAGACTGTTTTTTTAATGAGATTCATTAAAAAACAGCGGCTGCGGATGATATAAATTATTAATTAGGCAAATCTCAGTTGAAAGTTGTTCAGAATATAATTATATCATATCATATCATTTCATTTCGTATTTTCGTATAAACTATTGCGTACTTACGTCAAATATCAAATTTACAGAAAAGCTGGCAGATCATGGCCTGCTTAAAAGTTGAGATTTCAAACGTAGACTGCATTTAACCTGCTACTTTCTCGACAATAGGCTGGATATGCCTCTGTCATGAGAAAGGCTATTTTGAGAATCACCATCATCCACAGCCTTCTCTATTCCACTGCTGGGTATAGGCCTCTCTCTTACTTTTGCATCTGCCTCGGTCCTGTGCTAATCGAGTCCAGGTTCAACCCGCGATATTTACAATATCATCGACCCCTATCTTGCAACGTTGGACGTTCAACGCTCCGTTTTCTTTAGCTTGGCCATCATTCTGTCGTAATGCAGTAATGTCCTGTTATCGGTCGGCCGTTCGCAACGTCCTGGCGTTTTGAGAAACTGCTGGAAAATAGGCAGTGCTTATTTCTCTTCTCTGCAACACGCAACACCCAATGCTCCAGCAATATTTGTATATCTGGATTCGTAGACCACAAAAGATCTCAGTGTAGACATTTTTTTCAGTTTAAAGAGAAGTTACTTATATTCAAATCCAACCTGAAACTCGATTAGGAACTAGTTAACTTCTAAATCTTCTATATTTTAGTTATGACACATCTGTAGTTCCAGGCAAGGAGTCTTTCTGAACCTGAGAAATGCCTTTCAAATCCTTACTAAGGTAGTACCTTCCAAGTCTTTAGCTGTCTCAACTGATTGCAACAGTTTATAAAATAATAAATATTAAACGGCTATTACATCTCATTACTTACATATTACCATTTCGACATTAATAATTATACAACTATGTTTTCCTAAACATATGTAGGTTTGTTAGATTACCTTATATGTACATTGAAATAGAAATGTATGTTAACTCTACCTATAATTCGGCATTGCTGCGACAAATTGAAATAAAACCTTGGTTAGCCTCACGGCATGACGCCACGTAGGTCACTCGTAAGAAGTCAATGCACTGTGCCAGTCATTTTAAATAAGGTGTTTACTTATCTTCTTATGTAGGCGGTATGTAATACTCAAGGTCATGAATCAGGCTTCCAGTTCCATTTGCGATCGGTTCATCAGTTTATATCGAAATGGTGTCCTGAATAGACGCGTCGATGTGCTTGTGTATTGTATTAATCTGTTGTCAGCTGTTGTTGTGTGTCTTGTTGATATTAATATTTGTGGTTTTGTGGCTGTATAAGTTCAAAAGTAAGTCCGGCAATTTGTTGAGTCTGTGGTTACATGTGTCGGTCACCTTATCTCAATTGTGCCAATATAAAGTTTTACGCTTAATTTTTCGTGTACCTATATAATATGTATTTGCGAAGTAAGAAAGTACACAACATTTCTATTTTCTCTTGGAACCTGCTACCTTGGGTGGCTCATCGGTTCTTTGTAATTAATCTGTCCATGATCCATATTCAGTTGAGGAAAGTAGACCATATTAATTCGTAGTAGTAAGATTAGTTGATGTCCCACGTCCACTTTTGTTCAAGACTACATCAATACTATTCTCAAAGTATTGATACAAAAAACAAAGAAAATCAGTGTCGCTTTGAGTAGACTCTACATTATTCTTCTATACATTGGAACTAAATTTTAAGGAAAACAAGTGTTTAAAACAAATTTAAAAGCATAGCAACAAGGTAATTATTCCTAAATATCGCCTGTGTTTACCAGAATAAGTCTACCTTAAGAATCCCTGTGATTTTTTGCAGTCGTAGATTAAATTATAACGGCGAATACTTGCGCTTTGCTTGTTGTAAATCGGGCCTCAAGTAAAGTACCGTTATTTGTTATCTACCGCACTTCATATTATGACTCCCACGTTCGCTTTTTGGAAAGATATTACAAACGATTAATAAGTTATAGAAAACTAGAATCTGCCCTCGTGCGCTTAATATTTAAAGTATAAGGTAGTCTGTTTTTTTGCAATAAAAAACCTATATTATGCTAAGCCAGACTATATTTAATCTAGCTGAATTGCAAATTTCAGGCCGCTCTGTTCAGTTCTTCAACGTGATTGAGCAACATTCAAACTTTCGCATTTATAATATTATTAATAGGATCGCCTACCATAAGCTGGTAACTTTTGTATATATTTCACGTTACACTGTAACGACACCACATTTTTTCCATAATATCATGTTTGTACAAAACAATCCTTTTGATACCATACTGATCTAAAAAAAAAAAAACTACTGTTATAAAACTTTATCATGGTGCGAAAAGCTAGACTTTGCTAAAGTAGGTACCAGGGGGGCACAATAAGTGACGTCACGACTTGCGGAAATGAGATAGTCTAATTATCTATCACTTGTGAAAAAAAGAGAAAGAGATACTGATTTTCCGTCCTTATCACCGTGGCCGGCTTTTTCTCTGGCTAAATTACAAATCTGACATGGCGTTGCCATACAAAAGTCTGTTCAAAGCTCAGACTCGGATTTTTTATGTTTTATTAAATATTGTGTGTATTTAAAGAAGATTTAAAGCTTGTTTGTGAAAGACTGTTAAGAGATTGGTGATATTTATGCCAAACAATGTGCGTTGTGTAGTGTTATAAGCTGCAATAGCCTCTGTGAAAGAAAAATCAGTGGAATCTCATTTTACACGTAAGTAGACAATATTTGTTATGACGACTTGATAGAAATTCATATTAATGCCTTCTAGATATCTACGTGAATTAAATTTATACAATAACGGCAGTATCTAATCCAAAATTTGCAAAATATGTAAAATGTAAACATAACCTAAATAACAAAACAAACAAAAAAGTGTGACCAGTTATTTCTTACAAAATTACCCATGAAATATACAAGTCGGTACATAATTGACAGTTTATTTACTGACCGTTTACTAATAATACGTACTAGATTTTGCCTGCGGATTCGCATTTGTTAGTTTTTTAAGTGAAAACTTTCTTTGGCGAACTACATACAGATTTCTCGTGAGCCGTGAATTGAACTCAAACATCACGCTTGGGAATGAAATAAATCTTCGGGTGAACTCGGAGCTATGGCCACAAATGCGTAAACATTTTAGATGGTCATGGCGTGTTACCATGGTTACCATTATACATATCTAGTCTAGATGGTCATGACGCTTCTGTTTCTACTCTACCACTGCCATTCCAACTCTTGTTTCCTGGAGTAGGAATTGCATCAAACTCCCATTAACTTACACTATCTCATCTCGCTAACAAGATAACATCATGCTTTTAGCATAAACCCTACTCACTACACCTACTTCATACCCACTCACACAAGAGACCTATCTATTGTGTGAGTAGATATGAAGCTCTAAGCTTTCAAAATAAAAGATTATTCATACACATTTTCACCTCTGATTTAACCCTTTTGTTTGAACTTTTACAGAAATAATTATGCAACTTAAATGTATCACTAGATTTCTGGTAATAATTTGGGTTGTTTTATTTATTCAAATTAATTATTATTTCGCAGATGTGCCGTTCCGAAGAAGAGGATAAAATATTGTGTGAATAATAAAGCAATATTTTTCATGAAGTACAGATTATCAAATAAATCAATCATTCTGAATTACCACAACATCTAAATAATAGTAGCCTGTCTACTACAACAAGGTCTACTAACATTGAAATGTTCTATACCTAAGTTCCGAGTTGCCCCGTGCGAAGCCTGGGCGAGCTGCTACTATGATATAAATATGACAGGCAAACTATATTTTTATAACGTTGAATGTAAAGTACAATTTGAAATAAATGTTTTATTGCCCTGTTTTTGATTAGGTATTTATTTAAGTACCTCCTATTTTAGTTATATTATATTAAACCCCTTTTTAAAATGTAATTTTAGAATGCATAGAACACAGGCTGAATTCATCGAACTATCGCAGCACTACCCTTACCTAGTGGAATATTTTCTTTATGGCAATACTTTTTGAGTATTGAATTGAAAATTGAATTGAAATTGAATTGTAATTGAGAGAACGAGAAGCACTATAGTAGTCAGGAACTTTGTAACTCTATATTGTATTCCATACTCTAAGGTAGGTACAATCCCCAATGTCAATGGTCATGTCAAATCAATATCGCAGAGGACATACCAGTACATACATAGTCTTACCTTATCACGAATTTACTATCGTTTTATGAGTTCCATCCATTGTTTATCTTTACTAATGGTATTGCATACATTATTAAGCGCATTTATAGAAAGTAAACGGTACCTTTCGACAATGGTGAGCCATATTGACGTAATTAGGGATCCAGTCCATCGGGGTTTTGTTAAAAAAAGTAATTACTTGGAATGTTCGGATCTTTAAATTCAGGTTTGCGTAGAATCTGTGGAATTCAACACCATGCGATGAATTTTGATTAAAAAAAATACTGTAGTAAAGTCCCTCGTAATCATACGTTATAGACTACAGGCCCGTAAACAAAATTTACGTAGTAAATGAACAACCAGGAGACCTATGTAGGATGATAGAAGGGTATAAAGTTATAAGATTCAGCACTATGCCGTCACTTGTAAGCTGTCCAACTGAGTACAGTCGAAGGGGGTTGCAACCCTCGATCATTTCTCCTTGTCGCATGATTTTTCTACGGCATTGCGAAATAATGGATTAGGAGAGGTATTGAAACTGTATGGAACCAATGCCGTACATAATCAAATGCCCAAATTTAATCTGTAAATCGTCGGAAAATCACGAACTTTTCCGACAGACTAATAATTAAAAACTTAAAATTTATAATTTTTCTAGTTCCAATACATCTTCTAATCTATTATTTTGGAACGCCGTACAAAAATCACGCGACAAGGAGAAATGATCGAGGGTTGCAACCCCCCCTCTTCGACTGTACTCAGTTGGACAGCTTACAAGTGACGGCATAGTGCTGAATCTTATTACTTTATACCCTTCTATCATCCTACATAGGTCTCCTGGTGGTTCATTTACTACGTAAATTTTGTTCACGGGCCTGTAGTCTATTAGGATGACGTGTAGTCACCGCAGTGCAGTGACTTCGTTCTTACTAAAATACAATACACCTATATTTCTCTACTGGCAGTGCCCCGCGGTTTCACTCGCATAGTTCCCGATCCTGTTATTTTCCGGGGATAAAAAGTAGCCTATGTGTTATTCCACACCATCTGTCTATGTACCAAATTTCATCCAAATCCCTTGAGTAGTTTTTACGTGAAAGAGTAACAAATGTCCATCCAAATATTCATACAGACTCGTGTTTTGGTAGGATACATCGTGTCGTCTGTCGTCCATACTAGAATGACTCGTAAATGATTTGACAATTATTATTTTGGAATTAACGCTTATCTTATTTCGTATTTGTTTACATCCTGTGACGATAGTGGTGTTATATTACACGTACTTCACCGTAAAGTGGAGCGTTACGGGACGAGTCCAAATTCGAAAGTCTAATTAAAAAATGAAATGAAATACGTAAAACGAATACCTATGCAATATAAAAAAAAAAAAATATGAAAAAAGGTATATTAAGATACTATTTTGACTGAGCAATCGTGGCCTTTTTCCAGATTTATACGATATTAGAGTGAAATAGAGAGAAATGGTATCCACCATGTCTGGGTCTTACTTAAATTACAATAGATTGTAACTTCCACAAATGCATTGTCTTCTCGAGATAATGTTTTTTTTTTAATAAAGAGTGACGAGACGAGCAGGACATGTGCCTGATGGTAAGCAACATGCCTGCCACATAACAGCACAGTGACGCGCAGCTATTGGAACTTGAAGGGTCCAATCATAGCAGTGTACTGCGCTCGTCACCCAGAAATACAAGATGTTTTATCTTTATGCCCTGTAAACCGGAACAGTAATGTTTGCACGTTACTGCTTGGGGGTACAATAACTAGCAAAGGTGTAGTACTTCCCCAAACAGACTCTGCAAATAATCCCACCACCACTTACTTATTACGAAAATATTCGCATTCGCAACTACGTTCTGTGCAATTACGGCTCTAATAAATAAATAAATAAATATTGGTGGACAATTCACACACAACACCACCATCTGACCCGAAACTAAGCAAAGCTTGTATGATGGCAGCTAGATAGCTGATATAATACTTATATAGTTTTAAAAAACATCTTATACCTTTAAACGAGCAATTCTTGTATATAAATATGTATATATATAATTATAGAATCTGAATCTCGGAAACGGCTTGACGGATTTTCATGAAACTATGTATGTAGGGGATTTCGGGGACGATAAATCGATCTAACTAGGTTTCATTTAAAAAAAACGCATATTATGCGCTTTTTTAAACAATGAAAAACTGTCACATTAGACATTAGAATGCGAAGGTAAATTTCGCCGCATGACGTGACAGCATAATTAGCTCAGACGGGAAGGCGCTCATAGCGGTTACGAATTAGTAGCTCCGGGTCCAAGTAAATCCAGACGGATTCTCTTTTTTTTTTTTAAGTAAATCTATTTCTTGGAGTCTTTTATCTGTAGGTATCTAAGTATATTAAGTATTTAAACCGAGCAAAGCTCGGTCACCCAGGTACTACTTATTATACATAGAAACACCCAGACACTGTGCAAACAATTGAATTCATCACACAAATATTTGCACTGGGTGGGAATCGAACCCACGACCCTCGGCTTCGCAGGCAGAGCTACTACCCACTAAGCCACGAGGCCAGTCAAACAATAACTAAACAAAACACTTTGTTAAGCTTAACTACTAAATAATGGTATTTCTCTATTTCAGAGTCTCATGGCAAGATGGACAGCAAATATCGCCATCGGCTGAAACAGCAATCCGAGGCGATAATCAAAGACCTAGACGTATCGGATATACAGGATCAGCTCTACGAAAAAGGATATTTCTCAACGGAGGAATATGAATGGGCCAATGCATCGAATAAGGTAAAATAATAAAAGAAAAGTTGTTGTCTAGAAGAGATAACTTCTCTAAAACTATTTACATTTCCGATTAGAATCGTTAAAAAGCAACGGATGTAGTTTTACTAACACAATTATCCAGTAATGTACTAATATAACTGAATTCCGCTTTGAAGGGCAGGGCGCTTCCAGAGAAATTAAAGGTTAAGGCAAAATTAACCTAAGATATATAAAATCTATATATTCTTAATGTATATAAATCTCCTGTCACGATGTTTGTCCGCGATGGATTCCTAAACTACTTAACCGATTTTAAATTAAATTGGCACACCGCGAGCAGTCTGGTCCAACTTGAGAGATAGGATAGTTTTTATTTCGATTAATAGTCTTTAAATGACAATATCCGAGCGCAGCCGGAATGGGCCGCTAGTATATATATAAAAGCGAAAGGTTATCACGAAATCTCTGAAACTACAAATGCTAGAAGTCTGAAATTATGTATGGAGGTGGCTATTAGCACGTAGGCGCTCGCTAAGACGGGGTTCTGCGAAATTCAACCCCTAAGGGGGTGAAACAAGGGATGGACGGTTGTATGAAGATTCCGTAATTTTCAAAGTTCAAAGCATGAAATCCACAGAAAAGATTTTAATTGAATGAATTTTAATACACAGAAAGACTAGATTCCAAGAAAGGGCATAGGCTACTTTTTTTACCAAAAAGGGTTGAAGGGGTTGAAATGGGGGATGAAAGTTTATAAGAAAGTTCTTATTGTTGAAGATAAAACCATGTAACTTCGTATCGAGACACTTGACGTGAAGCCAATTTTGTAATTTCGAACAGTACGGGGATGAAATAGGGGTTGAAATGGGGGATGACATTAGTATGAAAGTTCGTAATTGTTGAAAATAAACCTTGAAACTTCGTACCTAGACACTTGACGCGAAGCAAATAAATATGTTTGTTCTAGCAATTTTGTAATTTTTAGGGTTCCGTAACGTAAAAACAGAACCCTTATAGATTCGTCATGTCCGTCTGTCTGTCTGTCCGTCCGTATGTCACAGCCACTTTTTGCCGAAACTATGAGAACTACACTGTTGAAACGTAAGTAGATGTATTCTGTGAACCGCATTAAGATTTGAACAGAAAAATTAAAAAAAAAAAAAATTTGGGTTGTCCCCCATACTGAGAACTGAAACTCAAAAATTTTTTTTTCATCAAACCTACCCGTGTGGTGTGTCTATCGATAGGTCTTCAAAAATGATAATGAGGTTTCAAAAATCATTTTCGTCTACACTGAATAATTTGCGCGAGAGACACATCCAATGTGGTAAAATGTGTGTCCCCCTCTAACTTCTAAAGTAAGAGAATGAAAAATCTAAAAAAAATATATGATGTACAACACCATGTAAACTACCAACGAAAATTAGTTTGAACTCGATCTGATGAGTAGTTTTTTTTTAGTACGTCATATATACACACTATTATTGAAACTTCGATCAAAGTTACAAGGAACTACAAGAACTATGTGTACTATGTATATTATGTTACTTGCTGTAACGGAACCCTTCATGGGCGAGTCCAACTCGCACTTGGCCGCTTTATTTTTTTTAGTTTTGTCATTCTCTTATTTTAATAGTTGCTTAAGTTATTTTAATAGGGGGGGGGACACATTTTACCACTTTGGAAGTCTCTCGCGCAAACTATTCAATTTAGAATAATTAAATATGATAAACCTCAATAATTTTTAAAGACCTATCCACACGTAAGGTTTTCATAAAAAAAAATAAGTTTCAGTTCTAAGTATGGGGCACCCCCATAATCTATTGTTTGTTTTTCTATTTTTGTGTGAAAATATGAATGCGGTTCACAGAATACATCCTACTTACCAAGTTTCAACAGTATAGTTTCCGAAAAAAGTGGCTGTGACATACGGACGGATAGATAGACAGACATGACGAATCTATAAGGGTCCCGTATTTAGCCATATGGCTACGGAACCCTAAAAAGGCTTTTTTAAGGGAATTATGTCAGTAGGCCTGATATGACCTTCTACTACTGTCTCCCGAACATTCGGCAGAACACGCCGGGTCCATTTTTAACCGTCGAGTAAAGTTACCTACTTTATAGTTAAAATCAGCCTCAATAGTTAAGTATAGATATATATAGATAATAGAGATATTATTAGTTTCTTACAAAGTAACTAAAACTCATATTTCGTTTCCCATATGTTTGCATACTAATACTCCACTCAATAACCGAGACTAATCTACGTTTCAGTCGAACAGATCGGACCGGGCGCGGGACCTCCTGACATCGCTCATGCTAAACGGCAACAACGCTAAGTACGAAATCTTTGTGGCGAGTCTGTCTAAGGACTACAACTGGTTGTGGATGAAACTGAAGATGGATAGTACGGAAGTGGAGCTAAATGAGAGCTTTGAAGATAGCCTCAGTAGAGGCGACGTGCCGAGGACTCCAAACCATCACGTGAAGAGAGCGGCTTTGGTAAATATGGAATTGTAGTTCAAAATTTATAATAGGAGTCAGTAAGTTACGGCTAGTCTAGTCGGGAGAACGGCGACTGCCGATCCAGAAACCCTGGTTCGAATCCCACGAGCACCACTGTCTTTTCGAAGTCATGCGCGTAAAGGGAACTTAAAAACGGCGAAAGAAACATGTCGTCAGAACCTTCGTGTCGTAGAAGACTAAACTATTTAAAGGTGAAGTCTGGCAACCCGCAAATTGGTCGGTATGGTGGAATATAACCTAGTCTACGCGATTAGGGGAAGACCCGTGCCCCAGCAGTGGGGATTCCTATGGGTTGATACGTAATAGTAGTTAGTACCATTAGGCGACTACCAGCCGGTTAGATTATTTATCTCGAGAATCACGTGGATAAAATAGATATGTCTTTAGTATAGCTCGCTCTCTTTAATTTAGGGCGATAATAAAGAGCTAGAGCATAAGCTAAATACTTACATAATTAACTAAAGGAGAATGGGCAAATATGTATGGAACGTGGTCCTGGACTCCAATACAAATATGATTAGTGTCATGATAGGTTATCTATCTATCTTTCAAATAAAAAACTGCATTAAAATCGGTCGATCCGTTTGAGCTCTACGGTACCACAGACAGGCAGACATCGACGTCAAACTTATAAAACCCCTCTTTTTGGTCGGGGGCTAAAAAGAGACACAAGAAAGCATTTTTGCTTACATATTGTACCTAGGTACCTAAATATGTATACGTGTCATAAGAGTGCATATTATGTAGAACGTGATTTTTACGAGCACGAGCGCAATATCTGGGAAATGGTGAGACTTAGAGAAGAAACTATAGGGGACATTTTTGTACAAAATTTAGAGATCTACAACTTTGCCTCAGATACTTTTTCGATAAATCTTACCGTTTTCGAGAAAAATTAAAAAACCCTGAAATATTGACTTTTGACCCCGAGTATCGATCGAAGGGGATTTTTGACACCTCATTTGTAATGGTAGACCTCTGCGGAAACTTGACTCTGTAGGAATTTTTGTTATCTGATGACAATTTTTGTAACGTTTTTGAAGTCGGTTAATAAAACCAACGAATATGTTTCCAGGAATCGACGGTAGCAGCGAAGTTAAACCTTCTGGCGCGTCATAAAATCGTGGCTCTGCACGGCATGTCCGGCAGCGGGAAGACGTGCGTAGCGATCAGCGCGCTCAGAAGCAACCAGCAACTCGTCACGGACAGCTTTGGCGGCGTCGTGTTCTGGATCAACCTCGGCGACTGCAAGACTGATGATGATATACAAACGCAGCAGACTAAGTAAGTTTTTTTATCAATTAAAAAAAAAATCTAACCGAGTTCAGGGTAGCGATTCTAAATGCAATCCGAATGGTTCGAAATCGGAGTGACAATCCCTGTCTCAGTCTGTCAAGCTAAACAGATAAGACAAAGACCGAGAGATGAGATTCCGTGTCGGATGCAACCGAATGGATTTAGAATAGCTACCCAGAAAATAATGTTCGCTAAATCGGTTGTATGGTTTTGAAGTGAAAACTTCTTTTAGCGCACCACATACAGATTTTCTGTGGGCTGTGAATTAAGCTCAAGGGTCAGGTTCGTAAATAAAAGAAATCTTCGGGTAAAATAGGGACCATGTCCATTATCAAAATTGGTGTGGCAATGTGGTGTGTTGAAATTGAAGTATGAACAAAAAACCAAAATTTGCATACATTTATCTGGACGACCGACGAAATTTATAGATAACTAGCTTCGCTGTGGCACATTGTGATTGAATGGTTGCGAAATGAGAAACAAAACAAAGAATACATGTCATATAAGTTTAATTTTGCAATACTTGTGGATATACAATATTTTTGTTTTTCCACTGTCTGCTTAGATATAATGACTGGTTTGCCGACTCGGGAACACGCAATATCTGTGTCCATGTGAAAAGCAATCCGCATCTAAATCTAAACCACACAATTCTAAAGATTGACCTTGAGCTTTATTGATTGTGATTGCAAATGCTAATAGAATTGGGAATTGCAATCTTTTAAATTGAAATGGTGTATCGGTCGTGATCAGGGGTATTCGAGAAATGAGGGCATCTTCACCTTTGAAAGGCTACGTTAAAATCGTTGCTTCCAATACGTTATTCATCAATTAACTGCAAGTTAGTTAGTGAATAAACTAATTTTCGTTGGTAGTTTATATGGTAGTGTACATCATATATTTTTTTTAGATTTTTCATTCTCTTACTTTAGAAGTTAGAGGGGGGGGGGGACACATTTTACCACTTTGGAAGTATCTCTCGCGCAAATTATTCAGTGTAGACGAAAATTATTTTAGAAACCTCAACATTATTTTTAAAGACCTATCGATAGACACCCCACACGTGTAGGTTGGTTTTTTCATCAAGAAAAAAAAAATTTTGAGTTTCAGTTCTCAGTATGGGGGGCAACCCTAATTTTTCTTTTTTTTAAATTTTTTTGTTCGAATCTTAATGCGGTTTACAGAATACATCTACTTACCAAGTTTCAACAGTGTAGTTCTCATAGTTTCGGCAAAAAGTGGCTGTGACATACGGACGGACAGACAGACAGACAGACAGACAGACAGACAGACAGACATGACGAATCTATAAGGGTTCCGTTTTTACGTTTTACGGAACCCTAAAAATGATCGGGAAATGATATTCGTCTAGACGTTTCATCGACTGGCAGCTGTCCGTTTCCAATTTCCAGTAACTGTCGTGAGGATACCTCAGCTGATGGATCATTCTGCAACGGGACACGCATATTCGTAGGCAACTGCCATGTACGTACGTGCCGCCATAGTGTTGAATATTTCAGGCAAGCATTTATTTCGTCTGCTGGTGTTGATCGAGAAATTACAGGCAATGTTAACCTAAAATCTCCGGCATGCAATATCATTGACATTCCTGAATGGTTGAACGTTTCCACGCAAATCTCGTAACGATCGATCAAGAGCTTCAAGCGATTTTTTATGTACCATCGTGCATTCATCCCAAACCATTAGTTTACTTGTTTGTAATACTTTTCCCATACCGGATGCTTTGGAAATATTACACGTATGAGTCTCGATGATTTGCATGTTTAATGGCAACTTTAGAGCTGAATGCGCAGTTCTTCCACCTGATAACAATGTCGCAGCTATTCCAGATGAAGCAAGAGCTAAGGCTATGTCATTTTTTGATCGAACCGTTGCTATAATCAATCTAATGAGGAATGTTTTCCCAGTTGCTTCTGGCGCATCCAAGAAGAAAATCCCCCAACTCCGTTATTTATCATTTGCATTATGCGATCATAAATGCCTTTCTGTTCACGCGTTAATTTGGGAATGGTCGGTTGGACATATGCCTGCGGGGCTAGCACGGGCAGTGGACAATTACTCCACCGGGAAAGGAAATAATCTCTTTCCCCCTTGTCAATTTTGTCCACTGTCAGAGCACGGACTCGCCGGTGGATAGTTATTCCACGGTGGATATATGGCGGGAGTAGCGTTATCACTTCAGTATTGCCGTTATAAGAAAATTAAATAATAAAGTGGCCAAGTGCAAGTTGGACTCGCCCATGAAGGGTTCAGTTGCAGCAAGTAACATAATATACATAGTACACATAGTTCTTGTACTTCGTTGTAACTTTGATCGAAGTTTTAATGAAAGTGTATTTATAACGTACTAAAAAACTACTTATCAGTATTTAATATAAACCAATTTTCGTTGGTAGTTTGCATGGTAATGTACATCATATATTTTATCATTCTCTTACTTTAGAAGTTAGAGGGGGGGGGCACACATTTTACCACTTTGGAAGTGTCTCTCGCGCAAATTATTCAGTGTAGACAAAAATTAAATTAGAAACCTCAATATCATTTTTGAAGACCTATCGAAAGATACCCCACACGAGTAGATTTGATGAAAAAAAAAATTAGTTTCATTTCTCAGTATGGGGGGCAACCCAATTTTTTTTCGGCAAAAAGTGGCTGTGACATACGGACGGACAGACAGATAGACAGACATGACGAATCTGTAAGGGTTCCGTTTTTACGTTTTACAGAACCCTAAAAATGACGTATTAATCATCAGTTTTTCTGTCAACGTTCGCTCTTTTTACTTTTATTTTTTTCTGTGCTGCGTTTTGAGGTTTTATATGTAGGTTTATTTTTGTAAACAACTATAAAACATTTTCTCATCTAAATCACATACCTTAGTATATGAGAACGCATTTAGATATAAAAATGAGTAATTATATAATTAAAAATATAATTATAATATGCTCGCGACATGATGTTTGAGAGAGATTTACTTATATCGCCTCCTCCAAATCAGACGATAGTTTGTCCCCTGCCATATGTCAATTGAAGAGTATTTATCTTCGTTTTCCCGAGTCCGTGCTATACAGCGGGGAGTAGCGTGATATAATGTCCACGACAAACGTCAAGTGGAAACATTTTATCCTTTTCCCCTGTTGCCATGCTATGCAAGGTGGAAATGATTATTATATCCACTGACAGGTGGATAAAAATGGTGGAAAGACTATTAGTCCACTCCCCGTGCTAGCCCCGTTGAAGATCATCAATGTTGTAACTCTGTTCACGGCGTAAATCTACATCAAAATCTTCAGCAGTCGCAGTTCGGGTTGGTGCTGGCATTCCTAATTGAATAAGAACTTTATTTGTAATAGCTAAGCACTTGTTTTCAATATTTATCAATGCTTCGTTGTAAATGCCTTCTGTAAATTCTATGTAATGTAATGAACAATGTAATGTAATTTCAATAGAATAAAAATAAAATATAATGTCAATGTAATGTCAGCGAGTGTTTTCCCCGCTTCCAGCAGATGGCGCGGTACTCGTTGCTGATCGATCGTTAAAAAAACAGTTTTTTCGCGGTTGCGGATATGTGACTGATGCAAAAATTAGATAAAAATAAAAGATAAAAACTTGATGCGGGAGACGAGACGAACTTCTTAGCATTCCATTGATTCACCGTGCGGGTGCCGGGTCCATCGTGTGGCAGAGAGAGAAATCTCGAATAGACCCCAAGACTTGTAACTCGGGCGTAGGTTTAAAAGGGGCCACTTTTGGTGACGTACGTCAACACTCGCCTTCACTACTCGTATTTCTCTCCCTGCCCAGCCAAATCCGATATGATCCTATGAGCAGCTTTAGATACTCCTCGTTCTAGTATATAACTTACTGCACTTCTGGACAATCCAAGGTCTTTAAGCAGGTTATAGAGAGATTTTGTTGGTATACCTCTCGCTCCTACTTCTACAGCGTATAAATTAACTACATACCCATTTTTTGTTAATTCGTTTTGAAGGTCGTAATACTTATTTTGTTTCATCGCGTGGTCTTAAGGTATATTGGTTTCCCACGGTACGGTAAGTTCTACAAGGACTATGCGTTTTGTAGCCCTAGAAAAAAGGAAAATGTCCGGTCTGGATGACGAAACACCCACATCCTCTGGGATTTTGTAGAGCTTTTCATACGTGTCCATTAAAATAGTCCAATCAGGTGCTGAACCCAGGATTGAGTAAGGCTTATATCTTATATATAAAATTCTCATGTCACAGTGTTTGTTTCCTTACTCCTCCGAAACGGCTTTACTGATTTAAACCAAATTTTATATGTATATTCTGTAGGTATGAGAATCGGCTACTAGCTATTTTTCATACCCCTAAGTGACAAGGGTTGTTCACTAAGGCAAAACAACGTTTGCGGGGTCAGCTAGTATCATTCTAAAATTTCAGCTCGATCGGCGCAGAACTTTTTGAGTTTTTGAAGCGTACACAAACCAACATAACGTTTTTAAATATATAAATTACTATAGTGCCACCAACTTATCTGTTGACCGGCCAAAAGCGAAACTACTGGCACCCACAGAACAAACTCAGAAATATGGTTTTTTAAACTTTCGCGATTGAAACTTATATAATAAACATAACACAGGCCTAATCACGATCTGACTAAGTCCTGTGTTAAATAATAATATGGATTCAGAAATTGCCTAATTTTGTAATACGTGGCCAAAACTTTTCGGTCGTGGCGGCATCGCTACATTCTACAGATAAGTTGGTTGTACTGAACCTGTCCATGTCAATTTTATATTTTGAAGTGAAAACTTCTTTAGGCGCGCCTAGACATATTTCGTGGGCTGTGAATTGTATTCTAACGTCACGCTCGGATATGATAAGAAATCTTCGGGTAAACTCGGGACCATGGCTATTGACCATTTAGAAATGCGTCAGCCAATGGGAAATGCTGAAAGGGCGTGGCCTCGCCATCATGCCAAGGCCATCTAGAAATGCATCAGCCAATAGGAAATGCTGACGCATTTCGAGATGGCCATGCCATGATGCCCAGGCCACGCCCTCCGGTTACACACGTGTAGTTTCCAAAGTAAGCTATCAAATTCTGAGTTATAAGTTTTCACATCTATCGGCAGTTCCTATGACTGCCCATTTTTTTTTTAGTTACTACGAGTACCTATATTCCCGTGCTGAATTTGATGATTTGATGAGAAATTCGATTTTAACTTATAAAATAATACCAGCAGTGGTTATGTCTGCGTGGATTTATCTGCGTAGTCTCTATTATTCCCGTTATTTTCCCGCGATGCAAAGTCATAAGCAGTCCGCTATTCCCTCTGTTGGGACTCTCGCAAGAACAGTCCAGGCTAGTCCACCACGGTGGCCCAGTGCGCGATGGCACATGACGCATTATCTCGAAAGATTCTAGGAACGTGTCGCTTTACTCACGTTGTTTTCCTTCTCCGTTTTTACGTTATCGGTATTACGCAGATAACTTCAAAAGTGCGCATGGGATTCGAACGAGGGGTTGCCATTCTCCAGCCGTTACTTGTTTTGTTAGTAAAATGATATTTTCGTCTTTCCAGATTATTAAGAAAGGCCTCCTCTATCTACACACGCAATTCGTTCATGATCTCAACCACGTCGATGTCGAGCATCGGCTCGAACGGAGACAGCTCTCTGAACTATGATCTCAACTACCAAGACTTGAAGGACAAACTGAAGACGCAATTCCTGGAACAGCCGCTCAAGGAGTCTCTACTGGTGCTCGACGAGATCAATGATAGGAAGTGCTTGGACGCTTTCGATGTTGGATGCAAGATACTCATTACTACGAGGGATAGGGAGGTCGTGGATAACTATCAGGCGCAGATTATCAAGGTATTGTTTTTATAATTGTAGTTTTCAATGTCTCGACAAGATTTTAACCTCTTTTGGCGCGCCACTGACAGATTTTTTGTAGGCTGTGAATTGAGCTCAAGCTCGTAATCGAAAGAAATCTTCCCGTGAACACGGGACCATTTCTAGATGACGATGGTGAGAACCATGGCCGTGTAGTCTAGATGGCCATGCTTAGAAGACTTATTTAGACGGCAATGCTTTGAAGATTTATTCCAGACTAGCAGCGCCCTCCGGTTTCACCCATGTAGTTTCCAAAGTGAGCTATCAAAATGTGAGTTATAAGTTTTCACTTCTATCGGCAGTCCCTATGACTGCCAATTTTTTTTGTACAGTGTAGACTATAGAGTGACGTTACAAGCAGAACATGTGCCTGGTGGTAAGAAACATGATTCGGGCCATAATCTACCACGCTGGCTAAGTGCGGGTTTATGGATGTTGCATGGCCTCGAAAGATTCTAGGAAAGATTTTAGACGTGTCGGTTTCCTCACGATGTTTTTCTTCGCCGTTTTTTAAGTTAGCGACATCACGCACGTGACTTCGAAAAGAAAGTAGTGCGCATGGGATTAGATCCACACGCTCCGACCGGCTAGACCAGCCGTAATTTATGTATATGATTCCATTCAATTCCTTTGAACCGTTACATAGATTATGGGAACAAACATAAACAATTAAAAACTTTCACCTTTGTATTATCACATTAATTTGTACGTCCGCAGGTAGAAAACAGCCTCCAAAAAGCGGAATCATTAGAAATGTTCGCATCGTTTCTAGACGAGCCCGTGGGCAAGTTGCCCCGACAGGCCAAGAAACTCCACGAACTGTGCAAGGGCAGCCCGTTCCACATCCACCTCATCGGGGCTCAACTCGCGGAGAACAAGGAGCGAATCAAGGATGATCCCAGAGTGTGGGACCAGTTTGTTAAGAGGTTGGAGAAGAAAGAGTACTCTTTGTAAGTAATTTCTTATTTGTCATAGATTTACATATACATATACTAACGGCCCGTTCCGGCTTCGCTCGGATAATAACCTAGATACCAACTGCAGCGCCATCTGCCGGGCTGGTTTGTGAATCTAAACCAGCCATGGCAACCCTAAACTTTAATAGTAAAAATAAATGTTTTTTTTTAACACTATTTTAGATTAGCCATAAGCTCCGGGAAATTTAAATCGAAATAGAGTGAAAAACATTTACATAAAAGACGGTAATTGGTCAGTTATCGAGCGGGGTGAAAAATGATTAATTTACTAAAATGGGTATTAAAAAATAGGGGTTGGTGATAAAAGGGTAAAAAGATATGGTTGTATGTATTTTTTAACGCCACATTATAAAAAAATAAAAACAAAAAATTATGTCCAAAAATTAAAAAAATAATTAGAGGTGAACAACCCTTATCACTTAGGGGTATGAAAAATAGATAGTAGCCGATTCTCAGACCTACTGAATATGCATATAAAATTTGGTTAAAATCAGTAAATCCGTTTCGGAGGAGTAAGGTAACTAACACTGTGATACGAGAATTTTATATATAAGAAGATATAGATGGTTACAATCTTTGTGTTTTCAAATCGAGAGTGAATCGGTTTTTTTCTAGGTGAACACGCTCCATCGTAGACTCCATCGTCGCTTAACACCAGGCGAGATGGCAGTCAAGTGTAAACCTATAAAAGTAAAAAAAAATGTAATCAAATTCAAAAAAATAGTTCTCAATTCAGTTGTATACATATGTTTTTTATGTATATTACGCGATAGCGATACCAATTGTGAACCAATTTTATAGATGGTTCTTTTATTGTTCATCGGGTGGTCTCATAGAAATTTTATTGAAATCGGTTTGGTGGTTTTTTAAATATGAACTAAAAACTAAAATTTACTTTCGTTTATCTGAATGACTTAGTGATGGCTGCATATGAAATTGGTCCATTAAAGGCAGTTTTTCGTTTTTCCCAGAAAATAAATAATTTTACCTATTATTTGGTTTATACTTAACCGACATATCGCCTGATGTTAAGTGACGAAGTGAACTATGATGGAGAATTACGTAAAAGAAACCAATTCACTCTAGGTCGAATAAGGAGAAAATCTAGTAGTAGTAGTGTATGCGTTACCGACATGGTAAAGTATTAACAGGGCAGCGGAGCTGGCGCGTTTTAGGCGTTTTTTAAAGTATAGAGACGAGACGAGCAGGACATGTGCTTGACGGTAAACAAAATGCCTGCCACATAACAGCACAGTAACATGCAGCTATTGGAACACGAAGAGTCCAAATCGTTACTTAGAACTGCACTGCGCTCGTCACCCAGATATATGTATAAGATGTTTTATCTCTATGACCTGTAACTTCACTGGAAACATTGCCCTTCAAACCGGAACACAGTAATGTTTGCACATTACTGCTAGGCGGTAGAATAACTGGCAAAGGTGTGGTACTTCCCCAGACAAACTCTGCAAAGAGTCCTGCCACTACTTAATAATTCTGCTTTTTGGTTAAGTGAAATTATGTGAGTTCGCGTCATCAACATGCGTACCTAATAGTAGTATCTGTGGCTATACAGTTGGATGTAATGTGCAACATTAGTGCTGTTCAAAACTATAATTCCAATTTATAAGGTTTTACTTCTGTCGGCAGTTATTACCGACTGTATTTTTTTTATTGTTTCATATATTATTACAATCAAACAGTTTACATAAATATACTACGTATAGAGTTGGAACAAAGGCTTTACATCAAAATGATGGTGGACAATTCACACACAACACCATCTGACCCCAAACTAAGCAAAGCTTGTAATATGGTGGCCAAATAGCTGATATAATACTTGTATAGTTGTAAGTACATACTTATTATACATAGAAACACCCAGACACAGTACAAATATTTGAATTCATCACACAAATATTTGCACTGGGTCGGAATCGAACCCACGACCCTCGGCTTCGCAGGCAGAGTTACTCCCACAAAGTCACGAGGCCAGTCAAAGCACGGGTCTGATCGCTCTTATCTTGTCGCTCTTGTGGAAATGTCATACTTTTGTCGCGGCACATCACTATGTTGCCATAACTAACATACATCTCATCTGCTTACGATTGGTACAAAGGATCCGTGCGGAAAAAACCTGATCTATTTACTTATTCTTTATCAAAGGTTACAAGTGTTTTAAATTCCTTTGTCACTAAACTATCTTTACTTAGTTTGGGGCTAGTTAGTGGTGTGTAGAACCGCCAATATTTATTTATTATATACCTCATCATTACCTAATGTCTCTTTGTGATTACAGCTTATTTACAAGACCAAGTGACAACCCAATGAAGCCAATCGAGATGTGTATAAATGCACTTAACGATAACATTCGTCCACTCTACAAAAAGCTGGCAATTTTACCCGACAACGTCAAAGTATCGGCGAATGTGCTATCAAAACTATGGAACAAAAACGTTGAAGAAGTCAACTCAATAATGCAACAACTTACCAACAAGTCACTAATCATCGCAAATTATGATAAAGAAATGAGAAATTATACCTACGAAGTGCATGATCTAATAATGAACTACCTCAGGACATGTTTATCGAGTGATGAAGAAATTAAACTACACAATGGGTTCTTAAATAGTTACCACTACACTAGAAACAATGCCCCTGTGGAAATAGTCGATGATGGTTATATGGCGTTTTACGTCGGATACCATATTTTAAAGACGCGGAATTACAATGAGAAGTGGAGCTTGTTTAACAAGTTGTTTCTCGATCTGAAGTTTCTTGGGAACAAAGTGCGACTGACCGGTCCGGCTGATGTGATACTTGATTTGAAAAAGTATGAGGATCATATTGTTTCTGAGGTAAGCATTGCAGTTTATTATTTGATAGGGATATGTCTTTATTAAGGGATTCACGGTAGTTGCATCCCGATGGTCTCTATTTTGGGCTAGCGCTAAAGGCACAACATACGTTACGACCTCGGCTTAGGCTACCCCGGTAAGGACCATCAAGGGACAACCTGGTATACCCGAAGGGGGTTGCCTTGGGACCCTACCGAAGGCAATCTGGCACCTGCCCTAAGCCGAGGTCGTAACGTATGTGACGTTACGACCTCGGCTTAGGCTACCCCGGTAAGGACCATCAAGGGACAACCTGGTATCCCCGAAGGGGGTTGCCTTGGGACCCTACCGAAGGCAATCTGGCACCTGCCCTAAGCCGAGGTCGTAACGTATGTGACGTTACGACCTCGGCTTAGGCTACCCCGGTAAGGACCATCAAGGGACAACCTGGTATCCCCGAAGGGGGTTGCCTTGCGACCCTACCGAAGGCAATCTGGCACCTGCCCTGTTGTAGCCTCTATGTAAGTCTAATAGGTACACTATATTTTTATTATCTGATATCTAACTTATTATTTGTTAATTGGTTTGCAAAAGATCTGAGTCGGCTGGTTGCTGTTTTGAATACTAGTCTCGACTAACGTGATATTTCAGTTCCTTACTGATATTGACTAATTTATTTAGTGTCGGCTGACATATTATTATGATGATATCGATAGATATTGTCAGCTGACTTATCATTGGACCTAAAGGTGATTTCGTTTGACTTATTATCGTCGAGGTATGTAATGACTTATTAAATCCCTAGATAATAAGTACCGACGGGGCGCCTTGTTTGGAGGACTGGTGCTAGTTTCGGCTATCCTATCACTTCCGGGAACAGTCAGGGCGAGAATTATCATAAGGGACGTCGTCGACCTCTACGGTGAGGTTTTAGAGACGATTCACACGGCGCGGCTGCCAACCGTGCCCGCGCGCGGGCGCGGCAGATTTCCATATAAAATTGAATTCAATACACACGACGCGGTTTACGGCCGCGGCGGCTCGGCAGCGGCGCGGCGCCCGCGTGGCTGCGCGCGATTCTTGCGCAGTAGCTTTCCGGAGCAGAAACCGCGAAAACCTGCGGTCTCGTGAGTATTGAAACAAAACCGTCGCGCGGCGCGGCGCCGCGCCCGCGCGCGGGCGCTGTTGGCAGCCGCGTCGTGTGAACCGGGCCTTAGAGTGAAACAAGATTAAATTTAATGTTTTTGCGTCAGGTATTTTTGTTTTAAAGTGGCTTTCGTTTTTATAAAGCAGCTTTACGTTTCAGGACTTGGACCGCGATCTGATCTACAGTATAGTAGCCCACCTGATGACTCACGGCACAGATCTCCACCGCTACCAGTGCACGGACATCGTGCAGAGTATACTCCAACACGAGACCCAAGGAGTCCTCTACACCAAGGCGGTCGAAATAGCGCAGGAGGGCTGTCGCAAAAATGAACTCTATTTTGAGTTTCTGTGAGTTTCGTTTGATTTGTTGCCTGCTCTCTGTAGAAACGTAGCTGTAATAGTAGATCATAGGGTCGATTCCTACCCGGAACATTTTCTTTTTATAGTGTAGAGCTGTAGAGTAACGAGACGAGGGGGACATGTGCCTGATGATTAATTAAACTACACGCATTTCTTATTTCGGGGCTAGATGGTGTTGTGTGAAATTTGTTGGCCTATATTTGGTTCTTTATATTTCAATATTTTTTTTTAATAGAACAATGTAACAAGTTTTAAGGCCAGCAACATATTTATCCAACTCATAAAAACTACATTCTTTATTTTGAACATAATGATTTACAGTCACTTAGCACTGAACTGAAGTCCATTCACAAATAAAATGTTTGTGTTCTAGCAAGTGCTAGAACACAAATAGAATCGTTTAAGTAAACGATTTTTGACTTTGGACTTTTTATTTTGACTTACTTTGTTATTATTTCAACCAGGCACGAACAAGACGTTGACGGTATAAAGCACTCCACGATAGACGTCAAAGAGGGAATCACGTGCGTCTGCTTCCTCGGTGACTATGTACTAGTCGGCACGAAGACCGGCGTTGTTAAGGTATGTAAGTGTATACTGTTGAAATAATTACCTATGGGTTACTGATAAGCGACCTGCATGTGTTACGACTATGTTTCTAACAAATAAACGAAATAAACGATTTGATTTGCATCCATTTAAGGGCATATATTATTATATTAAGAGCCTGAAATGTCCCAATGTTGGGCAAAGGCCTCCCTACCCTCTTTTCACTTGTCCCTATCCTGAGCCAGTGTATACCAATTCTGGAAATGTCTGTCGAGGTCATCCAGCCATAGCTTAGTTGGTCTACCGCAATGTCGCGTCGTTTGCGATCTGGCTTCCACTGTGTGGTGATTTTGGCCCACAGATCATGCGGCAGAAGGGCATGTTCTGTATATTTAAATAAACAACTCTCGTTCTACAAATTTTGTTAAAACTCAATATCGTCTATCTACTATCTAGCACTGTTGAGCTCTATTTGCGTAGGCACTCCATTTATCGAGCGTTAAAGATTTCGCGCGCACTTGTTACGAAGAGTTTTCGAACTTTTTAGACCGGGCCGTCTACCGCCGAACGAAAAATGTCATCGCTTTGATGTTTCTCTCTCCTTTCTTTTCGCTTGAAATGATAGAGACAGTATTAGCAAAGCGATAGCCGATTTAGTTAGGCGGTAGAAGCACGGGCAAATACACTTTTTGAAGTGAATACTTCTTTTGGCGCACCGCTTTTAGATTTTCCATGAGCTTTGAATTGAGCTCTAGCGTCACGTTTGTATATGAAAGAAATCTTCGGGTAAACTCGGATGATCTAGATCGTCATGACCACGCCCTTCGGTTTCACCCGCGTAGTTTCCAAAGTGAGCTATCAAATTTTGAGTTATTAGTTTTCACTTCTATCGGTAATTTTTATTTTATTATTAGTATTTTAACTGTATATTTTTGTAGTACATCTTTTTTTTGGGCGTTGAGCACTACTAGCTGAACAAAATCATGAAACTCACGTCTGTGTCACCTAACGTTTTCCGTTTTGAGTGAAAAATATCATGGAACTGGCGTCGTTGTTATCTAACGCTTCCCGAAATCATTTCCCGTAGCCAAATGGCAAAAAACGGAACCCTTATAGATTCATCATGTCAGTCTGTCTGTCCGTATGTCACAGCCACTTTCCTCCGAAACTATAAGAACTAGACTATTGAAACTTGGTAAGTAGATGTATTCAGTTTTCCGCCTTAAGATTTTCATACAAAAAAAAATATACATTTTGGGGGTGTTCCACAATTAGAACTGAAACTCAAAAAAAAACCCATGAAAACTATACGTGATGATCTTTAGATAGGTCTTAAAAATCATTTTGAAGTTTCTAACAGATTTTTTTTTCTAAACTGAATAGTTGTTGCGAGAGACTACCAAAGTGGTAAAATATGTGTGTGTGTGTCCCCTGTAACTTCTAAAATAAGAGAATGACAAAACTAAAAAAAATGTGTGATGTACATTACCATGTAAACTTTTAACGAAAATTGGTTTGAGTTAGATCTAGTATGTAGTTTTATTTTAATAGGTCTTAAATGCACTATTGTTAATATTTTATATTATGTTACTTGCTGCTAAGCCTTCATGGGCGAGTCCGACTCGCACTTGACCACTTTTATTGTATTCTATTACAGCACCATATGCGGTTTTAGTAAATGCAACGTCACGTGAGCTATCAAATTCTAAGTTGTACATTTTCACTTCTATCGACCATCCATATGATGCCAATTTTTTATTATGATGTCTGGGAAACAGGCGTTTTCTTTTCTTCTTGGAAGCAAGTTTCTCTGGAACAGACCGGTTTTTTTTTTCTTATTACTGCTAGCCGGTGGACTTGCAAAGGTGGTACTTCCCCAGACGGACTCTACAAAGACTAAAATGAATATAAATTGAAACAGAAAATGTAGCTGTTTTTACATAACACTGACATACTCTATCTCTATCTATACTGACATACTAACATACTCTATCACACCTATGAAGCAAAAATATAAAAAAATATCTAAATCCGCTCATTCTTAAAGACATTAACTAACTTTTGTTTAAGTACCTAAGCTCAGTTGTCCTACATGCAAACATACTTGCAAAAGACAACCCCAACAACAAATGACAACCTCCTTTTGTCTTGTCTTTTCTTTTGAATTTACTTAAAATTGAAATACTAGCTCTCATTTCTGCGAAGTCGAGGTTCGTGGGTTCGATTCCCACCCTGTGCAAATATTTGTACTGTGTCTGGGCCTGGGCGTTGCTATGTATAATAAGTATGTATTTAAAACTACATAAGTATTATATCAGCTATCTGGCCGGCATAGTTCAAGCTTTGCTTAGTTTGGAGTCAGATGGTGTTGTGTATGAAATGTGAATTGTCCACCAATATTTAATAATTTAATTTCCAGTTCTTCCACAACCCGACGAACAAACTGAAGAAGGAATATTCTGACATGGAAGCGTCTCACGGTCTCCCCGTGAAATGGATCGGAGTGGCTGTCTCCAGGGGCTACCCCATCGTCTCCGTTCTGTATTACAATGGGGCGCTCAAATTGTGGAGCATTGACGATTTCGAGACCACGTCTGATAATGAGGACATTATTGAAGAAGGTATACATATTAGTACATATTAAAATTAACGTGGTGTTACACATATTTATTGTGTAAACGGGTAACTCACGTGTAATATGGTCGGTCAATCCGATTCGAGTTTCGCCCGCGTCCGGCGGTCTTTTCCAAGGAGAGCGCACGCGCGTGATGGCTGTCCGTTTGGTACTGTAGGCTGAAGCGCGGCGCGCACGCACTGTAATATATTTCTACTTATTGTAAAAAAAAATTGGCAACCATAGGGACTGCCGATAGCAGTGAAAACTTATAACTCAGAATTGGATAGATTGTTTTGGATCGTTTTGCGGGTGAAACCGGAGGGCGTGCCCAGAGGTTACACGAAGATTTCTTTAATTTACGGAAGTGATGCTTGAGCTAAGTTCAAACCACTCGAAAAATCTGTCTGTGTTATGCCAAAAAAAGTTTTCACCATTCGTTCCATTATTTTGATAGCAGCTCAACTTTCATTTTGTATGTATTTCAGAGCCCGAAGAGGTTCAAAATAACAACCTACCGTGCAACATCACCATTACCCCTGATAGCCGCATGGGAGCTATAAGGAACTGTCGCTGGAGCGCCAACGAAGACTTCCTCATCACCCACACGGACCATCAGATAGTTCTGTACTTCCCCAACGGCGACATAAAGGATGTTATCAACGATTTCGATACTGAAACCTACTTGGTTTGCTGCGTACCGTGTAATAATGACAGGTATGGCATGTTTTTTGCGATAGTAGGTTGGTTGGTCCTTGACCAATATCTCGGTTTATGATGAAGCGTGCTTACACTTTTAAATACAGTGTCACCAATTTTAGTATGAAAACTAACGTGGTTATTACACATTTTAAATAAATACACTGATAACTCACGTTTGATATAGTCAGTCCAGGCCGACTCAAGTTTCACCAACTTACCAGTGTCACCAACTTATCTATAGAACGGCCAAAAGCGAAACTACTGACACCATTTAGATAACGTCATACTTTTGTTGTCAGTCAACAATTGGTGGAAACACTTTTAGATCGTAGCGCCATCGCTACAGTCTACTGATAAGTTGGTCGTACTGTATAAGAATTATCAAATAGTTCACCAACATCAAATAGTGTTGTGGTTCACCAACGATGACAAAGGATGTTATCAACTATTTCGATACTGAAACCTACTTGGTTGTCTGCGTGCCATGCAATAATGACGTCTTTAATAAGTTTGTACTTGATCTCGTCTGATGTGGAGCGATGCAGTCTACTATGTAGCGTGCTTACCTAGAAGAAGCCAATTCACTCTCGACTTGTAGACTAAGATTGTATCCATTGGGAATCAGCAATTCCTTAGACTGCGGGGTCCGTGACCTTTGTCGTTTTGTTTCTTTTTTTAAACTATTTTTCTTATCATCGAATATGAGAAGGAAAGGAAAATAAAGGGGACTAGGGAGAATTTTCAACCTAATTGTAGTGCTATTTATTTACTCCGATTTTGTTATTTTCTGAGTCGCTTCCTCCCGGCTGTGAGACACCACCACGACCGTATTTCTGTCCCTGATGGCCATTTGTAATTTGAATTTTCGGTGTGGCCTCATTGCAGAGTCTGTCTCTGGAAGTACCATATTGTTTGCCTGTTATTGTACCGTAGTGGTAAACTTTACAGTATAGTAATTTTAAGGCCAATATTTCATGCCAAATAGTGTGTACACTACACACAGCAGTTTCATTATCTTTTAATCTTGTATAAATATTTTGTAAATATATTGTATTGTTTTAGGTATCTAGCCACAGCCACAGTTGGCACAAACCAAGGAGTAGATGTGTATGATTTGAACACTAAAACTTGCGTGATGACATTTGGCGGAGATCTAGAAATAGATAAAGTGCAAGACGTACTCGCTTTACCTGGTAAGTATAAATGAAGAAATCATTTCAACAAACAATGTTATGGTAAATGTAAGAAGAGGTTGATGCTAACTTAATATAGTAAGTACTAACCTATGTATTCCAAAACTTTTCCTAATCATATTTTTTGTCAATGAGTACGTCAGAATCTATATATATAATACGTGAAGCAAAAATGTTGTACCGCTTTTTACGTAAATTCCGTGGACGCAGAAGTATCAAATGTAAACGATTTTAATCACATTTGCACACCGTGTGCAGATTGATCCAACTTCAAAGATTAGTTTTTTATTTCGATTAATAGTTTTTATATGACAATGTCCGAGCGAAGCCGGAAAGGGCCGCTAGTAGTTTCCATAGAGAAGGGGTGTAGCATGCTTGAATTACAAATAAAAATACATTAAATCAATGGATGGTGATCTTGTTCCAATGATCGTTCTACTTGCGATAGAAATGTCCCGCCCAAACCCATTTCAAATTGTACCTCACAAAGGTTGAATATAATAGGTTTGATGATACTCAAAAATTGATAGAGCTTTACTTCACGTTAGCCTTGAGTTAAAGTTTGGAATACAACGGTAAGTTATCATTACCCAATTTTATTGTTTTTTACTTTAGTTATATGTAAATGTAGTTTGCATGTAACACACACGGCCTGTGTACCAAGTATGATGTCAATATGCACTTTATTTACAACAGCGAGAAAACATTAGTTTTTGTTATATGTAAATTTATTTCAATATATACATGTTATTGTATTGAAATATCTATATTAAGACAAATTTGTACCAAAATTAAAAAAGTTCTAACATTGTACGTAAAAAAATCAACTGAGCACATTCATTATTCGCCATTTTTGTTTACCTCGGATGCCAGAACTGGGATTAAATTTATTGGATTAATTTAAAACTGCAATAATGGACTTACTAAAGTTTTTATTTGACAACACCCAGAACAAATATTTAATACGAAAACTGTTATGATAATATAGTCTCATATTATCATAACAGTCTTTGTATTAAATATTTATGTTCTGTGTCTGGGTGTTTCTATAAAAGTATGTATGTATTTACAACTAAATAAGTATCAGCTATATGGTTCCCATAGTACATACAAGCTTTGCTCAGTTTGGGTCTAGATGGTGTTGTGTGAGAAATGTACCCCAACATTTATTTATTTATTACTGTATCTGTTTATAACAGTTGTGTCATCCATCTCGCTCGTGATATTAAGTAGAGAGCGAGTCGACACTATTACCGCTGTACTTAGCATGCAAAGAACCACTTTCCCTTCTATTTCTTGTTTTAGAGCCATAGCGTTCATGTATTACGTAACACAATTTTGGGGGGGGGGGGGCTTCTTGTGAAACGTAACGGTCTGTCATGGGGTTATTTTTTTTATTTAAAAAATCTAGGGAATTAAAACCTACCAAGTTGACTACTAGTGTGGTGACTTTTACGTAAAAATTGCCACTTCACTTGGATGCAACCTAATGTATAAGTAGAGTGAGGGGAGGGGTACAAAAAACGTTACGTTACAAGGGGGAGGGGTATAGAATCTTAAAAAATGAGGCGTTTTTTAAAAATAAGGGAGATTTTGATTCCCTGCGATTTTTAAACAAAAATTATACTGCCATGACAGACTGTAACTCTTTACAAAAGACACCCTCTCCCCCCAAATTGCGTTACGTAATACTTGAGCCTCCCCATAACCACTATGTTTGTGTAAAATGTTATCCGCTCACTGGTCGCACTGTATGTTGTATGTGTTGCTAACACTGTAAATATTTCAGGCAGCAACAAAATCCTAACCCTAACGACCACAGAAATAACTCAGCACTCGTTTAACATCAACAAAGGGAACACATCAGTCGAGTCCAAAGTCATAACGAGCAGCCAAGCGATAAAGTTAAACTTGCTATTCCTCTCTTTCGCCGTTAATAAGACAGGGAAGCTGCTATTCGTCTCGACGGACGATAGTAGAGTGATATGCGTCGATTTGAAGACTAATACCCATGTCTTCGATTTGGATAATAGGAGAGGGTAAGTTTGTATTCAAATTTCGCTTTGGAATCGCATCAATCGTATTAAAACTAAAGGAATAAGTCCAATTTTTTTCAATGCTCTTTCCCTCCTTAAACTATTTATCGTTTCCAAGGAGGACTACAATATACACTAACTTATCAATTCGCTATAAGACTTAAAATTACATTATCATACGATTATTCCAGTCCGCATTATTCCCGAAGTTTTAAATGCTGACAGCATTGCATCGATCAACAACTGCAGTCCTCTGCGTCAGGGATTGTGATTGTATCATCACCATCAGCTTTAGTCCAATGCTGGACATAGGCATATCCCATGGCTCGCCACTCAGCCTTATACTCAGCTTTCAGCTTTCAGCGATAAGGCCGCCCACTGTCGCACTAATTTACTATGTTTTTGTTTATGTTTGGTATGTATTTTTATTTTTGGTGTGTCAATAAAGAGTATCTATCTATCTATATCTATCTATCTTTACGTCTCCATCCACTGCCTGTTGTCTTCTGTATATATTCTTCTTGTTATTTCTTTATAACTGACCCAATTTCATTATCTTCTTTCCAGGAACGTAGTCGCGATGGCCGTGAGTGAGATACTGATGTGGGATGAGTTCACCCCGGGATATGATGTCCTGTTGACTGGCACAGGCACGGTCGAGAACGCGGTCAAGGTGTGGCATCTCGAAACTTCCTACATATCGCAGGCTACCAACAAGAATGGGTAAGAGATTTGTGATAGACTTAAAAACTACCTTCTTATGTCTTATGTGATGGTTTTTTGTGTGTTGTTTTTAGATTTTCTGTGGGTTACGAGTAGTTATTGATCAAGTTATTAATATCAAAGCCGAAGTCCCTCAGGTATCAATGTTTTCTGTAACGCTTTGTATACTACATATTAATGATTTATTGAAGCTCGGGATTTATGGGTATGCTGATGACAATACAGTTATGGAGTATGCAGACAGATCCAGTAAGCCTCAGTCTCTAAGAGAGAGACTAAACATTAATCTTCTAAATACGAGTATATGTATTTATAAATTAAACGTCACGTTTTTGGTCCGCGATGGACTCCTACTTAACTGATTTTAATCAAATTTGCACACCGTGTGTAGTTTGATCCAACTTGAAAGATAGGATAGTTTTATTTCGATTAATAGTCTTGGTAGATAGATAGATAAACTCTTTATTGCACTTAATAAGAACACAAAAAACAAAAATATACAAAACATAAAAAACAAAGTAGCAATTGGCGGCCTTATCGCTAAGAGCGATCTCTTCCAGGCAACCGTAGGATGGAAAAGGAGAATTGAATAATAGAAAGACGGGGAAGCACAAATAATGAGTGGAAGATACTTCTGATTCTATAATTTTGAAAGTTAACTCCAATACTAATAATATATAAAATATAATGTCTCTATAACCTAAAATACTTTTAAAATATACTACATAAACCTACAAAATAATAATTGTACATGCTAATACATAAATACGAATGTAATATAATATATACTAATGCATAAACAATATCATGTTTTACTCATGGAGATTTATGTACGATTTAAATATAAGTGACAAATTCAACTAAGTGATCATATAGACAAATAGATCTGATTCACCATTTTTTTAAAAACGGCAACGGATGGAGCTTCTCTGGTGGATACAGGCAAAGCGTTCCACAGTTCAGCAGCCCGAAAAGCAAAAGACTTGCCGTAGAAATTTTCGCTGCGTGCCGAAGGCATTTGGAGTACCAAATTGTTCTTAGATCGGAGAGGCAAAGAGTGCGCATCGCTCCAGAAATTAAAAACATGGTATGATAATATACGAACAAAACCGGAATGGGTCGCTAATTTTAGTATAAAAACTATTTGCCAAATGAATAGTGGTCACGCGCGTGCACTCTCCTTGAATAAAGCTGCCAGATGCGACTAAATCTCAATTCGGACAGGACAATAGCACACTTGAGTTACCCGTGTAATTAATTAATTTAAAACATTTTATTAACTTCCAGAAAAGTCCGTCTAACAACGAAGTTCGACGTCAGTTTCCTCAACACCGCGTCCCCGGTGACGCCCACGACCCCGTCATACAGTACTGCGAGTTTTTCATCAACGCCCAGACGGAACCAGTCGTTCAACGAACGGCCCGCGGTTAAGGGAAAGTTGACTAACACACTGAGCTTGGACCGGCAATCGTTGAAACCGCTCAATCTGAAGGGGATATGCAACAATAACGATGCTATTGTTTACCCGCTCTTGGCCGTTATCGACGATAAGAACCATATCCAGGTACGTTAAATTATATTTTTTTAAACTTTTTAATTAAGGGCCAGAGCCTTAATTAACAAAGCTAAATTACAATGACAACTATACTACATACCTAGCTACTTACTCTAAGGACATCTGAATTTCTAGTGGTAGGACTCTTTGCTGAGTCCGCCTGGGGAAGGATCACACTTTTGCCAGTTATTTATCCGCCAAGTATTAATGTTTGCTAAAGATCATCACATGATCAAATGCATACTTTACGATTCTATAAAGAACATGCAGACAACCATTAATTTTTATATGTATAGATCTATCATATTTTCGTAGGTAATGCGCGGCAGGAAGATCCTTACAGAGATATCCGAAAACATAAAGGACCAGATAACGACCGTGAAGATAAGCCCGTGCAACCAACACGTTGTGTACGGACAGAAGTCCGGCGTCGTCAAGAGATATACTCTGCGGACCAAGGAGGTCGTCACTGTAATGCACATCAACAGTGCTGTTCAGGTAAACAACACTTAAACAACTTTTGTAAAGTAATTTTTGTAGTGGCAGAAAGACTGGGGAAGTACCACACATTTGCCAGTTATTCTACCGCCGCTAATACACTATAAATTTCTAAGTTATAGTGTAGTAGCTTATGCAGCCCACTAACTGTTCCCACTGCTGGGACTTGGGGCCTTCTCTCGGAAGGAGCGAGTCAAGGCCATAATCCACCACGCTGGCAAAGTGCAAGTTGGTCGATGATACATGACTTCGAAAGATTCTAGGTACATGTCGGTTTCTTCACGATGTTTTCTTTCACCGTTTTAAGTTAGCGGCATTACGCACATGACATCGAAAAGACAGTGGTGCGCGAGGTTTTGACCCGGGGTCTCCGGATTGACAGTCGCCATTCTCCCGAATGGACCAGCCGTAACTTGTTAATAGTGTAGGTAGTACTTGTTCTGTATTGTGAGTGTAGTAAGTATGCTTTCGTGTGTAGAATTTCTTAGTTTAGGGTTCGATAGTGTTGTGGACCACATAAATTAAAAAAATGAATACTTTCATTGTTACCACAAAAAGGGTTGTCACTATGACTTGGTTAGTAGTCAGTCTGCCTACATATCCGTAACAAACGGGTTGGATTTTCAGTGTGTGAAATTGTGAAATATTTGTATGCATAATATGGACTCAAATTAAGTTAGTCAAATGTGTTAATAAAAATGCCTACCAATATTGTTTTCATTCAGTTTTTGAAGTTTAAACTGCTACAAAGATTTTTTTACGATGCGCGCACACACTGTAACGAAAAAACGACATTCCGAAGTTAGCTAGTCAACATTTTAGTAAATATTGAATCTATCTTCAGGTTTATACAACTTGCATTGAAGACACATGACACACAGACATGGAATAGATAACTATTCCATGGCTAAAGTTAGACTTCTCAGCACGAGGAGTAAAGGGAAGTACACACACATTTTACTTTCTGTAAATGTTGACTTACTTGGTTTGATATATTATGTAGTTAGGAGGCGAATAAAGATATTATATTCTAGCCATATTCTACCAAGATTAAATATTAGAATAATACTAAATTGTTATTAAATCAATCGATTCTATCTGTTTCAGTACATGAGGTTCGTGAATCCGACCCTGTTGATCGTGTCCGGAGAGAATAAGTCGATCATGGCGCACAAGCTCATGGACTTCGGGAACTGGGAGCCGGTCATGTTGCAGAAAGGGAACGCCTTCCTCGGCTCGCAGGAAATACTCAACGATATACAGGGTAAGTTGGAGATATTACTATAACCAATGACATTATATCACATGGACACAATGTCTGAAATTAAAGTTATAAATAAGTTCTTATTTCATCTATACGTATGCTTATAATTATTACGAGCCCATTTTTTTTAAATACAGGTCTATTTCCAGATAAATTTGGAAAGAAAATCAAATTATATAATAATAAATTTGGAGAAAAAATCATTTAAAGCTAAATTTGGATTGACAAGTGTAGACATTTAAGCAAGCAATGTAACAACTTGATACATTTTGAATTAGTCGGGATAATGTTGTGTTTTTGGGCAGAATTATTTATAATTTGTTTTAAGAGTAATAACGCTTTAATTTGACGAAATAATACCGCTATAGTATGCGTGACAGAAGCCAGAAAGACTTGGTGCCGTAACGCGTTCCGCAACGAAGATGTTTGCCCTCGCATAATAACTCCAAATACAAATACGTCTCATTCTGTTAATTTTTTTCCAGGTCTAAAGAAAAAGCATTCAGACAGCTTATCGGCGTCCGAAAGCCACGGAAGTCTCGACTCGCATCGAACCTTCTCGAACGGCGAACGAAAGACGAACCTATGCAAGAGTAGCAACCTCGTGGAATCATTTTGGATCGCCGACATCGGTCTGATGACTGTGGAAAACAATGCCAGCGTTAAACTGTGGGATAAAGAACTCAAACTCAGCTGCATTTTAAACCCTCGGAAGGAGGATGTCCACATCACTTGTGCGACCTTCAGGAAGAATATCCTAGTTATCTGTGATAGTAATAATTTAGCTTTTGAGGTGAGTTGTCTGAACATTTACTAGCTAACCCCGTAAACATTGTAAGATATAAATTACTAGCAGTGCTCCATTGTTTTACCCGCGAACTACACGTTCCAGTATTTGGAATGTTGGCTGGGTCAAAAAATATATCATTCTAATTAGTATGTCCAGGTAGATTATCGAAAAACACGAGACACGTATTTTTTGTTTTATCAAGTTATTAAAAATCGAAAAAGATTTATAGATAATCAATATTCCAGGGTGGGGTGTTCGTCATGTCTAGATAAAACGAATGATTAACGAACCAGCGATTTGAATAAAAAATTAAGAAAGCACGCTTCATCGTAGACGTAGACCACATAGTAGCTTAACGTTAAAAATCGGACAAGTAGTTTTGGAGAAAACGCCAATATGAGTTTGCACAAACATCTCTCACCCCAAACCTTCTCCGTTCCGTCGCGGGTTAAGACTACAAAAAATAAAGAAAAAAATTACATTGTTTTGTTTTATTTCAGACGTTCGTCCTGGAGAACGGTAAACCCGTGAAGCTGACGTCGATACGAGAGCAGAAGTTGAACAATATAATCACGTGTTGTGATCTCACGGCGGACGGCAACCTACTGGCCTTGGGGCTGGACTCGGGAGATGTGCTGGTGAGTTAACAGATGTTATATAAATCTATTTATTGTTAGTCATTAATAACATCTAATGTACAAGTAACGGCGGACTAAGGCAGTGGAGACACGCAGCGTGGCGGGCGAGCACGTATTGGTTGTCCACGATAATAGGCGAGACGACTACAAAAACTAATTAGTCCGTTAGTTACATTATTAAAAAATATTGTACACGTATTTTTTCTTGTTTCACAAACAAAAATTTACGAAGATACAGTACGTAGAAGTTCGAGTGACGTCACATTATGGTACGATTTTTACTATAGAGGGAAGTTTTGATGATATATCTTTGTCAATTTTTGATGTTTTGATAAAACAAAAAATACGAGTTCCAACAAAAAATACGAGTTCCATATTTTTACATAATCTACCTGACGAATTAAATTAGAATGCTATATTTTTGACTCGGCCGTCATCCCAATTCACAAATACTAGTTTCGGCGCAGGCAAAACCAAACTATCGGGTCACTACGATCGAAACGATATTGACGGTGCGCGATTTGTCTCTTCTTTCAAAATAATAAGTACTCGTGAAAGAATTAGTTCAATACGTCAGTTAGTTTCCAAGATATAACCTTTTAAAGTGAGCGGTCCGCGTTCTGTGCGCGTGACGTCATACCATAACACTCGCGTAGTTCGTTCGAAACTGGAAGCGATGAAACAAAACAAAACACTGCAAGTAAACTACTGCTAGCTACTACAGCTGGCAACTTGCGACTAAGCAGAGTGGAGCGTTGTGTAATGACGTCACACGCGGTAGATATTTTTGCGACATTTGAATGCTTTTAAAATTACAACTACTTGGTATTTTTTAATAAAACAAAAATTAGTGCATCTGAATTATAGAGTAAGTACCTTTACTGTAACAAAGTTTCAAGTGATTTTACATATCTATTAGCAGTCTCCATTATAGCCAAAGAGTATAAAACGCTAAGGCTATGATTATGCTTGTTCAGGTGTGGAACGTGAAAGGGCAGCGTCAGATCACGAACGGCCTGCTCCGGCACCACAAGCACCACGTGCAGTACTGCTCGTTCTCACCCGTGCCGGAGCGTCTGCAGCGGGGGTCCGCGGGGGACGGGGAGCCGCCGCTCGTTCTGCTCACCGTGGGGGCGCAGCTCGTCTACTGGGACGTGGCGCGCTGCATGCGGCGCTCGCACAGGAACAGGTGAGAGGGGGACGGGACAGTCCGCGAGGTATAAGCTGAGCTTTGCATTAGTGTGAGTGATCACCAAAAGTACAGTCAGACCATAGAATAGATAATACAGATAGAACGGACACTCCCCACCCCCCGCCAGTTTCAAGCATCCTACCCCGCAAGGACGCGAGAAGCACTCAACGAAGGGACGATATATCGGACGACAATTTTCTATGAGAATACGACCATGACGCTGTGTTATTTAAATTTAGGTACCAATTTTTTCATCTGTTCAACGAAACAAGAATAACAGATTTTTAATTTCATAAGAATTTATATAATATACTAGGATTGAATCGTTTTTCTACTGTGTTTTGATAAGTTCACAATTTTAAGTTAAGAATAAGAGATTTTTGATTTCATAAGAATTTCTACAAAGATTGAATCATTTTTATAAACTGTGCTACTGGTTAGAAGTACGCGCCAACACTGAAGTCCTGTGACGAAATTATTAAACTCGTTGTTTTTAAACTGCGGCTTTCGTTAATCGTTGTGAAATACGTCAGTGGCGCCAATAACGTATGGTAACGAGTGATGGCGCGGAGTATAGTTCGCTTAGTCACTAGTGTTGCCAATTTAGTGGATTTTTTTACTAAGATTGCTACTATTCAGATTTATTGGTAAGTCATTATTTCTTAGCATTCAACCGACTCAAAAAAAAAGAAAGAGGTTCTATATTAGACTATCTGTACTTTTATGTGCGTCCATGTATATATTATGTCGGTCAATAGTGAACAATGAATATAGGATTTCATCTAGTAGTATGCTTATTAAAGATTTTGCAACCACCGTTCATTAAAAGCAGTAATACATACAATAAATACGAGTACATTGACTATTGGAATGGATAGTTCCAAAAAAAAATTAACGATATTTTTAAACTAAAACTTATTCAGTAATTAACGGCTTTGACATTGACTTATAAACTTTAATGGTTCTAGTACTACCGGTACTACTACAATTTAGTTTCATTTTTAACCAACTTCAAAAAAGGAGACGGATCTCAATTCGTTTATATGTTTGTTACGTGATAGCTCCATTTATTGTGACACATATATGTGGACATAAGCCCAAATCACATTGAAAAAACCCAGGTGCCACACCTGGGTTTTTTGATGTACCTCGGATTTTAAGTTATTAGTAATAATATTCTAAACTATCATCATCATCCGTTTGAGTGGCTAACCTGCGTTTTTTTGCCTGTAGAAGTTTTGTAGAAGTTCGTGTCAAAAGCTCGTTTTATGGAACAAAATATGTTGTATAATTTGGTGTTAATGATAGAAAAATAATATATACCGGCTGAGTCATAAAGAGATATATCAAACAATGCACGAATATGCTTAGGTTCTTTTCGCGATGGGTGGCCTTGGAATTCAAATTTAACGAGTGTAAGTAAAATAATTCATGATAATACGCTTATTTTTGGTAATGTACTTTGGACTTTGTATTCAATTGTCAGTATGCTTACATCGCGTGTCAAATCTGGACAAGTACTAGCACAAGCACAGCACTAGCATAGGCCTGGGATATGAGGCGTAGGTACTTGAAGAGAGGTATATGCTAAGATGTTATGAAGATGATGATGATGATTACATCGGATTGCAAACAGTATTGGTGAACTTTAAAAAAACGCCTACAAAACTACACTGATAAGAAAACATGTTAGCCACTAATTTGGGTTATGGGAGTGGTGTATTTTTTTTTCCTAAAATATATTTACATACAATTATTAGATTTTTTTGAGATTAGATACAATTATTTTGTGCCGAGGTCAGATGAAAACAAAACTAAAAATTACTTTCGTTTATTTTTGTTCAAGTTTTTTATGATCGTCGTTGAAATTTGGTCAATTAAGTTTCTGAATTTAATTTGAAATTAAAACTGATTTTTGTTTATTCGGCGCAAATATGATTGTGATTTGAGTATAATAGACTCACTTACTATTCTCACAATACTTATTTAAAGTATTATGCGATCCTTACTATAATGCGAATAAATAAATCACTATTTATCAATATACAAAAGTAATATTTTTTAAGCAATTAGGAATAAATTAAATCCGGAACTAGCAACATTATCTTTCCGGCCGGTTCGAGTTTGTTTACAAAATTGAATTGTGAGTTTTGAGTTGAAAAATCATCTTGTTTTTCTTTACTGTGCTGACATGAGATGTAAATAATTAGTTTGTGCAGTGTATGATACTCTGATATACCTAGTGAACTGTGTTGACGCCTTGCAACTTATGAACGTTGTTGTACCTAATCTAATGTTATGTGACTAGCCTACCTACCTATATTGAAATACGCGATATGTGGAGTGATTAATTAATATATTGTCAGAATAAAGTTTTCTCTTTGGGTAAGTGTACTTAACTAAAAATCAATTCGTCCATGGTACCTTTATTATCTCCTATTTTGTTTTATATCTTCTCCCTTCTGGTTGTTGATGAAAGTTATATTTACCTACATTAACGATCGAACACTAACTAGGTAAGATTATAGGCCACTTAACACAGGCAGTGAGGCAGGTGAACTCACGGGTCACAGCTATTCCATAAAATAATTTAGTAACCCTAGATGACACGCACACATGCGTAAATGTGTTCGAACGACATATGCGTAGTTGTGTGAGTGTAGGTATGTCAAATGCACCGTCTGTATAGATTTTAGGCCGAGTGTCCGGGGTGTGGTCAGACGCAGGACGCTGTGACCATGTTCTCTTAATAAGGTGTCAATTTTATATTCAATAAATCGTTGTTTATTATGCAGTATCAATTGTATATTGGTATAAACGATAGGCCTGCCCTGAATACGGTATTCGGAAATTTTAAGTAAATAAGTTATACGTAGGTGACGGATCTCATGCTTTTCCATTAAATTTTTCTGTTATTCTCTGTCCTTGACCATTTGAATCCTAAAAGAGATACTTCTTTTCGCAATGACCATATTGATCCTGGATAGTTAATGTCAGCTTGTTGTTTAAGAGTTTGTTGTCTGACTGTACTTTTGGTAATAGATGCGTATGCATGTGATCACTCACACTCACAGAACAGATATCAAGAAGAAGTAGCAAGTAGGCGGGGCAATCGTAGTACTAAGTAAGCGCAATCTCCGCATACTTCGAGAGTACGCCCACTTCCGAATACTTAGTCGTGCTCTGCCACTACTGCAGTACTCTTGAATCCGCGATTTTGAATAAAAAGTAAGCAGTCATGCCGTATTGTGCAGTTATTGAGTGTAAAAACGATAGCCGTGCCAAAACTTTATCCAAAGTAGGCATATCGTACCATCGGTAAGTCCTATTTTATTTATTTTTGATTTTATTGTGAAAATAAATTAATATTAGCTTAAAGAGAGAAATGATTTAAAGGAAGTCAACTTTAAAGTCATTTTAATAAGGTCCATTTTCATTCAAACTATATGTGATATTCTAGATCATTCTATGCATGCGAGTAGCGCTACTCAGTAGAGCTACTCAGTAAAGGATGGCACACAAGCTGTTGAAATTGCTAATATCGATATTTCTAACTTGTACAATTATTGTGTGAAACAAATATATTATCTTTTATTATTTGGTATTTGAATAATTTAACGTTTTATTTGAAAAAAAGTACATTTTATCATTTCAGTTTTCCTAAAAGTCCCGTTACTAATGAGAAATGGATAGAAGCTACAGGAAGGCAAAATTGGTTTCCTTCCAAAACAAGCACGATTTGCTCTGAGCACTTTTTAGACAGCGATTTTATAATTAATAAAAATGAAATAGGAAAAGTTGAGTGCGTCTACAACTCGCACTTGGCTGGTATTTATTTTTTTAAACTATAGCGTAATTGAGAGGAAATCAGCAGTGAAATTGAAATTTGTATAATTTTTAAACGGTTATGTTGCCCTGTTTTTGTTGTTGATTTTTATGTATAAACTTTTATCAGTTCGAGTATTGTTTTTACTGAAACCCTGTTCCTTTTCTATATCCCTTTTGTTTATTTTAGTCTCCTCAAGTTTCTATTCATGGTTATAAAAACATCTTGAATTTTTACTGACAACAACTTAAATGACAAGGTCGTCCCTCAAAGAAAATAACTATTTCCTTACATTGTGGGTTCGATTCCCACCCAGTGCAAATATTTGTGTGATGGATTCAAATATTTTGACTGTATCTGAGTGTTTCTATGTATAATAAGTAAGTATTTATAACAGCTATCTGGCCGCCATATTACAAGCTTAGCTTAGTTTAGCGTCAGATGGTGTTGTTGTGTGTAAATGTTTCACCTATATATATTTATCTTTATCTCACTCAAGAAAAATATAATTCGACTAAAATACAAATTTTAGTGCTACTTGCCAAGACCAATTTCATCATTACTTTATTTACTTAAGATATTTATTTAGTTTCCTCCGAGTATTTTTGTAATTTCGTCCTAGTAATTACGTTCTTTTACAAAACTCTGTTACGCTACACTCTATAGTTAATAAAATTAAGATGGTACATGAACAAATTTAATCATAATATTATGATTAAATTATACGATAGGTACGTAAACTGAATAACGTAATATCGATAATTTAATGAAAATGTTTCAGCATTGTCTAACATCACTATTAGCACGACCGGCTTATATTTACGAATCCCTTATTTTAAAGACGGTAGCGTTCATAGTTGCATAAATTACATAAAGTGCCATCTAGTATGAAGTAGCAGAACTAGTGAGCACTGGATGTCACTAATCTTAAAATTAGTGACATCTAGTGCTCACTAGCGAAAACAACTTACATTTTTGAAAGATGATAATAGTTACCACCTTATTCTATTCTACTAAGGTTGAGTTTAGAAAGTTCGTAGCACTGATGTATTCGATACGCCCTAAAAGTCCTGATAACAACAACAATGGTACAAAATAAGCGACTTAGTCACATTCAGGATACGGTACTTTTTTCTGTAATTAGATAAAATTGAGTTATCCAAGAAAGTCGTAACAACATTTTGAATAGTTGACAATAACAGATTTATTGTGCTTAGCAATAGGGTTCATTTTTGAGTACGTAACTAAATGCAATACATCATTTTAGGTTCGTCACTATGGGACAAATCACTTGCATTGTTTCAATGTGTTTAAAATATATCAAAACCACGTTTGTGTGCAAACGTGATACGGTGGTTTTCCTAGTGAGATTCAGCTACGAGCCTTCTACTTGATTTCTGTTCTGTGCTCACACTAATGCAAAGCTCAGCTTATACCTCCCGGACTGTAGCTACATGTGTAAGCTCAGAAGTGTAAAAATCTGTGTCAAATATAGACTTTATGTTATGCTTTTTAAGATATAAAGTACATTGGCAACATAAATTAGCAGACGGCTGTCAGCGAGCGGTCTGCTAATTTGTGTTGCCAATGTAATTTGTATCCTAACGTGCATAACATAAAGCCTATGTGTGAGTGTATTTTATTTGTCGGGTGGTAGCCGAGTCGTATAAGTCGGCGCAAACCTGAAGGGTTAGCTTACTATTAGCGCTCCGCGGTTTTACCTGTGTGGCTCCCGTTCCCGTTGCTTTTACGAGATAGAAATTAGGCATGTTAAATATGCGTTAAATGTGTTCTTCCAGTCTTTAATCTGTGTTCCAAATTTCAGCCCGATCAGTTTATACATTACGGCGTGATTGACATTAAAATACTTGATTGACGTGCAACAAATATCCAAACATTGACATTTATAATATTAGTAGGAAATAGGATTAGTAGAATAATAAAAAAATTGGCAGTCATAGGAACTGCCGATAGAAGTGAAAACTTGCTGTTGCCCTGGTACTGGTACCTAGGGGCAAACGCAACTCTTTTATATTTCTGTTGTCCTGGTATCTGGAGATAAACGCTGGGCTGTTGGAGGTAGGTAATCGAAACTCTTTACTGTTTCTGTTGCCCTGGTACCTACCTGGCCGTTTTTACCGAGTTTACCCGAAGATTTCATATCCGATCCGATCCATTATCATATCCAAGCGTGATGATTGATTAATCCATTTCACAGCCCACGAAAATTCTGTCTATAGCGCGCCTAAAGAAGTTTTCACTTCAAAAATTGGCAGTCAATAGAACTGCCGATAGAAGTGAAAACTTATAACTCAGAATTTGATAGGTCACTTTGGAAACTCGCGACTTTCCTACTCTCGTTCTACTTCGTTTCGTCCGATACATACATTATAATTATGATACATTGTTTGACGTGTAAATGTTCTAAGCATACTCTAATTAGAGTAGGCTTAGAAGATCTATAAACGGACAAAACGACGGATCGAAGTAAAATCGGAGTTGGAAAATCACGAGTTTATTTCGAAATTACGTATTCGTTGAATTAGAGTAGACGTCCAGGCCCGGGGGTCTACCGCCTAACGAAAACGCTTTGACATTGCCGTCTCTTTCATTTCAAGCGAGAAGAAAAGAGACAGCTATGTCAAAGCGTTTTCGTTAGGCGGTAGAACCCCCGGTGTGAACGCGTTGACGCCAGTGGGGACGCCCATCGAGACGCGGATGGAAGGTCTCTCTCTGTCAACGAAGATTTCTTATCATTCCCGAGCGTGACGCTAAAATTCAATTCCACAACCCACGAAAATTCTCTCCGTGGCGCGCCAAAAGGAATTATCACTTCAATAGCTCACTCACTTCAATAAGACTGGTCTCGTGGCTTAGTGAGTTGTAACTCTGCCTGCGAAGCCGAGGGTCGTGGGTTCGATTCCCACCCAGTGCAAATATTTGTGTGATGAATTCTGTCTGGGTGTTTCTATGTATAATAAGTATGTGTTTACAACTATATAAGTATTATGTCGGTATATATAAGTTACGGCTGGTCTAGTCGGGAGAACGGCGCCTGCCGATCCGGAGACCCCGGGTTCAAACCCCACACGCACCACTGTCTTTTCGAAGTCATGTGCGTAATGCCGCTAACTTAAAACGGTGAAGGAAAACATCGTGAGGAAACCGACATGTACCTAGAATCTTCCGAAGTCATGTGTCATCCACCAACCCGCACTAGGCCAGCGTGGTGGATTATGGCCTTAACTCTCTCTTTGCGAGAGAAGGCCCCGAGTCCCAGCAGTGGGAACATAATATAGTGGGCTGTTGATGATGATTGATGAAGTATTATATCAGCTATCTGGCCGCCATCATACAAGCATTGCTTAGTTCGGTCAGGTGGTGTTGTGTGTGAATTGTCCAGCAATATTTATTTATTTATTAATAATAATGAGTGTACCCGTAGGCCCGGTGTGAACGCGTTGACGCCAGTGGGGACGCCCATCGAGACGCGAATGGAAGGTCTCTCTCTGTCGACGGCGAACGGCGTCGCGGGACCGTCGCAGAACTACTTCTTCTCCGACGGATTCCTCGACCACAACTGTTGGAAGGATCTCTGGAAGGGGAAGACGTGAGTATTTTTACCAAGCTTATCGCCTTAGTTTAAGTTACGGCTGGTCTAGTCGGGAGAACGGCGACTGCCGATCCGGAGACCCCGGGTTAGAAACCGCGCCACTCTCTTTTCGAAGTCATTTGCGTAAATGCCGCAAACTTAAAACGGTTGAACGAAAACACCGTGAGGAAACCGACGTGTACCTAGAATCTTTCGAAGTCATGTGTCATCCATCAATCCGCACTGGGCCAGCGTGGTGTATTATAGCCTTGACTCTCTCCTTGCGAGAGAAGGCCCCTAGTCCCAGCCAATGTTCCCAACATTTAGTGTGCTGTTTATGATGCTGCTGTATCGCCTAACTAAATCGGATTTGGATTTGCTTCATAATGTCAAGCGTAATGAAAAGATATAGCTATGTCAAAGCTACGACAGTTTTAGCTAGACGGTAGACCACCCCGATATTTGCCATCAACATGTGTTCGTTCACTGCTGGATATAGGCCTCTCCTATAACACGCCACTCAGCCCGATCAGACCGACAAGACAGAGTCTTACGTTTCCAACCGCCACCAATCATATTTCGTATATCGTCACTCCATCTGGTCTCAGGGGGTCCTACACTACGTTTGTCATCAAATCTTGGAAATTAAATTTCTGCACCACTTTCTGGTTATTAATTGAGCTGAAATTTTCCCTATAATTATGTGTAAATCGCATGACAATGCAATATTCTGTGCTCATCTGATGATGGAGCTGGAAGGTGGACAAAGGAATGAATCGACACCGCCTCATTGAGTTTGGGCTTGTTTGAATCATCTTAACGAGTACCGTTTGTATCTCAATGGTACCTAGGGTCTGATGGTTGAGTTGGAAAATGACCAAAGGAACTCAGTAATTAAACAACATAATCCCATCCTGATTTTATATTTGTCTTGATAAGTACTTTAGTCCTAGAAGGTAACCAGGGCCTGATGATTGAAAAGACGGAGGTTACAAACAAAAAAATACAAAAAGTTTTAGCAATCAAGAAGAAAAAACTTGTATTTTTCACTCACCATACAGGTGAGACGAAATTCTTAGCATTCCATGGATTATGGTTTCGTTATTGACAAATAACGAAACACTATTTTTTATTGTCACTAAATTGTTAATAACTATTGCAATTTTTCCGAGCAGGCTTTAAATTTTCTCAAAAAATATCTAGATTCCATTTCGAATCGAATGACACTTCAATCAGAATGATAGGAGAAGGCGAAAAAATGTTGACCTAAAAAGCCCTTGTTGAAGGCCATAATCCATCACGCTGGCCCAGTGCGGGTTGGTGGATGTCACATGACTTCGAAAGATTCTAGGTACATGTCGGTTTCCTCGCGATGTTTTCCTTCACCGTTTTAAGTTAGCGGCATTATGCACATGACTTCGAAAATACAGTGGTGCGCGTGGGGTTTGAATCCGTGGTCTCCGAAACGGCAGTCGCCGTTCGCCGAAATTCACAATTTTCAATTTAAGATTTTTAAAATCAAAATTCGAAATTCTTAACTTCACATTTATCTTTTTCAACTCACATTTACATTTTATTTTATTATTATTAAGAGGCCATTGTGTCCCAGTGTTGAACAAAGGCCTCCCTACCCTCCTTCCATTTTTGTCTGTCTTGAGTCAAAGTAGTCCAGTCTTTAAGGTGTTTGTCGAGATCGTCCCGCCATCGCCTTTTAGGTCTCCCGTATCGTCGTTTCCCATTTACATTTTTTTTTATAAAAAAGATAATTCACAATATTATAATCTATTACAGGTACAAACAAGGTTCAAAACGCAAAGAGATCCTGGCGTGCGTCAAACTGTCGGGCATCCACGCGAGCTACCTCCGCCACGACGACCGGTTCTCGTGCTTCGTGACGGTCGACAACACGGGGCATGTGCACGTGATGAACGTAATGAGGGCTGACACCTCCTAGCATACTCTAGCCCGGGTTCTACAGGCCCGTACCTGGTTTTTAGCAGCCTGTACCTGGTTTATAGCAGGCCGTGCCTGCTTTTTAGGAGCCTGTACCTGGTTTTCATCAGCATGTACCTGGTTTTTAGCAGACCGTACCCGGTTTATACGAGCCTTAACCTGGGTTCTTTGGCCATGCATTTGGTTTTTACAGATGCTACATATCTATGAGTAAAGGCTCCAGTATATTAGCGAATGTATAGAACTCATTGAGCGTTTTTAGAATGAAATAATCGTGGATATGATTCGTCCTAAACAAGAGGTTGTTTTGCTTGTTACTGGAGACAACTAGGGAATTTACTAGTTACTGGCCCGGCCCTAGTTTTTAGCAGCCTGTACCTGGCTTATATGACCCTATACCTGGTTTTCTTAGGTACTACAGATCTGTGACTAAAGACTACTAGCTTCTGGGTAGAACTCATGCTGCGTTTTCAACATTCGTTTTTTAGAATGATAATAATCGTGAAGTAAATTGATAGTTCTACCTCCCTCCGACACAAGATCTGCTTGAGCTTCGTAACTAGGGATGATTGTGGATATGTTATATTCTATGTCAGAGTTAAGAACGTAATGAGGAGTTTCCGAGGATGCAAATAGACCCGTCGGAGATTGATCCCAATTACGCCGTAGATGGCGGTGGCGCCAATGTTTCATTTTGTTACAGAAATTTAATGAAACACTGGCGCCACATATGGCGAAATTGAAGACTATATTTGCTACACGTAAACGGGTCATTATGGATGACAGCTTCTATCTAGTATAACATAAATCACGACATGATAATAAGTACGTTAATTATTACGCACAAAGTCCAAAATGTTTAAAATACGTAACCGTTATCGTTAAACTAGCATTTTATACTTTGTACTTAAACTATGTAGATTTTTATGCAGAACTTTTTTTTTTAAATATCGGTTTTAAACAAGGTTTTTATCTCTAAGCACCTCACCAGGTTGACGAAACGATCAATGTGTCTGATGTTGCAAATATTCATAAGCGTATTTAACACTTACTATCAGGTGAGCAGTCTGCTTCATAAGCAACCGACTAAATGTTCCCACTGCCGGTACTCGGGGGGCTTCTCTCGTGAGGAGCAAGTCAAGGATATAATCCACCACGCTGGCCGAGTGTGGGTTAGTGGATAACGTATAACCTTGAAATTCCTCGCGATGCTTTCCTTTTTCGTCGAAGCCAGACGACAAACTTTTACATCTGCACTTAGAAATATGTTCAGAGGTAGGTCGGATTGCATTTGTCGTCAATATTGCAGAGGCCGCTGCCACAGTTAGGTCACTTCTTAACTCCTGTCACGTAATATATAGACTTCTGTCAGCGGACCCCAAACTAGGTTAAGAGTGGTCTATATGTCTTAGGAGTCCATAGACACTTTTCCATACAAACATTTTGCTACAAAATTAAAAACCGCTATGGGTTTAATTTTAATAAAAGGCTTTTACACTTTGAAATTACACTTTGCTAAATTTAGTCAACTGAATTTAGTTGCTACTGAATTCAGTAAAGTATAATGGCATTCAGTAAGCTAAGGATACTATATTCAGACGCAATGATGGTTTCGGACTGTCTGAATTCAGTCGACTAAGTAGCCAAGTTAAAATCAATCTTATAGGCAGAGTTTAAGACAATCATTTGTGAATTAAGACAGTTCTAACTTGAGATAGCTACTATTACAAGTACGATATTTCTGATTTGAATAGTATAAAACGGTGTTAATTTTTATAATAAAAACTTTTTAAATCTCGATAAGTTCCTAAACAGAACACTTTACTGCCGCAATGCATTTATAGTATGTATGGTATGTTGTACTAAGTTTTTAAAAAGAACATCAGAATTAAAAATATGATAGGTTATAATTATTAGAATGGGCTACACAGTACAGATGTTGCCGAAAGGGCGAGCTTTGCTCGTAAGTTTTAACATTTTTTTACTGTCTGGTCAACCCTAAAATCGGCAATAAAGAATCTTTTATTTCGTTTTTCGTAAGAGGCGACTGTCGTCCTTCGACTTCTGTAGGTACCAAAAGTCTTGGTGCTTTAACATTTGTCAAATTATGAATCGTAGAAGTAATTCTATAACGGGCTCAAAATTAAATTAAATATAATAATAAATTTAAACATAAATATTGAGTTTAGAATATTGCTCAATTTCTTCGAACGAAGTATACTTACCTATTATTAAATAACTTTTTGTTTGCAAATAATATAGTCTTATAGTTTAAAATATCATTACAGCTTCGATTTAAGATTTTTCTAGAATCAATGTATGGCGATTTACAAACATACATTATTACATGTAAATAAAGTATAGTGGAGAAACGGATTCTGTAAATAAGTTTTAGAAAATTTGAACTGATATATTTTGAATATTTAATTTTATCTCGTAAGTTTTTATATAATTAACGAAATGTGATCGAATATTAGCGAAATTGCTGGACCAAAGTCGGTGAGGTTGGATCGTCCGATAAATTGAAATTATGCACTGAGCTTGTAAGTTTTTTAGTGATAAAATTGAACAACGATTGGTTTGCTCATTGTCATGTGATTCAAATAAAGACTAAAGATCTCGAACGTAGGGAAGTTAAGATACGAGCATTAAGAGTGAGAAGAGTAACTATTTTGTAATACTTTTATAAGATGCATGTTTTGTGTAAATAAATACATTTATTTGAGACAAACTCTTGTCTGTTTGAGTTGCAAGTTCTGAGATGTGATTCATGATGACTATTAAAGAAATTGGAAATATAAATACGTTAGTAGTTACTTCGAATTGCGTAAAAATGCAGTCATTTTTGGAGTTGTGACAATTTTTTTAAGTTAAAAAATCACTAAGTGGCCCATTTAAAGCATAAATTATAATAATAAAACTTTGTTATAATTTTATTATTTGTTCATGTTTTTTTATAGTCAAGTGTTAAAACATTTCACGAACTAGAAACTGCTTAGTATTTACGTGTAAATAATAAAAAAATGCTTATTTACGTGTAAATCTAAAATCTTTGCGATAGAAATAAACAATAATTTGTATTTTTTTTATACAATTATGTCGAAATGTGAGTGCGAGAAAATCCAAACCGTTACATGTATATTATTATCGAATAAAGTGTAGAAGTACAATAATATGTGTTTCATCGTGAGATTTCTATATAATAAATAATTGCCCGTTTACTTACTAGATATGTTCCGTAATTGAACATCCGATATCTAATTTACACAGTTTTTCTGAAAATATATCTAACTGTTTCTATATAAATATAGTGATCCATCTTCTGAACACAATCACGGTAAATATCTTGTAGATAAACATATAACTAGTAAATTATTATCCCACCATTGTGTTACATACGTAGTTTGTTTAAACGTAATTTTCTCAATTTTTAAACATATTAATGACTTATTTTTCTATTTGTAGAAAAATGATGTGTAATGAACAATTTTACATTTAGAACATCAAAGAGTGATTCCTAAATGTTTAAATATTTTGGTTGCTATATGTGTACCTTATTTCTTCAGTATTTAAAAATTATGTTTTTCTAAATTTTCTTTTCTTTCTATAACTAAACTATCTTAAGTTTGAAAAACAAAATAGACCAATTTTTTTTACACACTCTGTTGCTTCTCCGATATATCGTCTGTTTTCAACTGTCAATGTAGTCTACAAAGCCAATTTATTCACTAAATATTTGATGATACACAGGTTTTATCCTTTGGGAAAACCCCGATCAGGTAACGTCTTCCGTTGTCTTGCAATCGATATATAATAATGTGTATAAAAATAAATAATACTAGATTATATAAAATGCATTTTTAAACTTGTCCTGCTCAATATTGCATTTCATTTTACTTTTCGTGCTGAATAGAGAACATGTGCCATGTGTTTGGGGCCAATGTAAATAAAGTTATAGTAATGTTATTGAGGCATTTTCAAGACGCCATTGAACCTGTCAAATACAATTCTGAATTGGACCAAGTGTGGCGCCAATGATTTTTTTCTACCAAAATAAAACATTAGCGCCCCTATGGTGAAATTAAGAACTATTTAACAGACCTATTTGCATTTTCAAAATGCCTCATAGAAGTAATATAGTAAGATTTTACCTGTGAAGTATGTAAATAGGTATGATGAAATGAACATGGTGCTACTTTTATACATTTTAGTAGTAAGAACTTAGTTCAAGTAATCAAGTACCTACTTGAGAATAATATCAATGAGCTGTTTTCAGAAAACAAGAAAAATTCAAAAAAGAAAGCTCTCTGACACATAAAATAGAAATGAACATAATTATTTTGATCAAGTTAAAGGTTCTATATTTATGTCAATGGGGCTGATTGACGCATAGGTACTTTGACATATTAGATTCATAAAATTAAAATTTTTGTTGCGATGAGGCTAGCTAGACATGTTTTTGATACACCTTTTAATTTTACGTATAAACTCGTTAAAACACGACAATCATGAACACATCTGTCGTTTGCATGAAATAAGTGTATTTTTACCAAAAAAAGAAATAAGCAAGTAGTGGTTGTGGCGATTTAATACTTAAAAACCAACTACCGCCATCTACTACCGATTTTTTTGTTCTGAAAACGGCTCAATGACCAAACTGTTCCTTTTTGCCATTGAAAAGTTGAAATCTCGAAATGAACAATCTTTTTTAATATGTATAATTGTTTCTGTTCTGAATTTGTTCTCACAGTACATCCACATCCAAGTTTTTTCTACATTGACATAACATTTTAAGTATTTCGTCCAAATATTAGGTAGAATTTTCTTAGATGTGGATTCATTTTGAACCATATTTCCTATTGAAATTATTAGTTTTATTTAGTAGCTTTTAATCAGTATTGTTGTGCTCTTTTTTGTGTATCGGTTTTATTTGTATTAGTCTAATTATATTTAATGCAATATTTAATTGTTTTACTTCATTGTATGTAATTAACGTAATACGTCAGTTAAGATCAATTCTTTAATAATATACAGTTTTTTATTAATTAGTATTGTTTTTTAATTACTTACCTTATTGTAAATACAGGTGTTTGTGCATATCTTTTCGCCCACCTTAAATAAATATAATATATTGGTATAAATACACACATCTTGCCCCAAACTAATCAAAGCTTGTACTATGGGTGTCACACAGCCGATAAATACATACTTATTATACATAAAAAAACACCCAGGCACAGTACAAATATTTATATTAATCGCACAATTATTTTCATTGGGTGGGGATCGAACCCACGACCCACGGCTTGATTGTTGTTCCCACTGCTAGGATTTAAGGGTTTTTTTCTCGTAAATAAAATAGTCAAGGCCACCATAGTACATTGTATCACAAGGGAGCAAAATAATATTTTTACGGCGAGGGCGCCTTTTTGAATCCAGAGCGAAGTGAGGTATTCCAGAGTATAAACGAGAGGGAGATAATAAGAGGGATTCTTTAGGGAGTAGAATCCTGAACGTAGCGAGAGGGAGTCAAAGTACGCCGCCCGAGCCAAAAATATATTTTGCGCCCGAGTGATATATTACTCCACTTTTCATAACCCACTATGAGAAAATAAAAAGTCCCTGTATTTTATTGCTAAATATTAGTAATTATTTCATTTATTAAATAATATAATATTATTATTTAATAAATGAAATAATTACTACATTGAAATTAAATAGTAGGTATCTAATAATAAAACTTATATTTACATTTGAGACATTTTCACAGTTATGAAAATTCTTGGCGTAATTCACTTAAAATAACTTTCAATATAAATTATCCCAATATTTTTTTCTCAATCTATGTTAGTATCTCAATCGCCTAGGCGTTTGAGGTACATAAACAAGTGGATGTCGAATTGGTTTCGTAATAGCGAACCGACTTTTAAATAAAGTAGCCAAGTGCGAGTTGGACTCGCCCATGAAGGGTTCCGTTCCAGCAAGTAACATAATATACATAGTACACATAGTTCTTGTAGTTCGTTGTAACTTTGATCGAAGTTCTAATAATAGTGTATTTATGACGTACTAAAAAAAACTACTCATCAAATCGAGTTCAAACTAATTTTCGTTGGTAGTTTTCATGGTAATGTACATCATATATTTTTTTTTGTTTTTTCATTCTATTACTTTAGAAGTTAGAGGGGGGGGGACACACATTTTACCACTTTGGAAGCGTCTCTCGTGCAAGTTATTCAGTGTAGACAAAAATTATATTAGAAACCTCAACATCATTTTTTAAGACCTATCAATAGACACCCCACACGTGTAGGTTTGATGAAAAAAAATATTTTGAGCTTCAGTTCTCAGTATGGGGGGCACCCCTAATTTTTGTTTTTTTTAAAAACTTTTGTAAAAATCTTAATGCGGTTCACAGAATACATCTACTTACCAAGTTTCAACAGTGTAGTTCTCATAGTTTCGGCAAAAAGTGGCTGTGACATACGGACGGACAGACAGACTTGACGAATCTATAAGGGTTCCGTTTTTACGTTTTACGGAACCCTAATAAAACTACTTAAAATCAGATGCGAACCCGAATAAAAAAGAAAATTCAGTTATGAACTTATAGAACAAAATATTTACTTTCAAATTTATCTTTTTCTTATAGATACATACACATTTCAAAGATACATCAAAAATAAAACATTTTGTTATAGATTACAGGCCCGTGAACAAAATTTACGGGTCAAATGAACCACCAGGAGACGCTATGTATGATGATACAAGGGTATAAAGTAATAAGATTCAGCACTATGCCGTCACTTGTAAGCTGTCCAACTGAGTGTGATTGAAGAGAGGGGGTTGCAACCCTCTACCATCTCTCCTTGTCGCAAGATTTTTGTACGGCATTGCGAAATAATGGATTAGAAGAGGTATTGAAACTGTATGGAACCAATGCCGTACTTAATCAAATGACCAAATTTGCTCTGTAAATTACTCGTACCCTGTAAAATTTTCCGGCAAACTAATAATTAAAAAGTAAAAATTTATAATTTTTATAGTTTCAATACCTCTTTTAATCTATTATTCCGCAACGCCGCGCCGTACAAAAATCATGCGACAAGGAGAAATTATCGAGAATTGCAACCCCCCCTTTTCGATTGCACTCAGTTAGTTAGTTAGGTAGTCAGCTTACAAGTGACAGCATAGTGCTGAATCTTATTACTTTATACCCTTCTATCATCCTACATAGGTCTCCTGGTGGTTCATTTGACCCGTAAATTTTGTTCACGGGCCTGTAGTCTATTAGTTTATATATCACAAACAAACCCTGGTATTCAAAACAAAAAAAGTTATGGCACAGAATAAATATTAGTACAAGTACAGAACACTCACTTAGCGAAAACAATTCTATAAATAGCGACTCTTGCTGGGACACAACAAAGTTCAATTCAGCGCTCAATATCTGTCGCGATTTTCAACTAAACATTTGCGCTCTTTCTAACGCGTAACTCTGTCCCTGTCTGGCGTGGAGGGTTGTCGACATATCTAATAACAATATGCGTGGGAAACGTGTTGCGCGAGCGCTCAGCCGTGCGTCCGACAACCACTGGCACTTGTTCCCTGGGAGGAACGGTCTAGCTGTAGGCTAAAACCGCGCGACCTTGAGCGAGTGATGATGCACTGGTTATGGCTTTTACAAAGTTAGTTACACATAGCAAAAATATTCAAATAGCAAAATTTTGTAAATGTGCCCTATTAAAATTCGGCCCATGCTAAACAAATCAAAACAATGTTTTGAAAGATATTCCATCATAAATAGAAAACGTGTAGCTTAATATCGTCATTATTCATCATCAACAATGAAAAACTCAATTACACGAGGAGCAATATTCTATACAAGTTCACAAAATAAAACCAACATCATCATCTGTTATCAACAATGAAATACTTAAATACAACTAAACACACACAAATACACATTAAGTACACGACAAAATGAAAGCAAAGCAAAAGTCTAACTGTTCACACAAATAAATGTTACAGTTGGTAAATAAATTATTTAAATGACATTTTTGCTGACCTTTTAATTTTTCATCCAAATCTGGTAAATTTAACAGATTTTGATGAAAAATGTTGTTCAATGTATTTAGATACAAAATATAGTAGAACTAAACGACTGAAAGGATTTGAACAATATACATATATTTGCAAGGAGAGAATGACCCACTCTACGACTGAATAGATTTCGGTGAAATTTAGTAGGCATTGGAGATATAGGTAAGTACTAATATTCACTGTCGTGTGAAGCGATTACAGACAAACGTGAAAGTACTGGTATAGAGTCACTACATAATTCAAACAAAGGACTAAACAAAAATTGTTTAACTTATTGAAACGGCTGAACCAATATTGATGAAAATCGTCAAAAGGTTCGTAATTTCACATATACTAAAAACACCCATACGTCATACATTCATTCATAAGACCATCATTTGTAGGTGACAACAGTTCGACAGAACGGATTTTAATGAAATTTTGTAAAATTCGAAAAATGAAATGGTGAAACAGATTTGGATGAAATTTGGTAACCGGAAAGGCGACCTAGTTAGTCGAGAGAATAGTCATCTTATGTCTGTCTGTTTATGTAATTCAGTAATTCAAAAATAATATATGCAACTCAACAAATCTCAAGATAATTATGGTATAAAAGATAAAATTAAAGCCACAACATACAATTGTTCGTACCTATGTTGTTTTTCGGTCTGATTCTATTTTTTATCGTCTTCAAAAAAGGAGGAGGTTGTCAATTCGACCATAATTTTTTTAATGTAATGTCATAGAATAGATAATATAGATAGAACGGACACTCCTCACCCCCCGCCAATATCAAGCTTCCTCCCCCGCAAGTACGCGAGAAGAACTCAACGAAAGGCTGGCATCCAACATCAAATTTACAACAAAATATTATCATGGTGGGTTGCTGTGCTGTTTACGGCTGTCCGTCAACAAAACAGGACAAAAATAAAAGCTTTTTTAAATTTCCTAAGGATAAAATAACGTAAGTTTTAATATTTTTAACCTCAAATTTTCGTAATTTACTCGGTCACTACAGTGTGGCCAAACTAGTGAATATTTACTAAAACTGGTAATAGTTTATTGAGATGGTTCTGTATTTTCTGTTTTTTTATCTGACTTCAAAATATACTTTTTTTAAACTTAGAGTTTTTGTGTTTCTTTGAAAGTTTTTTTAATGACATGATTAATTATAAAAAAGTTGAATATCTCAATATGTTACCAAGTTTCCAAGTACTGTGCAATATAATTATTAGTAGTTCCTATAATCTATTTAACTTTAGTATTTTAGTTTTTGAAGTAAAAAATTATTTTGGCGCGCCATAGACAGATTTTTCGTGGGCTGTAAATTGAGTTCTAGCATCACGCTCGGCCATGCTCATGTCCACGCCCTCCGGTTTCAACTGCGCAGTTTCCGAAGTAACCTATCAAATTCTGAGTTATAAGTTTTTACTTCTATCGGCAGTTCCTATGACTGCCAATTTTTGAAGTGAAAACTTTTTTTGGCGCGCCTAGATAAATTTTTCGTGGGGTATGAATTGAATTTTAGCGTCACGCTCGAGTATGATAAGAAATCTTCGGGTAAACTCGGGACCATGGCAATCGGTCATCTAGAAATGCGTCAGCCAATGGGAAATGCTTTAAGGGCGTGGCCTAGCCATCATGGCGTGGCCATCTAGAAATGCGTGAGCTAATGGAAAATGGTGACGCAGTTCTAGATGGCCATTCCATGATGGCCAGAACACGCCCTCCGGTTTCACCTGCGTAGTTTTCAAAGTAAGCCGTCAAATTTTGAGTTATAAGTTTTTACTTCTATGGGCAGTTCCTATGACTTCCATTTTTTTTTTGATTTGTGGAAGTCCCGGTAAAGCTTAAATGATGAACACATATGAAAGCAATAAAAAAACCTACACTGAAAGAAAAAACCGACTTCAAAACCACTTAATATGCACTCAAAGGCGAAAAATAAATCAAATGCTCGACTTCGAACAGATGAGCGGTTAGTGCTTACAACGATTAAATGAATTTATAATAAATAAATTTCGCTTTTAGCGCCTATTTGTAGTTGGAAGTCGGTTTTTAAACGTTTTATTTTATTTTATTGCTTTTATAGTGTCCGTAATAAAATGTTTCTTTTTTTTGGTAGATCATAGTTTTGAAATATGAAAACAAAACTAAAATTTACTTTCGTTTATTTTTGTTCAAGTTTTTTATGATTGTCGTTGAAATTTGGTCAAGTAAGTTTCTGAATTTAATTTGAAATTAAGTAAAACTGATTTTTGTTTTTTCGGCGCAAATAAATTATTAAGTAATGACTTCAACCTTAAAATGTGATTTGAGTATAAAAGACTCGCTTACTATTCTCACAATATTTAAAGTTTTATGCGATCCTTACTATAACGCGAATAAATAAATCACTATTTATCAACATACAAAAGTATAAATATTTTTTAAGCAATTAGGAATAAATTAAATCCCGAACTAGCAACATTATCTATCCCACAAGTTCCGGCCAGCCACCAAAGTAACAACAATTCGCAGTTTGCTTATAAAATTGAATTGGAGTTTCGAGTTGAAAAATCATGTCGTTGTTTTTTACTGTGCCGACATGAGATGTAAATAATTAGTTTGTGCAGTGTATGATACTCTGATATACCTAGTGAACTGTGATAACGCCTTTTAAAATGCAACTTATGAACGTTGTTGTACCTAATCTAATGTTCTGTGACTAGCCTACCTATAATGAAATACGCGATATGTGGAGTGATTAATTAATATATTGTCAGAATAAAGTTTTCTCTTTGGGTAAGTGTACTTAACTAAAAATCTATTCGTCCATGGTACCTTTATTATCTCCTATTTTGTTTTAAGTCTTCTCCCTTCTGATTGTTGATGAAAGTTTTATTTACCTACATTAAAGATCGAACACTAACTAGGTAAGATTGTAAGCCACTTAACATAGGCAGGTGAACTCACGGGTCACAGCTATTCCATAAAATAATTTAGTAACCCTAGATGACACGCACACATTCGTAAATGTGTTCGAACGACATATGCGTAATTGTGTGAGTGTAGGTATGTCGACTTCACCGTTTGTTTGGAGTTTAGGCCGAGTGTCCGGGGTGTGGTAATGTTCTCCGTTTTCTCAAAAACGCCCTGACCGACTTTAATAATTCCTTTTATGATCAAAAGGTCCTCGAATACATTTTATCGAAATCTGTAGAGCGGGTTTTAAATTGAAGTCGGTTGTTTCATTTTTCAGTGAAAAACAATGTCAAATAGTTTCAAAAAGCATTATATAAATGGTAATCTCGGAAACAGTCAATAATGCAAAGAGCAGTCCCACAAGTGTCACATTGAAAAGTTGTTCGTGACGTTTTCTTGTGTTTAGAACACCATTTGCAGCGCGCCTTTCCCGAAGCTTTGGAGGGAAAATGATCGATTCTAGGGTTTGCCTTGCAGGGATCTTGTTGTGGCTTTAACTTTTTTATAATTTCGTCCACTAACTCTAGTCTGAATTTCCGTTGGGACATATTCTGGCCGTGATTATATATAATAAATGCATTATATATGGACACGTTCAGAAGTCGACGGAATAGTTTTTTATACCATTTTAAGTTGCGTATACGTTCTACTGGAAAAGCCTGTAGCATTTGGTCTTTCTTATCAACGCCTCCCATTGCCATGTTGTAATCTAAAACCACTTGCGGTTTGTACTTGTAGTATCCGTATTTTTCTTTACCACCGACCATTGGTTTGTGGTATGACGAGATCATGGCGACCATGTTAGAGTCATGCCACACTAGGACTGCCAAGTCGTGCGTTTGACTTATCACAACCTCACCCGGTCGTGTATTGGATTTTGTTGTATTACGTATACCGTCGGGAACAAATTGTCTATTTATACGCAATGTGCCAACTGTATCGGTACGTTGACGTTTCAACATACGCGACAAAAGTGGGGAGTTGTAAAAGTTGTCCATGATTACAGTGTGACCTTTGTACAGTAGAGGACGAATCAAACTGTACACAATTTGAGAAGTGGCGCCTAGCGGTTCGTCCGTATTTGTTTGTTCGGTATGAGCTTCGCCTTTTCCGGTGTACACTATCATTTTCCACAAATAACCTGTAGACGATTCACATAACTCGTAGCTTTTTATACCCACCTTTGCGGTTTTGGTTGCGATCAGCTGAGAAAAGGATAGTCGGCCTTTCCACAACAATAGTGACTCGTCAATAGCAATGTTTTGCCCAGGTAGGTATAAAGAGCTAAATTTGTCGTTAAGGTGGTTAATGAGAGGCTTAATTTTGTTTAGCCTACTGGTGTCACCGCCGTCATTCTTCAACTTATAATAATCTACAAAACTCATAAAACATTTAATCGCCATAAACCTTTTGTGGGGCATTATCTTAGAAAAATTTTGTTTAAAGTATGAGAGTCTCGGAAACCAATACTCCCTTTCGACTGGGATGGGATAAATGCTTTGGAGCATAAGTACCGCAAAGTATATCCAGACCTCATCGCTCGTTATGTCTGTCCATGTTTTAGTTAAATATGCATGGCGTCCGGTGACTTTGCAATATTTTGCATAGCTATTTGTCTCTTGTACTATTAAGTTGATGATTTCAGTATCCCAAATTTTTTGAAGAACTTCGAATGGCGTCATTCCCTCCTTATCGAACGTTGGTCCTGATTGACCAGTAAATGTTTCCCGCTGCCCCGTGAAAACATCCGGGTCACCGGACCAATCGAAATGCAAGACGTCTTCCACACTCGAGCTCGCCAGATCCCTCAACGCAGAATCGTCGCTGGCATCATTCTGGCCCAGCATGGCCAAAGTTTCGTCATCGAGCTTTTGACACCATACATCTCGCCTACAATTGATATCAATGAAATCCGATTCTCCAATAGTCTCGTCGATTTCGTCAATATCACTTTCATGATCGGAATTGTATCGCTCAAAGTCGTCGAAGGTGAAGTCTGAAACAAGTATAAGCAATCAATAGGTAAAACATATTAAATCGTTACCTACATGACTTTGTGTTTTTGTCGACTGTAATAAATACATATCATCATAGTGATCTAAAGTTTGCGCAAGCATCCGAATAGAAAAGAGAACAAATGGACTAAGAGCACATGAACCCCAGACCTTCGTTATTTTATAAAAGCTGAAAACTTGGCAGCGCATGCTCCCAACACAGGTAAGAACGATGGACCATTATGAAGTTTGGATCATCCTGGCTTTGGCAGATAAACGGCAGATAAACTGGCTGCCAAAGCCAGGATGATCCAAACTTCATAATGGTCCATCGTTCTTACCTGTGATAGGAGCATACGCTGACAAGTTTTCAGCTTTTATAAAATAACGAAGGTCTGGGGTTCACGGGCTCTTGATCTATAAGACAATTGCAGATATAAATTAATTCGTTAAAAAATCATAAATATTACGATTTCTTCTGCTTAATTCTATTTTGTTTTCCTGTTCTATAAACGATACATCTCATTAAAATTAGATTTCATTAGAATATAATTAATTTTATTGGCAAAAAACGAAGTACCAGTAACTAAGTAATTATGAGCTCACTGAAATACACAAATAAAGTAGCCAAGTGCGAGTTGGACTCGCCCATGAAGGGTTCCGTTGCAGCAAGTAACATAATATACATAGTACACATAGTTCTTGTAGTTCGTTGTAACTTTGATCGAAGTTTTAATAATAGTGTATTTTTGACGTACTAAAAAAAAACTACTCATCAGATCGAGTTCAAACTAATTTTCGTTGGTAGTTTTCATGGTAATGTACATCATATATTTTTTTTAGTTTTTTCATTCTCTTACTTTAGAAGTTAGAGGGGGGGGGACACACATTTTACCACTTTGGAAGCGTCTCTCGCGCAAGTTATTCAGTGTAGACAAAAATTATATTAGAAACCTCAACATCATTTTTGAAGACCTATCGATAGACACCCCACACGTGTAGGTTTGATGAAAAAAAAATTTTTGAGCTTTAGTTCTCAGTATGGGGGGCACCCCTAATTTTTGTTTTTTTTTAAAACTTTTGTAAAAATCTTAATGCGGTTCACAGAATACATCTACTTAACAAGTTTCAACAGTGTAGTTCTCATAGTTTCGGCAAAAAGTGGCTGTGACATACGGACGGACAGACAGACAGACAGACATGACGAATCTATAAGGGTTCCGTTTTTACGTTTTACGGAACCCTAATAAAAAATGTTTTTTTTTTTAAAATAAATTTTGTAAATACCTACATCATGTATTTTATTTAATTATCTGTTGTGTATCGAGTATAACAAACCTTGACTTATGGTGGGCGCCATTTCAGAACTCGCCTCTGACTTCTGAACGATGGATGCTAGAAATAATAAAGAAAGATTTGAAAACTTTGTTCATTTGTTTTATTTCAGAGATAATATTTTAGATTGTTACAATAATTGTGATTGTAACGAAACATTAATGTAACATACTCAACTACTCAGTAAACGTAAGTTTTCATTTCAAATCAATCAAGTTATAGATTCAGTGCAGTAGTTTTAGCTACTATGTGTTTTCGATAGTTAAAATTAAATAAAGTACCTAAATATAAAAGTGTGGGCGTACCTATGTACCTACGAACTACGCACGCAAGTAAAAACTTCTTCGCTTTATTCTTCGTGATAAGAAGTCTAAAGGTACAAGTTAACGCTGAGACCGCGACACGAGACCGCGACAGGCACTTGACACTATGGAATTGTATGGGCGCCAGTTCGCGCCGAGACCGCGACAGGAGACCGAGACACACACGTGCCGCGGTCTCGGCACGAACTGGCGCCCATTCAATTCCATAATGTTATGTGCCTGTCGCGGTCTCGCGTCGCTATCTCAGCGTGAACTTGTACTTTAACTTCAACCATAGAATAGATAATAAATAAATAAATATTGGTGGACAATTCACACACAACACTATCTGACCCCAAACTAAGCAAAGCTTGTATGATGGCGGCCAGATAGCTGATATAATACTTATATAGTTTTAAATACACTACTACACTACACACAAACACTACACTACAAATACTTATTATACATAGAAACACCCAGACACAGTGCAAACATTTCAATTCATCACACAAATATTTGCACTGGGTTGGGAATCCTCCGAAAGCTCTGCCTGCGAACCCACGACTCTCGGCTTCGCAGGCAGAGCTACTACCAACTAAGCCACGAGGCCAGTCAATACAAAAAGAATCAACCTGATTTTACAACCACTAAAATGTTGACTAGCTAACTTCCAGGTGTCTGTTTTACGTGACTGTGCGCGCTTCGTAAAAATGGACTCTCACCATATTTTCCCCCATTTTTACCTCCTCAATATGGGTATTAAATGCTTTCATTTAATACCTAGGCTTGACTAGTAAAATACCAAACACTATAATACATTTCAAATCTAAGATGGCCGCCATCACAAAAATTGTGTATTTTTTTTTTACAACTCCCTCAATATTATGGGTATCAAATGAAAGGGTAGAATACTTTAACAAATTTCAAATCCAACGGGGGCTAATCCGGAGGCAAAAATAAATCAAAATGTTTAATTTTGTTCTTGTAAAGCAAATTTGATGGCAGGTACATTCGTACATTGAACAAAAAAAATATTCAGTTTTTTAAGAATAATCCCACAAAAGCGATTTTGTTTTTGAAGATCGGAGTGATGAAATATTTAAGTGGCCGTTTAATTGTGCTCTCAACTCATAGTCTTAACTCACTTGCTTTGAAGTCAACAAACTCCATATCGACGTTGGGGACGACATTGAATTTGATATCTCCGTCCGCTAGACACATTGCAGTGGAAGATGAACAAATGAAGTCAGCGGAAGGTTGTAATCTGTGGACAGAAAATATATAAAAAAGGAAACAGTTTTTTAACTTTACCTGTGACTATTTGAAACTAAATTTTAAATGTATTTGCTATTGTACCCAGCGCACAGATTAGATACCCTGTTGATCGGCGATGATACGAATTCCGCCTACTATCGCAACTCACCAGCGCGGGCGCAGGACGAGGCACAATACCGCGTTTGTGATTAGCGAACATCCGTGTGATGTGCATTACTTTCCACGAATGATCGGACAAAACGAGACAGATTATACAAACTTCAAAGGACAGAGCAGGAAGCAAAGAAATACATCAACGGGTTCCCATTGTGGTGAACTGAGCAATCGTGCTACTAAACGGCGAAGGAGGGGAAGTCGTACGATCAGTCAAGTGGGTTATTGTTTTTGACCTAGCGCGTGTTGCTACGCCGCCTGTCGAAATTTGGCCGTACCATCTCAAAAACCTACTTTGGCTCATGCACAACAACTTTGCTAAAGATCATCACATTATCAAATGCATAGTTTACGATTGTACTAGGGACATACAGGGAAACATTCATTTATATATACACAGACTAGGAGCGCTCCGCATTTTTACTCTCACAGATTTTGTTTCCTTTATTTTTCTGGGATAAAAAGTAGCATATGGCTATTCCAGACTATAATGTTGGTAACTATGTTCCAAATTTCACCCCGATTCGTTCATATTATTATACTATATCTACTACATATACTATCATATTATAGTTCATATATTACGACTTAATTGAGCAACAAACATCTACACATCCAAACTTTCGCATTTATAATATTAGTAGGATTTTTAAAGTAATAATTATGTTGTTAGCTGGCTAGCCATGAAGCTTTAGTGAAGTGAGTGACACACACCCACACAAACTCACCCTCGCACACACACACATACACACACACATTCATTATTCATTCATCTTATGCAATCACAGTCCAAAACTTTTCTCTTTAATAATATTTTGCATACTTTATTGATACATAATACTCACATTACAGTAACAGGCTGTTCTGCTTGGTCATCATTTGAAGACACGAAATCTCCCAGCGGATCATTCAAATCTAAAATATAAGAACATTTATTTATTACAATAAATATTACACAATATAGGTACTAAATATCTTCATGTCCCATGTGACCCCCCCCCCCCCCATTCGGCCCGGATAAAAAGTAGCTAGCAAATCATCATCATCATCAGCCGCAAGACGTCCACTGCTGAACAAAGGCCTCCCCCCTAGATTTCCACAACGAACGGTCCCGCGCAACCTGCAACCAGCGGTTTCCAGCGACCTTTGTGAGGTCATCTATCCATCTAGTGGGAGGCCGTCCAACACTGCGTCTTCCGGTTCGTGGTCGCCACTCGAGAACCTTTCTTCCCCATCGGTTGTCAGTTCTTCGAGCGATGTGGCCTGCCCATTGCCACTTCAGCTTACTTATGTGACTTTGAGCTTTGTTATGAGGCCCACAGTTAAGGACCACGTCTCAGTTCCATAAGCCAGCACTGACAACACGCACTGGTTAAAGACTTTTGTCTTTAGGCATTGGGGTATTTTGGACTCAAAGATGTGTCGAAGTTTCCCGAACGCTGCCCATCCGAGTTGGATTCTTCGCTGGACCTCTTTGTCGAAGTTGGATCTACCTAATTGGATCTTTTGACCCAGGTAGACGTATTCGTCAACAACTTCGAGTGTGGTATTCCCAACAATAACCGGTACAGGTGAGACATGCACATTTGACATGACCTTCGTCTTGTCCATGTTCATCCTCAAACCAACCTGTTGGGATACTCTACTGAGGTCCCTGAGCATTGCACCGAGGTCCTCCAGCGACTCCGCCACAATGACTATGTCGTCGGCAAACCGAAGGTGAGTGATGCATTCGCCGTTGATATTGATGCCATGTCCGTTCCAGTCCAGTAGCTTAAAACGTCTTCCAGCGCAGCAGTGAACAGTTTCGGAGATATAACATCTCCCTGTCTCACGCCTTTCTGTAGCTGGATATGTTTTGTGCACTGGTCCTGTAATCGGACAGACATTGTGGCTTTGCTGTAGATACACTTCAACACTTCGACATAGCGATAGTCGATGCGGCATCGCTGGAGAGACTGAAGCACTGCCCAGGTCTCGATGGAATCGAAGGCTTTCTCATAGTCCACATACGCTATACATAGTGGCCGATTATACTCCTCGGTTTTCTATATAATCTGCCGGAGCGTATGTATGTGGTCTATGGTACTATAGCCTTTTCGGAAACCGGCTTGTTCGGGTGGCTGAAAGTCGTCAAACCTGCGTGCGAGACGATTCGTGATTACCCTCGAAAACAACTTATAAACGTGGCTCAGAAGTGAGATGGGTCTGTAATTCTTCAACAAGGTGTTGTCACTTTTTTTGAAGAAGAGCACCACCACACTTCTGCTCCACGCTTCTGGCGTATTACCGTCAATTATGACGGAGTCGAACAGCTTCTGGAGGACTTTAAGTACCGGTTTTCCACCCGCTCTCAGAAGCTCAGTCGTAATTCCGTCATCGCCAGGTGCTTTGTTGTTTTTAAGTTGTTTGAGGGCCATCCTAATCTCATACAGGCTAACTTCCGGGATATCTTCGGTAAAGTGCCGGGTCAGCTTGGCTCTGGGGTCTTTTGCCATGCTAACGACAGGTTGTGCTTGTGTAGAGGTGTATAACTGTTCATAGAACTTCTCAATCTCCTCCAAAATCTCGGGCTTCGACGAGACTACGTTACCGCTATCGGTCTTCAGTTTGGCCAGCTGACTTTGCCCAAGAGACAGATTTCTTGCGAACACTTTCGAGCCTTGGTTCCGCTTGATCGCTTCTTCAATACACGAAGTATTGAAGCAACGTATGTCGCGTTGCACACAAGTAGAGATCCGTCTATTGAGCCGTCTGTATACCGTCATGTCGACCGAAGACTGCAACCGCATATCTCGCCTAACTGCCATGAGATTTAGAGTATGATCGGAGAGCTTTTGAGTTCTATTTTGGCGTCGGCTATTATACAATTTCCTGCCAACTGCTTGAACAGTTTCCACCAGCCTGTCGTTTATTTCGTCCGCCGTTGCGCATTCATCTAAGACTTCGAAGCGATTTTGAAGTTCGAGTTGAAAGTTATCGGGATCTTCGATTTGAGCATAATTTGGTCGGAGCGTGGACTTCATTAGACGTGATCTTTCGAACTTAATATTTAGATTCAGCGTGCCTCTTACAATACGGTGATCTAGCAAATGGTAGGTATAATATACCTAGTAGTTTTTTTTTATATTATATATAGTCAGTTAATCAAAACAGGTTCTAAATTTCAACCCGATCAGTTCATACAACGACTGCAGGGAATTGATGTCCGAGTGATTATACTTCTGTGAGAAATTGGGATGAGAATTGAATAATTAATAACTACTCATTCCCTCCTATAATAAACAAAATGACTTTCGTGTTTTCTTTATTCATGTATCTTTTGTATTTGTTATTTCTGTTTAATTTTTGTTTTTGTTTATCATTTAATTTAAATTGCATCGTCATTATTGCATTTTTATCAATTTATGTAATTTAATCTAAATAATTTTTGAATTGTTTCTAATTGACTAATGTTTTAATATGTGTAATCATGACATATCATATTTTATCATGACATAAACTGATTTCACTTTAATTCAAAATATTTTGTTGTAAAATTAATGAATATACCTATCGTTAGTAAAATTGGCGTTAAGCCGTTCTGATTGATTAAATAAATAATAATATATAATACGTTAATTGAGCAACACAAACATCCAAACATTAACACCTAAAAAATGAATTACTAGCAGTACCCCGCGGTTTTACTAGCATAGTTCCCGTTTCCGTTATTTTTCCGGGATAAAAAGTAGTCTATGTGTTCTTCCAGACTATATTCTGTGTTCCAAATTTCAACCCGAGTCGTTCTTACGTGATTTAGCAACAAACATCCAAACATTGACATTTATAATATTAACTAGCAGCGCCTCGCGGGAACTATAGGGGCTATAACCATATCCGCGTAGTTCCCGATTCCGTATTTTTTTTGGTATAAAAAGTAGCCTATGTGTTCTTCTAGACTATAACCAGTCTATTAAATCGTATAGTCATTCGACGAAGCCGTCTAGACGAGGCAATCATGCGAGGCGTGCGGGGTGAGACGCGGGAAGCGCGCTCCTGCATTGCCTACATTACAATGTTAGTATTGCAGGAGCACGGCTCAGGGCTGACGTCTTCCGTATGTTTTAATTTTAATTTGGTGGTTGTATTTGGTGTTTGGGACAACCCTACCCGTGTCTAGGCATTATCGGCGTTTCTCCCAAGATCAAAGGCGATGAACTACTGGTAGTTTTTCTTTATACTGTGCTATAACTTAACTGTGTTGTTTGCCTGGAAGAGATTGCTCTAAGCAATAAGGCCGCCATTTGTGGTGCTAGTTCGTAAGTGTTTTACTGTAATATTTCTGTTTTTGTGTCACAATAAAGAGTTATCTATCTATCTATCTGTGTTCCAAATTTCAGCCAAAAAAACATTTTAAAATTGTAATAAATAAATAGTGCTTACTGTTTGGGTCCTCCGAGGTCGGCTGCCAAGGCTGCCGCTTTGGTAATGGTGGCACGGCAGGAGTATTTGGTGCCAGTGGGCACACCATTCGTTCTGGCGACCCTTTTCTAGAAAAAAAAAGGATATTATAAACAGCTGTACCATAAAAATAACAACGGTACAAGCAGCATAAAGGGATATTTTACACTTGGCTAAATCAAAGACGCAATCACAGTAGCAAAAAAAATCGAAATCTATGGGCTTTAGAGTTGTGGAGGGACAGGGGCGGGACTTCGTTGGGGACGTTGAATAGGTTAAGAAGATTTCTCAAGGGAAAACCCTGACTACAAATGGCTTGAAGTTAACGTAAAAGATGTTTACTGTCAGAATTTTTTTTCCGCAGTGTCTGTTGTCGAGGCCCCCCCGTTTGTGCCCCGGGACATGTGCCCCGGTTGCCCTCCCCCCTAAATCCGGCCCTGCTATTAGGTACGCTTCACTGAATTCAAAATTCAGTCGACCAAAAGCCAAGAGTAACAAGCCTTACAAATGTCACATTGTTGAATTGTAAAAAACCGTCAGATTAGACTTTAATTAAGAAGATTATAAACTAACGCCGTCAGATTTTCAACAAACGCCGTCAGATTACAAAGTAACCTAACCTACCGCAAGATTATAATCTCACGCGTTAGATCAGCCTTTCCCAAAGCGGGCGCTAACGCCCCCTTGTGGGCGCCGCAGGCATAAAGGTAGGAGGCCCAGAAAAAAAAGAGGGCGTTGTGTAGAGGATTGGAGTCCGTTATGTACTACCTACTGGGGTCAGGTCTCAAGTTAACTCTTGCGGGTTATAGTATGTCTCCTTTAGAACGAATGTTAAATTTCCGCTAAAATAGCTCACAATAATTATTAATTTAATTTGAAGTTATAGTGGTTTTTACGTAAGTATGTAAAAAATGGGGGACTTAAAAAATAATTTATTTTCAAAGAGGGCAGCAGACAAAATAAGATAAGAGATTATAATCTGAGGGCGACAATTTTATGGAGATATTTTAAGTAAACATTCCATACCTCCCTCGTTTAGGTTCTGTCGCACTGGGAACCAGGAACGAATTGATTTGCTTTTTTTGCCGCTGTGTCGCCAACTTCTTTTTAAGGTCAGCTGGGAGTTTTTTCTCATTTTTTCTGGCCTTCGCTATTGCTAATCGGGTCTTGACGATTTGCTCGGCTGAGATGACAGTCGACTTTCTGAAATCATACATAAGTAATTTTTTTAAAGATTTATTATACAATTGTGATGGTCTTGGTTGGACGATAGGATTAATCTGATATGTTAATCCCTTAAAACCATTAATAAAATCTATTAAACATACATGTTTATACAAATATTTTAAATAAATAGATGGTGAGTTACTCACGAAACTATAAAAGTCTGTGCTAAACGAGAAGCGATCACACGCGCGCACTCTCCTTGAAAAAGATCGCCGGACGCGATCGAAACTTGAGTCGAACTGGACTGACTATATCAAACGTGAGTTACCTATGTATTTATTTAAAATGTGTAATAATCACATTCGCGTTCATACTAAAACATACAAAAATAAGTATGTATATTATGTATGTTGCCATCTACTACAAAATTAGCCGACTTCCGCGACTGTGTTCTAAGGGTGTCAGTAGTTCCGCTTTTGGCTGTTCTATAGATAAGTTGGTGGCACTATAATCTCTATATCTCTACACTAATATACAATTACACTGCTGAAGGGTTTGGTTGTTTGAACGCAAGGATCTCGGGAATTACTGGTCCGAATTGAAAGATTATTTTTCTGTTGGATAGGCCATTGATCAAGGAAGGCTATAAAGCTATTAACATTACGCTACTATCAATACGAGCAGAGCATGAATGAAAAATGCGACAAAGATAGGAAAAAAATATTCCTTTTTAACCCCCAACAAAATAAGGGATGTTATAAGTTTAACATCTATATCTATCTAAATCTGATAGAACAAATTTGGCTAACTTAGCAGCTTATAAATATGACGTAACCTTAAAGAAACTTGCTGAAGACTTGCTGTCACGGACTTCGGCGCACGTTTGCGTAAAAAATGTAATTCTCCATTTTGTAGTGGCGACCATCTTGGATTTGAAATTTGTCGTCGTTGAAAGTTGGTAGTACCAATTTTCGATAGGTGGCGTAGCAACGGGCGCAGGGTTCAGCTAGTTATATAAATAAATTGAAGGAATGGCATAATTACGAATTATTTAGAGCACGTGGCGGAAGCCCTCGGCCACGCCCGCGACCGCGACCTCGGCTACTAGGACTCCCACATTTGGCAGTTGTCTTCTCCATCTGAATAATAACCCAAAATAAAATTTTAAATAGGCAAATTTTATACACCCTAAATAATAGTAATAAATATTGGTGGACATTTCTCACGCTATACTATCTGACCTCAAACTAAATAAAGGTTGTACTATGGGAATCAGATAGCTCTGTCCTGTGTTATTGGGATTTCTTTCATTTACAAACGTGACGCTTGAAGTCAATTCACAGCCCACAGAAATGTGTAGTGCGTCAAAAGAAGTTTTCACTTCAAAAACGTTCAAAAATGAATGGTTATCCTGGATAGGTACTTTAATTCACAAACAGTGTTTTTATAATTTTATTTCAAAAAATAAAGTCCTTAGATCTACGAACTATTCATAAGCAATGTTTACAAACTCTATGTAGTTTTCTAACCTGGGTCTACACTAGGGTGTCTTTAAAATCCGAGTTGAGACACTGGTTGCAAACCTGAACACGGTTTGGCTGAAAAACTAGTATAAATGGCTAAAAAATGTGATGTGAATAAATTTTAAATAAAAATGGCCATGTGCGAGTCGAACTTGCCCATGAAGCAGCGGTTCTGTAGCAGCAAGTAACATAGTAAAGTTCTTGTAGTTCGGTGTACCTTTGATCGATGTGAGACAAACTTCTAAGTATTCCATGGATTCACCATGCAGGTGCCGGGTCCCAGATCGAGTTCACACCAATTTTCGTTGGAAGTTTGCATGGTAATGTACACATCACATATTTTTTTTAATTTTATCATTCTCTTATTTTAGGAGTTAGGGGAGGGAGGGACACATTTTACCACTTTGGATGTGTCTCTCGCACAAATTATTCAGTGTAGACAAAAATGATATTAGAAACCTCAACATCATTTTTGAAGAACTATCGATAGACAATCTGCACGTATAGATTTGATGAAAAAAAAAAATTTGAGTTTCAGTTCTAAGTATGGGGCACTCCTGAAATTATTTTTTTTGTAAAAATCTTAATGCGGATCACATAATATATATCTAGCTACTATCTACTTACCAAGTTTCAACAATGTAGTTCTCATAGTTTTGGCAAAAAGTGGCTGTGACATACGGACGGACGGACGGACGGACAGACAGACATGACGAATCTATAAGCACAGATTACAGAAATAAAACCAGATGGAGCGCGCAGAACAGAGCTACTGAAGCAGACAAAGGAAATACAAACGCCGAAGCAAATACAAACTCCAGTCAGTATGAAACGGACTTCCGTGTTGTACGGGAGTCCCGTGTGATTTTAAGTTTTGTTTTAAAATATGCCGTGTTGTGTCTTCAAACAATGTTCCCAAAAACAAAAAAAGGAAAGAGGAATATAATTTCATAGGAAAATTTGAATATTTTTACTGTTATTTATATAATTTAGGCGATTTTATTTTGGTGATGAATGGAACACAACACCTCAACGAAAATAGGTTAGTGTGGCGATACTAAATGGAAATTATTTTCCCTGAATTTAGGGTAAAATATAGATTATATATTTTTTTAGATACTCGTAGACCAAATTATTGATGGGAATTGTATTATTCAATTTAATTTAATTTCAAATTTAATTTAAGTAAATGTTACGTTAAGTTACGGTGGTCTAGTCGGGAGAACGGCGGCTGCCGATCCGGAGACCCCGGGTTCAAACCCCACACGCACCACTGTCTTTTCGAAGTCATGTGCGTAATGCCGCTAACTTAAAACGGTGAAGGAAAACATCGTGAGGAAACCGACATGTACCTAGAATCTTTCGAAGTCATGTGTCATCCGCCAACCCGTACTGGGCCAGCGTGGTGGATTATGGCCTTAACTCCTTGCGAGAGAAGGCCCCGAGTCCCAGCAGTGGGAACGTTTAGTGGGCTGTTGATGTTGATGTTGAAATGTTAAATTTGTGAAATGAGTAATTTATGACATAAAAATGTACAAAAAAACAAATTATTTTAGTCTAGTCTATGCATATGTTTATAATTCCCACGACTGTATCTATTTTATTATTTTTTGGTTGATGTATTAAAGGCAACATTCTTCTTTCAGCCGTCCAAACCGCCGTACCAAAATCTGATTAATCCAGGCTGGATTAATCAGATACCTAAATTACAGATTCAATTTCTAAATTTAAATCTTATTATTATACGCCATTTAGTGGCTGCGCCCATCTTAAATATTGAGGTTGTATAGTGCACTGTATTCTTCTTGTCAAGCCCTTTTATTTGATACCCATGTTGATGGGATTGATAAAACCTAAGTTATCCGCCATTTTGTAGCGGCCGCCATCTTGGATTTCAATTTTTTATGGTATATTGTGTTCTGCTTGTTGAGCCCTTTCATTTGATACCCATGTTGATGGGATTGATAAAACCTACGTTATCCGCCATTTTGTAGCGGCCGCCATCTTGGATTTCAATTGTTTATAGTATATTGTATTCTGCTTGTGGAGCCCTTTCATTTGATACCCATATCGATGGGATTAATAAAACATAAATTATCCGCCATTTTGTAGCGGCGGCCATCTTGAATTTTTAATGATAATGAATAAACATAATTGTATTGTCACCAAAATTCAAAGTGTATACAATTTCAGATTAATCGGTTAACAGGAACAGGGTGAAATTTGAATTACTAAATTTGACCCAAGAATAAATAATAAATAAAACAAACGGGGTGAGCTAAATAAAACCGTTTAACAAAAAACAAAATCTTTAATACATCCTAAAATTTGTATTTATTTATTTCGTTAGTTGCACCACTGCCCAAAATATTACAAATTTTGTTTCCTCATGAATCAAAAGGTTACATGGAAGAGATCGCTTTTAGCGACAAGATCGCCTTTTGTGCCCATTTTGTTTTGTTATTATATGTGTTACTTCTTGTCAACTTTGTTTATGGTGCCAATAAAATGTTTTGTATTATATTGTAATGTCATTCGATATAATTATTATCTAAGTGAAACGGCTATATAATTGGTTATAAAATGATGGTTTATAAAATAAAACATTTGTTGAAGGAAGATATTTTTGAAGTTAATATTATGCATAACGTTGTTTGTAAAATGAAATATTTTTAAATTGTAAAGTTTTTTAATATTAAAGTCAAAGTACTTTATTCATAAATGTACAATTTACACGTCAATAAATAAAAAATAAAAGACGTGTGGCACTCGGGGACTGCCGCGGTAAAGCTATTGCATGCATTTTTTATCAACTTATGCAATTCTATTTTTTTTAATTTGATTTCTACAGTATTTTTGGGATAATGTTGAGTCTGAGTCACATTTGTTTTTATCATAGTCAATCTATTCTATGTCATAATGCTGGAAAGGTTGAGTACAAAATAATATAAACTCATTAAGGTAAAATTTCTACAAAAGATTTAATACAAAATGCTACTTATTTACATTAAGGTTAAAGTTATACAAAGAGATTAAGTACAAAATATCACTTATTTACAGCAATTATTCAAAAAAATCTCAAAATCAAATGAGTCAAACAAACTCTCTTACATCATCATACTGTCATATACTTCTCTTAAAATTAATCACACTAACTAAATAAATATTGGTGGACTATTCACACACATGAAAATCTGACCCCAAACTAAGCAAAGCTTGTACTATGGCGGCCAGATAGCTGATATAATACTTATACAGTTTTAAATACATACTTGCTACTAGCTTTACCCGCAACTTCGTCTGTGCAAAATAAATATTAAGGTAATAATACAATTTCATCAAAATCGGTTCTGTTGTTTAGATGTGAAAGCGTAAGATACATTCGTCCCCCATTTCAACTCCAATTTCATCCCCATACTGGTCGAAATTACAAAATTGCTAGAAAAAACATTTATTTGCTTCGTGTCAAGTGTCTATATATTATACAGAGTTTCATGATTTTATCTTCAACGGTTGGGAATTTTCATATTGACATTCATCCCCCATTTCAACCCCAATTTCACCCCATACAGTTCGAAATCACAAAATTGATAAAACAAACATTTAAGTGCTTCGTATCAGGTATCTAGAGAAAAAATTTGATAACTTTGAAAATCACGAATTTTCATACAACAGTTCATCCTTGTTTCACTCTCTTAGGGGTTGAATTTCGCAAAACCCCGTCTTAGTGAGCGCCTACGTGCTAAAAGGGACCTCCATACAAAATTTCAGATTCCTAGCATTTGTAGTTTCTGAGATTCCTTGATGAGTGACCTTTCGCTTTTATATTTATAGAAGACTAGCGGCCCGCTCCGGCTTCGCTCGAATAATAACCTAGATATCAACTGCAGCGCCATCTGCCGAGCTGATTTGTGAATCTAAACCTTCCAGGGACCTACCCAAATATATACAAAAAAAAAAAAACATTCAAATCGGTCCAGCCATTTAGGAGGAGTTTACTAACAATGAAAAGTGGCATTGATTTATATTTATATAGATAGATAAAATATGAAGAACACCCAGCCACAGTGCAAACATATTTTTTTTATAATGTGACTCATCACTCTATATTATAAACGAGCAGGACATGTGCCTGATGGTAAGCAACATGCCTGCCACATAACAGCACAGTGACACGCTGCTTTTGGAACATGAAGAGTCCAAATTATTACCTGCAGCACTGCACTGCGCTCGTCACCCAGAGATATAAGATGTATTATCTGTATGCCCTGTAATTTCACTGGAAACATTGCCCTTCAAACCGGAACACAGTAATGTTTGCACATTACTGCACTGGGTGGGAATCGAACCCACAACCCTCGGCTTCGCAGGCAGAGCTACTATACCCACTAAGCTCATGGCTTCTAATTCGCTCGCCAGTCTAATTCACTAGCATAAGATTATTTTTATTAGTTTATTATTACATCATTATACAACTGTTAATGTTTATTTTTTTTAATTTTCCTGTTCAATTCAATTCATTTATTCGAACCCTAAATCCATAAGAACATGTGGTAACGTCATTCACAAAAAATCAAAGAATCTGTGTACATAATAAGATAACCACATAACAGCACAGTGACACCCTGCTTTTGGAACATGAAGAGTCCAAATTATTACCTGCAGCACTGCACTGCGCTCGTCACCCAGAGATATAAGATGTATTATCTGTATGCCCTGTAATTTCACTGGAAACATTGCCCTTCAAACCGGAACACAGTAATGTTTGCACATTACTGCACTGGGTGGGAATCGAACCCACAACCCTCGGCTTCGCAGGCAGAGCTACTATACCCACTAAGCTCATGGCTTCTAATTCGCTCGCCAGTCTAATTCACTAGCATAAGATTATTTTTATTAGTTTATTATTACATCATTATACAACTGTTAATGTTTATTTTTTTTAATTTTCCTGTTCAATTCAATTCATTTATTCGAACCCTAAATCCATAAGAACATGTGGTAACGTCATTCACAAAAAATCAAAGAATCTGTGTACATAATAAGATAACCACATAACAGCACAGTGACACCCTGCTTTTGGAACATGAAGAGTCCAAATTATTACCTGCAGCACTGCACTGCGCTCGTCACCCAGAGATATAAGATGTATTATCTGTATGCCCTGTAATTTCACTGGAAACATTGCCCTTCAAACCGGAACACAGTAATGTTTGCACATTACTGCACTGGGTGAGAATCGAACGCACAACCCTTGGCTTCGCAGGCAGAGCTACTATCTGTGAATAGTATCAAAGAATCTGTGTACATAATAAGATAAAATAACTAAGGTATAATACAATTTTGTGTTTATGGTGTGCTTTAGGATTCAGATTTAATTTCTGCCATTGACTTTGATTTTTTCTTACATACATTATACATTGATAAATATATGTACAATGATCCCTTCATTGCTATCATACTAAAGTTGTTATGTGGTGAAAATCTCCCGTACTGATTCTCTAGCTGATAAATGATATAAACCATGGATTGCTCTCTTTTGCAATATGAAAACATAGTTCCTGTCCGCAGCCTTTGGCTGTAGCTTCTTCCACAGATTTATCATAGGCACAGGTATTTTCAGATGAAGCTGCTCCTTATCCCATATCCAAGGCTGTTTCATATTTTATTGTGTTCAGGACATACGCGACACTTGACAGTACACACATTTAGATCTCTTTTTATTTGGACATATCTAACAGCATCATCGCATAAGATAATCTTGAACATCTGAAGCAAGCAAACAAACGGTTATTATATTTTACGCACATAACCTAACTTTGTAAACAGTGTTAAAGATGTAGTTCTAAGCCGAAAATCATCTATTACATATTTATGTACTAGGCTGCTTTATGTATTATACATAGGTAAATAGTATTAAACGTAAAACTGTACTTACAAAGATGTTTTCACGTTCATGAATTATTCTGAACTACAAAAGTCTTTGTTTCGTGATTGCAAAAAAGTTTGCCGTTTTTGGTAAATTGGAACTACCTATTCCCTTTAGTAAATCCAGATTCCATATTGTTAAGCCAAAACATCTCAATTATAGCACGCTTCTTGGAACATGAAGATTTTCAGCTTTTTCACTACCTTTTTTGTTTATTCATATTTAGTGACATTGACATTCATGTACATCCAAAAATTTTAAACGTCGCGAAATCAGTGTTCCATCTACTCAAAATATTTATCCCTAAACTTAAGTTAAATTAAAAATCCCTAAAATTGATTAAATAGTGAGCTAGTGAGCTTTTACGCTGACATTATTGCTTCATTGATATACCTAATTACCTATTCCAAAATATGCTATGATAATAGCCGTTAGAAAGTTATTTTCCCATTCTCTACGTTTCTACGTACTCAAATCCACTACGTATCACGGGAAATCCGTTAAGTTGGCAACACTGCTAAGAGCATTTAGACTGTAAATGTAAAACCATAAGATTGAAAGTCGAATGACCGAGTGGGGAGGACGGCGTGACAGTCTTCCCTCCCTCTTTTTTTGTGAACATAAGAAAGAGATGCACCATTAGTAACAATCGGTCTCCAGGCCCGCGATAAAAGCTATGCAATAGCTTAAAAACAAACGAAAGAGTATACAAATTGTATACATTTTCAAAGTTTGAAATGACTACTTTACTGTATTATAATAATTATTGTACAGAAAACTGTCAAGCATTATATGAGTAGGTATAATATGTTTTTATAACAATTGTGCTGACCCATGTCAAATTTTTGTATATATTTTTATAGGACTTTGCCATCACTCTCTAAAAATTCGGTGTAACTATAAAAAGTTTGATCGATAAGCCAGCACTTTAATTTGGTTTTGAAGCTGCCGAAACTTGGGGCAGATATAACTATTTTGGGAAGAGTGTTATAAACTTCAGGTTATGTGAGCTAGCTTCCGTGACCTTGTAACTTGTGAGAGAGTGTGATGTGACATCCAGCTTGTCCGTGTTACGTATGTTTCGAGAATGTCATTATACGGTTACCTACTTGATTTTAAAGTCTTGTTTTGTCAAAAAAAAGTGAATAATAAGTGAACTGTTAAATTGATTATTTTGTCAGTTTTTTTTTGTTTGTTGTTTGGACCTATAACATACTGGTAGCCTATATGCATTTTATCACAAATAGTTTGGTGGTAAAGATGGTTGTTTTAATTTTTGTTTAACCTATCTAAGCGAGTAAATTACACTAATTTTGACGTGACAACGTCTTATAAATTGGTTTGCCGGGTGACACTTCAAGAAACTGCGTTACGCTCCGCTCACGTTATGCGCTCACAATGAGAGCGAGTGAGAGGGACGCGTGCCTTTCACTTTTTATGTCTGTCTCTCTCGCTCTTAGGCGGGCTAACCATGCCCGAGTCGCCGATTCGCTTAGGCGCCTGCATACAAGTTTACACGTTTCGTTGCGTTCGTTAAATATAATTCTTTGTATAAATAAATGTTTTAAATTGTTACTATTATTTCATCCTTCTTCCTACTATACGAATGAATATTCACATTAAAATTATTTTACCACTCAAAGTCGTTGTCACGTAAAACTTTCGCCCGTATACCGACTTTACAGGCAACCAATTTTTTATTATTTGCGATTCAAGTTAATTTCTAGTTGCATACAAAATCAAAATCCTTTTCTTCATAGAATGGAAATAGTAGTAACAAAAAATCCTTGCATAATCGGTGTAATAATATTAATATTTTAAAATATCAATTGATGTGTTTATTATACGTGAAGATTTCCCAAGCTAAGACAACAATAGTGGGACTTTTTCCTTAAGACTGACAACATTGTACAAGTAATTTGGAACGTTGATTTGACAATGTTACGTCAACATGACTAATTACGGGCCTCACAGTGTTGCTCACGAAGGTTCCATCTGTGTTTATTTCTGTAATCTGTGTCTATAAGGGTTTCGTTTTTACGTTCTACGGAACCCTAAAAAACGAAGGAAAATCTTTGTTTTTGTTTGTATCTTTGTATTGTTGTATTTTATGACTTAAATTATGGTTTTATTGACAGTCTTATTGCTCTGTAGTCAATTTTTAACTAATTTCAAAGTAAAATTATCTCTTTTACACAGACAAATCACATATTTATGAAAGAAACATGTAACGAAAATTTATGGAGATCGACATTAGCATTCAGTGAAATACTTCATAGGTTCACCATTGCAGCGAAATATAATATTTGCTTATTTGCATTTCCCTTCTTATTGAACTTAAGTACCAAATTTACTTACAATTTTCATTCGAAATCCTACAATCACAATAGGTACCACAAAACAAATAAACAAATAACAAAAACACTTTACAATTTACATCACAGACTAAGTATCAGTGTTGCCAACAACATTTTTTTAAATCCGCCAAGTCAGTTGTGAATTTCCGTCAAAAATCCGTGAATTTTTTTATGTACTAATAATAACAGTTACATTAATAAAAGTACATCTGTTTTGCAGGTACATCTGCTTTCAGTATCCTATAAATATTATAAATATCAACGATTGGATATTTGTTGCCCAATCACGTTGTAACGTATGTACGTATCGGGCGGAATTTAAAACACAGATTATAGTTTGGAAGAACACATAGGCTACTTCTAATCCCGAGAAAACCATGGAAATGGGAACTAAGTGGGTAAAACCGCGGCGCGGTGCAAGCAATTTTGTTTACCTAAACATTGGGGTCCGAAGTCCGATTAATTAACAGCAGTCAGCAGTGAAGTCATACCATCATATGGATGCGAGCCTAAAGGTAGGGGTTAAAAATCGTGTGATCTGCAGGTCTACTACGAAAACAAACTCCGAATGATCGCATCCGACCGACAGCTGCACGAAAAACATTCGGATCGATACATTTCGGGTCGGAAGTTATAGACTTAGGTCGGATGAGGGTCGGATCGAACGAAACGGCCGATCTGATCAACCGACCGATTGTCTTTCATGGTCGGAAACTTCATAAGTTCGGCCGATATATCGTTTATCGGACTTCATAGTAGACCTGCTGGCTTCACTTGCTGGTTGTAAACAAAGAAAAGTTTGTGTCCAGACTACAAAAGAAGTATTTGATCGATCTTGTTGCCATCTTATAGAATAATTCGTTCATAGAAGGTACCTTACTGTTTGAAAAACATAACAGACGATTTTATGGATGAAAATGTAAAGTTTTTATATCCGTTAAATATTCCGTTAGCCGTTAGAAAGTTATTTTCCCGTTTTCAACGTAGCCAAATTCGCTAGATTTGACGAGAAATCCGTTAAGTTGGCAACACTGCTAAGTAGAGACTTAGAGAGATCAAAGATAATTTTTAGAGAGATACTCTCCACAGACTAGGTAGAGAGATACATACTCTCATTAATAGCTAAATCTTATGTTTTTCATCTCACCACCTCGGAAAATAGATTATTAAATTAAGATACGACCTGTGGATACGATGGAGTCAAGCACAAGCAGTCAAGTTGTCAAGTAACACCAAACACCAAATGGAAATCCATAATTTATTTTTACTGTGGTAGCACTAAGCTAAACCGGCAACATCAGGCAACATAACAAAAATCAGGTGTGCTCTCTCCTGTCATTTTTAAACAATTGTTATTTCAAATTTCAAAAACTAACGAATTTCTGATGAATTGTCAGTGTTTTGGGTTTTATACTGGATTTATTTTATTAATTTCAACGTAAAGTAGTACTATAACATTTTCATGACTGTAATGACTATTAGTCCTACAGACTTATCTGTTCACAGTGCTATTTTACAACATACATTGTGTGAAGTTTGAAGTTGTAACCGTATCGGCATGGCACAGTTCAATTATCTCAATGAAATCAATAGTTTAGCTACTATGGATGGGCCTATTACCCGGGGTCCGTTGCAGCGTTGGGCAAAAAAAGGAAATAGTGAGAATGTGAATCCGTCTTTGAGTGCATCGTTCAAGAACCAGTCAAATGTGAGCTTGAGTGCCTGTAATCAATCGATGCAGAAACTATCAGTTTCTACCAACCAGAGTTATAACAACAGTACTATACTTTCTGGCAATAGTACAGTCCTCTCTAGCAATAAGACTCCTACGCGGAATGAAACTAGAAAAACAAAGAAAACTCCTTCTAAAAATAAATCTCCAGGTAAGTTGAGAACTAAACAATAGGTGAAACAATGTACCATAACAATGACTCATAACAGCACCATGCAAAAGTCAAAATCACTGCTTTAGTACTGCACCATGCTCATCACCAGGACCATTATATGTTGATTGGTCTCTTGCCTTTTAATCTTTGGAAATATTGCCATTAAAACCAGAACACATTACTTAATGTTTCTACATTCCTTCTTAGTAATAGATTAAATAGCAAAGATGTGGTCACTTGCCCAGATGAAACCTATGTATATCCTAATACTAGGATAATTATGTGATTAATACTACAAAATGGGTTAAAAAACCCTTATTCCGGCTGATTGTGACAAAATTCTTTATACATGCCTGTTCAAATTTTAGACGAAATGTTGTTTTTGTACAGAGTTTTATAAAGAATAGTGACAAGATGACCATGATATATTTGCCTGATGGTAAGCAACGCAGAAAAGAGTCTGCAACTCCTGGAAACGATTCTGTCAAATGAAAGAAGTCATGAAAAATAAAGATAAGACCAACCCCTGAAAAAGGAAAAATTATGAACATTTGCATAACACCATGCCTCTCTTACGGTAGCCAAACATTGGCCCTTACAAACAAAAATATGAAGAAGCTAGAAGTGTGTCAAAACTCCATGCAGCGGAGTGCTCTACTAATAAAATTAAAAGACAGAGTAATATTAGAAGTCATCAGAGAAAGAACAAAGGTAGTTCCCATAGCAAAGACTATTAGTAAATTAAAATGGAGATCATGGAGAGAGACAGGTCACTTGGTAAGAGGCATACCAAAGTGGTCTCAAAAGGTGACTCATTGGTATCCTCGAGGAGAAAAAAGGTTAAGAGGGAGATAAATACACAGATGGGAGGATGATCTGAAACGGACAGCGGGAACCACATGGACGAGGAAAGCGGGTAACAGAGAAGAATGGAAAAACTTGGAGGAGGCCTATGTCGAAAGACAAACTGGAGAATAAATAATTATATAATGAGAATTAATAAGTTTATTTATGTATTGTTAATATTCCAGAAATAAAGGCTATCTTTATCTTTTTACCAGCACAGCTTGCAGCTATTGGAACATGAATAGTCCTAATCATTACCTAACACTGCACACATTACCCAGCAATTTAAGATGGGTTTATCTCTATGCCCTGTAATTTATCTGGACACAACTGTAGTTGTATGTTACATAAATATGCTAATGTTACAGGTAGGCATGAACTGGTCTTAGGAGCTTCAAGTAACTTTTTGTAGTGGTAGGACTCTTGGCAGAGTCTGCCTGGGGAAGTACCACACCTCTGCCAGTTATTCTACCGCCAAGCAGTAATGTCCAAACATTACTGTGTTTATTGTGTAATGATTTGGACTTTCATGTTCCAATAGCTGCATGTCACTGTGCTGTTATGTGGCAGGCATGTCGCTTACCATCAGCATCAGGCACAAACATGTCCTGCTCATCTCGTCACTCTATGCTATAAAAACAAAAAAAGTATTATGTAATGCAATTTGGAGGGAGGGGGTGTCTTGTGAAAGGTCACAGTGCTTCACAGAGGTATTTTTTAAAATTAACTTAACTCCGGAAATTAGTATCTCTCCAGTTGGCAATTTGTCTGGTGACTTTTAAGCTAAAATAATCACTCGGATGTTACTGGATGTTTATGGACAGTGTGATGAAGTGTGCTAAACAATGTCAAGGTGCGTTTCGAGAGGGGAGGGGCTATTAAATCTTCAAAAATTGTCTTACATCATACTTGTTTGCTAATTTATGAATTCTCTTTTAATTAAATGTTATACTCCTAAATCTTGGTTAAGCAATGTATGTGCACTACCACCACTAAGTGGGTTTGTCATTGACAAATATGTCTAGGAGAAATAAGAATGTTACATAGATATATTATTTTGTAGGTCGCTCCACAACTCCTACACCAAACAAAGCCTCCAAGACCCCGAACAAAGGAGACAGATTCATTCCATCAAGAAGTAATTCCAATTATGACCTTTGTCATTACATGGTGAGTCTCATATTTAACAATATTGTTATTGTTTGAAGATCTAAATAAATATAAGTATAGAAAACTCTTAACACAACACAACACAAACAAATTTTATTTATTGAATAATAGGCAAGCAGCTTTAGCTGATATACCTCTGTGTTGAAATAACAAATTATAGGTACCTAGCTTTTACCCGTGACTTCGTCCGCACAATATATAAATATTAAATGTTATGGTAAATCAATTGGTATTTTTATACTTATTTTACAAAAAAAAACATACAAATATACATTCACTAAAACAGTTTATAAATTTTAAAATATTTTTGTACAGTTTCATCAATAGTATATCAGTTGTTTAGGTGTGTAAGCGTAACAGACAGAGTTAGTTTAATATTTGTATTGATTGCTTCATGTCAAGTGTGTAGATACAAAGAATCATGATTTCATTTCCAACAATAACGAGCTTCCAAATACACTTTCCACATCCAATTTACTCGTAAATTTTTCGTAATTATTCATTCCCTTACAGTTCAAAATTACAAAATTGCTAGAACGACAATTAATTCATAGACTTCATGTCAAGAGTCTACATACAAAATCTTTCATAGTTTTATCTTCAACAATGACAAATTCCCATGTAAACTTTAATCCCCCATTTCAACCCCTATTTCATTTCACTGTAATGCATATGTATACCCATGTGATTTTTTATGCATCTCTTTGACACACAGATGAGTCGTGACGATGACAAATCAGAAGAGGGTACGTCTCAGGCTGCTGCTAGTGAAGTGATTAGCCGCGCCCTGACAGACACCGAGCCCGGTAGACTGCTGCAGTACACATGCAAGGCCCCAGCGGCACCGGAGGGCTATCAGAACAGACTCAGGGTTGTGTATTCTCAGGTATATTGTGGCTTTCCCTTCTTCACATCATTTAGATATAGTACCTAACTAAAAAATATTTATTTTCATTTTTCTCATTCTCAGTCTTGATTATATTTACTGTGCAGAATACCTGTACAATGCTGAAAGACCTAGTAGTGACTTGGCTTTACAACCTAAGTGATTTACTTACATGAGTTGTTGTTATTATGCACTGTTGGCCTTCTTTATTCTACTGCTGGTTATAGGCCTCTATTTTATTATTCCATCTTTCTCACTCCTCTGCCAATTGAGTCCATGGTGTCATAACACCTATAACACATAACTAAAACAGTCTTGGTATAGATACTGGTCTCTTTTTAGTTTCACTTGAATGATAGAGAGAGCAATAGCCAAGTCATAACTGGTCAAGTCATAACTGATCAAAGGGCTGGTTGGATCTATGGTGTAGAGTGTAGACAATATCATCGACTCATCCTAGTTGGACGCCCAACACTGCTTACCTTGCCTCATTTAAAGCTTAATCCTACGTAGTAAATTAATGTTATAGAACTCACCTTTCGCTAATGCTAATTTTCAATTGTTTTTAACTTTAATAGGTTAACACTTGACCGTCATATCGACTGTTAAGCAATGATGCGGTCTACGACGAAGCGTGCTTTCATATAAAAACCGATTTACTTTCGATTTGAAGGCACCAAGATTGTAACCATAGAGAAAAACCCACACACAACAGATTCTACAGCCTAGCCTTCAATAGTCATTATCAGGACTTTTTGCAAATCTTTTTTTGGGGCTCATTAATTTTCTCACTCAATGATTATAATTTTTTGTACAACCGTGGTAGCTAAAGCTTGAGGACTGTAATGAGTGAGGTGGTCGATTTGAGTGACGATGGCCAAGTCGGAAGCCATCTACTTTGTTGTGATATCCAACGAGCACCACTGGTAGAGGCCAACGTTGTGGTGGGTGGCGTATCCATCGCTGTCAAGCCGACACCAGAGTATAAAGAAATACTGGTAGTATTTCTATAATACATCAGAATTAATTATCAGTATTATTGTTGACTATTGGAATAACTAAATAATGTCATCAGGCAATAAAATTATCAAAAATAATAAATTTACATATATTTTGAACAATTGTAGTGGTATGACTCTATGTAAAGCCTTTTTGGGGAAGTACCACAGTTTTACCAAATCCTCTACAGCCAGACAGGAATGTTACAGTATAACGAAATACTACCAGTAGTTCATCGCCTTTGATCTTGGGAGAAACGCCGGTAATGTCTAGACACGGGTAGGGTTGTCGCAATTTTAAAAACGTGGCACCAAAATAAAAATAAAACATATGGAAGACGTCTGCTCTGAGCCGCCCTCCTGCAATACTAACATTATAATGTAGGCAATGCAGGAGCGCGCTTCCTCGGACGCCGCGCACGATTGCCCCGTCTAGACAGCTTCGTTGAACGACTGTATGATTTAATAGACACCAAACTCTCTCGGTGTCGTGATAGTAGATGGAAGTTCGGGGCGCATCTGCGGCAACTTACCCCCAAGTTTACGATGGAGAGGTGCAAAAGCGGGCTTTCTCGACACGAGGAAATCTCTACGACTTTCAAGGCGATCTGGGCCATTCTTACTGCCTCGGTCCAGCATAAAGCTCTTTCCATTTGGACGACGCAAATACTACATACAGATACAGGGCACGGGTGCCTCAGACGGTACCTGTGTAACATCAGCCAAAGGGACACTGCGTCACAGAATAAATATTAGTACAGTAGCCTCAGTTACCGAAAACAATTACGACAACAAATAGCGACTCTTGCTGGGACACAACAAAGTTTAATTCAGCTCGCAATACCTGTCGCTATTTTCAAATTGGCAGTCATAGGAACTGCCGATAGAAGAGAAAACTTGTGACTCAAATGTTTTCACTTTTAAGGTGCTGACAACACATAAATGAAATTCACAAATTCAAATTTAAGCCACGCCCCTTTAAAACTTCGATAAGACAGCGCCCCCACATGCAAACCGCGTTCAGCCGACGACATTATTAGTTAGTATTGATGGAAACAAAAAGCTACCGCGCGAAGATCATAGATGGCACTTTTAAAAATATTTTGTAATATCATTCAATATCTTTTTGCACTCTTTCAGATTGTGAAGAACATTATCGAAATTTTATGAATAAAGCCTATAAATAATAACTAACTTTCCACCGCTTACAGACATAATGAGATTTCTTTTCGCCAGATTGTCTAATTTTTGTCTAATGATTTTAGTGAATGTACGGTATACAATTACAATAAAACACAATTACTAATTAATTTATTTTATACACAAAATTAAACCGACTTCGAAATCACCAATAGGCACTCGAAAAATAAATTAATTTAATTATTATAAGCGCTACTCACTCATCTATTTGAAGTCAAATAGATTTATTCGACACGAACATTAATTGCATAAAAGTAGCTACAGCAAAAAGCTAACATTACATAGTGTTCCCATTCCCAGGCGGTCACCCATCTAAGTACTGACTACGCCGGCCGTTGCTTAACTTCGGTGATCGACGAAAGCTAGTGTTTTCAACGCGCTATGAACGTTGTCAATCATTAAATACGTATATTTAAATACAACCATAATAGTTATCATCATCATCAATAGACGAGCCCGCGAGTTAATAATCCACAACTATTGCTCATTACAACACGAAAAACAAGATTTTACAACAATACCATTTTGCTGCTTTGTAACGAAAAGTCCACAAACAAAATTTTACAAAATTATTTTTATTTCATAAGTTATTATTATGTTTTAAAAATGTAAAACATGCGAAACGTTTGTAAAATGAAACATTTATAAATTGTAATGGAAGAGGTTTTGGAATAGGCTTTTGTACTAAATTTAAAAAATTGGTTAATAATATAGCTTAATGTTGATAGTATTCCGAAACATCTATATTTTTGAAAAAAACTTACATTTACAATATGTATTTTGCATTTCAAAAAAGCAAACAAATTTCTGCACAAAAACGCTCCAGACTGTTATGGCGTCTTGAATGATGTCACGCCGGGGCAAACATATGTGTTTGTGTAAGGACTTTGTCAACGTTTTTAATTTAAAATGAATCCCTCGTATTACAAGAACTGCATAGTGCCCCAGTTTACAAGCACAAGTATAAATACACCAAACAAATTATTCATCTATGTTCCAAACGATCCACAAATGCGAAAAAAGTGGCAAACGCTTGCGAGGAGGAATGATGGCCACTAAATCAAGAATGTATTTTTGTGAAGATCATTTTGATGAAAGTATTTGACACAGTATATATAATCTTAGTAATGTAAATGTTAAAAAAACTGTCACTTTTCCTCAAGAATAGTGGTAAAACAATAACAAACTAGTTCAGTTAAGCGGCTGAAGAACTAGTATCCATGGCGAAGAATAAATAAAAATAAAAAATAATAATATTAGTACTATAAAAATGTCAACAACATTAGTAATGTCTAGTGATGTTTAGTACGGTGTGACGTCACATTTTCTAATTGGTGTTAACTGTCACGTGACTCAATGCCTATTTTTTCAGATTTTCTTTACTAAAAATATTAATAATCTTTACTTATTTTGATAAACTGTTTTATTTTTTTAAATCTCTATATTTTAATCAATAGTAAGAACCTCTAATCCATCCAATTAATTCTTAGTGGCAACAAGCCTATTTATATCATGCAAATAGTTGGTTTTAAAATGTCAAATAACAATGTAGATATTAAAATTTCAGCTGTAAAGGAGTCTCGTCAATTACAACAACATTTGTAAAAAGGCTTTGTGAAAGTCAAAGTAACAAAAAATAATAATTACATTCAGTATACATACATATCCTACATGAGTATAAATTCGTTTTATATAAAGGGGTTTGGGTAAAGTTGGCGTCGTTTTTTTTGCAATCAGATTTGCTGTAAGTCATATCGGAACTGAGTTATGGCTTTTGTTTTTCTGTGTATTTTTATACGGATTAGTGGTGCCATTTCCTTCAGCGGCCAAAGATCTGTTGTCGCTTTTTTAAAACATTATCATACCTCAGGGGTAATGGTTCAATCAGATTTAATGTACGTCAAATTGGAGCTGAGTAATGGTGGTATCGCCATATTCTAAAGCGGCCAAAGATCCGTTGTCACTATAATGTTTTTTTTTAATTACCCAAAAAAAACTTTGAAAGGCAATAATTCCGCTCCGACATAACTTACAGCAAATCTAATTGCACGAATACCCTTGATGTAAAGTAATATTTCAAAAAAACTCTAACACATCTTTAGCCGCTAAAAAAAACGAAGCCTCTAAGCCCATACAAAAATACAAAAAATAAATAACTTTGATAGCCCATAATTCAGCTCCGATATTACCTAGAGCAAATCTGATTGCACATTATATATAGCATCAAGGTTATTCACTGATATAATAAAGTGATAACAGATCTTTGGCCGCTTAAAAAAAAACAACGCCACTAGTCCATACAAACGTACCGAAACGCCTTTGTTGTTGTCCAATTTCACTGATTATGTTTATATTTGGAAAAAAAAATGTACAATAAATTGTACAAATGTATCTAGAATAAATTATGGCTGGTCTCACACGCCACACGCACCACTGTAGTTTTGAACTTTAAAAAAGTGATGAAGGAAAACATCGTGAGGAAAGATTAAGTGTGGTGGATTAAAGCCTGCATTCTCCTTGCGAGATAAGGCCCCGATTCCCAACTGTGGGAATATTTAGTGTGTTACATGGGAGTGTTACGGCTAGTTGGGATAACGGCAACTACTGACTCGGAGCCTCTCGTTCGAATCCAACGCGTGCGCACCACTGTCTTTACGGAGTCATGTGCGTAATGCCGTTAATTTAAAAACAAAAAATAATAATAATAGAATAGTAGAGAAAATAGGTAGGTAAATAATGATTAACTTATGTTGAAAGTTTGATTGACACTTCTTATATATGCACTTGATTACCACGGATTATTACCTAGTTTAAAACACCAAAACTTTCGTCTGTCGACTATTGGTAAATTTTATTAGACTGTCCGCGCACTAATGGGGATTAGGTCATAGTCTAAACTTTACGTCAATTTTATTAATATAAACTTCAGATTCAGATTCTTTATTTCAGACCTTAGGTATAACAGATATACACTTGGTAGCGTCATTTACAAAATACAAAGAATAGTTTAAAAAATTCAACAAAGTTATAAAGAAGTATATAAAAGAAAATAATTTAAAAACAAATATCGGCTATTCAGTTGGGCCTAGTCAGTTCAATGCAGCTGTAGAGAGGCGTTGTCAGAATGTATGAAAACGACAGAATTATATTAAAACTTGAATTTTAAAAAAAAATATACATATAAAAGAGATATTACAAAATGTATGTCAATGTACGTGTAGAAAATGATTTTGTCCAGCTATTTTTGTCCTTTAAAAATTGTTTGTCTTCATAGTAAGCCCTGCATACCAGATATTTTTTGACTTCATTTTTAAACTTTGTCTCATTTAGGCTTGTTACCTTTTCTGGAACAATGTTATAATAACGAACACTGTTTCTTATGAAAGAAATGTCCGTCTCGTGTAATCTACAACGCGGATACACAAGTCTATTTTTATAATGCGATGCATCGGACTTATTAGCATAGTGACATCTATTTTTTCTAGCATACATGATGCACTCATAAAATAAATGTAAAGCGATGGCACTGTGAGGATTCCAATTGTATTAAATAAATCTCTCAAAGATTGTCTCGGGCCTAACTTATAGATATCGCGTATTGCTCTCTTTTGTAGCACAAATATTGTATTTCTGCCGCCGAACCCCACAATAATATACCGTAAGACATTATGCTGTGGAAGTATCCATGGTAAACAAGCCTGGCAGTTGCCACATCTGATATTCCTCTTATTTGGCGAACAGCATGTGCAGCTGAACTAAGTTTGTCCGCCAATTTATTTATATGAGGACTCCATTGGAGTTTGGAGTCAATGATTATTCCTAAAAATAACGTGGATTGGATTTTTTCAATTATTTGACCTTTTAAAGCTATTTTCACGTTAAAGTTTTGTAAATTTGACAGTGAAAAACGTATGCGTTTTGTTTTTCCCGGATTTAAAGCTAAGTTGTTGGCATCGAACCAGTCGCTCAAAATATTGAATTTTTTATTGATACAACAGTAATCCATTTGCCTCCCTCTCTTAACTTTAAATAACACAGAGGTATCGTCTGCGAATAAAACAATTTAAACTATGATAATAGTCTCAATGCTATACGTCACCACATTCGAGATAGTATTAGCACGAAATTTTGGTTTCTCTGCCGCGAAATCAGATTCTATTGCGTCCTTTCTAACCTACAGCGCGACCGCGTCGTAGCTCGTGACGTCACACGGTGAACGCGCCGCGCGGCTTTTTGATTTTTAATTAGTAATTTTAAAATGTTCACAGATTCGTCATTTATTGAGATATCCAAGTATTTTTTGCAGTTTGTATAATTTATTTCTATTATCTTTAAATCTATGTAATCATTTTTTGATTTTATCCAATTGGAAACTTCCTTATTGTAAAAAAGTGTCATTAATACAAAACTTCGTCGATTCGACGAGTCATGGTTGCTGGTCTGGCTCTCACAGGCCTCCCATATAAGAAATATTACCGTGTGTTATGAGGGCAACGGCCCAACTAAGATTATACGGAAGCAGCAATGGGTGCGACAGCGCACTTAAAATTTAGATATTTTACCCAGCATCGTCGATCCGACGATGCTGGGTAAGGTTAATGGGTTTTAGAGGGCTAAGAGACTAATTACACGGTATTTTTACATGACACATAAGATATATCAAATGTATATAAAATAAGCTATGTGCAAGTTGAATGAACGAATGAAGTATTCCGTACCAATATCTATGAAAACGGTAAAAATCATGTCTATTTTATACAAACCCCACTTCCACACATTTATATTAATTTTATTCTTATGATTATTAATTTTAACACAATGTAGAAATAATCAAGTAATAGCCAATTAAAATACATAGAGAATGGTAGAAAATCGTCAGAAGTAGGAAAGTTGAAAAATAAAATAACTGAATTTTGAGTTGTGGCTCTTTTATCTCAAAGCAGCGATTTATTTTCAATACATCGCCAAATCTAAAAATAATGTATTAAAGAAATGACGTCTCTTGCAAAATTAAACTACGTAGGGTCATCTTTCCGCTTAATCATCAGACCTGGTTACAATCTGCGTAAGCAACCCACTATTTGTTCTCACTGCTGGGACTCTGGGCCTTCACTCGCAAGGAGAGATCTAGGCTGGGGCTAGGTTATAAATCCACCACGCTAACCAAGTATGGGTTGGTAAATGTCACATGAGGTGTACACTCTAGGTACTTACATGTCGGTTTCCTCACGATGTTTTCCTTCATCGTTTATAAGTTAGCGGCATTACACGCTGACATCGAGTGGTGCGCGTGGGGGTCCGAATCGGCAGTCACCGTTCTGAATAGATTAGCCATAACGTAGACTTTAACAGCGTCTTAGAATTTAACACCAATGTACTCGTTTAATTACTGTCATCCCTTAACCACCTTCCAGCACCTTCATCAGACCCTGGTTACCATCTAGCACCAAAGTACTCGTCAAGACAAATCAAATGATCTCAAGCTCGATGGGGTTATTGGGGTTACGTCGTTTAATTGCTGGGTTCCTATGACCACCTTCCAGCTCCATCATCAGACCCTGGTTACCGTCTAGCACCAATGTAATCGTCAAGACGAATCAAAAGAGCCCAAACTCGGTAGGGATATGTCGTTTAATTACTGAGTTCTTATGACCACCTTCCAGCTCCCATCATCAGACCTTGGTTACCATCTAGCACTAAAGTACTCGTCATGACAAAGAAAACAAGTCCAAACTCGATGGAGCTATGGCGTTTAATTTTTGAGTTCCTATGACCACCTTCCAGCTCCATCATCAGACCTTGGTTACCATCTAGCACTAAAGTACTCGTCAAGACAAAGAAAACGAGTCCAAACTCGGTGGAGCTATGTCGTTTAATTACTGAGTTCCTATGACCACCTTCCTGCTCCATCATCAGACCCTGGTTACCATCTATCACCAAAGTACTCGTCAAGACAAAGAAAATAAGTCCAAACTCGGTGGGGCTATGTCTTTTAATTCCTGAGTTCCTATGGCAACTTTCCGGCTCCATCATCAGATCAGCATCATTCAATTTTCATACCATTGTTTGCAATAAAATTTACACACGTACCTATAATGCGAGATTTCAACTTTTTGCAAGATTTGATAATTTTAAGCATCCGGTTTCGTAGTAACTATTTTCTAATCTGTGGCTTCGGGACAGGTGAAACTATAAATTATAAAAGCTTGAAAACATCGGAGAAAGAATCTAACAACGTTATGAAAAAAAAACATGCAAAAAGATTTCACAGTGGTAAGATTCGATCTCGGTGTTACATCCGTCCACCGTTGACGTACATTGCTGTCTAACCGTTGAGCCAAACTTCCTGATTACCAGGCTGTCAAATTTTTAGACCGTATGAACTCTATTAACGTTTGTAAGAATTGATCATTTTTATTTATTAAATATTGAACGGCGAACGGAGCAAAGAGCGACGTGCGTCCGTGTAGCAAGACGTCTCTTCCGACACTGTCAGATCTTATAAGAGTGAAAGAGAAGGAAGATGCGATACGTTTCGACTTTTTAAAAACAATTAAATAAGTGTGAGTTTTTTAATTAAACCAAAATATAAACCAGCAATTGTCTTTGTCAAAATATAATACGTCATAATTTAAAAAATTACTAGTGTCCGTCTCCTAATTACACTGATATCTAAGTCTAAAACTAATTTTTAGAGGTTTGTTTACGATTTTTTTCTATCGTGATTTTTTAACCAAATCTTGTATTTATGACCTCGGGTCACTCATAAATATGTTCAAGAATAACATATATTTTACTCCTTATCTCTAACCATACACATTTTGCTAAATTGGTGTTGAAAAAAGTGCCATTTGGGGGTTGTCAGCGTCTTAATTGAATTGTCTTATTTATTTATCACCTTGTCAGACGACAAATAATTTGTTAAACCATCGTGTAGGTCTATGTACATTCGCATAATTTCAACACCGCCAGCTAAATCGATGGTTGCGCTATCTAGTTTTATATCAACGTAATTATACAGAATATTGCAACTCTTTGTTGGAGGTAGGTAATCGAAACTCTTTACTGTTTCTGTTACCCTGGTACCTACCTGGCCGTTTTTACCGAGCTTACCCGAAGATTTCATATCCGATCCGATCCATTATCATATGCAAGCGTGACGATTGATGAATCCATTTCACAGCCCACGAAAATTCTGTCTATAGCGCGCCTAAAGAAGTTTTCACTTCAATAAATTGCGTGATATTTGCCGAGACCCCCCCCCCCCTCTCTCCAACGTAAGATTAGATGAGATTTGACTCGACCCCCTCCCCCCCTTAAACACCTCACGTAATTTATGAACGCCCCCTAACAATATGCGCGGGAAACGTGTTGCGCGAGCGCTCAGCCGTGCGTCCGACAACCGACTGGCAATTGTTCCCTGCGAGGGACGGTCTAGCTGTAGACTAAAACCGCGCGACCTTGAGCGAGTGATGATGAACTGACTGCGTGCTCAAAAAGGCCCTGGTTATTATTAAGTTGATGATTTCAAATTAATAAAATTCATTCTTTATGGCACACATATTTCCTGTAATTAACAAATAACTTTTTCTGTTAAAACCAAACTACATATTTAAAATTGAATTTGTTTTATCTAACCTCTTTGTGTGCTTTTTACGACCTACAAGACGAACAACATATTCGCCTGATGGTAAGCAACACAGTCACCCATAATAACACAGTCCTATCCATGGAACAATTCGAACTTGATTACTTGAAACTGCTAACTGTGCCATTCACCCGGAGATATGAGATGATTTTAGCTCTTAGCCCTGGAATTTCTCCAGAAACATTGGCTTTCAAACTGGAATACAGTAATATTAGCACATTACCACAGTCTGTTAAGTCATACAGTCATTCGACGAAGCCGTCTAGACGGGGCAATCGTGCGGGGTGAGACGCGGGAAGCTCGCTCCTGCATTGCCTTAATTACAATGTTAGTATTGCAGGAGCGCGGTTCAGGGCTGACGTCTTCCGTACGTTTTAATTTTATTTTGGAGCCACGTTTTTGAAATTGCGACAACCCTACCCGTGTCTAGACATTATCGGCGTTTCTGCCAAGATCAAAGGCGATGAACTACTGGTAGTATTTCGTTACACTGTAACATTACTGTCTGGCTGTAGAGGATTTGGTAAAACTGTGGTACTTCCCCAAAAAGGCTTTACATGGAGTCATACCACTACAATTGTTCAAAATATATGTAAATTTCTTATTTTTGTTAATTTTATTGCCTGATGACATTATTTAGTTATTCCAATAGTCAGCAATAATAGTGATAATTAATTCTGTTATATTGTTTAATTATCTTCTGCATTCTCTAAACTAAAGCTTGTGTAGGTAGTTTCATAACTATGAACTTGTAAATTATTTACAGGCTAAAGTCCCATCGTCAGTAAAGAACACAACAAGGTACATTCCTCAAGCTCCGGATAGGATATTGGATGCGCCTGACATTGTAGACGACTATTGTGAGTATAACGTTTTTAACTCCCTTATAGTTCTCATAAAATAAAGGCTTGTTTTGATATTTGAGAAAGACCCTAGAATGTAACTTGGAACAAAAGCTGAAAGAATAAGTAAAGTAATAACGTAATATAGGGTTTTTATTAAATATACGTACATATTATGCCGCATAATCCTACTAATGTTATAATATTTTTTATTTTTATAGCATAGAGTGACGAGACGAGCAGGTCATGTGCCTGATGGTAAGCAACATGCCTGCCACATAACAGCACAGTAACACGCAGCTATTGGAACATAATAGTCCAAATCATTACCTAGCACTGCACTGCGCTCGTTTTGTCTCTAAGCCCTGTAATTTCTCTGGAATCATTGCCCTTCAAAGGAATCAAACCGGAACACAGTAATGTTTGCACATTACTGCTTGGCGGTAGAATATTTGGCAAAGGTGTGGTACTTCCCCAGGCGGACTCTGCTAAGAGTCCTACCACTACTGAATGTGAAAGTTTAGATGTTTGTTGTATAACAATGTCGCAGCGTCACGTCTGGACAGATTGGGTTGAAATTTGGAATGCAGAGTACGGGGTCTGGCTAACACATAAGCTACTTTTTAGCACGAGAAAATAACGGGAACGGAAACTGTGCGGGTAACGCCGCGAGCTGCTTCTAGTAGAATATATAGCGAGTATTTCTCAAATTTCAAGATGGTCCTTTTATTGTTGGAAGATTATAGTAATACTATAAACGCGGTGTTTGTATGTATGGAGGGATGTGTGGTGGTTTGATTATAAAAAAGCTACTTAGGAATCTGGATGAAATTTAGTACCTACTTATTAGATACTAATTCTATCTCGGCCGATAACTCTTGAAATATCAGATGAATATAGAAAAACCGGTTTATTAAATAGGCCATAAATCGTAAACTATAGGTTTTACAAAAAAAGTTTACTGGAAACGTGGAAACAAAAGATGCGAAATTTTCTACAATAATAGTATCTTATAACTTTTGACCTAAAGTGCAGTTGCCGAGATATCGGCCAAAAACGTTTTTGAAGTGAAAACTTCTTTAGGTGCGCCTAGATTTTTCGTGGGCTGTGAATTGAATTCATTCGTCACGCTCGGGTATGAAAAGAAAGCTTCGGGTGAACTCGGGACCATGGCTATTGGCCATCTAGAAACGCATCAGCCAATGGGAAATGCTGACGCATTTCTAGATGGCGAGGCCACGCCCTCCGGTTACACCCGTGTAGTTTCCAAGGTATCTTCTACTTTAACTATCAAGTGAGTTATAAGTTTTCACTTCTATCGGCAGTTCCTATGACTGCCATTTTTTTTCAAGACGTCGCTTGAAGATCCACCTGATTCAGTCAACTTTTTGTGATTTTGTGCTCAGTAAGTAATGCCTTATAAAAAAAATTGGAACAGAAATGTAGTGCAAAGTTGAGACCAAAACAATGTCTATTTTACTGGCCTAGAATGACGAAAAAGTATTTGATCTTTTGACGTTTTTGAAGATTCCGATTGTAATTCTTGAATCTGCTGCTTTAGTTCTAAAATAACTCTCATTTCAGATTTGAACCTAGTTGACTGGAGTTCATCCAACATCCTAGCCGTGGCCCTAGGAAGCACTGTATACCTGTGGAACGCTGGGACTGGACAAATAGAGGAACTATGCTCTTTGGAGGGCTCGGAGACGGTCTGCTCGGTCGCGTGGGTGCCCGGTGGCAGCCCACACCTCGCTGTGGGGACCTCATCTGCTCTCGTCGAATTGTGGGACTGCGAGAAAATCAAAAGACTACGGGTAATAAGCTAATATTGATTGACCTTCAAAACGAATTAACAAGAAATGGCTATGTAGTTAATTTATACGCTGTAGAAGTAGGAGCGAGAGGTATACCAGCAAAATCTCTCTATAACCTGCTTAAAGACCTTGGCGTGTCCAGAAGTGTAGTAAGTTCTATACTAGAACGAGTATCTAAAGCTGCACTAGTAGGATCATATTGGATTTGGCTGGGCAGGGAGAGAAATACGAGTAGTGAAGGTGAGTGTTGACGTACGTCACTAAGGGGCCCCTTTTAAACTTACGTCCGAGTCACAAGTCTTGGGGTCTACTCGAGATTTCTCTCTCTGCCACACGATGGACCCGGCACCCGCACGGTGAATCCATGGAATGCTAAGAAGTTCGTCTCGTCTCTTTCTTAAGGGAAGTATTTATATGTTCACGCAAGTGCAGTTTTATTAGAGTGTTAATTACATCATTTTTCGTGACGGAAAATGATGTAATTTACCTGATAAATTACCAGCATCTTTGCCCTAACAACACAGTTGGTACCTCAGCTAAAGGGACTTGAAGAGTTCAAATGATTGACTAGAATTGCACTGCAATCACCCTATAGTTTCTTTGGAGACATTCCCATTCAGATTGAAATACTCATTCTCGAACTATGCCATTGGAGGGTTTGGAGAGAGTCTGCTTGGTTGCTTGGGACCCGAAAGCCCTTGCATACATAATTTTATGAAAATCGTTCGAGCCGTTTCCGAGATTCAGATTATATAAATACAAGAATTGCTTGTATTAATGCGGGCGCCATTCCCGGGCAGGCTGGTATCTGGTTCACCGGATTTCCATGGCGATTCAGCGGGGGAATCCGGCCAGTATTATGGGGACCTTTGAGCGACACTCAGCGCGTGGGGGAGTTTTTATTTGACCAGTAACATAATTTATCTTGTTACGTGTTTTATGTATTAATGTTTTTTCTGTGTCGACTTTGTATTATGATTAATAATATGATGTTAATATTTATCAGAATTGCTCGTTTAAAGGTATAAAATAATATATAGTGACATTTCATTGGCACAGGTGATGGACGGACACACGGGGCGCGTGAGCTCGCTGGCGTGGAACATGTACATAGTGTCGAGCGGAGCGCGCGACGGGGCCGTGGTGCACCACGACGTGCGGCAGCGCGACCACGACGTGGCCACCATCGCCGCGCACTCGCAGGAGGTAACCACGACGGCCACGCGACGACACTAGTTAGCTAGGCCACGTGACGACACTAGTTAGCTAGGCCACGCGACGACACTAGTTAGCTAGGCCACGCGACGACACTAGTTAGCTAGGCCACGCGACGATACTAGTTAGCTAGGCCACGTGACGACACTAGTTAGCTAGGCCACGCGACGACACTAGTTAGCTAGGCCACGCGACGACACTAGTAGCTAGGCCACGCGACGATACTAGTTAGCTAGGCCACGCGACGATACTAGTTAGCTAGGCCACCTAAGCTTTTTTTTTTTAAATAAAGAGTGACAAAACTAGCAGTAGGTACATGTGCCTGATGGTAAGCAACATGCCTGCCACATAACAGCACAGTGACACGCAGCTATTGGAACATGAAGAGCCAAAATCATTACCTAGCACCGCACTGCGCTCGTCACCCAGAGATCTAAGTTGTTATATCTCAAAGCCCTGTAATTTATCTGGAAACATTGCCCTTCAAACCGGAACACAGTAATGTTTGCACATTACTGCTTGGCGGTAGAATAACTGACAAAGGTGTGGTACTTCCCCAGGCGGACTCTGGCTAAGAGTCCTACCACTACAAAAGCTAAGCCAAGTCAACCTCTGTAAACTCAGTTTTTGTCATTTATTAATGTAATTTTTTCAATGAACCGCAGGTGTGCGGTTTGAAATGGTCCCCGGACGGCAAGTACCTGGCGTCGGGCGGCAACGACAACCTGCTGAACATCTGGCCGATCGCTCAGGGGCAGCACTACTCGCAGCCGCAGCATCTGTACTCCTTCAAGTAAGTTCTATTTAAATTCAAAAAAATCGCAGTCATATGAACTGCCGACAGAAGTGAAAACTTATAACTCAGAATTTGATAGCTTACTTTGGAAACTACGCGGGTGAAACCGGAGGGCGTGGCCATGAGAAATGCTGACGCGATTCTTGATGGCCAATGGGACATGCTGGCGCGTTTCTAGATGGACAATGGTCATTGTCCCGAGTTTACCCGAAGATTTCTTATCATTCCCGAGCGTAACGGTAGAATTTCAATTCGAAGGCCACGAAAAGTACAATCTTTGCAAAAAATTATCATCCAGCAACATGTCTGTCACACTTCGTCAACATGTCTGGTATTGTAGATTTTCATAGGTGATGGCACAGAACAGATATCAAGAAGAAGTAGCAAGTAGGCGGGGCAATCGTAGTACTAAGTAAGCGCAATCTCCGCATACTTCGAGAGTACGCCCACTTCCGAATTCGTGCTTAGTCGTGCTCTGCCACTACTGCAGTACTCTTGAATCCGCGATTTTGAATAAAAAGTAAGCAGTCATGCCGTATTGTGCAGTTATTGAGTGTAAAAACGATAGCCGTGCCAAAACTTTATCCAAAGGAGGCATATCGTACCATCGGTAAGTCCTATTTTATTTATTTTTGATTTTATTGTGAAAATAAATTAATATTAGCTTAAAGAGAGAAATGATTTAAAGGAAGTCAACTTTAAAGTCATTCTAATAAGGTCCATTTTCATTCAAACTATATGTGATATTCTAGATCATTCTATGCATGCGAGTAGCGCTACTCAGTAGAGCTACTCAGTAAAGGATGGGACACAAGCTGTTGAAATTGCTAATATCGATATTTCTAACTTGTACAATTATTGTGTGAAACAAATATATTATCTTTTATTATTTGGTATTTGAATAATTTAACGTTTTATTTGAAAAAAAGTACATTTTATCATTTCAGTTTTCCTAAAAGTCCCGTTACTAAGGAGAAATGGATAGAAGCTACAGGAAGGCAAAATTGGTTTCCTTCCAAAACAAGCACGATTTGCTCTGAGCACTTTTTAGACAGCGATTTTATAATTAATAAAAATGAAATAGGAAAAGTTGAGTGCGTCTACAACTAGCACTTGGCTGGTATTTATTTTTTAAAACTATAGCGTAATTGAGAGGAAATCAGCAGTGAAATTGAAATTTGTATAATTTTTAAACGGTTATGTTGCCCTGTTTTTGTTGTTGATTTTTATGTATAAACTTTTATCAGTTCGAGTATTGTTTTTACTGAAACCCTGTTTATTTTAGTCTCCTCAAGTTTCTATTCATGGTTATAAAAACATCTTGAATTTTTACTGACAACAACTTAAATGACAAGGTCGTCCCTCAAAGAAAATAACTATTTCCTTACATTGTGGGTTCGATACCCACCCAGTGCAAATATTTGTGTGATGGATTCAAATATTTTGACTGTATCTGAGTGTTTCTATGTATAATAAGTAAGTATTTATAACAGCTATCTGGCCGTCATATTACAAGCTTAGCTTAGTTTAGCGTCAGATGGTGTTGTTGTGTGTAAA